>CM047749.1:106950-1306950 GCA_026225825.1 Pistacia integerrima | reverse complement strand
CCGGTATAATGAGGAGCCTATGGGTCACACACATAGAAAATAATTTAAGAGCCAGGAAGAAAGAAGGGCGTTTTCGTCTTTTTGGGCAAAAAGGTATTTTGGTAATTTCACAATACAATTAAATTTGCTGATGTCGTAGCCTTTATTTAATTTATTAGAAAAATTAAATAAATGAAATTATGTTTAAATATGTGTTAGCATATATTTAAATAAATTATTATTATTGTTAAATGTTAATATATATATATATATATATATATATATATATATATATATATATATATATATATATATATATATATATATATATATATATATATATTAATTGATTTTAATTGAAGACAGATGAATTAAAATAAATATCTAATTGGGAGTGTTTGGTAACATGGGGTGTTTGGGTTGAAGCTCAAGCCTATTCCATAAGGGAATAGGGCAACTAAAATATGACTATAAAAGAAAAAGGTGTGTGTGTGATTTTAATAATTGATTCATTCTTTGATTGAAAAAAAAAAAAAAAAAAAAAAATAGGGCACACACAACCCCAAAACACTCTCTCCCACGCCACATTGCTATTTTGCTTTGAAATCAAATTCTTTTGATTTTTCTTCTTGTTTCTTAAAGCTAAGGAGGATCTAGCAAATCCCTCCTTAGTTCTTTGTGATTGTCTTCGTGTGGACTACATGGGTTCGATCCTACACTTGGGTAGGTAACAAAATACGTTCAGAGACAACTTGGAGGAGCCTCCAAACGTCGTATGTTTCTTAAACCTTGAACTGATTTTTCTGCAGATTTGATTATTTTTATATAAACTGTGATTTTTTGTACCCGGATCTTGGTTCTAAGGAACGATCCATGTAATTTATGTTTTTGTTTTCTGCTGTGCAACTAGGTCATTCACTATCAATGGTATCAGAGCCTCGGGTATTGATTTCTACAGTTTATTGTATGATTTATAACATGTATTTGGTTGATAATATGTCATTTTTGAAAAATCTGCAAAAACTACAAAATCAGAAAAATTTGTTTTTGGATGAATGATTCAAATGATAAAATGGTTTATAATGTGTTGATGGATGTTATATTGGTTGGTTGATATCCTGGTTGAACGTGTGTGCGTTCGATTTGATTTGGATTCGTGTTATTACACAAAAACTGCAAAAAACGCGAACTGTTCATATGGGGATTTCCAAGTTTCGAAACGGCGAAGATTTATCTTCGCCGCGGCGAGTGCTCTCTGGAAGTTTTTGCCTCGGCGAAGTCTGTAGCTTTCCCAATTCTGTATTTTTCACAAAGGGACCAATATGCAGTTTTTAATAACCTATAAAGCCAATAATCATTTTGCACATAAAAGAGGGTAATTAATTAATAAACCCACCCAATTCAAAAATTGATTGTTTTTTAAATGTATGCAATGTACTTGTTTGTATATCGCATGGTGCCCGATACGTGAGCCTTAGACCTAAGGGTGAATGTTTTAAATTTTTGGGTATGTATGGTTGTAAATTTATTAAATAGGGCCTGCGTGTCCTTCCTTTCCCTTCTTTTCAATGTACATTCTCTTCTCATCTCATTCCCCTCGAATGTAAATCGAGGTTTCTAAATTTATTGATGTAAATAATTTTTATAATTATTCTTATTGAAAATTTAAATGATATTTTTGTAATGTACTTGAAGACAGACCAAAGGACGAGGCAACCATACTTGAAGACTCAAGATATTTATTACAGGACCCCTAGGTGACCAACCGATTCCTCTTGGCTCAAGGAAATTGGTTTTAGTTGGGCCATATACCAGCACGTTTTAATATTGTGTTTAGAATGCATGCTAAAGTTGAATGTTGAATAACATGCCAAACAATGTCATTCTAACAAAGATAATAATCTAATGAGACATTAAATAACAAACCCTCAATTAAAGTTTATTAAGTCACGTAAGCCTTCCATCACCATGGTTTTAATCAAACCACTGTTCGTCGAAACCTTGTTCGCCAAAGCAAAGGGTACACTTCTACCAATGGGAGGTTAAAATGCATTGGAGTTTTCCTTAATGGTGATAGGTCGACTTAAAATGACGAAGGTTGATAAACGCGTCATAGGCATAGTGAGCAGTACACATATTGTGTGTACATGGTGACATATAGTGTCCACTCTACTGATACTGAGAATCACACTTGAGGAAGATGGTTGTGGCCATTGGATTGTGTGATTGGCTTGTTGGCTTTTTCACATTTGAGGTTAATAGTAGGAGCTATCAACTGGTGTGGATTAAGTTTGTTGGCCTAGATAATCAACTCATTTTGGCTTGTTCGCCAAAGCGAAGGTTTGAAATGGGCAGGATGGGATCTCGGTCTACTAGGAAAGTCAACGGGCTTTCCCGAGTTAATAGTGAGGGCTATTGACTTGAGAAAAATAGTGGGAGCATAATTTAATAAAAGACCATATTAAATAATACTAAACTTTATAATAACTTTATTTTTCTGCAATTATAGATTCACCAAAATGAGCATTATGAACCTGCGACCGATAATCGAGAAAGAAAACAGGTTGGATGGATCCAATTTCTCAGAGTGGTATCATAAACTTCGGATTATACTCAAGTCAGAAAAGAAATTGTATATCCTTGAAAATCCATACATGGCTGAGCCTGATCCTGATGCCACTCAGGAAGTAAAGGATACTTATCAAAAGTCCCTTGATGATGCTGATAGCATAGAATGCTTGATCTTAGCATCGATGACACCTATGCTGCAAAAGCAGCATGAGAATATGGATGCTTCTTCCATTATTCTACACCTCAAGGAGCTTTACGAAACAACTGCTCGACAAAGAGGTACAAGGTGTCGAAAGCATTGTTTGGAAGTCGTCTGACTGAGGGTGCCCAAGTTGGTCCTCATGTGCTCAAGATGATCGAGCACATAGAGAGGCTTGAGACTTTGGGATGTGGCTTAGATGCAGAATTACAAATGGATTTAATTATGCAATCTTTGCCTGACTCTTATGCTCCGTTCATAATGAATTTCAATATGAACACGATGGAGAAAACTCTGTCAGAACTTCTGAACATGCTGAGGATTGCAGAGCAGGACTTGAAAAAGTCCAAGCCTGTTTTACTTGTTGTTGCCAGTAAAGCAAAGGTAACGGCAAGGGTAAGGCCAAGCCCAAACCCAAGCCCAAGCCCAAAGGATAGGTAGCTCTTGGGCCTGAGAGTGGCATAGGGAAGGGCAAGGTAGTCTGCTTCTTTTGTTGCAAGCCTGGCCACTGGAGGAAACACTGCAAGGCTTTCCTCGCAAGCAAGAAGAAGTCAGAGGCTACGACTTCAGGTATTTATATGATTGAGATTAACTTCTCTCTCTTAACATCTTGGTCATTGACACAGGATGTGGTACTCACATTTGTACTGATGTGCACGGACTAAGGCAAAGTAGAGTGCTCGCCAAGGGAGAGGTGGACCTACGAGTTGGAAATGGAGCACATGTGGCTGCATTGGCTGTGGGGACTTATTGTTTATCTTGGCCTACAGGCTTGTTATTGGAACTACATAACTGTTATCACATACCTTCTATTTCTATAAATATTATTTCAGTATCTGCTTTGGATAATATAGGGTATCATTTTGAAATATCTAATGGATTGTTGTCCTTTAGTTTGAATGGTATTCTATTTGGAATTGCAAGGTTATATAATGGATTATATGTTCTTGATTTAAACAATAAAGATATTCTCAATATTGAAACCAAGAAAACTAAATGTAGCGATCAAAACCAGACATATCTCTAGCATTGTAGATTGTGTCATGTTAATAAGACTCACATTGCAAAACTTCAAAGGATAGAGTTTTGGCCCTTTTTGACTTTCAATCATTTGAGGTATGCGAGTCATGCCTTTTAGGCAAGATGACCAAGTCTCCTTTCACATGACAAGGTGAAAGGGCTACTGAGCTGTTAGGCATCATCCATAGTGATGTATGTGGTCCACTAACAGTTGAAGCCAGAGGTGGATATTCATACTTCATCACATTTACTGATGATTTCAGTAGATATGGTTATGTCTACCTTATGAGACATAAATCTGAAGCCTTTGATAAATTCAAGGAATTCAAGAATGAAGTACAGAATATGTTGGGCAAAAGTATTAAAGCTCTTCGGTCGGATCGAGGAGGTGAATACTTAAGCTCAGGGTTTTCAGAGTACCTGAAGGAATGTGGGATAGTATCACAACTCACCCCTCCTTATACACCCCAACACAATAGAGTGTCAGAAAAGAGGAACAAGACCTTACTTGACATGGTTAGGTCCATGATGAGTTTTAGTGATTTACCTGCATCGTTATGGGGTTATGCCTAGAGACTGCGACTCATGTTTTGAACCGTGTGCTGTGAAAGTCTGTAGATAAGACTCCATATGAGCTATGGAGTGGGCGAAAGCCCAACTTGTCTTATCTAAGGATTTGGGGTTGCGAAACTTATGTTAAGAAATTGACTTCCAACAAGCTGGGCCCAAAATCCTATAAATGCATATTTGTGGGGTATCCAAATGAGACCAAAGGATACTATTTCTACCACCCAGAAGAGGGCAAAATTTTTATTGCTCGATCTGGTGTCTTCCTAGAAAAGAAATATTTTCTAAGAAGTACTAGTGGGAGAAAAGTAGAACTCGATGAAGTTCTAGAACCACAAGATATACTAGACGAATGACGAGATGATGTGCCACAATAAGTGGTTGAGCATCATGAGGAGGTTGCTCCACAACTTGTGGAACAAAGTGAACCACCTCAGGTAGACAGGAGCTACGTAGATCTAAGAGAGTACGCCATGAGCCCGAGAGATACGGTTATCTCGTGACTCAACATGGTGACGTACTAGTCTACCAAGATGATGAACCTAGAACCTACAAAGACGCTATATTGGATCCAAATTCCATTAAATGGCTTGAAGCCATGAAATCTGAGATGGACTCCATGTACCAGAACCAAGTGTGGTCTTTGGTGGAACCACCTGAAGGGGTAAAACCCATAGGGGTGTAAATGGGTCTTCAAGAAGAAGACCGACATGGATGACAACGTGCATACTTATAAAGCACGGCTGGTTGCCAAAGGTTTCAAACAAATTCATGGCATTGACTATGACGAAACCTTTTCGCCGGTTGCCATGATTAAATCCATCCAGATTATGCTTGCAATTGTTGCATATCATGACTATGAGATTTGGCAAATGAATGTCAAAATTGCTTTCCTGAACAGAAATCTTGAGGAGGATGTGTATATGACACAACCTGATGGTTTCATTCTTGATAGTCAAGCTAATAAGGTATGCAAGTTGCGAGATCCATTTATGGACTCAAGCAAGCTTCAAGGAGTTAACATTCGTTTTGATGAAGCCGTAAAAGAATTCGGTTTTATCAAGAACGAAGATGAGCCCTGTGTTTACAAGAAAGTGAGTGGGAGCGCAGTAGCATTCCTGGTGTTGTATGTCGATGACATACTTCTGATCGGGAATGATATACCAAACTTGCAGTCGGTAAAGACTTGGTTATCCAAGTGCTTCTCCATGAAGTACTTAGGGGAAGCGGCCCACATCCTTGGAATAAAGATCTATCGTGATAGATTGCGTAGGTTGTTTGGCCTAAGTCAGAGTGTGTATATTGACAAGGTATTGAAAAGATTCAGTATGGAAGAATCCAAGAAGGGATTTATTCCGATGTCACATGGTGTTTATCTCTCTAAGGAATTGTGTCCTAAAACACAAAATGCGAGAGATAAGATGAAGAGGATCCCATATGCATCAGCAATTGGATCCATCGTGTATACCATGCTATGTACTCGGATTGATGTCTCATGTGCTTTGAGCACTTGTAGTAGATATAAATCGGATCCAGGTGAGCGTCACTAAATGGCTGTCAAGAATATTCTTAAGTAATTGAAGAGGACTAAGGATATGGTCTTGGTTTATGGAAGGGAAGATGAGCTCACTGGAAGAGGATACAGTGATGCTAGTTTCCAAACGGACAAAGATGATTATCGATCACAATCAGGGTTTGTATTTTGTCTCAATGGCGGTGCAGTGAGCTGGAAGAGCTCCAAGCAAAGCAGCATGAGACTCTACAATGGAGGCTGAGTATATTGCATTGCCAGATACGGCCAAGGAGGCAGTCTGGATTAAGAAGTTCATTACTGAACTTGGTGTGGTTCCTACGATTGTTGATCCTATAGACATCTATTGTGACAACAATGGAGCAATTGCTCAAGCCAGGGAACCACGATCTCATCAGAAGTCCAGACACATACTCAGACGATTCCATCTCATCAGAGAGATAGTTGAGAGGAAAGACGTGCAGATTAGTAAAGTGCATACTGTAATACCCAAAATGTCAAAGGTATGGTCCTTACTCAAAATAGTCCTTTAGATGTTAATTTTATGTTAAAAAGATAAAATCTAACTAAGGGCAAAATAGTCAATTCATTTGGAACGATATGAATCAATTATTCATAGAAACGTATTAAGGGCAAAATAGTCATTTTGCCTATGGATAAGCATTGAAAAAGTCAAGGATGAGTAGGCTCAATTGCATTTAATGGCATTAATTAAGTAATAATTATGTCTAGTGTGAAATGACCAAAATGCCCTTATATGAAGAATTAAGGACTTATGAGTTATACAACTAAAATAATTGGGCCAATAGCATAATTTTGGAAAATAAATGAAATATTTTCCTATAAATGAGATGAAATTTCGTTCAAGCTAAGGGAAATAGCATTTCTTCAACATTTCTTCCATTTTCTCTCAAATCTTCCATGAAACAAGTTTTCTTTCTCTAAGTTTTAAAGGAGTTTTGCTTATTTTTTCAAGGAGAGCAAGATAGGAGCCTTGGATCTTCAATTTGAAGGGTTTAAGGTAAGGATTAAAAACTTTAGTTTTGATGTGATTTGAAGATTTGAAGTAGATGTTGAGGTATAATGTTATATATGTAGGATTAAGGTGTAAAAGAAGACAAAGGCAAAGGATTTGTCGGAGGAATTCTTTAAAAAGGTAAGGAAGAACCTCCCATGACTTTAGGGTTTATGCTAGGGTTTGTGGATTTTTATGAAACCTTAAATTAAAGCTTTAAAGCATAGAATTAGTTGATGGCAAGTGTAGTTGAACTCATTTATTCTACTTATTGCCTTGAATTCATTATACATGAAGTTATTGCTATTTATGTTTTATGAGTTGTGATGTTTGATTGAAGAAAATGAAGTGTGAATGCTGATTGTGGCAAAACTTGTAGTATTGGAGGCCACATGGTGTTGAATGGTTGCTATTTGAAGTGTTGAGGTGTTGTTTGCATTAACTTACAATGTTATAGCAATAATGGATGATTATGGGAATGAGATTTTACACTTCCTTTAAGATGTTAAAGACTATTAAGGGGAGGTTTATTTGATCCATAAGTTGACCTATTGGTTAATGTCAATAGGAATTGATGTGGCATAATTAATACGAAAATTCGGATTTAGTAAGCTTAGGGGTTTTGTTAACCATGCTTCAGTGTTTCGACCATAACTTGAGTTATGAAAATCTAAATGAGATGATTCTTGAAGCATTAGAAAGCTAAAACACAGACTATAACTTTTCTGTTTATGCCAAGAGCCAATTTGTTTGACAAATGGATGAAAAATGGCCTGAAATATAAACTGGTTATTAAAGTTTAAGATTTACCATGATCAATTCTTATGATTATGAATTGATTTTTAATGTATTATTGTAATTATGCCATGTACTAATGTTTACCTATTAGTTAGATGATCTTTGAAAGATATACATGGTCATGATGTCAATGCATGATTAATGTTATGAAATGGCATGAAGATGCAATGTAATACATGTTTTAAGATGATGTAGGTGAGCAAGAGGTATTGTAAATGGGTTGATAATCCATAGATGAATTAAAAGTATTAAGCTCACCAAAATATGTATTTACATGCCATAAGATGTTAGAGATGCATGTAGACATGATGGGAAACGCGTAAGCATATCCTTGTATGCCGGTTGAGGAAAGATGAATATATGCTTTAGATGTTAAATAACGCGTAAGCACGCCTCTTGATGATATGAGCTCTAGATGAATTTGAGGCTAGATGATATGAAGTGCTTAAGACGCTAAGAAAAGTCCGATCGGCTACAAGTTAAATGCTTCATATGCATTTAGTTGCACTACATGAGTTATGATGTTATTTACATCATGAGATGATTTATACTTATGTTAGATGATATTTAGATGTTATATCATGACATGTAATGTGCGTGTACTATGTTTACATACTTATTTGTATGAGTATGCATGGATGTTTATATAGCACATTTAGAATGAAACAGATCATTCCTTACTAAGCGATTAGCGCTCACCCTTTCATTGTTGATTGCTTTGCAGGTAGACCAGCAGCGAAGGATGCTAGAGACAGCGGGGCTACACGTGAGGGGAGATGATTTATTGTCATCTTCATGTTTTTATCTTGGTGTAAATAATGTAAATGATAAATGTTTATGAAACACCTTTGGAAGCTTCCAACCTGTAAATATGTTTTGATTGTGTAATTTCCGGATAAATTCTTAAAGTTTCTAAATTATAAGTTTGGATCCTGCGTGACATTTTATATGCATGTTTTGGATATTACTATTATTATTCTTACACAGATATTTTTTTTTTTTAAATACAACTCATTCTTCAGACATGTATCCTCTGGATTCTCATTGAGGGACATTCAGAGGATACCTGACTGGATGGGGGTTTTACATTTGGTATCAGAGCAAGTATTTTGTTACTTTAAAAAGGGGTGTTTTAAGATGTTTTCTATTTCGGAGTCAGGCATTTATGAGAATTGATGACAATATCCCTCATGTAAAGTTCCGCTGCTCAAGTTGTCCAATCGCTATAGGTATGTTTACCTGATTTATGTAAGGATTGATTAGATGATTAACGTTATATGTGTGAGTGTGATAGGGACTAAATATGATGAAAACCAGGAGAACAGATCTAGGTCGCAGTGATGCTTCGAATGCACAAGATGTTCCAACTGCACCTGAAGCTCCTAACCCAGCAGCTGCTACTTCAAGCGCTCCGGGTTTAGATGTTGCAACATTGGAGCGTATGATCCAGGAGGTTGTTAATAGAGCTTTAAGGAGAACCCCACCGGAAAGTACAAGTACTCCGGTGACAACAGTGACAACCAATGTGGTACCAAGTCAAGCAATAGGGACGAGTACTCCAGAAGCAATGGTTGTTCCAAAGCAGATTGAACCGATTTATGGCCTCTCAAGTAAACATCGGCCTCCAGAATTTAGTGGCACTAATGATCCGGTAGTAGCAGAACAATGGATCAAGTTGGTGGAGAAAGCTACTGGCCTATTTCCTATGACAGATCAAGAGAAGATCCGGTATGCTACGTACCTATTGAGAGGAGATGCTATGACATGGTGGGAGCTTATGGAGCAGACTCAAGATACCACCACTCTCACTTGGTCAGGGTTCAAGGAATTATTTGAGGAGCAGTATCGGACAGTGGACATGGTATCCTCTAAACTACAAGAGTTTATTAGTCTGCAACAAGGAAATATGACGATCAAAAAGTATTCAATCAAGTTCAACTCCTTGGCTAAGTTTGCACCGACACTGGTCAGTACACCACAAACCCGATTGGAGAGATTTGTGGGTGGACTTCATCCTACTATCGCCAGAGATGATATGTCAGGTCATCAGCCCTCCCAAACATATAGTGAAACACTCTCCAGAGCCATTAGAGTAGAGGTATACTTAAGGAAGGAGACCAGATTAGCTCTTCACCCAACAGTGGCAAGTAGTCCTCTTTAGCTTGGCCAATCCAGTAGTGCAGAACAAGTTGTTGGCAAAGACGATAAGGGTAAAGGCAAGAAAGGAGCCCTACCTAAAGCCAACAGGAAGGACATGAAGAAAACGGGCCAACAGAGGAAAGGTGAGGTTAGTTACTGTAAGAAATGTCAAAGAAGACACAGGGGTGAATTTCTAGTGGGGACCAATGTTTGTTTCAGATGCCGCCAACCAGGTCATATTACTTGAGATTGCCCCATTGGTTCTACAACTTCAATACCTGCAGTTAGAGGCACGACAGCCAGGGTATATAATGTGGCCGATGCAGCAGATGCGGCCTCTTCACCTGGCCTCATTGGTCAGTTATTATTCCATGATACTCCCTTGTATGCCTTGATTGATTCTGGTACTACTCATTCATTCATCTCCTATGGTATGATTAAAAGATTAGAGTTAATGCCTATCAGAATAGAACAAGCCATTAGGATTGAATTGCCTGATGGTGAGGGTGTAGTGACCAATGAAGTCTTAATGGGGGAGTTAGTGACTATTAGAGGCCGAGATATGATGGTAGATTTGATTGTCTTCAATATGCCAGATTTTGACATCATTCTTGGGATGGACTTTCTTAGTAGATATGGAGTAGAGATAGACTGTCGTAGGAAAAAAGTCAAGTTTAATCTAGACTATGAGGATAAATTCATTTTTGGAGAAGGGCACCCAACTAGCATGATGATTAGTGTAGCAAAAGCTAGGAAGATGTTGAAAAATGGGCATTCTGGGTACATTGCACATGTAGTAAATAAGGGAGAGAGTTCGAGCTCAAGTGTACATGAGGTACCTATGGTAAATGAATTTATTGATGTGTTTCCAGATGAATTGCCAGGTTTACCTCCAGAGAGAGAAGTGGAGTTTAGTATAGAATTAGCCCTCGGTATAGCCCCTATTTTAAAGGCTCCTTATCGCATGGCCCTAGCTGAGCTCCAAGAATTGAAGAAGCAGTTACAAGAGTTGTTAGACAAGGGTTTTATCAGGCCGAGTCATTCCCCATGGGGTGCTCCAATTCTATTTGTGAAAAGGAAGGATGGGTCTATGAGGATGTGTATAGATTATCGTGAACTGAATAAAGTAACGGTAAAGAATAAGTACCCATTGCCCAGGATAGATGATTTGTTTGACCAATTGAAAGGTGCCTCAGTGTTTTCTAAAATTGATCTAAGGTCAAGATACCATCAAGTTAGAGTGGCTAAGGAAGATATACCAAAAACGGCTTTTCGAACAAGGTATGGGCATTATGAATTTGTTGTGATGCCATTTGGATTGACTAATGCACCTACAATTTTTATGGACTTGATGAACAGAGTTTTTCATGATGTTCTTGACAAGTTCATAGTGGTGTTTATTGATGATGTCCTGGTTTATTCCAAGACTTTAGAAGAACATGCCAAGCACTTGAGATTTGTGTTACAAAGATTAAGAGAGAAACAACTGTATGCCAAATTTTCAAAATGTGAGTTTTGGTTGGATCGGGTTACTTTTTTGGGTCATGTGATCTCTAAAGACGGTGTATCAGTGGATCCTAGTAAAGTAGAGGCGGTGCTCGAGTGGTAAAGGCCAAAGACAGTAAAAGAGGTTAGAAGTTTTCTGGGCTTAGCAGGGTATTATAGGAAGTTCGTGGAAGGCTTTGCAAAGATAGCCAGACCACTTACAGCTCTTACCAAGAAAGAAGTACCATTTCAATGGATAGAGGCATGCGAGCAAAGCTTTCAGGAGTTGAAGAAAAGATTAACTACAGCTCCAATTCTCACATTGCCAGAAGTAGGCATTGATTATGATATTTACGTTGATGCCTCCCACAATGGTTTGGGAGCAGTGTTGATGCAGCAAGGGAAAGTCATTGCTTATGCCTCCAAACAACTAAAAGACTATGAGAGTAGATATCCTACCCATGACTTGGAACTAGCAGGAGTAGTTTTTGCTTTGAAGATATGGCGACACTACTTGTATGGAGTGAAATGCAACATATACACTGAACATAAGAGTTTAAAGTATTTCTTCACTCAAAAAGAGTTGAATATGAGATTGAGGAAATGGTTAGAATTGGTGACAGACTATGACTGCGACATCAGATGCCATCCAGGGAAAGCTAATGCAGTAGCAGATGCCCTTAGTAGAAAAGTCTCTTTATCTCAGATTACTGTACAGGGACAATTACAGCAGGAGATCTTCCAAGAAGGAATTGAAATTGTGATCAAAGGAGGATTGGCCCAAATGGAGATCAAACCCAATTTGGTGGAGGAGATCAAGATGAAACAAGGTAAAGATGATACCTGCAAGGTGATCTGCCAACGGATAATAGAAGGTAAAGAGACAGACTTTAAAATAGTCAATGGGGCACTAATGTTTAGAGATAGAATATGTGTACCTCAAGATGATGAACTAAGGAATAAAATCCTTAGTGAGGCACACAATACACTTTATACAGCCCATCCTGGGAGTGTAAAGATGTATCAAGATGTGAAGAAAAGCTATTGGTGGTCAGGTATGAAAAACGACATTGCCAATTATGTTGCCAGATGTTTAACATGTCAACAAGTAAAGGCAGAGCATCAGAGACCATCAGGATTACTCCAACCCTTAGTGTTTCCTAAATGGAAATGGGAGGATATCTCAATGGACTTCATTGTGGGACTTCCTAAAGTTCAGCAAGGATATAATGCAATCTGGGTGGTGGTTGATAGATTGACTAAGACAGCTCATTTTCTACCCATGATGGATAAGATAGATGCATTTCGATTGGGGCAATTATATGTCAGAGAGATTGTGAGATTACATGGAGTACCCAAGACGATTGTGTTAGACAAAGATACCAAGTTCATATCAGCTTTCTGGGTTGGATTGCAGAGAGCATTGGGTACAAAGTTAGCCTTCAGTACGGCTTATCATCCTCAAACTGATGGCCAAACTGAAAGGACTAACCAGGTGATTGAAGACATCTTTGAGAGCTTGTTGTATGGATCACAAGGCAAAATGGAGTGATGTACTTCCACTAATAGAATTTGCCTATAACAATGACTACCAATCCACTATCCAGATGGCCCCGTATGAAGCATTATATGGAAGAAGGTGCAAATCCCCTTTGTACTGGGATGATATTGGAGAAAAAGACTCCTTAATTCAAGCAGTTGGACCAGTGATGACCCAGAAAATGATTAAAGATGTTAAGCTTATTAGAGAAAGAATGAAGCAAGCTCAAGATGGACAAAAGAGCTATGCCGACCTAAAAAGAAAAGAAGTGGAATTCCAAGTGGGCGACAAAGTTTTTGTAAAAGTTGCGCCTTATAAACATATTATGAGATTTGGAAAGAAGGGCAAGCTCGCTCCACGTTACATTGGACCCTTTGAAGTATTGGAAAGGGTAGGCAAAGTAGCTTATAGACTTGCGCTGCCAATGAGCATGGAAAGAGTCCATAATGTTTTCCATGTCTCTTTGTTGCGTAAGTATGTTAGTGATCCTTCACATGTGCTTCAGATGGAGGAAGTGGAATTACAGGATAATTTGGCTTATGAGGAACGCTCTGTTCAAATCCTTGATAGAAAGGTAAAAGAGCTCAGAAACAAGCAAATTCCACTAGTTAAAGTGCTTTGGAGGAATCACAAGGTAGAAGAAGCTACTTGGGAAATGGAGCAAGATATGAGAAGTCGTTACTCGGAGCTGTTTTTATAATTTCGAGGATGAAATTATTGTAAGGGAGGAGGAAATGTAATACCCAAAATGTTAAAGGTATGGTCCTAACTCAAAATAGTCCTTTAGATGTTAATTTTATGTTAAAAAGATAAAATTTAACTAAGGGCAAAATAGTCAATTCATTTGGAACGGTATGAATCAATTATTCATAGAAACGTATTAAGGGCAAAATAGTCATTTTGCCTATGGATAAGCATTGAAAAAGTCAAGGATGAGTAGGCTCAATTGCATTTAATGGCATTAATTAAGTAATAATTATGTCTAGTGTGAAATGACCAAAATGCCCTTATATGAAGAATTAAGGACTTATGAGTTATACAACTAAAATAATTGGGCCAATAGCATAATTTTGGAAAATAAATGAAATATTTTCCTATAAATGAGATGAAATTTCGTTCAAGCTAAGGGAAATAGCATTTCTTCAACATTTCTTCCATTTTCTCTCAAATCTTCCATGAAACAAGCTTTCTTTCTCTAAGTTTTAAAGGAGTTTTACTTATTTTTTCAAGGAGAGCAAGATAGGAGCCTTGGATCTTCAATTTGAAGGGTTTAAGGTAAGGATTAAAAACTTTAGTTTTGATGTGATTTGAAGATTTGAAGTAGAAGTTGAGGTATAATGTTATATATGTAGGATTAAGGTGTAAAAGAAGACAAAGGCAAAGGATTTGTCGGAGGAATTCTTTTAAAAGGTAAGGAAGAACCTCCCATGACTTTAGGGTTTATGCTAGGATTTGTGGATTTTTATGAAACCTTAAATTAAAGCTTTAAGGCATAGAATTAGTTGATGGCAAGTGTAGTTGAACTCATTTATTCTACTTATTGCCTTGAATTCATTATACATGAAGTTATTGCTATTTATGTTTTATGAGTTGTGATGTTTGATTGAAGAAAATGAAGTGTGAATGCTGATTGTGGCAAAACTTGTAGTATTGGAGGCCACATGGTGTTGAATGGTTGCTATTTGAAGTGTTGAGGTGTTGTTTGCATTAACTTACAATGTTATAGCAATAATGGATGATTATGGGAATGAGATTTTACACTTCCTATAAGATGTTAAAAACTATTAAGGGGAGGTTTATTTGATCCATAAGTTGACCTATTGGTTAATGTCAATAGGAATTGATGTGGCATAATTAATACGAAAATTCGGATTTAGTAAGCTTAGGGGTTTTGTTAACCATGCTTCAGTATTTCGACCATAACTTGAGTTATAAAAATCTAAATGAGATGATTCTTGAAGCATTAGAAAGCTAAAACACAGACTATAAATTTTCTGTTTATGCCAAGAGCCAACTCGTTTGACAAATGGATGAAAAATGGCCTGAAATGTAAACTGGTTATTAAAGTTTAAGATTTACCATGATCAATTCTTATGATTATGAATTGATTATTAATGTATTATTGTAATTATGCCATGTACTAATGTTTACCTATTAGTTAGATGATCTTTGAAAGATATACATGGTCATGATGTCAATGCATGATTAATGTTATGAAATGGCATGAAGATGCAATGTAATACATGTTTTAAGATGATGTAGGTGAGCAAGAGGTATTGTAAATGGGTTGATAATCCATAGATGAATTAAAAGTATTAAGCTCACCAAAATATGTATTTACATGCCATAAGATGTTAGAGATGCATATAGACATGATGGGAAACGCGTAAGCATATCCTTGTATGCCGGTTGAGGAAAGATGAATATATGCTTTAGATGTTAAATAACGCATAAGCACGCCTCTTGATGATATGAGCTCTAGATGAATTTGAGGCTAGATGATATGAAGTGCTTAAGACGCTAAGAAAAGTCCGATCGGCTACACGTTAAATGCTTCATATGCATTTAGTTGCACTACATGAGTTATGATGTTATTTACATCATGAGATGATTTATACTTATGTTAGATGATATTTAGATGTTATATCATGACATGTAATGTGTGTGTACTATGTTTACATACTTATTTGTATGAGTATGCATGGATATTTATATAGCACATTTAGAATGAAACAGATCATTCCTTACTGAGCGATTAGCGCTCACCCTTTCATTGTTGATTGCTTTGCGAGTAGACCGGCGGCCCGAAGGATGCTAGAGACGAGGGGCTACACGTGAGGGAGATGATTTATTGTCATCTTCATGTTTTTATCTTGGTTTAAATAATATAAATGATAAATGTTTATGAAACACCTTTGGAAGCTTCCAACCTGTAAATATGTTTTGATTGTGTAATTTCCGGATAAATTCTTAAAGTTTCTAAATTATAAGTTTGGATCCTGCATGACATTTTATATGCATGTTTTGGATATTACTATTATTATTCTTACACAGATATTTTTTTTTTTTAAATACAACTCATTCTTCAGACATGTATCCTCTGGACTCTCATTGAGGGACATTCAGAGGATACCTGACTGGAGGGGGGTTTTACACATACTAAAGACAATCTCGCAGATCCACTAACAAAGCCTCTATCGCAGCAGAAGCATGAAAGGCACTAGAGATCATTTGGTATTAAATACATGAATGATTGGCTATAGTGCAAGTGGGAGATTGTTAGAGTGGATGCCCTAGAGCCAATCAATTATTGTAGAATTGACTCTTTGTAATAATGTTCATTAATCAATAAAAGGCATTTTATTCTATATCGCGTAAGTCATTATTATTGCAATATGTATTGATATATGTCCTTAGAATGGTAGAACCATGACGAGGGTATCAAGTGTTTCAAATCTTGATAGTGAGAACCCTATGAGCACATATTATGGCCATTCTAGAAACGTCCGTAGCCTCAGTATTTTTCTGAAGTAAGGGCACAGATAATACGGTAAGGCTATCATAGTGTTGAACGACTGCATCCGAAGGCGGTGGCGATCTCACTTGTCAAGGTTGTTTGGTGACAACAGTGCAACACATGGGTGCTTGTTGTGGCGGAGATATACCATGACAAGTTCACTAGACTGACCCACCAGAGGATACCATATGGATGGTAACCCCAGTGTCTATGGAACAAATCCTTTAACGAATGGTGGTACATGTGATCCTTAGACTTGAAATCACCGGAGCACCTTGTGCACCGATTGGTGCAGTTTGACACTAGCCTAACGCAGTTCTTTTTAGAGCTATCAATATGGTAGTGATTGGCTGCATCAAGGAGTGTATCAAGACTATGGTGGATTGACAGAGGATTCATCACTCTCAGGTACGGGAGAAGTTATCTCACGGCGCAATTCAGTATATGGCAATGACACTAAAATTGTGGCCACAGTGGGATTGAGTTGTTACTCTATCCAGATTATAATGCAGGTCATTGGTCCAGAAACTGAATACATAATATCGAGAGTAACCAAAGGTTGACACTATTTCTATGCCTTCGTCTCGTTGAGATACAGTATGATGAAAGGATCGAATTATACGGTAACTATATCGTTGACAGGTAGCTACTTTGTTGAATCCGAATCTATCGGGTGGCCATGATGCCTTACTAGGGGCTAATCTTGGTCTATGTATTAATGAGACGATTAATTGGTGTTAATCGTGATACCATACACTGTCGGTATGATGAGGAGCCTATGGGTCACACACATAGAAGATAATTTAAGAGCCAGGAAGAAAGAAGGGCGTTTTCGTCTTTTTGGGCGAAAGGGTATTTTGGTAATTTCACAGTGCAATTAAATTTGCTGAGGTCGTAGCCTTTATTTAATTTATTAGAAAAATTAAGTAAGTGAAATTACGTTTAAATATGTGTTAGCATATATTTAAATAAATTATCATTATTGTTAAATGTTAATATATATATATTAAATATATATATTAATTGATTTTAATTGAAGATAGTGATGAATTAAAATAAATATCTAATTGGGAGTGTTTGGGTTGGAGCCCAAGCCTATTCCATAAGGGAATAAGACAACTAAAATATGACTATAAAAGAAAAAGGTGTGTGTGTGATTTTAATAATTGATTCATTCTTTGATTGAGAAAAAAAAAAACACACAACCCCAAAACACACTCTCCCACGCCACATTGCTATTTTGCTTTGAAATCAAATTCTTTTGATTTTTCTTCTTGTTTCTTAAAGCTAAGGAGGATCTAGCAAATCCCTCCTTAGTTCTTTGTGATTGTCTTCGTGTAGACTACGTGGGTTCGATCCTACACTTGGGTCGGTAGCAAAATACGTTTAGAGACAACTTGGAGGAGCCTCCAAACGTGCGTATGTTTCTTAAACCTTGAACTGATTTTTCTGGAGATTTGATTATTTTTATATAAACTATGATTTTTTGTACTCGGATCTTGGTTCTAAGGAACAATCCATGTAATTTATGTTTTTGTTTTTCGCTGCGTAACTGGGTTGTTCACTAACAGATGAGTATAAAATAATGGGCCAAATTTTTCTTTATATATACAAAACTATACGTAATGTAAATAAATTTCTCAAGAAGCTTAACAGTGTTGCCCGACCCTTCCGCATCTTGACATTCCAAGCAACCGCATCTCATATATTACCTGCAAAAACATTGAAAATAACGGGGTGAGCACTAATTGCTCAGTAAGTAAACCCGCTATGCTACCCTTCTATCTTTGTTGCTCATATTCTGAATTCTTTCCTTACATGACACTTCTCTCTTCTTCTCTGTTCTTTCTCTATTCTTTTTCTATTCTATCTCTCTGTTTTTTCTCTATTCTTTTTCTGTTCTATCTCTCTGTTCTTTCTCTATTCTTTTTCTGTTCTTTCTCTATTCTTGTTTCTCACTTACTAATATGTAAGCACAATTGGAGAAACTAATTCTGAATAATATGAATGCCATGATGCATGTGCATAAATGCAAAAAGAATGCAATTTTTTTTGTTTTCTGTTTCTTTTCTTTCTTTCTATTATGTTCTTTCTTTCTGTGTTCTATTCTTTCTTTCTTTCTATTCTGTTCTTTCTTTCTACTCTACTCTTTCTTTCTATTCTACTCTTTCTTTCTATTCTTTCTTTCTTTCTATGCCGATCAGACTCGGTTGAGACATGGATTCGGAACCCTGGCCATGTGAGTGGGTACAACCTCATCTACATGCACTTCTATCGGACTGTACAACTCTTCTTTCTGATTCTGAGGTTGCTCACTAAAGGCGGCATGCATGTAGGTAAATTCTGTTGGTACAGTTCTCATCCACATACACTTCTAACGAACTATACACTTACTTCTTTCTGATTCTGAGGCCGCTCACTGAAGGCGGCGTGTATGTGGGACTATTCTTCTCTGTCACTCACGCGTTCCCCATCGCAACAACCTTCTCTTCTCTTATCTTTTTACAATTAATTATTTTCTTTCTTTTTCTGTATTCTTTACTATTCTCATCCATGTGTATATGCGTGGAACTATGCTCATTCTTTGCTATTCTTTCTAAATGCAAATGTGAGAATGTGAGAATGCATTATGGCATATAAAAATATCCTTAGAGAACTAGTATTTTCTACCAACAACATTCTCATACTTGAAATCAATCATAGGTTATTAGACTATAAAATATTTTGAGGTAGTCATTCTGCACAGGTCATATTCAAGAAGGCATATCTCGAGTTATACACATCAGATTGCTACGATCTTGGTCTCGTTTTAAATCTTAGAGATAGGTCTCAACCCAGTTCAATTGGTAAGATGCCCAAAAATCACTCAGAAGGTCACGGCTGTGACAGGGCAACCATGGTAACATGTTTTCTCTTAGGATTTTCGTCAAACAAATTGCATGCATACTCAAACTCTATTTGGCTACACTTCTACTTCTTTCTCAAGCCACCAATATTTGGAGCAAAACTCCATTAAATCAACACTAAACCTGGCCAGAAAATACACTCCATAAATTCTACTCAAACTCTTTCTAAATTCAACCAAACTTCCATCAATCACCATACAACAAATTCCACTTCTCATGGCTGAATTCTAATTATCATAAATCATCAATCTCATCAATAATTCTCAAAATCATAAGCACACACATACATGTAAAAGTGCTCTACTCAATTGATTTCTCAAATCATAACTTGAGTTGGATTTACTTACCTTAGATGTGAGCAATCCAACACTTTAGTGGTCTTTTTTTATCCAACTCTCTTTCTCTTAAATCCTATGAACATAAATCATAAGAATTCAACACTTTAAAAATTAAAACTCATATCTTAGTGCAAGAATCTGACCTTTGGATGCTTAGGATTGAAAATCCCACTAAAAATAACCCAAAATCTATGAATTTCCTTGGAAATCTAGTGAAGAAATTTGAGAGAATTTGAGTAGAGAATGGCATGAATGGAGGGGTAGAGTGGCTAGGGTGATGCGTGTTTCCTAAAACATGCAATATGTAGCAAGTATACTAATTGCACAAGTAATATACTGATGAGTAGAGTATCGTTCCCATCAGGATTGTAAGCAAAGCACTGAGTTTCCTAATGTTATCTAGTTGAAGCAATCGAATTCTTTGGATTGGTGGGAGCAAATTCTAATTAAAAACAACAAATTGAAATTTAAACTAAGATTAAAACTTAATTAAGAAAGCAATATGAAAACATGGAATATCAGTTCAAGTAAAACGGGTAGGGTTTTGACTTCATTTGGATTTTTATGGGTTAAACCTAAAATTACACTACACTCACATTTATACGCAATGGTTGTAAATCGAACTCACTAATATGTTAAACATACCCTCTCAGGCTATATCTTCCTATTCTTCCTTATTAACCTTCCGCACCCAACAATTTGAAGATTAATAATTCCAAACTCATTAAGCAAAAGAATTCCTATAATGATTTCATTAATTCTTGAATCTATCTCTAGCATCCAATACTATAATGGTGATTACCCAAGAAGCCTAACATGATTCATTTCTCAATCTCACCATATCCATCACATACAACATTAAAAATCAGAGTAACACACAACCAAAGCATATTCATATGAAAATAACACAATCAAACCCTTAACCCATTTAAAATCCAAACTACCATCAAAACCCTAACCCAATAGATTAGTTCATAGCTAAATCAATAATACAAAAACGAAAATCGGAAATAAACAAGTTCAACATAATGAAAATGAGATAAAAGATTAGAAATCTCCCCAAAAGATGAATCCTCTAGTTAGAAATCGAATCTTCTTCCTTTTACAAACCAAATCGCTCAAAGTTCTTAGAAAAGTGCAAAAGTGGCTAAACCTAAAACAAAACGAAGACCCCGGGCCAAAAAGACCAAGTTTTTCTTTTATACTTCGTCCAAATAACCCAACCAAACACGCACAAAGACGAAATCGCGCTTTAACAAAAGCAAATAATGGACTGTCGCCGCGGCGAAGAATGAAGCAGACACGCTCGTCCCTGGCTTACTTCGCCACGGCAAAGACAATTCCTTCGCCGCGGCAAAGACGATTCCTTCGCCGGGGCGAAGCTTCTTGAAGAGTTTTGAAATTACAGAACTACCACTTCGCTTGCTTCTTCGTTTGATTCTTCGATTCTCGTTGCTCTCCCTTAGAAACAAGCTTCATCGTGCTTTATCCTGCTCCGGAACTCTCCTATCTTCTGAGATCCGCTAATTTCTGAGTCAAAAATATCTAATTTTGTCCTTATTTGCTCTAATTGTCCATTTTAACCTGAAATACGAAAAGTAAAGAATTAAGCAACAATTCAGGTCAAAATGCACTGGAAAGTACCTGAAATCCGACAAAAAGGTATAATGAAAAGTGTATAATTCACGGATTATCAACTACCCCCAAACTAGAGATAATCTCGTCCCCGAGCATATAGTACAAAACTGACAAAAACACAAACAACAAACAGAAACAAAAACACAAAACACACACAACAATACTGAAAAAAAAAACAAAACCCAACAAGACTCAACTCTACAAAGGATTACCTAGAAATTGCACATGTCTCAAAAGTTGTTGAAAAATTATTATCAGGAAATATTCAACACTCCAAGAAGTTATAAGTTACATCGATTGTCTTCCTCAATCGATTCACCAAGTAGGTGATCCCCACTTCAATCCACATTCCAACTTCCCGGATTATTTTATGCAAAAATTGTAAAGTTTATCAAATGATGACGGACTCCATAAGCCTAAATATCGAATTGCTCTCCACTAATGAGGACTAGACAAAGGTAAGAATCAAAGGTCTTTAAAAGCTTATAACATTAGGCTCGGGTAGTGGGTTCCAATAAAAAGGATATAGGAATAACAAAGTAAGAGAACTCGGTTGTCCTAAAGCAAAACTAAAATCACATCGAAACCCATACCTTCTCAACCACCAATTGACATGTCCACGAATTCACATCCCTCAAACGCGTACCTTTCTTATTTTAGGATACCATAAATGTGGGGGAGACTCGTTTAAGGCGTACGTGGCGTTGTTATACCCGAGGTCGCCAAGTACTGCTAGGCAGTTTTTAAGGCGGTTACTGGTTTCCAGCCAATATACCTTTAAACGAAACAAACAAAGTAAACGAAAAAAAAAACACAAATTTCATTTTTTTTTTTTTTTCAGTTTAAGGTGTACGTGGCATTGTTAAACCTGAGATCGCCAACATCACAGAGGCTGCTTTTAAGGCAGGTATTCTTGGTTTCGGTTACCAATATACCCTTAGACTCGGTTTTTAATTCTATTCCCTACCCCCAAACTAAACATGACATTGTCCCCAATGTTCCATTATGCACAAATCAGGAATAGAGAATAATAAAACAAAAAAAAAGTACGAGAATTCTCCCTGGTTAAGGTGTACGTGGCATTGTTAAACCTGAGGTCGCCAAATACTGCTAGGCAGTTTTTAAGGCGGTTACCGGTTTCCAACCACTATACCCTTAGACTCGATTTTTAATTCTATTCCCTACCCCCAAACTAAACATGACATTGTCCCCAATGTTCCATTATGCACAAATCAGGAATAGAGAATAATAAAACAATAAAGGTACGAGAATTGTCCCTAGTTAATCTATGAATTGTAGCTCCACAATGAACACCCGGTCTCGGACTTTTCATCATCCAATCCTGACGTCTCTTCATGTATTTCATCAGGCCCATCATTTCCTGCATCATCTCTTTTTGTGTACTTGTGGAGCTGGATGATGTGGCAAGGCTTGTTCTCTGCCTTTTCGCCCCTGCTCTTGGTTGGGCAGCTTCGGTTCGATCTAGGTGTTTCTTGTAATAATCTGAATCTAAAGTTGGAGCGGCATGAATCTGTGCTCGTCATCTGAACCGTGACCCGGCTTTTAGGCATAAGTTTGTGATGAGATACGGGGAAAGCGATAACTTCCTCGCCCGGGTTTCTTTGCTAGCTTAATCTTTGTTAAAAATTATGTCCCCCACATCAATACTCTTCCCTGTGGCAATCGAATATAGTAGCAATGCCTTCTCGCGAGTCACGGTACTGTAGTGCGATTCTGGCATGAGTCTCGCACAGATATAGTATTGCCACAGCTGAGCCATCTGTGTCAACTGTGTGCCCTTAAGAGTCTTTTTCTGTTTCTTGGACACTACCCACTCTGCACCCGGTTTTGCAATCACTGGAAGGATTAAGCCGTCATCATCCGTGATCTCTTGAACTGCACATAATCATCAATGAGGATTTCCGGCAAATGAAAGAAATCATTGATTTCCTTTCTCGTAACAGGCACATCCTCCCCTCTTACAAAAACTGTCTCTTCCTTACACTCCAGGGAGATTGGCATAGAACTCCCACACGCTCAAGCACCAATTGCCCCTCGGGAGCTCGCAAAAACATATCCCACCGTCTCCCTCTATTCCAGTCAAAAGCCTGAGTAGCGGTTAAACCGCGCTCCGGAATAATCCCTTTGTCCTTTCTTTGAATTGTCGCCTCATACCTTTTTCGGGCCTCATCGTTCACAAACCGGTTGTCGACACTCTTTCCCTTACTCTTACTCTTTCCCTTATACGGTTGCTTAACCTTCAGAGCCATTTTTCCAACTAAGTTCCAATCCAAAATTTTAACCCCAAAAATTCAATCCTAATTCTACACAATCACTTCCAACCTGCAAAAACAACCCACACTTCCAAAAATTTTCAATTCACCCCCAAACTACAAATTTTCAATTTCACACAAACACTTAAAAAGTTCAACCCCCACACTCCTAACAATCAAGCACTACACAAACCACTCTTCTTCAAACACAATCACAACTCAACATCCACAAAACACTTCTCAATTCAATCGCACAAAATTTTCAGATCTATGCTTAGTAACTTGAAATTTTTCGAATTTAAGCTTTGGGTTGTTGAGATCTTACCACAATGAAGGAGTGTGCACCACCAATTGAAGCAGAAATGACCCAGATTGAAAAGCCCCAAATTTTTTATTCAAAAATTTTCGTGAAATTTTCGCGAAAATTGTTGTTGAAAAGGGTTGTTTTGGTGTTTAGTGATGTTGTGGAGTAAGAAATTTTGTTGGAAAAGCAAAATGGAAGCAAAAGATTGAAGTTTGAAAAATTTTCTCTAAACTCAAAATGCAAGGCGGCGTGAAAATGAAAAGAATAAAGCGAGTATTTATAGAAAAGGCTCGTCGCCGCGGCAAAGTTCATCATTCATAAACCCTAATAAAATTTCCAGGTTTCGCCGCGGCGACGTTCTTCGTTCATGAACAACAATAAAATTCCCAGGTTTCCCCGCGGCGAAGACAAATTCTTCACCAGGGCAAAACCTTCCCGAGCAATCAAGGTTTTCTTCGCCGCGGCGAAATGCCTTAGCCAAATTTTCACCAAATTAATTCACTTTCTTCGCCGCGGCGAAATCATCCAGGAGCTAACTCTTCTATTCAGTTTGCTTCGCCGCGGCGAAGAAAGTTTCTTCGCCCCGGCCAAGTCTGGAGCATTTTCATACCTTTCTTTGGCTCACGACTTCACCTGAAACACCCAAAAACAAAAACATCAAATTTTATATAAACTCATAATGAAATTAAATAAATTCGAACGACCAAAATTAAAAGCAAAAAGTTAAAAACACTTGGGTTGCCTCCCAAGAAGCGCTTGTTTATAGTCGAAAGCTTGACTCTCTCCATCCTTTAATCAGCCCGGACTGTCCAAGTACATCACATCCCGAAAATTTCCTTTGTACTGGAGCTTCAATTGCTGATGATCTTTTTCACACAGTGACTTTGTTGAATGTTTCACCACCTATTTCCAACCCTTGGCCACTACTTTGGTAGCTCGGTTTTTTTCACTCACTGCCTTCTGTTTTCGTTTCTTAACTTCACCCTTTTTGATCCTGGTTACCCGTGCCTTATTCAAACTCAAACTCAGCTGTGGCTCGTCTAGGAATTTTGTGCAACCTCTACCGTCTTTATCCTCACTTCTGAACTTATTCGGTTTTACAATGCAGTTCCTTATTTCTACCTTGAGATTATTCAGTTGGCAGGGCTCAACTCTTGTCTGATCTACCACATCGATTTTTAGGCACGACTCTTGCTTAGGTGGGGCTTTCATTGATTTAAGGACATTAAATGTTATTTCTTCATCTTGCATCCTCATGATCAACCTCCCTTCTTGAACGTCAATTAACGCTCTTCAGGTGGCTAGGAATGGTCGTCCTAGGATAAGAGGAATCTTTTTGTCTTCTTCCATATCCAGAACAAAGAAATATGTCGGAAAAATAAACTTGTCCACCTTAATCAAAACATCCTCAACAATGCCTCTCGGATGCTTTATTGATCGATCTGCAAGCTGCAAGCTTATGGTTGTCGGCTTAACTTCACCAATTCCTAGTTTCCTGAACACAGAAAAAGGCATAAGGTTAATGCTAGCACCTAAATCACATAGAACTCGATCGAATGTTAAATTCCCTATAGTGCAAAGGATAGTAAAACTCCCTGGATCCTTGAGTTTCGGGGGCCGCTTCTTCTGGAGAATGGCGCTGCACTCTTCCGTAAGCATCACCGTTTCCTTATCTTCTAACTTCCTTTTGTTCGATAAAATTTCTTTAAGAAATTTCGCGTAGCTCGGCATCTGTTGCAATGCATCTGCAAAAGGAATGTTAATATGCAGTTTTTTAAAAACATCAAGAAATTTAATAAACTGCTTATCCTAATTCTCCTTTCTCAGTCTTTGAGGAAAGGGTACGGGTGGTGTGTGATGCGCCAACTCTGGTGGGATTTTGGGGAATGGCAATTTCTCTTCCCTTTTCTTTTTCCCTTCTTCCTGTTTCTGCTCATTTTTACTTAGGCTTGGTGGTTTCTCTTTCGCTTCAATTTCTTCATCAGAATCTTCATTTTTCTTTGATGAAGTTTCCTCTTTCCTTGGATCTCTCACCTCTTCTACAACTCTCCCACTTCTCAACGAAATTGCATTTACTTGCTCACGTGGGTTAGTCACCGTATTGCTTGGTAGAGAACCCTGCGGTCTGTCATTAAGCTTCTCGGCCAATTAGCCCATATGTACCTCAAGATTCCGAATGGACGCCCCTTGGTTTCTAAAATTTGTCCTCGTCTCATTCATGAACCCTATGGTCTCTTACATGAATTTACCAAACATATCCTCCAACTTCGTCACTTTTTGATCTCCCGGTTGATTGGTCACCCCTGGTTGGTTATTTGGCCGGCCTCTGGTTCCATTGGTTATTTTCTTTGAATTCCGATTTCCCCAAGCCAGATTTGGATGATTTCTCCACCATGGGTTGTATGTGTTGGAGTATAGGTTGTTCGGTTGTCTCTGATTTCCTGCCAAGTAATTCACTTGCTCCGTTAATGAAGATGACGGAGCAAATGTGTTTCCAACTTGACACTCGCTGCTCACATGGTTTCCTGCACAAAAATCACATGTTAGTTAAGGTGCTTGTATAGAGTTTACCTGCATAGTTCCCAACTATTTTTGAAGTGCAGTGAGTTGGGCCGAGATGGCTGTGAAGGCATCAACTTCATGAAGACCCGATGATTTCCTTGTTGTAACTCTCTCATTTGGTCTTTGATAGTTGTTGCTTGCCAAAACCTCAAGCAACTCATACGCCTCCTCGGTGTGTTATTATTCGCAAGGCCCCTCCCGCAAGCCGCATCCACCATGGTTTGCACATTACCCATCAAACCATTGTAAAATGTTTGGACTTGAAGCCAAACTGGCAAACCATGGTGTGGACACTTCCTCTTTAACTCCTTGTATCTTTCCCAAGCTTCATACAGTGACTCGGACTCTTCTTGTAGAAATGATGTGATATCATTTCTCAATTTCGCGGATTTAGCTGGAGGAAAGAACTTGGTCAGGAATTTCTGTGCTAGATCATTCCACGTTGTTATTGTTCCCGGTGGTAATGCCATTAACCACCCCTTGGCTTTATTTCCCAATGAGAATGGGAATAACCGCAGCCTAATAGCATCATCCGACACTCCATTTGACTTAAAGGTGTCACAAATTTCCAAGAAATTTGCAATGTGCTGATTCAGATCTTCCTTCAAATCACCGTTGAATCTAACCGACTGTTGGATCATCTGGATGATTGCTGGCTTGATCTCGAAATTGTTTGCTTACTTTGTAGGTCTAGTGATACTCGACCCACTACCATTCACTGTGGGAACTAAGAATTCCCTCAGTGTCCTATTTTCTTGTTCAGCCATTTCAACAACTACTTCTTCAGCTTCTTCAGCGAGATTTTCTCTTTCTCTTCTCTCTCTGTTTCGTCTTCTCACGGTTCTCTGAAGCTCAAGGTCAACAAGAACCACTGGTTGACGTCTTGCTCTTCGCATAAACTGAAACGAACGAGAGTGAAGAAAAGTGAGATCACAATTCTAATGAAAATTAAAAACAAAAATAAAAACTTCAATCTAGCTAACTAAAGAAAAACTCAATGTTAACTTAAAACAGTCCTCGACAACGGCGCCAAAAACTTGATGCGTGTTTCCTATAACATGCAATATGTAGCAAGTATACTAATCGCACAAGTAATATACTGATGAGTAGAGTATCATTCCCACGAGGATTGTAAGCAAAGCACTGAGTTTCCTAATGTTATCTAGTTGAAGCAATCGAATTCTTTGGATTGGTGGGAGCAAATTCTAATTAAAAACAACAAATTGAAATTTAAACTAAGATTAAAACTTAATTAAGAAAGCAATATAAAAACACGGAATATCAGTTCAAGTAAAACGGGTAGGGTTTTGACTTCATTTGGATTTTTATGGGTTAAACCTAAAATTACACTACACTCACATTTATACGCAATGGTTGTAAATCGAACTCACTAATATGTTAAACATACCTTCTCGGGCTATATCTTCTTATTCTTCCTTCTAAACCTACCGCACCCAACAATTTGAAGATTAATAATTCCAAACTCATTAAGCAAAAGAATCCTATAATGATTTCATTAATTCTTGAATCTATCTCTAGCATCCAATACTATAATGGTGATTACCCAAGAAGCCTAACATGATTCATTTCTCAATCTCACCATATCCATCACATACAACATTAAAAATCAGAGTAACACACAACCAAAGTATATTCATATGAAAATAACACAATCAAACCCTTAACCCATTTAAAATCCAAACTACCATCAAAACCCTAACCCAAAATAGATTAGTTCATAGCTAAATCAATAATACAAAAACGAAAATCGGAAATAAACAAGTTCAACATAATAAAAATGAGATAAAAGATTAGAAATCTCCCTAAAAGATGAATTCTCTAGTTAGAAATCGAATCTTCTTCCTTTTACAAACCAAATCGCTCAAAGTTCTTAGAAAAGTGCAAAAGTGGCTAAACCTAAAACAAAAAACGAAGACCCCGGGCAAAAAAGACCAAGTTTTTCTTTTATACTTCGTCCAAATAACCTTGACCAAACACGCACAAGATGAAACTGCATTTAACAAAGCGAAATAAGATCAGCCGCGCGGCGAAGAATGAAGCGTACACGCTTGTCCTCGGCTTACTTCATCAGGCGAAGATAATTCCTTCGCGGGGCGAAGCTTCTTGAAGACCAAATTACAGAACTGCCACTCCGCTTGCTTCTTCGTTTGATTCTTCGATTCTCGTTGCTCTCCCTTGGAAACAAGCTTCATCGTGCTTTATCCTGCCCCGGAACTCTCCTATCTTCTGAGATCCGCTAATTTCTGAGTCAAAAATATCTAATTTTGTCCTTATTTGCTCCAATTGTCCATTTTAACCTGAAATACGAAAAGTAAAGAATTAAGCAACAATTCAGGTCAAAATGCACTAGAAAGTACCTGAAATCCGACAAAAATGTATAATGAAAAGTGTATAATTCACGGATTATCATAGGGTTTCTCCTTTTGAACTCTTATTACATAATAATATATATATATATAGTTTCCCATTTTGCCCTTGCACTTTCTATGAAATTTCATCTATGTCCCTTAGTCAATTACAATAATGTCCTCATTTTTATTAACTTCTCCATGAAATTCTATCTCTTTTCACTCCCCACTTTTTCAACTAATTATGAGTGCAAGACCATTTTATCCCTAATGAAATGTTAAGGCATTTTCTTCACACTTGTTCAAGATAACTTTAACAAAATTCAACTAAGAGTATTAGGGAATACGTAAAGCTACGTACCTCGATGTGGGCGTTACATACAGGAAGCGGCGGTTGTTGATGATTGGGTAGTTCTTGTGTTTGTGGGTGACTTGGTGTGATTTTAGGGAAATTATTTTTGGGGAAATCGAGGTTTCTTGATTAGAAATGTGAAAATAGGGTTTATGATTTTGGGGAAATGTTTATGCAATTTGGGTTAATTGGGGTTAAGGGTTAATTGGTGATTTTTTAAACCTTTTACATGTTAAATTAGAAAACAAACCTATAACTTGTATTATGCGCAAAAAAAACCCTAAACGAGCCACTATTGACTCACGAGCCTAATTGAGTCGAGTCAAGGTAGACTCGAACTCGGCCCAATACCAAACTGGAGTTGAATTCGAGCCGGCTTGGCTCGATTAAACTCGAGTCGAGTTCAAGTATTTAACGAGCCAAGCCGACTCGTGAGTGGCTTAGCTCAGCTGACACCCTTAATGGCAAGTAAGTAATCTGATGAATAATATTTCTACTTCTAAAAATTTTGGTTCATTAATAATTAATAATATGAAATTATACTATTCCAACTGTTGTTGAACACGTTATAATAATTTTGTCAGTTATCTATACTATTGAGTTCCAAAAGAGAGGCCTCCCACATGCTCATATATTGGTTTTTCTTGAAACCGAATATAAGAATCCTATGGCACTAAAAATAGATGAAATAGTTTCTGCTGAAATACCAGATACGGAAACTGATCCTATTGCCTATACAGCTATCGAGAACCATATGATCCACGATCTATGTGGTGATGTTAACAAGAATTCACCATGAGAAAGGCAAAGGTAAAAAATATTTTCCAAAGAAATTTGTCAATCAAACATCTATGGATGATGACAAATACCCAATGTATAGAAAACGGAATAATGGAGCATTTGTTGAGAAAAAGGGTATCAAACTAGATAACCGTTTTGTTGTTCCTTATAATAGGAATTTATTGGTTAAGTTTGATGCCCACATGAATATTGAAATATGTAATCAACATAGATCAATCAAGAATCTATTCAAGTATGTCAACAAAGGGCCAGACAGAATGACAGTTTCTATGGAAATTGAAAATGATGGCCAACAGAATAATCAATGTAAGATTTTACAGGAGAAAGATGAAATAGAAGCTTATCTTGATTGCAAGTATGTATAAAATGCATCAAATATAATGTTTTTATATTGTTTGTTGATATTTGTTATAAATATGATATTAATTAATTCAATCAAAAACATTATAGGTATGTCTCTTCTATGGAAGCTTGCTAGAGGATATTTCAGTTTGACATGTATTACATAGAACCAACTATTGAAAGATTGCCATTCCACTTAGAGAAGGAACAAACAGTTATTTTTTATCCAAATAAATGTCTGGTTAAACTTTTGGGAAGCAAAATTGTTAGACAAACTAAATTAACTAAATGGATGAAGTGTAATCAACGATACTGTTTTGCAAGATCATTAACTTATTTTGATTTTCCAAGCAAATGGATTTGGAACAATACAGAAAGACAATGGTGTCCACGACAAAATGGAAGGTTTATTGGCAGGGTGTATTTTGCATTCCCAGTTAGTGGTGAGAAATATTATTTGTGAATGCTTCTAAACTTAGTAAGAGGAGCGAACATCATTTGAAGATATTCGAACTGTCAATGGAGAAATATTCACTACATTCAAAGATGCATGTTATGCATTAGGGTTGCTGGATGATGAAAAATAGTCAAATGATTTTTTAGATGAAACATCAACATGGGCTACCGGAATGTAGTTAAGACAACTCTTTGTAACTATTCTTTTATAAGTCCAAGAGACTTGTGGAGAGCAAATGCAGAATGGCTATCTAAAGATATTTCCTACATTCTTAAATAGAAAATGTGGATAACAGAATTGAAATACACTGAGGAACGGATTTAGAATCATGCATTGTTTGAGGTTGAAGACTTGATTAAAAAGGGAGGAAAATCCTTGGCTGATTTCCTTAGAATGCCAATTCTAGACTATTCAGTGTTTGAAAATTCACAAAATAGATTAATTGCTGAGGAATTAAATTATGGCATCAACAACATTAAAACACTACACAATGATTTATACAAGGGTCTTAGCAATGGCCAAAGACACATATATGATTCAATCCTTGATTCAGTTAACAATCAAAGAGGAACACCATTCTTTGTTTTCGAGCATGGTGGAACAGGCCAAATCTTCCTATGGTCAACAATGATATCAAAATTAAGGTCCGAGGGTAAAATTGTTCAGGCTATGGCTACATCATGAATTGTTGCATTGTTGCTACCTAGTGGAAGAACGACACATTCACGCTTTCGAATACCTATAGATATCACTAAGGAAAGTACATGTGATATTAAAAAGGGGACACAATTGGCAAAACTTCTTTAGTAAACAACTTTTTTAATTTTGGATGAAGCACCCATGGCAAATAGATATTACTTTGCAGCTCTTGAAAAAACTCTGAAAGATCTGAAAAAGATCAATCAAATGTAGATAGAATATTTGGAGGCCTCACTGATGCCCTGGGTGGCGATTTTAGATAGATTTTACCAGTTATACCAAAAGGGAAAGAACATGACATAATATAGGCCTATTTATCATCATCTTCCCTTTGGAAACATGTAACAATGTTGAGACTTACAAAGAACATCAGGTTGAAGAACTTGGGAAACCCAACAGAAGTGGATGACTTGAACACTTTTGACAAACGGTTACTTGATATTGGAGAAGGAAGAGACGTTGTAGAAGATGAAAGTTACATCCAAATTCCTAAAGATTTGAAGGTCACTCAACATACTAGTCACGAAGAAACAATTTTGAATGTTGTTTTTCCAGATTTAACTGCTTAGATAAATAATGTTGACTATATCAGAGAGAGAGCAATATTGTCACCTAAAAATGAGATGGTACATACATTGAACGATTATATCACTCAGAGCCTGCCATTAGATTGAAAGACGTATCTCAGCTCAGGCAGCACTTACAAAGAAGCAAGTATCTCAAATGATGATGACATTCTTTATCCAATTGAGTTTCTTAATACTCTGAGGTGCTCCAGAATTCCTAAACATGAATTGCATTTGAAAATTGGCATTCCAATTATGTTACTGTGTAACTTAAATCAATCTAACGGTCTTTCCAATTGAACCAAAGTGATTATAACCCATGTAGGAAAGTGGTCCATACAAGCAATGATTATTACTAGGTCAAATATTAGTGATACCGTTACGATTCCCAGAATAATAATGTTGAATGTAGATATGAAGTGGCCTTTTAGGCTGAAGAGGAGTCAATTATCTGTGGCAGTTAGCTTTTGTATGACAATAAACAAAAGCCATGGTCAAGCACTCAAAACGGTAGGATTGTATATGAAACATCAGGTCTTTACACATGGTCAACTATACGTTGCACTATCAAGAGTAACTTCAAGACAAGGTATCAAGATTCTATTGGCCCTGGAACAAGATGAACCGACAGACACATTGACAAATATTGTTTTCAAAGAAGTGTTTAACTGAAGGGATTGATATGTTGTACATAATATAACTCATTGTTTATAACATAAGGGATTGATACATTGTATATAATATAACACATTGTTTATGAGAAATTAATGTGGAAGATTAAAGTTATTTATGTCAATATGAAAAGGCCACATTAAATGTTTAAATATATACAGAAACATAAGTTCCTCAATACAAAGATATTGATACGTTTTATATTATCATTGTCAAATACAATGAATGATATATTATATGTGTTTTGTAAGTAATTGATCAACCGTACACAGCAGAAAAACAAAAATTAAAACCGAAAAATCAATTACTTTTGCCAAGACCCGGGTATGGATTATACTATTTGCATGTTAGAAAATAAAATCTGTATAAAACCAATCCATACAAGGATTTATAATACTTACGAACGTTTGGAGGCTCTTTCAAATATCTCTGAGTTTGATCTCGCTTCCTGATTCAATGTAGAATCGCACCCACATCATCCACACAAAGACAATCCGTAGAACCAATTATATGTTTTGCTAGGACAAATAGGGGGCTTCAAGAATCAAGAAAATCAAAGAAGAAAATTCTTTGATTCAATCTATGTAAAACCGTGAGAGAGAGAGAGGGTGAGGGTGGCTAGGGTTTTTTAATTGAATGAATTGTTATTTGTTTTAATTTTAAGTTGCACTTATATAGCGCAATTTAATTAAAACACTATTCCAGTTAGGAATAGTCATGGGCTCCAACCCTAATCCACCCTTGCAACCAAACACCCCTTAATGGTATTTTAAATTTAGTTAATTATTACTATTATTATTAAAATCAATTAATATATTAAAATATATTGACATTTAATTAACAATAATAATCCAATTAAATATATGTGCACATATATTTAAATATAATCTCACTAATTTTAATTTCAATATTAAATTGAATACATGTCACAACCTCAGCAAATTTAATTGCACTGTGAGATTGCCAAAATACCCCCTTCACAAACTGATTTTTAAATTATCTTCTAAGTGTGTGACCCGTAGGCTCCTATCAGCAGTGAGTAGTATCGCGATTAACACCAATTAATCATCTCACTACACACAGACCAAGATTGGCCCCTAGCAAGGCATCATGCCCACCCGATATATTTGGATTCAGTGAAATAGCAACCTATAAACGATATGGTTATCGTGCAATCAAATCCTTTCATTATTCGTTGTACCATCAAGGCTGGGGTATAGAAATAGTGTCAACCTCAGACATCCTCGATATCTTTGTATTCAGTTACTGGACCAATGACCGGAATAATAAATTGGATTGAGCAATAACTGAATCCCACTGTGGCCACAAATTTAGTGTCATTGCCATTTACTGAATTGCACGGTGAGATAACTTCTCTCGTATCCGGGAGTGATGAATCTGTTGTCGATCCACTATAGTCTTGATACACTTCTTGATGTAGCCAATCACTACCACTCTGATAATCCTGAATAGGACTATGTTGGGCTAGTGTCAAACTACACCAATTGGTGCACAAGGTACTCCGGTGATCTCAAGTCTAAGGATCACATACACCACCATACATTAGAGGATTTATTCCATAGACATTGGGGTTACCATCCATATGGAATCCTCTGGTGGGTCTGTCTGGTGAACTTGCCTACCGCAAGCACTCATGTGCTGCACTAGGTTTTTGGCAAACATCCTTGACAAGTAAGATCAGTCACTATATTTTGACAGGGTTGTTCAACACTATGATAGCCTTATCATATTATTGGTGTCCTTGGTCAGAATAATACTAGGGCTACGGAAATTTCTAGAATGGCCACCATATGTGATCATAGGGTTCTCACTATCAAAATTCAAAAACTTGACACCCTTATCATGGTTCTACCATCCTAATGACATATATCAATACATATAACTATGATTTACACGATATAGTAGAAAATGCCTTTTATTTATAAATAAACATTATTACAAAAAGTCAATATTACAATAATTGATTGGCTCTAGTCAATATCAATATTACATTTTAGGACACATATCCTTAGAGAGATAGACACCATGTGACATCTGAAGAAATCTCTTCTTAGATTCTTCCATATTGAATCTCTTTAGTACCTTGTCTATGTATGTACTCTAACTTAGGCTAGAGTAGGTTAACTTAGGCCAAACAACCTACTGGATCTATCACGGTAGATCTTTATGTTAGAGTAGATGCCCTAGAGCCAATCAATTATTGTAGAATTGACTCTTTGTAATAATGTTCATTAAATCAATAAAAGGCATTTTATTCTATATCGCGTAAATCATTATTATTGCAATATGTATTGATATATGTCCTTAGAATGGTAGAACCGTGACGAGGGTATCAAGTGTTTAAAATCTTGATAGTGAGAACCCTATGAGCACATATGGTGGCTATTCAAGAAACGTCCATAGCCTCAGTATTATTCTGAAGTAAGGGCACAGATAATACGGTAAGGCTATCATAGTGTTGAACGACTCGCCGAAGAAAAGCGGATCGATCTCACTTGTCAAGGTTGTTTGGTGACAACCTCGGTGCAACACATGGGTGCTTCTTGTGCGATTACACCGCAAAGAAGTTCACCGGATTGACCCACCAGAGGATTCCATATGGATGGTAACCCCGTTGTCTATGGAACAAATCCTCTAACGAATGGTGGTGCATGTGATCCTTAGACTTGAGATCACCGGAGTGCCTTGTGCACCAATTGGTGTAGTTTGACACTAGCCTAACATAGTTCTTTTCAAAGTTGTCAATACGGTGGTGATTGGTTGCATCAAGGAGTGTATCAAGACTATGGTGGATTGACAGAGGATTCATCACTCCCGGGTATGGGAGAAAGTTATCTCACGGCGCAATTCAGTATATGGCAATGACATTAAAACTGTGGCCACAGTGGGATTGAGTTGTTGCTCTATCCAGTTTATTATACGGGTCATTGGTCTAGAAATTGAATAAATAATATCGAGAGTAACCGAAGGTTGACACTATTTCTATGCTTTCGTCTCGTCAAGATAACGTATGATGAAAGGAACGAATTGCACGGTAACCATATCATTGACAGGTAGCTATTTTGTTGAATCTGAATCTATCGAGTGGCCATGATGCCTTGCTAGGGGCCAATCTTGGTCTGTGTATTAGTGAGACGATTAATTGGTGTTAATCGCGATACTATACACTGCCGATATGATGAGGAGCCTATGGGTCACACACATAGAAGATAATTTAAGATCCAAGAAGAAAGAAGGGCGTTTTCGTCTTTTTAAGGTGAAAGGGTATTTTTGTAATTTCACGTGTAATTAAATTTGCTGAGGTCGTAGCCTTTATTTAATTTGTTAGAAAAATTAAATAAGTGAAATTACGTTTAAATGTGTGTTCGCACATATTTAAATATATTATCATTATTGTTAAATGTTAATATATATTTAAATATATATTAATTGATTTTAATTGAGATAATGATGAAAAAATAAAAATATTAAATTGGGAGTGTTTGGCAACACGGGGTGTTTGGGTTGGAGCCCAAGCCTATTCCGTATAGGATTAGGGCAAATTGGTTTTACTATAAAAGAAAAGTTAAATGTAAAAGAAAGGTGGTTAATTCCTTTTAGTTCATTTTCTTTGTAAAACCAAAAACCACAGAAGCCCCAATATTGACTCTCCCACAGCAGATTCATTTGGCCTAGAAATCAATTTAATTGATTTTCCTTTCTTCTTAATCTTGAAGCCAAAGAGGATCTAGCAAATCCCTCTTTGGTTCTTTTGAGATTGTCTTCGTGTGGACTACGTGGGTTCGATCTTACACTTGGATCGATAGCAAAACATTCGTTAACAAATTTGGTGGAGCCTCCAACGTGCGTTTGTTTCTCTTAACTCATGTTTAATATCTCTGCAGATTCTTATTATGATAAAATTGTAAAATTATACCCTTGATCTTGGCTCATGTAAACGATCCCTGAATAATTTGTTTTTGTTTCCGCTGCGTATACAAGACCGTTTACTAACACTTTATTCTGAGGATTTAGGCTGCTTTTCCTAAGTCCTTCATGGAGAAGCACTTGGATAACCAAGTTTTTACCGATTGCAAGTTCGGTATATCATTCCCGATCAGAAGTATGTTATTGACATACAACACCAAGAATGTCGCTACTCTCCCACTTACCTTCTTGTAAACACAGGGCTCATCTTCATTCTTGATAAACTGAATTCTTTTACGCCTTCATCAAAACGAATGTTCCAACTCCTTTAAGCTTGCTTGAGTCCATAAATGGACCTCTGCAACTTGCATATCTTATCAGCTTGTCCATCAAGAACAAAACCATCAAGTTCTGTCATATACACATCCTCTTTAAAGTTTCCATTCAGGAAAGTTGTTTTGACATCTATCTGCCAAATTTCATAATTGTGATATGCAGTAATCGCAAGCATAATCCGGATGGACTTAATCATGGCAACAGGCAAAAAGGTTTCTTCATAGTCAATACCATGAATTTGTTTGAAACCTTTGGCAACCAGCCGTGCCTTATAGGTATGCACATTACCATCCATGTTAGTCTTCTTTTTGAAGACTCATTTACACCCTATGGGTTTTACCCCTTCAAATGGATCCACCAAAGACCTTACTTGGTTCTGGTACATAGAGTCTATCTCAAATTTCATGGCTTCAAGCCATTTAACAGAATCTGGATTCGATATAGCGTCTTCATAGGTTCTGGGTTCATTATCTTAGTAGAACAATATATCACCATGTTGAGTCACGAGAAAATCATATCTCTCGGGCTCATGACGTACTCTTCCAGACCTACGTAGCTTCTGTGCTACATAAGGTGGTTTACTTTCATCCACAGAGTGTGGAGTAACCTCCTCACGATGTTCAATCAAATCTTGTGGCACATCTTCCCGTCCTTCATCTAATGTATCTTGTGGTTCTAAAACTTCATTGAGTTCTTCTTTTCTCCCACTATTACTTCTTAAAAAAAATTCTTTCTCTAAGAAGACACCAGTATAAGCGACAAAAATTTTGCACTCTTCTGGATGGTAGAAATAATACTCTTTGTTCTCTTAAGATACCCCACAAAAATACATTTGTCGGATTTCTGGCCCAACTTGTTAGAAGTCAATTTCTTGACATAAGCTTCACAACCCCAAATCCTTAGATAAGACAAGTTGGTCTTTTGCCCACTCCATAGTTCATATGGAGTCTTATCTACAGACTTTAACGGCACATGGTTAAGTACGTGAGTCATAGTCTCTAGGGAGTAACCCTAGTAAGGTCCTATTCCTCTTTTCAAACACACTATATATTAGGGTATATATAAAGGGGTGAGTTGTGATACAACCCAACACTCCTTTAGGTATTCAGAAAACCCTGAGCTCAAGTATTCACCTCCTCAATTCGACCAAGAGCTTTAATTCTTTTGCCCAACATATTTAGTACTTCATTCTTGAATTCTTTGATTTTATCAAAGGCTTCAGATTTTTGTCTCATAAGATAGACATGACCATATCTACTGAAGTCATCAGTAAATGTGATGAAGTATGTATATCCACCTTTGGCTTTAACTGTTAGGGGACCGCATACATCACTATAGATGATGTCTAATAGTTTAGCCCTTTCACTTCTTCCTAAGAAAGGTGACTTGGTCATCTTGCCTAAAAGGCATGACTTGCATACCTCAAATAACTGAAGTCAAAAGGGTTCAAAACTCCATCCCTTTGAAGTTTTGCAATACGGGTCTGATTAACATGACCCAATCTACAGTGTCAGAGGTATGTTTGGGTTTGATCGCTATGTTTAGCTTTCTTAGTTTCAACGTTGAGAATATCCTTATTGTTCAAATCAAGAACATATAATATGTTATATAACCCTGCAATTCCAAATAGTATACCATTCAACTAAAGGACAACAATCCATTAGAAATTTCAAAATGATATCCTATATTATCCAAAGCGAATACTAAAATAATGTTTCTATAAATTGCAGGTACAAAATAACAATCCTTGATTTCCAACAATAAGCCCGTAGGCAAAGTCAAACAATAATTCCTTACTTCTAATGCAGCCACATGTGCTCCATTTCTAACTCGTAGGTCCACTTCTCCCTTGGCGAGCAATCTACTCTGCCTTAGTCCCTACACATCAATACAAATATGAGTACCATATCTTGTGTCAATGACCCAAGATGTTGAAGGAGAGAAGTTAATCTCAATCATGTACATACTTGAAGTTGAAGTGTTTGACTTCTTCTTGTTTGCGAAGAAAGCCTTGCAATGTTTCCTTTGGTGGCCAGGCTTGCCACAATAGAAGTATACTACCTTCCCACCTTTCCCGATGCCACCCTCAGGCTTGAGAGCATCCTGTCCTTTAGGCTTAGGCTTGGGCTTGGGATAGGCCTTGGCCTTTCCCTTGCCCTTACCCTTTCCTTTACTGGCAGCAACCAGCAAAACAGGCTTGGACTTTTTCAAGTCTTGCTCCGTAATCCTCAGCATGTTTAAAAGCTTTGACAGGGACTTCACCATCATGTTCATATTGAAGTTCAATATGAATGGTGAATAAGAGTCAAGTAGTGATTGTAGAATGAAATCCACTTGTAAGTCCGCATCCACACCAAACCCCAAAGTCTCAAGTCTCTCTATGTACCCAATCATCTTGAGCATATGAGGACCAACTTGGGCTCCCTCAATCATACGACTCCTAAACAATGCTGAGGTGCAAAATTATGGCACTAGCGTCCATATTCTCATGTTACTTTTGTAGCTCAGGTGTCATTGATAGCATAATGCATTGAACACTATCAGCATCATGGAAATTTTGGTAAGTATCCTTTGTTTCCTGAGTGGCATCGAGATCAGACTCAGCCAGATAAGGCTTATCAAGGATATACAATTCCTTTTCGGACTTTAGTACAATTCAAAGATTTCGATATCAGTCCGAGAAATTGGATCCATCAAGCCTGTTTTCCTTTTCAATTATCGATTGCAGGCTGGTATTATTCATTTTGGTGAATCTACAAATGTAGAAAAGTAAAAGTTTTTTACAATGTTTATTATTATTTAATAAGGTCTTTTATTAAAAATCGCTCCCACAATTTTCCTCAAGCCAATAGCCCTCACTATTAACTCTTGTGAACGAGCCAAAATGGGTTGATTAGGTAGGCCAACAAACTTAATCCACACCAGTTGATAGCTCCAACTACAAACCTCAAATGCATAGTAAGCCAACAAACCAATCACACAATACAATGACCAAAGCCATTGTCCTCAAGTGTGATTCTCAATATCAGTAGAGTAGACACTACATGTTGTCACATACACACAAAAAGTGTACTTCTCTACTATGCCTATGATATGCTTATCAACCTTCGCTTTGGCAAGCAAGCAAAACATATCATTTAAGTCAATCTATCACCATTAAGGAAAAATCCAATGAGCTTTAACCTCCCACTGGTAGAAGTGTACCCTTTACTTTGGTGAACAAGGTTCCAACGAACAGTGGTTTAATTAAAGTCATGGTGATGGAAGGTTTTTTAATTAATGACTTAATACCCTTTGTTGAGGGGTTTTTATTTTGTGGTCTCACCAATTTATTATCTTTGTTAGAATGACATTGATCGGCATGTTATTAAACATTCAACTTTAGCATGCATTCTAAGAAAAAATTAAAAGTGCCGGTACATGGCCCACTAAAACAAATTTGATTGAGCCTAAAGGAATCAATAGGTCAACCTAGGGTTAAAATTACAAAACTCGGGTCTTCAAGTTTTTCCTCTTCATTGCTCCTTTATTTCTTCATCACGATCATTACAAAAGATTTTACAAAAATAAAATCCTATTTTAATTTACATCAATACAATAGAAACCTCGTGTTACATACGAAGGGAGTGAGAAGAGAAGAAGAAATACATAGAGATTTTAGAGAAAGGTATGATTTGTAGGTCCTTTTTATTTAAAAAATTACAAACAAACCCAAAATTTAAAAACTAACCAAAGGTCTAAGGCTCATGTACAAGGCACCATGCAATTATCAAACAAGAACATTGCATACATTCAAAATAAACATTTTTTAATTGAGTGGGTGAAATTATTAAATTACCCTCTTAGATGTGCAGAATAATTATTGGCTTTAAAGGTTTTGAAAACTGTAGTTTGGTCCTTGTGTGTAAAACACAAACTGGTCCAATAGCTTTCTCGCCGCGGCAATGAAAACTCATCACCACGGCAAAGTTCAAATACACCACGATCGCCGCAGTGAGGTTCTATTTCAATGCGACGAGCGTGAACCTCTAGAAAGCTCCAGGATTCTAGAATGCATCTTGCTACGGTGAAGTTTTATTTTGCCGTGGCAAGATCTACTTTTTCCACAATTCGCTGCGGCGAAGTGTTATTTTGCCGTGGCAAAAGCCGTAGATCTGTGAACAACTAGTTCACGCTTTTGTAATTTTTTTTGGCATAACATCACGAATCCAAATCAAATCGAATGGACCAGCATTCGACTAGGACACCAACCAACCAATAAAAATTCAATATACACCAGTTAATCATTTAATCATTCAAATCATGCAATTTCCAGAATTTTCAGATTTTAAAAAATCAGTTTATACATTAACACATTATCAAACAAATCACATGTTATCAATCATCAATTAAACAATATAATCTGGTACCCGAGGCTTTGATACCACTGTAAATAATTGATCAATTGAACATAGCGAAAAAACAAAAATTAAAACTGAAAAATCAATTACTTTTGCCAAGATCCGGGTATAGATTATACCATTTACATGTTAAAAAATAAACCTATATAAAACCAATCCATACAAGGATTTGGAATACTTATGAACATTTTGAGGCTCCTTCAAATATCTCTGATTTTGATCTCGCTTCCCGATTCAATGTAAAATCACACTCATGTCATCCACACGAAGACAATTTGCATAAACAACTATATGTTTTGCTAGAACATATAGGAGGCTTCAAGAATCAAGAAAATCAAAGAAGAAAATTCTTTGATTCAATCTATGTAGAACCGTGAGAGAGAGAGAGAGAGAGAGAGAGAGAGAGAGAGAGGGGGTTGGCTAGGGTTTTTTAATTGAATGAATTGTTATTTGTTTTAATTTTAAGTTGCATTTATATAGTGCAATTTAATTAAAACCCTATTCTAGTTAGGAATAGCCATGGACTCCAACCCCAATCCCTCTTGCAATGAAACACCCCTTAATGGTACTTTAAATTTAATTATTATTATTATTAAAAACAATTAATATATTAAAATATATTAATATTTAATTAACAATAATAATCCATTTAAATATAATCTCACTAATTTTAATTTCAATATTAAATTGAATACAGGCAACAACCTCAGCATATTTAATTGCACTATGAGATTACCAAAATACCCCTTCGTCTTAAAAGACGCAAATGCCGCTTTCACAAACTGATTCTTAAATTATCTTCTAAGTGTGTGACCCGTAGGCTTCTTATCCTATCGGCAATGAGTAGTATCGCGATTAAAACCAATTAATCGTCTCACTACACATAGACCAAGATTGGCCCTTAGCAAGGCATCATAAACACTCAATAGATTCGGATTCAGGGAAATAGCTACCTATCAACGATATGGTTACCGTGCAATCAAATCATTTCATCATTCGTTATCCCATCAAGGCTGAGGTACAGAAATAGTGTTAACCTCAGACATCCTCAATATCTTTGTATTCAATTACTAGACCAATGACCAGAATAATAAATTATTGAGTAGCAACTCAATCTCACTGTGGCCACAAATTTAGTGTCATTGCCATTTACTGAATTGCGCAGTGAGATAACTTCTCCTGTACCCGGGAGTGATGAATCATTTGTTGATCCACCATAGTCTTGATACACTTCTCAATGTAGCCAATCACTACTATTCTGATAATCCTGAATATGACTATGTTGGGCTAGTGTCAAACTACACCAATTGGTGTACAAGGTGCTTCGGTGATCTCAAGTCTAAGGATCACATGCACCACCATATGTTAAAGGATTTATTCCATAGACATTGGGGTTACCATCCATATGGAATCCTCTGGTGGGTTTGTCTAGTGAACATGCCTACAGCAAGCACCCATGTGTTACACCAGGTTATCGGCAAACAACCTTGACAAGTAAGATCAGTCACTGTCTTTCGACAAGGTCGTTCAATACTATGATAACCTTATCATATTATCTATGTCCTTGGTCAAAATAATACTCGTGCTACGGGCATTTCTAGAATGGCCACCATATGTGATCATAGGGTTCTCACTATCAAGATTTGAAACACTTGATACCCTCGTCACAGTTCTGTTAGGAAACGATCAAGTCATGGTAGCGGAAAACAAAAATTATTCACAACATGGATCGTTCCTTAGAACCAAGATCAATGCACAAATTTACAGTTTATATAATAAATTAGAATCTGCAGAAAATTCAATCTAGAGTTAAAGAATCATACGCACGTTTGGAGGCTCCTCCAACTTGTCTCTAAATGGGTTTCGCTACCGACCCAAGGGTAGGATCGAACCAATGTAGTCCACACAAAGATAACCCCAAAGAACTAAAGAGGGATTTGCTAGATCCTCTTTAGCCTTAAGAACCAAGAAGGAATCAAAGAATATTTGATTCAAGCAAAAAGGCAAACTGGAGTGGGAAGAAGAGAAAGGGGGCTAGAATATTTTAATCTTAATGATTGAATGAATCACTTATTTAATTCACAAAGTGTTGCACTTATATAGTGCACACTTTGCCCTATTCCATCATGGAATAGGCTTGGGCACCAACCCAAACACCCCTTATATCCAAACAGCCCCCATTTAGATATTTTAATTTTAATTATCATTATCTCAATTAAATTAATATTTATATAATATGTTAACATTTAACAATAATGATAATTTATTTAAATATATGCGAACACATATTTGAACGTAATTTCACTTATTTAATTTTTATATGAAATTAAATAAAGGCTACAACCTTAGCAAATTTAATTGCATTGTGAGATTACCAAAATACCCTTTTTGCCTAAAAATATGAAAACGCCCTTTTTATAAACTGGTTCTTAAATTATCTTCTATGTGTGTGACCCGTAGGCTCCTTATCATACCGGTAGTGTATAGTATCGCGATTAACACCAATTAATTGTCTCACTACACACAGACCAAGATTGGCCCTTAGCAAGGCATCATGGCCACCCGATAGATTCAGATTCAGCGAAGCACAATATGGTTACCGTACAATCCAATCCTTTCATCATCCGTTATCTCAATGAGACTGAGGCATAGAAATAGTGTCAACCTCAGTTACTCTCGATATGTATGTATTCAGTTACTGAACCAATGACTAGTATTATAAACTGGATAGAGCAACAACTCAATCTCACTGTGGCCACAGTTTTAGAGTCATTGCCATTTACTGAATTGCGCCATGAGATAACTTCCCTCGTACCCGAGAGTGATGAATCCTCTATCGATCCACCATAGTCTAGACACACTCCTTGATGCAACCAATCACTACCGTATTGCCAACTCTGAATAGAACTGCGTTGGGCTAGTGTCAAACTGTTAGTGAATGACCCACTTACGCAGCAGAAAACAAAAACATAAATGACATGGATCGTTCCTTAGAACCAAGATCCGGGTATAATATCACAATTTATATAATATATAAATTAAATCTGCAGAAAATCAGATTCAATGTTCAATAATCTTACGAACGTTTGGAGGCTCCACCAACTTTGTCCTTGAACGTTTTTGCTATCGACCCAAGTGTAGGATCGAGCCGACGTAGTCCACACGAATACAATCGCAAGAAACTAAGCAGGGATTTGCTAGATCCTCCTTAGCCTTAAGAAACAAGAAGAAAAATCAAAGAAGAACTTTGATTCTTTGCAAAACAAAAGTGGCGTGAGAGTGAGAGTGTTTTGGGGCTGTGTATTTTCCTTTTCAATGAAAGAATGAATGAATAAAAATTCTCACATTTTTCAATTAACACTTTTCTTTTATAGTGTTATTTTACTTGCCCTATTCCGATATGGAATGGGCTTGGGCTCCAACCCAAACACCCCATGTTTCCAAACACCCCCTAATTAGATATTTATTTTAATTCATCATTATCTTCAATTAAAAGCAATTAATATATATATTAACATTTAACAATAATGATAATTTATTTAAATATATGTGAACACATATTTAAACATAATTTCACTTATCTAATTTTTCTAATAAATTAAATAAAGGCTATGACCTCAGCAAATTTAATTGTACTGTGAAATTACCAAAATACCCTTTCATCCAAAAAGATGAAAATGCCCTTCTTTCTTCCTAGCTCTTAAATTATCTTCTATGTGTGTGACCCATAGGCTCCTCATCATACCGGCAGTCTATAGTATCGTGATTAACACCAATTAATCGTCTCACTAATACACAGACCAAGATTGGCCTCTAGCAAGGCATCATGGCCACCCGATAGATTCGGATTCAGCAAAGTAGCTACCCGTCAACGATATGGTTACCGTATAATTTGATCCTTTCATCATACGTTATCTCGACGAGACGAAGGCATAGAAATAGTGTCAACCTCCGGTTACTCTCGATATTATGTATCCAGTTTCTGGACCAATGACCTGTATTATAAACTGGATAGAGCAACAACTCAATCCCATTATGGCCACAGTTTTAGTGCCATTGCCATATACTGAATTGCGCCGTGAGATAACTTCTCCCGTACCCGGGAGTGATGAATCCTCTATCAATCCACCATAGTCTTGATACACTCCTTGATGCAGCCAATCACCACCGTATTGATAGCTCTAAATAGAACTGCGTTAGGCTAGTGTCAAACTGTACCAATCGGTGCACAAGGCGCTCCGGTGATCTCAAGTCTAAGGATCACATGTACCACCATTCGTTAGAGGATTTATTCCATAGACATTGGGGTTACCATCCATATGGAATCTTCTAGTGGGTCAGTCCAGTGAACTTGTTGCGGTGTATTCGCATACAACAAGCACCCATGTGTTGCACCAGGTTATCACCAAACAACCTTGACAAGTGAAATCAGTCACTGCCTTCGATAAGGTCGTTCAACACTATGATAGCCTTACCGTATTATCTGTGCCCTTACTTTAGAATAATACTGGGGCTACGGACGTTTCTAGAATGGCCACCATATGTGCTCATAGGGTTCTCACTATCAAGATTTGAAACACTTGATACCCTCATCATGGTTCTACCATTCTAAGGACATATATTAATACATATTGCAATAATAATATTTACGCAATATAGAATAAAATGTCTTTTATTGATTAATGAACATTATTACAAAGAGTCAATTCTACAATAATTGATTGGCTCTAGGGCATCTACTGTAACACAAACTACACCAATCGATGCATAAGATGCTCCAGTGATCTCAAGTCTAAGGATCACATGCACCACTCATTAGAGGATTTTTTCCATAAACACTAGGGTTACCTTCCATATGGAATCCTCTGGTGGGTCAGTCCTGTGAACTTGCCTACAGCAAGCACCTATGTGTTGCACTAGGTTGTCACCAAATAACCTTAACAAGTGAGATCAGGCACTACCTTTCGATAGGGTCATTCAACACTATGATAGCCTTACCGTATTATTTGTGCCCTTATGTAACGCCCACTTTGAGGTACGTAGTTTTGTATGCTTATTTTTTTCTTAGTGTTGTTTGTTGGCCCTAAGTTCAATTGATATGTTGTTATTGTTAATTAGTTGCCCTTGGTTAAGTTTGTAAGGTGTTAAAGTTGCTTGGATGCCTTGAATTTGGTGAAGCCTTGGAGAATTATGGAAGTGCAAACTTCGCCGGGGCGAAGAAGAAGCTTCACCGTGGTGACGTATGCTCTGTATTTTTCGCCGGGGCGAAGACTCAGCTGATTTTTCTATTGAAGTTTCTAGAGAATTTTCCATAGGGGTGAAGTGACCATTCTACCCTTAATTAGCAGAAAAAGTGGGGAGTGAAATGCAAGGAAATTTCAAGGAGAATGCATTGGAGTGGGGGTGGATGTGTAAAGAATTAAAGGGTAAAGATGGAATTTCCAAGAAAGTGCAAGGGCAAAATGGGAAAGAGTGCTTATTTATATGAGCTAACAAGGGTTTAGCCTTAGAAACCCTCATATTCTTTACACCCCATACACTTCTACTACTCTCCATTTCTCTCAATTCTTCATCCATTTTGCTAAGGAAATTGAGGGCTTTTGGTTGGATTTTGACAAGGATTTGATCCTAAGCATCAAGAGGATTTGAGAAAGAGAACAAGTCCAACAAAGATAGTGAGCTTTTGTGAAACTACTTAAGAAAAAGGTAAGTAAATCTAACCTTAACCCTTGTTTGAGCAAGTAAAGTATAGAGATTATTTTATGTGAATTTTACATGAAGTTCATATGCTTGAGATTTGTGCATGGAACTTGTTATTGAGTTTCATGATGATCCATGAATAGGTTTTCTACATGGGAAGGGTTGGTTGAGTTGATAGACTTTGATAGAAGTTGCATTGAATTTAGAAAGAGTTTAAGAGAATTTATGAAGTGTATTTTCGTGGCTAGGATTTGGGATGATTCAAAGGAGTTGTACTCCAATTATCGATGGTCCAAGAAAGAAGTAGAATTATGGTTAAAATAGAATGTTTGTATGCATGCTTATTGTTTGATGAAATACCTAAGAGAAACATATGCATGCATAGAGAAACTTAATTTTGTGCAACATTGCATATTTGCATTGCATAATTGCACCTAAGAAAGAAGCATAAGCATGAGCTATCCATATGCATATATTTGCATATGCATAAGAATTTAAAGAGAGACTAAAGAACTTTAAGAGTAAAAAGAAAGAAAGAAAAGCACTAAAGAATTAAAGAAAGAAAAGTGTTGAAGAAGAGAAAAGAATAGGTTGTTGCGATGGGGAACCCGTGGGTGATAAGAAGAAGAAATTCCCACATACAAGCCGCCTTAATTGAGTGGCCTAAGAAGAAGAAGAATTTGTACAGCCCGTAAGAGTGTATGTGGATGAGGGCTATACCAAGAAGAAGTTCCTGCGTGCACGCCACCTTAATTGAGTGGCCTAAGAAGAAGAAATTTGTACAATCCACAAGAGTGCATGTAGATGAGGATTGTACTCACTCACATGGCCAGGGTTTCGAATCGATGCATCAACCGAGTCCGATCGGCAAAGAATAAGAAAGAATAAGAATAAGAATAAGAATAAGAATGAGAATGAGAATGAGAATGAGAAAGCTTGACCAAGCAAGAAAATAAAAGAAAAGCTTGAGCAAGCAAGAAATGAAACAGAATAAAAAATAGAAAGAAGAAAAGAAAACGCATGTCTAAGCATGACTGCATATGCATTTCATTCATGCATGTTACCATGATTTCCATCATGGTTAGTAAGAATAAGAAAGAAAGAAAGAATAGAAAGAAAGAACAGAGAGAATTAGAAAGAAAGGAAAGAACAGTGAGAACTAGAAACAGAGAAAGAACAAAGAATGAATGAAGAAGAAAATAATAGAGTAAGGAAAGAACCATAGTATAAGTTGCGGGGATAAAGGAGTAGAGGATTTACTTACTGCTCTTTTTTTTGCTCACCCCGTTGTTTTTCCATGTTTTGCAGGAAATAGGTGAGAAGTGGTCGGATGGATGTCGACAAGCGGAGAGAAATGGCATTCCTATCAACCGTTGTAAAAGTTTTTGTATATGTGGTTTTGCTATGTACAGAATAATATATGTTACAAAAAGAAAATTTTTGGGCCCAACTACCTTTCATTTATTAAGAATGTATATTTTACATAGTATATTTTCTAAGAATACTAATAGAAAAGAAGGTGTTACATCTTACTCAGAATAATACTGGAGTTACGAACGTTTCTAGAATGGCCACTATATATGCTCATAAGGTTCTCACTATCAAGATTTGAAACACTTGATACCCTCGTCACGGTTCTACCATTCTAAGGACATATATCAATACATACAATAATTATTTACGCGATATAAAATAAAATGCATTTTATTGATCAATGAACATTATTACAAAGAGTCAATTATACAATAATTGATTGGCTCTAGGGCACCTACTCTAACAATTTCTACCATCGTAAGGACATATATCAATACATATAACTATTATTTACACGATATAGTAGAAAATGTCTTTTATTGATAAATAAACATTATTACAAAGAATCAATATTACAATAATTGATTGGCTCTAGGGCACCTACTCTAACATTATGTGTTATAAATATTTTTTTTTTCTTTACGTACCCAAAATTAGCATCAATTAAATACATCCACATCCGTAATAATAACCTAACCACAAACTCTTGCGTGGCAAACATTGTCAAGATATTTAACATTAATAGCAAACATTGTCAAGATATTTAACATTAATAGTACAATTAAATAGTTTAAATATTTACAGAAGTATCATTACATAGACTAGAGAAAGGTACAATAGCATTACAGACAATATAATCTCTATTAGACAACATCTTCTCATCCTTCAACGCAACTATCTCTAAAAACTAGAGTCTTCATTTGGAAATCTTACCTTAAATTCTTTCACACAAGCTTTTCTGGGGCCAAAAACAATTCTGAGACTGAATCAAAAGCTTTTTCTCTGTCTTTCTCAGCTTGTGCAAGTAAAGATTTGATCTTATTATTTTCATCAAACAATTCATTACTTTTCTTTTTAAAGACTTCCTTTTGCTGCTGCTCATTTACAAAAGACTGTTCAACATTACTGAATGATTCTTGACAGTGTTTCAATTCGGTTTTTACCTTTTCAAACACCTTCTTCGATACCTTCATCTATTCTTCCAATTTGTGAACCTTAAAAAGCACGTCTTCATTTTCTTTTTTCAAATTTAATATCACATCTTCTAACACAGGCCAATGCTCCCTGATTTCTAACAAACCTTCGTAAGCCTATTCCAAAAACAATGACACCACATTAATGTCACCATGCTAAATAGATTATATATTCAAGTACACATTTAATAAAGTAAAAAACCATTACCTCTTTCCCTAGACTAAATGTTGTCCTGTCTAGATCTTCTTCAGAAATAGTTTTTCATTTCCATTCAAAATTCGTATTTGGACCCTCTTGCTGACAAGTTTTCTGTCGCTTCACCAATTTATGTAATGGAATTTCTTACGAGTCATTACCTTTTTCTTCAATCAATTCAACATGGCAGGAACCAGAATTAGGTTTTGCAGAATTGGAGACTGATGCAGGTAAAACAGAAGTCTACAATGGCATTAACAATTTCGACTTGGAATCACAGCTTGATCCTCCTTTATATAGTACTTCGAATCAAGCCTTCAAATAAATTTCATCAGATTTTTAGGAGCCATTACTACAATTAAAAAATAAAATTTCATCAGATAGAAAAAAATAAACAAAACAAATCATCGATCAATTTAATAGAAATTGTAAGGCTTCATTATTGCTTGGAACACATTTGTTCTTCGTGAAAAGTGATAGAGACATAGGATTACAACTGCTGATTGTGACTTGAAAACAAAATAACATGCAAGCACTATATCAGACCGCTATTAATATACTCACCATTTATGACAGTACAGGAATAAAAATTCTAATGAAATTAGTAAAACAACTAAATCATTTCCACAAAATGTAAAATTGCAGGGAAGTTTTCAAATCCATGACTCCAACTGCAACAATTCCCATTAAAACAACAATATTTTAGACTTACTACAGGGAAGACCAAAACCTTATACACTGGGACAGATCAACATTGCCACAAAATATCACATGCTAAAGATGTAAGCAAGTTACAAACATTTGATATACATTCTAAAAGCAAAGAAAAATAAATACATTGAAATTATAAAAAAAAAAAATTAGTACCAAGATACGTCTAAGTTTTCCACAGACTAAATAGATAATAAATGATAACAATGCTAGTAATTTCTAAAGGATTTGTACCATTGACATTTCATAACATCAATTTATAAAACAACGAAAGTATTACAACTATACTAAATACAACAAGATAATAAACAAAATGATAATGAGAAAGGCAACAATTTTAGTGGTAGATTTACCAAAAAATAATAATGTATAACACGACTATAAGAGAAACGAATAAGCAACCTCAACACAACAAATTATAAGCACAACCATCTAACAACAACTTCTTACTACTGTGATAACAAATGTGAGAACTCCGTAAGAATAATATGTAGTATAACCAAAGTTAAAATCGATGACAAATTAATTAGAACAATGTAAGAAAAAACAACATTGTCACTGTAACTAGAAAGAATTTACTTTACTTATCTCAACTTCGGTCAACAAGAAAAGACAGATGTGGAAAACACAACAAACTGAGTGTAACAAATGCTCTTAATGTCGAAACTGACAGAAAAAACCCTAAATCCCAAAGTTTACTTTAAGTAAAATGCTATACATTAAATCCCAAAATTTACTTTAGATATCAACAGCATATTAAATGACAACATTTTTATCACTTATGAATTTTGCAAATCCAAAACGACAACGCACTATAATACCTTTAATAATAGTTAACTACTTTCCTTTACATTAAATGAATATAGCAATAATAATATTACCATTTCAATTGAACAATGTCAATAAAATATTCTCACTTCAAAATATAAAAACTTAACATAAAAGTATAAAATAAGGAAAAAATTAAATTCCCTACGATTTAAATGCAATAACACATGCTTATAATTGGAATAGACCAAAAACTCCTTAACTTCAAAATCTCACTATCAAACACTTAATTTGACAATAGAAATGAATCTAGGAGTCACGATTAAAAAAACAATTAAATTTCAAATTCAATAATACAAGCAATAACAATTCCATATATAAAATAATATAAATAAGAAACAATATTTCCAATTCAAAGTACAAAAAATATATATATATAAGTATAATATACTGAAAAAAAGAAAATTCCTTATGATTAAATTGTAATGACAGGAATGACGAACAAAATACTCATTTATATATTTCTTTGAAAGCATTCATTGAACAGTCGACAACAATTATAATTGGTGAAAAAACAAAATTTATTCATAGTTGTAATAACCCAAGGATTCCTTAAGTTCAAAATATCACTATGAGACACTTAATTTGACTATACGCATCTCCAACCATTATTGTATTATTAAGATTTGATAGACCAAGGTATTCTTAAATTCGATGTCTTACTATAGAACCATTAAGTTGGATATAGTTGTGGTATAGAATTATGAAATATCATCCTCCCCTTAACTGCATTTAAAAGGATTCATACTAATTGAATGTATCAAATACTTAATATACCTATATAGAAATTTACATGACTGTGAACCGTTTACATTTAAAGTAAATTAATACTTAACATTGAATGATTCAAACCAAAATATTTTATATTCGTTAAATAGAATAATAAATATTTTTCAGTACAAACTATAATGAAACAACAATATCTGATAGATATAAACAAAATAAAATAATTAATGTTCAATAAATTAAAAGTATCATCATTAATTTACAAAATCACTAAAAGCCAGATTCAAATAACAATACTAACTCTCATTAATAATTCACATGATATTATCTAAGAAGTCATGTAATACTCTCTCTCTAGCTAGTATACTCGAAAATAACAGTAAAACTCAAAAAATATATATAAATATACATATAGATGAGTATAAAATAATGGGCCCATAACTAATTTTTCTTTAAATACAAATCTTTATAAAATATAATAAAGTCACAAAACATCAACTAAACAATGTTACCCAACCCTTCCGCTGCGTGACGTTCCAAGCGACCGCATCTCACCTATTACCTGCAAAAACCTTGAAAACAACGGGGTGAGTACTAATTGCTCAGTAAGTAAACCCGCTATGCTACTCTTCTCTCTCCGTTGCTTAAATTCTGAATTTCTTTCCGTACATCACACCTCTCTATTCTTCTCTGTTCTTTCTCTGTTCTTTCTCTATTCTTTCTCTCTTCTTTCTCTGTTCTTTCTATATTCTTTCTCTGTTCTTTCTCTTTCTTTCTCTATTTCTAATTTCTCACTACCCATGATAATAGGCATGGTATCATACATAGGTATGATGCAAATGCACAAATGCATAGACTGTGCATTTTCTTTTCTGTTTTTCTATTCTGTTTTCTGTTTCTTTTCTCTGTATTTCTTTCTTTCTTTCTTTTCTAGCCTTTCTTTCTTTCTTTTTCTATTGTTTCTTTCTTTCTATTCTTTCTTTCTTTTTCTATTGTTTCTTTCTTTCTATTGTTTCTTTCTTTTTTCTATTCTTTCTTTCTTTCTTTCTATTCTTTCTATTCTTTCTATTCTTTTTCTATTCTTTCTTTTCTTTCTACTCTTTCTTTTCTCTTCTTTTCTTTTTATTCTTTCTTTTCTCTTATTTTCTTTCTTATTCTATTCTTTCTATTCTTTTCTTTCTTATTCTTTTCTTTTCTTTTCTTTCTTATTCTTTGCTGATCGGACTCGGTTGAAGCATGGATTCAGAACCCTGGCCGTGTGAGTGAGTACAGTCCTCATCTACATGCACTCTTACGGACTGTACAAATTCTTCTTCTTCTTAGGCCGCTCACTAAAGGCGGCATGCATGTAGGAATATTCTTCTGGGTATAGTCCTCATCCACATGTACTCTTATGGACTGTATAAATTCTTCATCTTCTTAGGCCACTTACTAAAGGCGGCGTACATGTGGGAATGTACATGTGGGAATATTCTTCTTCTTGTCACTCACGGGTTCCCCATCGCAACAACCTTCTTTTCTTTTATCTTTTTACACTTCTTTAGATTAAATTTCAGATTTGAACTTCTTTAATATTCTCATTTCTTTCTATTTACTCTTTAACATTCTTTAGTGCTTTTTCATGCTCTTATGAGTATGTATGCATGTAGATGGTTTCATGCTTATAATTCTTTCTAAATTCACATGTTTAGATGCAATAATGCAATACGGAATGCAAATAGGTCATTCTCTACCATCTACAAACTCATCTCAATATAACACATAATCATACTCATACATGCACTTCTCATTGACATTTCATCAAACAACTTATATGCACAAAGCAACTCTAATTTGGCTACACTTCTATCTCTTTTCTAAGCCACCAAAAATTTGGTATAAAATCCTCCATATTTAACACCAAACCTGTCCAAAATGTACACTCCAAAATTTCTACTCCAATTCTTCCATATTTCATCCAAACTCTCATCAAACATCAAGTACACAAACACTACTTCTCATGGGTGAATTCTAACCATCATTCAATATCCATTCCATCAACAATTCTTCATATATAAGCATATACATGCATAAAATAAATTCTCTACAATTCACCCAAACTCTCTTTCTCTTTGTTCTTTAATGTTCTCATATATGTGTATGTGCATGGAAATATGCTCATTCTTCGCTATTCTTTCTAAATGCAAATGTGAGAATGTGAGAATGCATTATGGCATATAAAGATATCATTATGGAACTAGTATTCTCTACCAACAACATTCCCATACTTGAAATCAATCATAGATTATTAGACTAAAAATAACTAATAAATTGGAGGTACTTTTGAGGTAGTCATTCTGCGCAGGTCATATTCAAGAAGGCATATCTCAAGCTATACACATCGGATTGCTATGATCTTGGTCTCATTTTAAAGCTTAGAGAAATGGCTACAACTTTTATGTTAGGTCTCAACCCAGTTCGATGGGTAAGATGCTCGAAAATCACTCATAAGGTCACGGATTTGACAGGGCAACCATGGTAACATGTTTTCTCTTAGAATTTTCATCAAACAATTCATATGCACATGCTACTACCATGTTGGCTACACTTCCACAACTCTCTAATTCAACCAAATTGTGAGCCAAAAACTCACTAAATTGAGTATCAAACCTGGCTGAATTTATCACTTCTCTACACTCCAAAAATCTCGACACAAAATCTTCCACAACTTTACCAAATCATCTCATAACCATACACTATTTCTCATGGCTAGAATTTATACATCAATAAACATAAAAAACAGCCCATAATTCTCTCATAACATCACATACAAACATGCAAAAAAATTCATTCAACAAAGTCTTGCTCAAATTAAGGTTCAAATTAGGTTTACTTACCTTGAATTTGAGCAACTCCAACACTATACTCTCTCTTTGGTAGAATTCCCTCCTTCTCAAACCCTAAGCATATACAACCATAAGAATTCAAAACTTTAAAATTTAATCTCACTTCTTGGTGCAAGAATCTTACCTTTGGATGCTTAGAATGGAAAATCTATCAAAAGTTAGCCAAAATCCTATGAATTTCCTTGGAAATTTAATGAAGAAATTTGAGAGAATTTGGGTAGAGAATGGCTTGAATGGAGGATAGAGTGGCTAGGGTTTCTCTTCTTCAACTCTTAATATCATAAAATAATATATATAGATTCCCATTTTACCCTTGCACTTTCTAAAAATTCCATCTATGTCCCTTAGTCAATTACAAGAATGCCCTCATTTTTATTATCTTCTCCATGTTATTCTATTTCTTTTCACTCCCCACTTTTTCAACTAATTATAAATGAAAAGACCATTTTACCCCTAATGAAGGTTTAAGAAATTTTCTTCACACTTATTCAAGATAACTTTAATAAAATTCAACTAAGGGTATTAGGGCATAAATAAAGCTACATACCTTAATGTGGGCGTTACAAGTCAAAATAAATTTAAAAAAAAAAAACTATTTGCTATCCGCACTGAAATTATATAAACCACAAAGACCATAATAACAACTTAATTTCCATATACTTACACTAAATTAAAAAACGCCACCAAAACATTATGATTCCTTACAAAAGAATAGAAATACAACCCACAAATCTATTACAATTACCATCAGAAATTGTACAACGAATCATTGCAAAAGCAACTTAGAAAAAGCACACCGCTCTACAAGAAATACAGTTGACGTAAGTTTTACTAACATCATCTTATTTCGTTATTTTGTTGGTCATACAGAAAGTGGTATTGAGACTCCTAACAATTGAAATGGTTTATGTTGAACCATTTGTCTCTTTAATTAACAATGGTTTTCTTATACATAAAAACCAAAATGCATGTTAGAATTGATATTTAAGTAAGTCGTATTCTGCACACTTTTTTATTGTTAATTCCTTAATCATACAGGTAATGGTATTGTGATTGCCAACTGTTGAAATGAATTATGCTGAACCCTTTTTTTTTTTAATTGCGGATCTTGTGGTTCGAAACCATTATTTACCTTACAATTTACAAGTGCAAATTTCTAAATAAACAAGCAAACGTAAAGGAAGTCTTACATAGAAGAAACATTTTCAAACAATGACACAAACTGCCAACAATAACAATAGCAGGACTTTCAATTCTGAAGACCCTTGCAGAAGCATAAAATAAACATGCTTCACTATTGCTTGGAACAGATTGTTCTTCATGAAACGTGATACAAATACAGGATTACAACTACTGATTGCAGCTTGCAAATAAAATAACATGCAAGCAATATATCAAACCGTCGTTGCTCTACTCACTATATATGACAGTAGAGGTATAAAAATTCTAATGAAATTAGTAAAACAACCGAATCATTTCCACAAACCAGAAAATTGTAGGGAAGTATTCAAATCCATGAGTCCAACTGTGACAATTCTCATTAAAAGAAGAATATTTTCGACTTGAGACAAGGAAGATCAAAATCGTATACACTAAGACAGGTTGACGTTGCCACAAAATATCACATGTAGAAGATGTGATGTAAATTACGAAATAGTATGTGTTAAATTCAATTTTCAAGTTTCTTATGTAATTTCTTACATGTGTAAAAATTTAAATATTTTTTAATTTAATCTGAAAATAAAAGTTAAAACTCATTGGATTGTCTACAATTAATCGAAATATTTAATAACTTATTAAAAAAATTAATTACAAAATTACAATGATCAATAAAACATAAACAATATTTAATAAGAATGTTAAACAACAATAATTATGAGAATGTCAAAGAATTAAACACGTTCAACAAACATCAATCTAAATATATTATAATCTAAATTTAAAAAATCTTTAAATAACCGTTCCTATGACATATCTAAAAAAACTTTCATTCCATTATTAATTAAATAAAATCCCACGCCGAACCATATAATTTTTTTAAAACCCTCTTGCCAAACCATTATTAACTACCTAACTAATATATTATAGTATCATCATGACATTTCTGATTTCCATACTTAACAGAATATTTATTACCCTTTTCTTTAATGTTGTGCGAATAGTCTATTACCATTTCGTATCCCCTTATCAAAAGAGTTATTAAAACTTTTTCAATCGACACGTTTATTTATTACCAATTGTCTATTCATTTTCCGAAAGCAACTTTTATATTGTTTGATACAGTACCCAAGAAATTGGTTGGGTTATCATGTTCTCAACTCTTGAACAAACAAGGCAATGATCAGAAAAAAATCCCAAAAGCTTTGAATGAATTGTATGGACAAACGTTCGTTTTCAAAATCAAGCTGAGGGTTATGGATATGAACGAAGCATATGAATCTTATACTGTGACAAAACTTTTTGCACAAAACATCAGTATAACTTTTAATTTTAAATAGTTAATTTTCATAATATTGAAGTCAATGTTCTGAAAACAGGACCGAGCCTTGACTGTTCAAGGGTCCGATTCTCGTTTTGACTAGTCAGTTGGACCGTATCCTATAAAATTATAATTTATTCCCTAAATATTTGAAATTCATTAAAAACACCCCTAAATAATTACGCATGAGTCCCTAAAGGTTTGAAATATATACAAAACACCCATGTTGCGCGAAGAGACCGGTGAGTGGTGGCGGCAACGACGATTGATGGCCAATTGAAGTTTGGAATGATGGGGCTTTTGATGTATAGGTTCCGTTGAATCTTATGGTGGTGCTAAGGAGTTCTAACGGCCGGAATCAAGAAGGAAGGTCGACGGTTGTCTGAATAATAGGCAAACGGCGATCGATGGCCAATCAAAGTTGGAATGATGGGGCTTTTGATGTAAAGGTACCGGCGAATCTTATGGTGGTGTCATGGAGTTCTAATTGCGCTAAAATTTTCCAGAATCAAGAGGAAGGCCGACGGTTGCGTGAACAATGGGTGGATGACGAGCGACGAAAGGCTAGACGGTGGCCACTGAAAATGGACGGTTTTTTCATGGAGATGCCACCAAGTCTTATGGTGGTGTTATCTCCCTCGAATGATGCCGAAATCCAACCAGATTGACTCATGATTGGACCGCGATTCGGCATTATTCTGACGGTCCAACTGCGGCTCAATCCAATTTGATTAAGAATATCGGTTTTCAGGGGAAACTAAACCAAAGATGACGCCGGTTCCTGGTCAAACCGATCCGATTGTCTGGTCTGGTCCAGTTTTTAGAACACTGATTGAAGTGATATCAATAACCAACGTTTTTCCTATTATTATTATTTGCATGATTAACCATTTTGCATAAATGTCATATACAAGTTTACCACCTTCTCCAATCTATTCTTATTCTCTTTCTTTTAAACTTGTGCCAATAAGATTTTAATCTTCTTAAATCGCTGTGTTTATTTATTATAATATCTTTATTCATATTCCGTCTATTTGTTTCCTATTCTCATTTAAATAAAACAAATCAATATATATTCTGATGTGAATTATCAAAATTTTAATTACAAAACTAAAATGCTCAATAAAACATAAACAATATTTAATATTTTAATAGATATTTAATAAAAATGTTAGACAACAGTATTTATAAGAATGTTAAAGAATTAAACGTATTCAACAAACATCAATCTAAATATATTATAATCTTAATTAACAAAAACTATAAATAACCATTTCTATTACAAATTTAAAAAAACTTCTGTACCATTATTAATCGAACAAAATCCTATGTCGAATCATATAAGTATTTTATAACCATCTTGCCGAACCATAATTAACTGCTTAACTAATATATTATGACATCATCATGACTTCTATGACTTCTATCTAACACAATATTTATTACTCTTTCCTTTAAAACTCTACCAATAAGATTTTATTATTATTAAATCAGCGTGTTTATTTATTGTAAGTTTTAAGGGGATTACCAAGTGATTAAAACTTATGCGGAATGGGTTGCTTGTTCAATTTAGTGCAAGTGAGTTGTAAATGATTGAATTAAATCATACATAAAAACAAGTAAAGAACAGGCTCATTTTTACATGGTTCGGCATCAAGCCTACATCCATGGGACCATGTCCAGAGAAGCAAATTCACTATGAAATACTTATGAGTTCAATTATAAAGCATGATAACCAAAAGATGTAAAACATTCTCTATTTTCTACACAACGATTCTATCTTCTTTGATCGAACTTCAAACCATCACAGCAAGCTTCACATGCACAACAACATCATGTCGAAGAAGAGCTCCTCTCAAGAATCAACAATGAAGATAGGACAGTAGCTTACACTCAAGCTCTCGTCACAAGGAAAACAACATCTAAAAGATCTTGCACAAGGATAAGTGATGAGGGTAATTCTAAGCCTACCAAAGCATATTGAGAAACCTTAACAAAAACAAGAACCTTAGAGAATATTCAGAGAGGCAAAACAATGTAATCAGGTTTCTTGCAAAACAAAAACAAAACGGGAGAATATAAAGAGATCAATACGTTTAAGGTTAGGAGACAAAAAAGTTAAACTTTAACTTTTATGTCTTTCTTTTTGCACAAGACATTTTGGGACCACAGACAAAAGAAATATTATTTTTCTTACACAACGAATAAACAGGGGACAAGTGTAAAGAATAAGACAGAAAATCAATCAAGAAATAATTATGTTCATAAGTGAAAACAAATGCGTGAAATGTGATTTGAGAAAAAATATCTACCAGAAATGTTGTGAACACACATAGGCTAAAGTGCTCACACTTGTGAAGGTGGTTACCTTTAGAAGTGTGTGCACAATGGTAGAAGATCAATAATAGGCAGGACACGAAATTAGGATTATAAGATGACAAAAACACTAACATTTATTATAATATCTCTATTCATGTTCCAACAGCTTGTTTCCTTTTCACATTTAAATAATACGAATCAATATATATTCTTATGTGAATTAGTAAAATTTTAATTACAAAATTACAATGATGAATAAAACATAAACAATATTTAATAACAATATTAGACAACAATAATTATGAGAATGTCAAAGAATTAAACACGTTCAACAAACATCAGTCTAAATATAGTATAACCTAAATTAACAAAATCTATAAATAACCATTCCTATGACATATTTAAAAAAACTTTTATTTCATTATTAATAAAATAAAATCCCACGCTGAACCATATCATTTTTTTAAAACCATCATTAACTACTTAATTAATATATTATAATATCATCATGACATCTTTGACTCGCATAATTAACAAAATATTTATTACCCTTTTCTTTAATGTTGGGCGAATAGTCTACTAGCATTTCATATCTCCTTATCCAAAGAGTTATGAACATTTTTTCAATCGACATGTTTATTTATTACCGGTTGCCTATTCAGTTTCCACCTCTTTGTATCCTATTCTCCTATAAATATTACTCTGACATTAATCGCTCATTTAAATTTCTTCAAATATTATGCACCTTCATTGTTCGTTGCTTCTCCCCAAGTTAATTTGACAATGGCTGACAAAACATCGCAACCAAAAGAGTTTGCAACGAATATCAGTAGCATCGTCAACAACAATAATTCTTCACTAAAGGAACTAGAAGGTATGCACTTTCCACCTCTTTGTATCCTATTCTCCTATAAATATTACTATAACATTAATCACTCATTTAAATTGCTTCAAATACTATACACTTTCATTGTTCGTTGCTTCTTCCCAAGTTAATTTGACAATGGCTGACACAACAACACAACAAAAAGAGTCTACAACACGTCAACAATAATAACTCTCCACCAAAGGAAGTAAAAGGTATGAACAAAATGTCAAATGAAATACTAATACATATTTGCAGGAATATTAAAAAAAAAAAAAACCTCTTTTGGTATGTTGAAAGTTCGTTTTATGATTATATTTACAAATTCATGTTACTGTTTTCATATAGTTATAAAATTTGATTGTAATTTGTTTCCCCAATTGATTTAGCAATTGTTCAAATAACGCCGGAATTGATGGACATTCTCCAGAAAGTTGACAACAATTTAGACGATCTACATGCTGCTAGACAAAAATTCAAAGAAGTCATTGACTAGATGTTAGACATCATGCAATCTACCATGGATATTATTTATAATATAAACAAAAGGGAGTATGCATTTACAACAGAGGAACTAAAAATCTTAAGAAAAATAGAAAATAAACACCACCTACATCATCCAAACCTACTTCACAAAGTGAAAAACCGATGTACTTATTTACTTTACAATAAAAGTATTATTTTCTATGTTCGACTTTATCTTGATCTCAATGTTACTCATTGGTTGATTGACATTTAGTACTCATTTTGTGGGTGGACAATTGTTCCATCTTGACACCTTGGATTGACACATTGGATTTGCGGTTTAATGAGCCTACTAAAATTTCTCCATCTTGACAGGTTAGGTTTGAATTAATTACTTCATCTTCACACGTTGGATGAGTATTAATAATAATTATATAAGTACATTGCATTAGCATTCCAAAGATCTAACCATTTTGACACGTTGGATGTGTATTAATAACAATTACATAAGTGCATTCCATTAGCATTCCAATAGTCTAAACAAAAAAATATAAAGATTGAAGTTAGTCTCTTCATATTCTGTTTTGTAGCTCTACAATTGCTCCATTTTGACACGTTGGATGTGTGATTTAATAATATCTATCTACGGTTGCTATTAATAATTATATAGGTACAATTATTAATTTTATCTTAACATAACTTTGTGTGTGTATATATATATATTGTAATGATTTAATTAATTTTATACATGACAAGTTGGATTTGTGGGATTGAATGCATAATTATATACTTTAAAATTTGTATTATTTAAGAATTATTATGTCTGAATCTAATTAGTTTCATTTGTTACAATAAATTTGTTTACAATCTATTTCAAAAACATCGAATAAATATACTCGCGAAACGCGCAGGCCCACCGTCTAGTTAGTGCAAGTCAGAGTTGGAAATGAGAATTTTAAAAAAAAAATGAAAAGGGTATTGAATTAAATTCTTAATTTTAATTAAAAGAGTAAAAATTGAAGACAAAGAACATTTTCAGTTCTCCCAAAAAAGGTTTACCATTTGGTTTACACCAATGAGTAGCTTCATGACCAATTATAAGAGAATAGCTGGTATTGTGATAGAACTGAACTGTTCATTCTGCTTCCATGATGAATCTCATTATTAGTTTACTGATAATAGTTAGAGTTAACGGTGGGCTATGCTGGCCCATGCCACGACAAAGCACAACACACAAAACACATGACACGACAAGACATGATATGAAAAAAAACACGGCACGACACAGGCTATGATCATTCGGACTGTGTTATGAGCCTTACAAAAAGCACACGAGCTGACACAACACAACACCAAAAAAATTAAAAAAATTGAAAAAAACATAACCATAATTTCTAAATTTGTATTTTTAATTTATAATTATAACTTATAAAAAAATTTAAAATTCAATTAATATTTCAATATCTCATTATTTTATCATATTAATTTATACAAATACAAAATATCACAAAATATAACATATAAAATATTTTTATAATAATTATTAATAATAAATCAAAATTACCATAATTTATAAACATTAAAAAAATTTATAGGCGGACAAACAAAACACGTAAACCAACCCACGACACGATATATAACAGACCGTGCCGTGGGCCTTTAGATCTGGTTGACTGACACAACACAAGACAATTTCTACAGGCTTTGGCATGACACAAGCAGCCTTATATTTTTAAACACAACACGACCAACCACCAATTCTAATAAGAGTCTCGGTTTATATTTTCACACAAGAATAATACTTTGAATACTAATGGATGAGTACTAATCTATGTACTAACTAAAGCATAGTATGGGTACTATACGCATAGTACGGGTACTATACTTTAGTTAGTACACTGATTAGTACTCATCCATTAGTACCCATAGCATCACTCTTTCACACAAACATCCACCAATCAAAAGTCACCATGTCATTACATGTGAATGTAACACATTCGCTCAAAATAATTATTTGTATCATTGTTTGTACACCCATAGGCCATTACACACACGACTCTTGATTCTTCGTACCAAAAATCCAAGAGTGATGCCATGGGTACTAATGAATGAGTACTAATATATGTACTAACTAAAGCATAGTACCCGTACTATGCGCATAGTACGGGTACTATGCTTTAGTTAGTACACATATTAGTACTCATCCATTAGTACCCAAAGTATTATTCAAAATCCAAACCCAAACCCGATCTCAAAACATACATAAACAGCAAATCGCAAGCCACCAACTAAAAGCAATGGTGTAAATTGCTTTATTTTTCCAAAACTACTTCCACTACAGAAATAAATTACGATAATTAAGAGAATGCAAAACTAAAATGATCAAGAGCACAAACAAGGTTCAAGCACAAAATGGCAACTTTTTTTTTCCTTTTGCTTTTTCTGGAAAATGAAACCAAACTCCAATTAAACTATTAAATCTCATTCACTCCTTAACAAAGCTAAATAGTAAAATACCTACCAGAGAGGCCAATCTCCCCTATAACCCCAAATTAAAACCAACAAACAAAAAGAAAAAAAAAAAGGAACAGAAAGAAGAAAAAGAAAGAAAAGGCAAGAAAAGCCACTAGAACTACACGAATCTTCAAGCTCAAAAAAATGCTTATGGTGCAGCAGCAACAGAAGGAACAGAGTTTTCTATCGATTTCATTACGGTGCCCATCTCCTGGGTGGGGGATGCAATGAGGGAGAGACTTTTTGTGAGATTGACGAGAGACTCCTCAAAATTCCTATCTCCTACTTTCACATGCTTCTGAGAAGAAGAAAATAGTACGCTCAATGTAAGTGCAAATAATGCCAATGGCAAAAGAAACTTTAGTTAGAAGACGATGTGCATTTGAAATGAACTAAAGCTTCTGATAGTGTAGTGGAACGTGATCGATTAGATCAAAATGGACATGTGATAACTCAAACAAAATTGAGAAGATGATTTTATGTTCGATCAAAAAGAAAAAAAAGATAACTTACTGGGAAACCGTCATCCTTAATCCTCTGAGTAGCTGGCTTAGTGCTCTTTTTAACATTTTGAGACTTCTCTCGGGTTTCATAGAAGTTAAAATCATCTAACAATGATGTTTTTGCTGAGTAACCCTTGAAAATCTTCAGCATTTCTAAACCTTGCTGTAACCCAATCTGCAATTCATAGTGACAATCATGCCAATCAAAACATTAATTAACTTGAAATGGTTGCAAATCTTCTTCAAAACAACTGGATCATTCATCAAAACCATGTTAAGTAAATAGTATTACATACATGTTAAGATGATTAAACCAACATGTTTTAACAATATTACGTAAAAGAAAAGGAAAAATCTTGACAAGCAAGAGGCATAAATCAATTTGACTTGAGGTTTCAACATAAGTTCAATTCTCAAGGTAAAGAAAAATAAGGAAACAAGATCAAAAGTTATATACAGCATTCCAAGCATGTAAAATCTGAATGTCATCAACCAAGAGAAATTAAAGTGTAAATACCTCTTGAGTGTCTCTGCTATGGGTTACAGGCTTGTTTTCATTATTTTCAAGAATGATATGCCGTAACTGAGCATTAGGAACATCTTTGACTACGTGCCACTTTACTGGGAAGAACCCATTCCACTTGTCAAGTTGCCAAAAGTCCATATCTTTGTTAAAGTCTACTTGCCCAATCATCTCAGCTAAGCCAACAAATTGTCCACTTCCATTAACCTAAAACCAATTATAAGTCTTTAAGGGAGAAAGAAATAAAATAGTATATTTACATTAACACATTACAAAAAGAGATAAATCAACAGAAGTTTACAAAACTTCCAATGGTAAAAACATGATCATATGCCAGCAACCAAAAAAAAAAAAAAAAAGGGCAAAAAGATTGATGAGGTTACGGAAGTTCTAGCTACAACGGAATATGATGTAAATAGTACACATAGCAAGTGAAACAAATAGTTTCACTGAAGTCTAAATAAGAATAATTAATACGCTTACCGAGAAAAAGAGGAAGATAGGACTTTTGGCTCCTGTTTTGCTTGTTTTCGGTTCTACCTCACGAAATGCCGCATCTAGCTTCTTATTACCATTTGGAGTGCTTGCCCATACGTCATACTTAATGCACTTATGAATGTCATCTTCATTGTAGGACTTGATGACATAAAATTTTGCTTTTTCATACTCAGTTTGGAAATCTGGTAAGTTATATTGATCTCTACATACTGCTACCCCCAACTCTTCCTTCTTGACTGAAGAGTCCAAAGGGGCACTCTTATTGTGGGCCCTTGGACCACGAGTTAGTTCAACCGCTGATTCCAAATCACCATTTCTACTAAATCTGTCTCTTGACTTATATCTATCATTTCCATTCCACAGCCTCCCATTTGTTTTGTAGTTCACCTGACCGTTGGGTGGGTAAAGACCTTGTTTTTGGTTAGCAAATGATGAGTACTTTCCCGTGGAGGGGTATCCCTTCAAAAGGCCTGCTGCAAAATCAGAACCCAATTGAGGCACCTGCTGCACAAAAGGTCATAGTATCAAAACATTTAAAGTTCACAAATTCCACTGTACCAATATCTGCAAAATTCCTTTTCCAAAGACATTCAATTAATTTAAAAAATAATATTTACAACTCAACAACAGCATAAGTAGATCCAGCAAGTATGGATAAATACATGGCAGCCATTTAAAAAAAATAATAAACTTCTTATATTTGGTGTAGAGAAAAAATCCATTGAACTGGATAGCAGTGCAAAGGCTGTCTCCTTAAAAATGTCATAGCCAAAAACCTATAACTCAGCATAAGAATGGAAGAGATTGAAAGAAATTTAAAAAAATAAAAAAATGCTATAAGGTAAAGAGTAAAAATGCTGTTTCTAACAAGGCAATAAGGCGGTTGTCTTCATCAGATAACTAAAAAACATACAAATGATAATGAGATTAAGTCCATTTCCATATCCTGGAAACAGCCAAATAATATGGGTATATAAACCCTACGTAATGATTCAGTTCAACAGTTAAAAAGTTTAACCAAAAATTTAGTAACACCAAGCACCAGAACAAATGTGATGAGACCACGAACATATTGGTGTATGGAAGAAGAAATTAAGAGGTGAGGAGAAGTTGAAGGATGATTTGGTCAGGCTTTGTGCACATTTGGGAGTGTGGTACCAGGTTTACGGGAGAGTGACAAGTGGCAAGTGATAATTTGAGTAAGGCTGAATTCTGTAATGGTGAGTGAGTGAGCAGAATAAAAAGAAAGGTCAGAGAATTGGAGGGATTCATTGAGAAAAGTTAAAAAGGGAAAAAGGGGTTGGAGAGGTGCTGGCCCTCGAAGTCCAGCTGGGTTCCCTTGTTCATCTTTTGTTCTTCTACTGCTGATGATGGTTGCTTTATTTTTCTGTCTGTCAATCTTGATTGTAGTGGGAATGATTATCATTAGATCAGTGTTGTTGCTGGTTTATGTTTATATAAATATCAAAGTTATTCAGTATCTCGTGTGTTGGAATTGTTGTGTGGTAATTGAATTGCCTTGATGAATGAAAGTTCTGTGACGGTGTTCTGAGGAGGTTTAGGAGTGTTCTGGTTTTGGTTTTGTGGAAGTTTATTGCGAGGAAATTCTGGGTTCCTATCAAAATGATAATATGAAATGATTACAATATTCTGCTAGAAGAGTTCAAGTATGTGTACCTTGGTTAGTGGTTTCGTAGGTTGTGCATATGAACACTTAGAAAATTTGTTAGTAACGTTTCCATTTGTTTTCATATAGTTCAAGCTATTCGACTTTCCATAAGCAGTAGAGCTACCATATTTTGCATTTCCAGAACCAGCAGAATTTCCATTTTGAGCATCTCCAACATATGTTGAATCCCATGTATAGCATGGCATAGCTTCTGCTCCATAGGAAACAGGGTGTTGGAGATATCCCGAGGATGAAAAATATGGTTGTTGACCAACACATTGCCCATCAACACCAACAATAGCTCCCGTCCCATATGGATCGTAGCCAGGCAGATAATAGATAAGTGAACCATTGTCAGATTGCATACCCTGCAGCAACCATCCATCATAGAAATATCAGTGCTAAGATGTCAACAGAATGTAACAGGAACACAAATAAATAAAACACAGTATTGCAAAAAGTAGATGTGGAAGAACATACCGAATGAGAGGGATCTGTATGAAAATATCCATTATTGTCCACTTGAGTAAATGGTCCATTATATGCTACAACATGACAGTTACAAATTCAAAAGTGTCAATATCAATGTCCCAATGAAAGCTACATCTAGATTAATGAAGATTTACACACAAGAATATACAATATCTAACCTGGGTACAAATAGTTGTCAAAGACAGTAGGTTGACTGCGAGCACCATGCTCTCCAACTGACTCTTGATTAGTCTCACCTTTCATGCTAGAAGGTGTATCCCCCAAGGAGGCCATGGTGGATGTTAAGTCAGATCGTATTCCATTGTTTCCAGAAGTCTGCAAAGAAAAGGTTTAAAAATTCTAAATGAATAAGAAAATATATGAAATAATAGAAGAAGAAAATATGACAACAAATTTAACAATTATAACTTGTTTCTATAAACATCATACCCCACAATGAAAAAAAAGTTTTATGTTGTTAAATATTTATATACATAAAGCAAAAATAGCAATAAGCACTATCTTCTGCCAAAATTAGCATCACTTATTCACTTACAGGGAGAAAGTTTGTATTTTTTTATATTCATATATGAAAAAAGTCATACACTTGCATATGGAATGACATTCACATAACATTAGCTTGCAGTTAATAGCCAGGACCATAAATTTCCAAAGAATGTTGGATTATATAAATATGAATTGATCTCTTCCCTATAAATTTAAATAAGTAAATTTATGTTCTCTGACCATTGTGATGAATAAAACATAATTTGTGACATACCACATCACGCTCAGCTGATTTACTGATGGGATCTGACTTCAATTCTGTTGCCAATGGCTGATCTATTAAATATAATGTACAAGAAAAAAAAAAAAGGATTAGATTTTTCCATGGCATCAAATTACAGAAAACTAAAAAAAGGGAGCACTTAAATACGCACAAATAAATTCAAGATAATCATCACATCAGAGAAGCAAAATCAGATAACAATACAGGGAAATCGAGTTTGACAATCAAAACTCTAATTAATACAATCGATGGTTAAAGGTATAAACTTCCCACTTGCATGCCAAAAGAACATCTATCCAGTGAGCTTCAAAAAGATAAATTCATGTATCCATGTCATAATAGTAATCGACTAAATGAGGTAAATAAGACAACTTAATCATAAAGTCATTTCCAACAATCCACATCAATTCAATTACTCAGCAATTCAATATCCCAAAACGATAAAATCATCTATCACGAGGGTTAGTAATCTTCATTAAATTTCCAACAGCCCTCCATTGCCTCAACTTCTAGAAATCAGCCTTCCACTAATCACACAGTTCCGTCCACTCACCACATCCAAAATTCCCACTGGGTCAGTCAACAAAGTCAACTTCTTTAAAAGTACTAAACCATAAATCTCGAAAACTCACTTAGCAAAATAAAAACATGTATCACACAAGCAGCCGCTAATTTTCACTAAATTTCAGACGGTTCTTAATAACATCAACTTTTGAAGCATCAAGTTCGCATCCCATTAATAAAACAGCTCCATCCTCTTCATCACATCCAAAAATATCAACTTTTATTTATTAGGATAACAAAGAAATCTCTTAAACCCACTTAGCAAACTCAGTTTTGACACTAGGCCCCTCTTGACAAACCCTACAATGTTTGATAAGCAAGGAACTGCCAACTTCTCGTTAACAACATAACCCCAAACCATATAAACCAAAACACAGTCCCGCAGTTTCACCAAAAACTTCAAAAGACTAAAAACGCAACACCAGCTAAACGCAATGGAAAAAGGGAAAAAAAAAAGTACCTTTCTCAATGTTCTTTTCTCCAGCCATTACAAGTCTTCTTCAAATGCCCAATTAGCTCCTGTATATAAAAATATATTAATACTTCAATTAAGATATCCTACAGAAAAAAAAATTCAGAAAACAATTAAATATAACAAAAATGGACAAGCACATGTAAGCACACCCTCCAAATTTAATATCTTCCAAGAAAGATTCGATTCCTCTTAAATACAAAGTACAAATATTCTCCTTTTTCTTCTGAAAACGATATATCCTTTAAAAAAAAAAAACTTTTTTTGATATTCTGAAGCCAGGAAAAATAATTTATAATAAAAAGATGATCAAAGCTTAGATATTTTTGAGGAAAAAATAATCAGAAATTTGAAATTTCAGGAAAAATAATTTAAAATAAAAAGATGACAAAAGACAAAAGACAAAAGTTTTTATTTCTTTTTGGAGAAAATTCAGTTTCATTGAACAAAAAAAGGGTAAATTCAAGGGGAAAAAAAAGCTAAAATATCATAACCCTACTAAGTTACCGGGCATTCAACAATGACAACGATGACAATAACGATGTCCCAGTAACGTTACAGGTACCAACATAGACAATTTCTTTAAGAAATTGAAGAACCTAAATTAAAAAAAAAAATCAGTAAAATAAAAAGTAAAAAAAATAACAATAAATTAAATGAAATTAAACATAAACTACAAAGCAAAATAAAAAATTTTAAAGACAAAACAAAGAAGACTTCACATTCAAACTAAAACCACAAAAAGTTGGAAAAAAATTACAAAGAAACCCAAAGCGAGTAACAAACAAACCTAAAATCGACGGATCGAGCAGCCGGAAGCGATCTGAGAGGATAAAGAACCCGCTCGGGAAGCCGCTCAACCGCTTCCGACCAGCCGACGGACGAAAGGCGGCTTTATACGGCGAGGGAGCGGAGGTCGAGTAGAGTGTGCGGTTCAAAGGGAGAGAAGGAGAGGGAGAGTCGGAGCGGAGCTACGAGAGTGAAGTAAGGGTTAATAAAGGAGAGAATGAAAGGATGAGATTAGTTCCTGCTTTTGAGAAAAAGTGATTGGGACCGTTGGATGTGAGGTATAGGTCAAAAAGAGGAAACGGAAATAGGTACGCAATAGACGGATGGAAGCAAGTCCCAACGTGTCGGGAACAGTGACATTTTTCTTTTTTAAATAATTAATTCTATTAAGTAATGGGATATTTCTCCGTTCGGAGATTTAATAAATAATGATTACTTCTATAATTTTAAAAATAACAATATATATTCTCCAATCTCATGTATGATTAATTAATAAATATTTATTCAATTGTCCCTCTTTTATTTATTTTAATGTCAAAAACTTGTTAAAACTTAGCAATACGATAATTTCCATAATTATTATAATTATAATAGGATTTTTGTTAATCTAAGGGGTATTATTGTATTGATCCTTGATTAATTAATTTTTGTGTTTGAGTGTACCGTTTCTTTTTGGGGCAAATTCAATTTCTTCTTATTTTATTTTATTTTTGGTTTGGATAAGGTAGATTTTTTTATTTTAGATTTTAGAATATATTTATTCTTTTTAATATTTGATTGTTTTACATATAAGAAATGGAAATTGGAAAAAAGAAAAAGAGAAGCTACTCGATTGTTTCTTGATGCATTTATTAATGTTGAGTTAATTTGTTTCCAAAACTAGCACAAAAAATATTACAAATTCTAACACCCAAAAATGTCGCTATATAGATTTTAATTTTTGTTTTATTATTTTTCAAAATTGAAGGGTATTGTGTATGATTTTTCCATTAAGTTCGGAGAAGTTAGAAAAACACAAGGATCTAGTTCGACCTAGAATCAATTCAACTCGACACTTGTCCGACCTAGCACAAGTTAGTTGCGACCAACTTTGGCAATTGTTAGACAAACCACATATAAGCTTAAATCTCGGATATTTTGAAAGAGATCAGATCAACAGCAATGATAGCGCGATCTTAGTAAACAATCACGAGAATATCGAAATTATAATTTGAATTTGATTGCAATCCCGATAATTTCTCTCTTTCCTTTTTTATAAACTTGTATATAAATCCCCTCCAACGATGAAAGAGGGGTTAGCAAATTATTCTAGGCAAGCTTATTGTTATTCTTGTAACCCATCAAAAGCAATAAGATAATAGTGGACATAGGCTCAAGTTCTAACTTGCCGAACCGCTTTAAAATCGTTTGTGTTCTTTACTTTAAACGTATTTTTTCATTACTTTGCTGGTTTTCATTAAATCACGAACACATCGGTTTCAATTCCACCAAAGTCAATCGGATCACTTAGGTTGGTGCAATTTTTGTATCAACATTTTGGCTTTAGAATGAGGGCCTCCGCCTACGTTCCCTATTTCCCGCAAGAAACAAGCAATTTCAGTGAACAACTGATCACCTAAAATTTCCAATGGCATGTACCAGATCCAAAACAACCATTAGAAACCACAACAATGTGGAAGCCGCCCACTAGGAGGTGCATCAGACCGTTGCTCCAAGTCGACCACTAGTGTCGCTAGTGTCACAAGTTGCAAATCAGCAGGGAGTAAGGACTTCTGATCTTGAGAATGGCCAACTGATGGAGATGATAAGGACGATGGTTGCATAGGCGGTACAACAAAACGTGGCTGAGTTAAGAAACGAGCAGATGGCCAACCGAGACCTCGATCAACCACGTTTCATAGAGGTTACTCCTACAGGTCGAAATAACTCTGCTGGCTACCAATCTAGTTCATCCCCCAACATTGCAAGGCACCTTTCGCTCACGAGCATGAGTCTTGCGAGCAAGTTAACCCTAGGAGGTGATCGGGTAAGCAACCCATGAGGGAACATGAAGGCAATGGTCGTCAAACGGATACTCGCCTTAATCGACAAAACACCTAATGCCACCGTGCTGGTTTTAACCCACGCTAGAAGCGAGCTCAAACCTCGCAAGCTCGCGAGATTAGCCATGCACGCCAACCTGGCAACAACCGATGTTCTGGTTTTAACCAATGTTGCAAGCAACGTATCGAAGAACATGATAACACTTACATCCTAGCCATCATGACTCCACCTCACGAACTAGTATGCATGACAGAGCAAGCTCATAGGAGATTGATCTTCAAACTCATCTGCTCGAGGTAAGGCTGAGTAGAGCTCGCAGTTAGAATACTCCTCATGATGACGACTTAGATCGGGTGTAGAAAATGCTCGATGATCTAAGAGCCCGCCAGAATAATTCAACGGAACAAATAGTAAGTTCCCTATTCACGGAGCAAACCCATCATGCCCTGCTTCCCCAGGGATTCAGGGTGCTTGAGAACAAGTTCGATGGGAAAGTGGATCCCAAAAATCACCTCGATTCCTTCAACGACTTAATGAAGCTACATTAGGTCTCCGACTTGGCAAAGTGATGCTATTTCATGGTCACTTTAGTAGGAGATGCCAAGAGGTGGTATAAAAGGCTGAGGGCTAACTCAATCCAATCGTGGCAATAGTTTTCCTCGTTCTATCTCCAACAATTCCAAGGGAGGAGACAATTCACCATGTCGCTCAGTTATCTGAGTAATATTCGTCAAGAGAAAGATGAAACTCTGACCTCGTATTTAACAAGATTCTGAACGAGCAATCCAAAGTTGCGGACGCTTCTAAGGAATCAATTCAGACCCTATTAATTGTTAGAATAAGGCCACAAATGGAGTTATGGAAAGAACTCCAGAGTGAAGACCATGTTAGTTTGGCCAAGTTCTACCAAATGGTGACCAAACATCAACGAGTTGAGAGCTCACTAGCAACCTTAGTCGGTAGTTCCTCAAGAAGAGCCCTCGACCAGTGGCAAGATCGCTCAGTAAACAAAAGGAAGGGCTAGGATCAAAATTACAAGGACCGAAATAGGTTCCCAAAAAGACAGAGAACGGAATTCTGCGGGAAAAAACAACATTTTTCGCAGTATGCAGAATACATCCCCCTGATAGAATGTGGCACACATCTACAAAGTCTCTCGCGAGGCTAAAACATTGCTCGCTGTTAGATTAGGTGCCCTAGAGCCAATCAATTATTGTAAAATTGATTCTGTAATAAATGTTTATTTATCAATAAAAGGCATATTCTTCTACATCATGTATGTAATGATATATGTTCTTAGGATGGTAGAACCGTGACGAGGGTATCAAGTGTTTCAAATCTTGATAATGAGAACCTTAGGATCACATATGGTGGCGATTCTAGAAATGTCCGTAACCCCAGTATTATTCTGACCAAGGACACAGATAATACGGTAAGGCTATCATAGTGTTGAACGACCCTATCGAAAGGCAGTGATTGATCTCACTTGTAAAGGTTGTTTGCCGACAATCTGGTGTAATGCATGGGTGCTTGCTAGAGGCAAGTTCACTAGACATATCCACTAGAGGGTTCCATATGGATGGTAACCCTAGTGTCTATGGAATAAATCCTCTAACGGATGGTGGTGCATGTGATCCTCAGACTTGAGATCATCGGAGCACCTTGCGCACCAATTGATGTAATTTGACACTAGCCCAACGTAGTTCTATTCGGACCTATCAATACGGTAGTGATTTGCTACATTGAGAAGTGTATCGAGACTATGGTAGATCGACAAAGGATTCATCACTCCTAGGTACGGGAGAAGTTATCTCACTGGGTAATTCAGTAAATGGCAATGACCCTAAATCTGTGGCCGCAGTTGGATTGAGTTGATGTTCAATCCAATTTAATATTCATGTCATTGGTCCAGTAACTGAATACAAACATGTCGAGAATATCTGAGGTTGACACTATTTCTGTATCTCAGTCTCGATGAGATAACAGTTGATGAAAGGATTTGATTGCACGGTAACCAAACCATTGACAGCTGCGGTTTCACTGAATACGAATCTATCAAGTGGTCATGATGCCTTGCTATGGGCCAATCCTGGTCTATGTGTAGTGAGATGATTAATTGATGTTAATCGCAATAATACACACTGCCGATATGATGAGGAGCCTACGGGTCACACACTTAGAAGATAATTTAAGAATCAATTTGTGAGAAGGGTATTTTCGTCTTTTAGGATGAAATGGTATTTTGGTAATTTCACAGTGCAATTAAATTTGTTGAGGTTGTTGCTTGTATTTAATTTTAATATTAAAATTAAATTGGTGAGCTTATATTTAAATATATCTCCGTATATATTTAAATGAATTATTATTATTAATTAAATGTTAATATATTATTGTATATTAATTGATTTTAATTATAATAATAATTAATTAATTAAAATACCATAAAGAGTGTGTTTGGTTGCAAGGGTGAACTAGGGTTGGAGCCCATAGCTATTCCTAAATGGAATAGGGTTTTAATTGTTGCACTATATAAGTGCAACTTAAAATTAAAACAAAGAGGAATTATTCATTCAATTAAAACCCTAGCCACCCTATCTCTCTCTCTCTCTCTCAAGAATAAAATTTTTTTGTTCTTCTTTCTTGATTCTTAAAGCCCTTGATTGTTCTAGCAAAATAATCAAGGGTTCTGAGGATTATCTTCATGTTGACTTCCGTGAGTGCAATCCTACTTTGGATCGATTGGCGAAAAATCACGTGAACAGTAGATGGTGAATAGTAACCATAAACAGTAGATGATGAACAAGAATGGCAGAATACGATCTAGTGAACAGTTGTTCTGTCCAGAAATCGAGATATTCGAAGGAGCCTCCAAACGTACGTAAGTATTCTAATCCTTGAATGGACTTACTTTATACAGATTTTTGTTTATAAACATGTAAACGGTATAATCTATACTCGGATCTAGGCAAAGAAAGGTAATTGATTTACCGAATGAATTTTTGTTTTCTGATGCGTATGGTAGATCAATTACATACAGTGGTATCAGAGCCTCGGGTATTAGATTATGTTGTTTAATTGATGTTTGATAACATGTATATTTGTTTGATAACATATTATTGCATGATTTGAAGTGTTTTTTTTTTTTTTTAATTTGGAAAAATTATGTCCGATGCGTATGGTAGATCAATTACTTACAGTGGTATCAGAGCCTCAGGTATTAGATTATGTTGTTTAATTGATGTTTGATAACATCTAGATTTGTTTGATAACATGTTATTGCATGATTTGAAGTGTTTTTTTTTTTTTTTTTAATTTGGAAAAATTCTGTATGTTGAATGTCTTATGTGATGCTTTCTCTCTCTCTAGCTAGTATACTCGTAAAATAAACAGGAATATAAGAAAAAAATATATATATATATATATATATATATATATATATATATATATATATATATATATATATATATATATATATATATATATGAGTATGAAATAATGGGCCCATATCTAATTTTTCTTTATACACAAATCTTTACATAATATAATAAAGTCACAAAACATCAACTCGACAGTGTTGCCAAACCCTTCCGCTTCTTGACGTTCCAAGCGACCGCATCTACCTACTACCTGCAAAAACATTGAAAACAATGGGGTGAGCACTAATTGCTTAGTAAGTAAACCCGCTATGCTACTCTTCTATCTCTGTTGCTCATATTCTGAATTTCTTTCCTTACATCACATTTCTCTATTCTTTCTCAATTTCTAATTTCTCACTACTCATGATAGTAGGCATGGTATCATGCATAAGTATGATGCAAGTGCACAAATGCATAGGATGTGCATTTTCTTTTCAGTTTTTCTATTTTCTTATTCTATTTTCTGTTTCTTTTCTCTGTATTTCTTGCTATGTTTTCTTTCTTTCTTTCTATTCTTTTATATTCTTTCTTTCTATTCTTTCTTTTCTTTTCTTTTCTATTCTTTCTTTCTTGCCGATCGAACTCGGCTGAGGCATGGATTCGGAACCCTGGCCGTGTAAGTGTATTCTTTAATTCCGGGTACAATCCTCATCCACATGCACTTCTAACGGACTATACAATTCTTCTTTCTGATTCTGAGGCCGCTCACTAAAGGCGGCGTGCATGCGGGGCTAGGTCATTCACGGGTTCCTCATCGCAACAACCTTCTCTTCTCTTCTTTAAAAGTGTTCTTTAATATTTCTCTTTGTTCTTTAATGTTCTTTAATGCTCTTATGAGTATGTATGCATGTAGATGGGATCATGCTTATTATTTTTTCTAAATTCACATGTTTGGATGCAATAATGCAATATGGAATGTGAACATGTCATTCTGTACCATCTACAAACTCATCTCAAGATAACAAATAATCATACTCATGCATGCACTTCTCTTTGACATTTCATCAAACAATTTATATGCACACACAAACTCTCAATTGGCTAAACTTCTACATCTCTCTTAAGCCACCAAATTTGGAACAAAACTCACTAAAATCAACGTCAAACCTGGCCAGGATTTACACTTCCTTAATTCTACTCCAATTCTTCTATAATTCATCCAAACTCTCATCAAACATCAAATACACAAACACTACTTCTCATGGATAAATTCTAATCATCATACAACATCCATTCCATCAACAATTCTTCACATATAAGCACATACATGTATAAAAGAAGTTCTCTACACAATATTGCTCCAATCATGACTAGGGTTGGATTTACTCACCTTAGATGTGAGCAATCCAACACTTTAGTAGTCTTCCTTGACACAACTCCTGTAATAGCCATTACTACTCAAAACTTTGTAATGAAATACATATAAAATAGCATAAAGAAATTGGGCCCAAATTTTTCTTTTATTAAACATATATACATACTCTTTACAAACATATACATTTTTACACAAAATGTATAACATAAACAAAAAATCATCAAAAACATCGGGGGGACAGTAACCACTCCTCCTCGCACGCCGACATCCATCCGACAGTGTCCTCACCTAGGTCCTGCAAAACATGGGAAAACAACGGGGTGAGCACTAAAATAATGCTCAGTAAGCAAATCCTCTACTCATACTAGCCCCGTAACTCTCTATCTCTAATTCTTTCCTTACAACTCCCCGTTCAATAACTCTTTGGGTACGTCTTTCTTTTCATTTTTCTCTTTCTCTTAGAAACTCTTTTCTCATAACTCTTTCATAAATCACGACCCCATCTCACCGGGGGCACGGCCGGGACTCACTCCCACTCTACGTGACCTCTATTCACTCTAGCCGATCGGACTCGGTTATGCATGGATTCGGAACCCTTGGCCATGTGAGTGTATAATCTCTCTCTCTCGGGTACTCGGGTATAGCCCTCATCCGCATGCACTCTCACGGGCTACACCACTTCTCTATCTGCTACTCATGCCGCGCTCTCAATGCGGCGTACATGCGGGAATACTCTACCCATTACTCACGGGTTCCCCATCGCACAACCTACTCTATTCTCTTAACTCTTAAAGAACTTATACTCACATTCTATACTAAATCTCAAGCTACTTCTCAAGTGTATAAACAAAGGTGTAGAGCTATCTCATGCTCCCTAATGCACTAATGAAATGCCAACTACAAGATTTCCTCAAAACAGTCATTCTGCACAGGTCACACTAAAACAGCCATAACTTATGCTATACACCTCGGATTACTACGGTTCTGGTCTCGTTTCAAAGCTTAGAAACAGGGCTACAACTTCTCTGTTTTGGTCTCAGCCCAGTTCGAACCGTAAGATACTCAAAAATTACTTAGAAAGTTACGGCAGTGACAGGGCAGATTTCACTTAGGCATTTCCTCAAACATCTCATGTGCATATAAACACCCTACGAAATTACTACTAAACTTCATTTTTCTAGCCATCCAAATTGGGGAAAAACTCCCTCAATTACTCATAATCCCTGTCAAGAAAAGCACTCCCAAAAAGGATTACACAACATCTCTCAAACTTCATCTCAAACTCCATTCTCAATACACATATCAACAACACTTCTCATATTAAATCAATCTCAACTACTAAGACTAAGCACACATCTCATCTCAATTTCAGTAGGTATACCATGTACATACATAATTAAAAGAAGTCTCTACTCAAAGCTTAGTCATAACTCAACTTGGTTGGATTTACTTACCTTGTGCAAAGATGGGTTCCTTAGCACTTTTCCTTCCCTTTGTTAGCTTGTCTCTTCTCTACAACTCAAAACAACCACAAGGACAGCAACAACACAATAAGACTTCACTATAAATACAAGAAAACTCACATCTAAAGCATGAATTCTTACCTTAGAAAGCTTTAGATGAAATCTTTACTCAAAACCCCTCTTAAAAACCTTAGAAATCTTGAAAAATTGGGTGGAGAAATTGAGAGAATATGGGCAATGGAAGAGGCGGTGGAATGAAGATGAATAAGGGCTTTCTCTACACTTTACTCTTTTTAGTTCATATTATAAGCTTCATTTCCCATTTTGCCCTTGTCCTTTCTTGAAAATTCCATCTATATCCTTTGATTCTTTACAACTACACCCCCATACAAACACAATCTCTACTAAATTTCCTTTCATTTTACTCCCCACTTTTCCTACTAATTAGGGGTAGAATGGTCATTGTGTCCCAAAAGAAGAATTCTCTAGAAAACTCAAGAAACTTTGTTTTAGGCTCTTCGCCGTGGCGAAGAATTTTTCGTCGCCTCGGCGAAATTGGGCAGAACCTATCCGTAATGCTACTTCTCCTCCTCGCAGCGGCGAAGATTGAATTTCCAACTTCACCAAAACTCAACCCATTTCAAGGCAACAATTCAACCAACTCAACACACAAACTCAATTTAAGTTAAAACAATAAACTTTCAACTCAAACAACAAATCTTAAATACGTACCTCAAGTGAGATATTACAACTCCCTTTCTCTTAAACCCTATGAATATAAACCATAAAAATCAACACTTTAAAAAATTAAATCTCGCATCTTAGTGCAAGGATCTTACCTAAGGATGTCTGGGATTGAAATTCCACCAAAAGTGAACCAAGATCTATGAATTTCCTTGAAAAGTGATTGAAGAAATTTGAGAGAACTTGGGTGGAAAGTGGCGTGAATGGAAGGGGAAGAATGGCTAGGGTTTCATTCTTGAACTCTTAGTATATATATATATATATATATTTCCCATTTTACCCTTGCACTTTCTAAAAAATTCCATCTATGTCCCTTAGTCAATTACAAAAATGTCCTTATTTTTATTAACTTCTCCATGTTATTCTACTTCTTTTCACTCCTCACTTTTTCAACTAATTATGAGTGAAAAGACCATTTTACCCCTAATGAAAGTTTAAGGAATTTTCTTCACACTTGTTCAAGAGAACTTTAACAAAAATCAACTAAGGGTATTAGGGCATAAATAAAGCTACGTACCTTGATGTGGGCGTTACAATTCCCCAATCCCCCACCCTCCCCCATAAGAATTTCGTCCTCGAAATTCAATCAAACAGCTCAGGATGGCGGTTCCGCATATCTTGCTCTACCTCCCATGTTGCTTCTTCTACTTTATGATTCCTCCACAGGACTTTTACGAGTGGAATACTCTTTTTTTTTAAGCTTTTTAATTTTTTTGTCTAAGATATGTACTGGTTGCTCCTCATAAACGAGATTCTCTTATAAGTCCACTTCTTCTACTTTTAGTATATATGAGGGATCACTGACATATCTTCGAAACATTGAAACATGGAACACATTGTGCACCCTGTCCATATTAGGTGGTAGCGCCAACTTATAAGCTACCTTTCCAACTCATTGCAACACTTCAAAGGGGTCAATGTATCTAGGTGCTAACTTTCCTTTACCACCAAAATGTATTACCCGCTTATAGGGGGAAACTTTAATAAACACTTTATCGCCCACTTCAAATTCCACATCTTTTCTCTTTAAATCTGCATAGATCTTTTGTCTATCCTAAGCTTGCTTCATTCTACGTCGGATCAACTGGATATCTTCTATCATTTTCTGAGTTATCTCTGGCCCAAGAGCTGTATGTAACTCATCTTTCTCTCCTACCTCATCCCAATGCAATGGAGATCTACATCGCTTACCATACAAGGCTTCATAAGGAGCCATCTTAATTGTAGACTGATAATTGTTATTATAGGCAAACTCTACCAATGGTAACATCTCATGCTAAGTCATTTTATAATCCATACAGCATGCTCTCAACATATCCTTAAATGTCTGATTTGTTCTCTCAGTCTGGCCATTTGTTTGAGGATGGTATGTTGTACTAAATGCTAATCTGGTACCCAAGTTTCTCTGTAGACTAGTCCAGAAAGCTAAAACAAATCTAGAATCTCTATTTGACACTATGGTCTTGGGCACACCATGGAGTCTGACTATCTCCTTGACATAGATATGGGCCAATTGATCTGAGGTAGTACTATCCTTTACTGGAAGAAAATGGACTGATTTAGTTAATCTGTCTACTATCACCCATATCGCATTATACCCCCTTTGAACTCTTGGAAGGCTTGTGATAAAATCCATTGATATACTTTCCCATTTCCATTCAAGAATGCTGAGTGGATGAAGCAAACTTGATGGTCTTTGGTGTTCTGCCTTCACCTGTTGACAAACTAGACATTTAGCCACATAATCTCCAATATCTCTCTTTTTACCTGGCCACCAATAACTTTTCTTTAAATCTTGATATATCTTGGTTCCTCTAGGATGAGCAATATATGGTGTATTATGAGCTTCCGCAAGAATCTTTTTCTTCAACTCAGCATCTTGGGGAATATATATACGAGTCCGGAAACGGAGGACACCATCTAACAGGTGAAATTATGATGTCTAGCCCTCAATCACTTGCTAACTAATTTTCTGACACCACTCATCAACAACTTGTTTTTCTTAAATCTCTTCTAGCAAAGTAGGCTGAATGTCTCACCTAGCAAGCCTTCTTGGGATCACCTCTATTTGATCCTTAATCAACTCTCCCAATAACTCTTTCTGTCTTGTGAGTTGGGACAAGTAGGCATTTTTACTCAAGGCATTATCTACTACATTGGCTTTTCCAAGCTGATACTTAATTTCACAATCATAATCCTTTACCAGCTCTAACCACCTCCTCTGCCTCATATTCAGATCTCTTTGGGTGAAGAAGTACTTCAAGCTCTTATGATCAGTATAAATGTTACTCTTTGCTCCATATAATTAATGACTCCATATTTTCAGTGCAAAAACTACAGCAGCCAACTCTAGATCATGCGTGGGGTATCTTGTCTCATACTCTTTCAACTGTAGAGAAGCATAGGCTATTACTCTACCCAACTGTATCAATACTGCACCAAGTCCGTGAAATGAGGCATTTGTATAAATATCATAATCTACACCCTCTTGTAGTAACACAAGAATAGGAGCTGTGGTCAATCTTCTTTTTAACTCTTGAAAAATTTCTTCACAGGCATCCGACCATATGAAAGGAGTTCTCTGTTTGGTGAGAGTTGTAAGCGGCTTAGCCAACTGAGCAAACCCTGCTACAAACCAGCTATATTAGCCTGCTAGCCCCGAGAAACTTCTAACTTCCTTTATTGTCTTCGGCTTTTGCCATTCTAGAATTGTCTTTACCTTACTGGGATCTACTAATATACCTTCATTTGAGACGATATGGCCTAGGAAGATAACTTGATCTAGCCAAAACTCACACTTAGAAAATTTGGTAAACAACTTCTTATCTCTCAATCGTTGTAGCACAAATCTTAAGTGTTTTTCATCAATGAACACCACTATGAATCGATCAAGACAATCTTGGAACACCCTGTTCATTAAATCCATAAAGACTATTGGGGCATTGGTTAACCCAAAAGGCATCACCACAAACTCATAATGCCCATATCTAGTCTGGAAAGCAGTCTTGGCAATATCTTGCTCTGCAACCCTTACTTGGTGATAACCTGACCTTCAATCTTTGAAAACACGGCTGCTCCTTCCAGATGATCAAACAAATCATCTATGCGAGGTAACATGTACTTATTCTTCACTGTCACTTTATTCAACTCTCTGTAATCTATACATATCCGTAGGGATCCATCTTTCTTCTTTACAAATAAAATTGGAGCACCGCAAGGAGAATGGCTAGGTCAAATAAAACCCTTGTCTAAGAGTTCCTGAAGCTGTTTCTTCAATTCCTGAAGCTAGGTTGGGGCCATCTAGTAAGGGGCTTTGGAAATTGGTGTTGTCCTTGGTGCCAGTTCAATGCTGAATTCCACTTTTCTTTCTGGAGGTAAACCCGACAAATCTTCCAAAAATACATCTAAAAACTCTTGGACTACTGACACATTCTGAATCTCTGGCTGTGGGACATCATTACTGTGCACTACATGGGCAATGTACCCAGAGCACCATTTTCTTAGCATCTTTCTGGCCTTTACATTGCTAATTAACATACTAAGCTGGTGACCCTCGCCAAAATTAAACTTATCACCATCATCAAGATTAAATCTTGCTTTCTTCTTCTGACAATCAATCTCTACTCCAAATCTCCTCAGGAAATCCATGCCCAAAATAACATCAAAATCTGGCATATCAAACACTATCACATCCACTGGCAACTCCCTTGCATGGATCACTACGGACTCCCCTAGAAGCATCTCCTAAGTTACCATATTAACACCATCTGGTAACTCTATCTTAATGGGACAATCCACTATAATAGTTTTCAAACCTAATCTCTCTAAAATTCCATGTGTAATAAATGAATGTGTGGCTCTAAAATCAATTAATGCATAAAGGGGAACTGAGTGAAATAACAACTGACCGGTAACTGCAGATGGGCTAGCTTCAGCTTCACTTTGAGCTATTGTAAACACTCGAGCATTGGTACCTCTAAGTGTCTGTGTTGCGGGTACAAGAGGGGCTTTGCAGTCTCTCATCATATGCCTTGGCTGCCGACATCTATAACATACATTTCGGCCCAAATCTTTAAGACACTCCCCAAAATGATTTCTTCCACACTTTTGGCACTGGGAAACTTCAACAGTTCTCGGCCTTTTATTCTGCCAATCCCTCTTGTTCTTCTTGGGTTGAAATCTTTTCTTATTTCTCACCTCTCTATTAGTAAGGGCATCAGCTTTGTCTCTATATGGAGCAAGAGGTGGAACACTAGGGGCTACTACTGATGAAGTTGTTGGGGTTAGCTTATTCACAAATATTTCTGCCAATAAGGCTTGTTCCAAAGCTTCACTGTATGTTTGAGGGGGCTGGGCACTGGTTATCACATCTCGGGCTATTTCTGGTTTCAACCCATGCACGAACTTATCCCTTCTTAGTTTTGGTGTACTTACTACACTTGGCACAAACCTTGCCATGGAATTAAATCTCACAGAATACTCTTTCACTTAGCTAGTCCCCTGTTGCAAACTGATAAACTCCTGAACTTTTTCATGAACTCAATCAACGGTTCTATATTCTGCCTCAAACAATCTTCTGAAATCTCCCTAAGTCATCGAGGCTATATCGTGAGTATCCTCCATCAATTCCCACCATATACGGGCATCACCCCTAAACAGAAACCTAAGGATGCTTGGGATTGAAATTCCACCAAAAGTGAACCAAGATCTATGAATTTCCTTGAAAAGTGATTGAAGAAATTTGAGAGAACTTGGGTGGAAAGTGGCATGAATGGAAAGGGAAGAATGGCTAGGGTTTCATTCTTGAACTCTTAATACATAATAATATATATAATTAGTTTCCCATTTTACCCTTGCACTTTCTAAAAAATTCCATCTATGTCCCTTAGTCAATTACAAAAATGCCCTCATTTTTATTAACTTCTCCATGTTATTCTACTTCTTTTCACTCCCCACTTTTTCAACTAATTATGAGTGAAAAGACCATTTTATCCCTAATGAAGGTTTAAGGAATTTTCTTTCACACTTATTCAAGAGAACTTTAACAAAATTCAACTAAAGGTATTAAGGCATAAATAAAGCTGCGTACCTTGATGTGGGCGTTACATCTTAATTAATCAATTGATTAAATAATGTGTTGATTGAATGTGTATTGGTTGGTTGGTGTCCTGGTCGAATGTTTAATCATTCGATTTGATTTGGATCTGTGTCATTATGCGAAAAATTGCAAAAGACATTACTGTGCCTGATTCACTGTTTTGTGACGTTAGCTGCGGCGAAATAACACTTTGCCACGGCGAGATGCAAAAAGTGAATCTGGCCGCGGAGAAATAAACCTTCGCCGCGGCGAAATTCTGGAAAAGTTGATCTAGTCGTGGCGAAATAAAACTTTGCCACGGCATAAAACTCTCCGAAATGATTTGTATTTTCTTGAAGTTCATGGTCGCCGCAGCAAAATAAAACTTCGCCACAGCGACCATATGTGCATGAACTTCGCTAAGGCGAAGAATTTCTTCGCCATGGCCAGAAACCTACTATTCCATTTTTGCTTTCCGTTTTTTGCACAGGGGCTAAATTGTAGTTTTTAAAACCTTTAAAGCAAATATTCATTCTGCACGTTTAAGGTGGTAACTTGATAATTCAACCCACTCAATTCAAAAATTGATTGTTTTTTAATGTATGCAATATTCTTGTTTGATAATTACACGGTGCCCGGTACATAAGCCTTAGACCTATTGTTTATTGTTTATTGTTTATTGGGTTTGTTTGTAATTTTTTATAAACAAATAGGACCTGCATGTCCTGCCTCTCTCTCTTAAATCTCCATGTATTTCTTCTTATCATCTCACTCCCCTCGTATGTAACGCGAGGTTTCTATTTTGTTGTTGTAAATTAGAATAGGTTTTTTATTATAAAATTACTTGTAATAATCGTGAAGAAGAAACGAAGGAGCTATGAAGAGGAATAACTTGAAGATCCAAGATTTATTTTTAAACCCTAGGTTGACCCATCGATTCCTCTAGGCTTGAGGAAATCAGTTTTGGTGGGCCATGTACCGGCACGTTTAATTTTTTTTTTAGAATGCATGATAAGGTTGAATGTTCAATAACATGCCAAACAATGTCATTTTAACAAAGATAATAATCTAGTGAGACATTAAATAAGAAAAGTGAAATACCCAGACTAGCTCGCCAATCCGGTCTTAGTAAAGAAATCAAATGGCAAGTGGCAAACGTACTTCGATTTCATTGATCTCAATAAGGCCTACCTTGAAGGCAGTTTTCTGCTACCCCAGATCGACCAATTAGTTGATGTGACAGCAAGGAACGCACTGCTAAGCTTTATGGATGCATACTCGGGATACAATCAAATCCTGATGTATTAGCCTGATGAAGAAAACACCTATTTTATTACTATCTGGGGTATCTATTATTATAGGGTTATGCCATTTAGTCTGAAGATTGCTAGGGAAACTTACCAACGTTTGGTAAATCAAATGTTCGTCGAACAGATTGGCAAGACCATGGAGGTGTACATTGATGACATGCTTGTCAAATTGAAGGTCGTTGAAAGCCATATCAAGTAGCTGGGAGAAATGTTTAGTATCCTCAGGAAGTATTGGATGCGACTGAATCCTTTGAAGTGTGCTTTCAGAGTCGACTCAGGGAAGTTCTTGGGTTTTTCTAGTCAATCAACAAGGCGTTGAGGCCAACCCATATAAAATTCAAGCTCTTCTAAACATGCAAAGTCCAACTAAAATAAAGCAGGTTCAGAGTTTGATCGGGTGAGTGGCCGCACTGAGCAGGTTTATTTCCTGAGCAACGATAGATGCCTACATTTCTTTAAAACCTTGAAGGGCAACAAGGGTTTCAAATAGACCAAGGAGTGTGAGAAACCATTCCAAGAGTTACAAAGGCACTTGAGGTAGCCTCATTTGTTATCAAAACCCCTCCCGGGCGAGCCCTTATTATTGTACCTATCGGTATCTAAGTTTAAGATCAGCACGGCTTTAGTATGTGAGGAAGGGGGAATGTAGTGGCCAATATATCATGTGAGCAAGCGATTAGTCGACGCTAAAATGAGGTACCTAGAAATGGAGAAGCTCACCTATGCACTCATCATAGCCACTCAGAAATAGCGGCCCTACTTTCAAGCACACTCCATACATGTCCTCACAAATTTTTCGATGAAAAAGATAATGCAAAAGCCTAAGGCATTGAGTAGATTAATTTAGTGGACTATAGAGCTTAGTCAGCATGACATCAAGTACCTCCGCAAAATAGCAATCAAGGGACAAGCTTTGGCTGACTTCATCTAAGAGTTCTCATACCAGCCCAAAAGGGAGGTAAGCCTACCTAAAGCAAGCACCTTAGAAGAGAATAGTTCATTGGAGTGCAAGCTCGATAGCCTATGGCAGTGGACCTTATGTAGATGGCTCCTCAAATGAAAAAGGGCAACAGTTGGGCTCTTCCTCGAAGGTCTTAAAGGGGATCCAATCCGAGCTACAATCATATTCGGGTTTGCCGCCTCAAACAATAAGGCAGAATATGAGGCCATGCTCATGGAAATCTGCTTGGCCAAAGAAATGGGGGCAAAGTCAATCAGAATTTTCAATGACTCCTAGCTTATCGTCCATCAAGTTTCTAAAGAATACCAGGCCAAAGAGGATAGAATGGCGTCCTATCTCCAGAGAGTAAAATTCGAGCTTGAGCATTTCAAGGCTTATATGGTTCAACAAATTCCAAGGGAAAGAAATTCAGTGATCGATGCTCTAGCTCGCCTGGCTTCAACGATGAGCAAAGAAACAACAAATTCCATCCTTGTCAAATTCTGGTGAAGTCCAAGTATCTTCGTATCAAAAGAAGTGGTTTTGGTGATAGGACAAAGGTATAGCTAGATGGACTCAATAACAGCATACTTGAGAGATGGAACAGTCCCCGAGGGAAGAAACGAAGCCTAGACTCTCCAAGCAAAATCAGCTCGATAGATGCTTATTAATGACAAGCTGTATAAGTGAGGCTACAACTCCCCGCTTTTACGATGTGTAGATCATTAGGATGCGGAGTACATCTTGAAGGAAATCCACAAAGGTATCAGTGGGAATCACATCGGGGGCCGATCCTTGGCATACAAGGTACTCTGGCTGGGATACTATTGGCAATAATCTTCGATGATGCAGTTAACTTTGTACGGAAATGAGATAAGTGTCAGAGGTTCGTAGATATTCCATGAGCTCCACCCTAAGAGCTGACTACTTTGATAAGCTTATGACCATTTGCAATTTGGGGAATTGATCTAATAGATCCTTTACCTCAAGGGAAAGGAAGTTTCAAGTTCGGCATAAGGAAAAGATTCTCCATCGTCTACCAGCCTTAAGCTAATGGTCAAGTAAAAGCTGTCAATAAGGTGATCAAGAACACCCTCAAGAAAAAGCTTGACTGTCTTAAAGAAAGATGGCTAGACAAATTGTTCGAGGCTTTATGGTCATACAAAACGACGGCCAGAAGCTCGACAGGAGAGACCCGTTCTTGCTTTCTTATGGATGCAAGGCAATGGCCCCGGTTGAAGTTGGGGTTAGTTCGTTTCGACAAGAGGTCTTTAACAAAGAGTCTAACAAGGATCTTCTTCGTTTGAAGTTAGACTTGATCGAAGAACATTGAGCCAAGTCTCAGCTAAGAGTTGCCTCATACCAACACCGAATGAAGAGATACTTCTGTTAGTGTATGGCCCAGGAACCAATTGTGTTATCGGTTCCAAGTTATTATATTTTGTATATATATGTTAATGTATATATTCTGTATATACATTTTTATCTTATTAATAAAAGAAAGTGTTCTTATTTCATATGTGGTTTACTGCTTCATTTATATATATGTATTACATGTGAAATATTCGGATGATACAAATCTTTAGAAGATCAAAGTCATCAAAGTATTCCCTACATAGGTAATATTAATTGGGCAATAATATTACATAGTAGGCATACTGAATGCCTCCATTGAATATCATATGATGGTATTAGTGTGGGTGATTATAAAAGTTATATCACTAGGGCATTAGCATGGATAAGCGGTTAGTAAACTGTTTATCGAATATGGCCATTTATGATGAATAGCACAGACATTTAAAATGTAATCAATGATGCATCATAAGATAGTACTAGTGTATTATTAATCCTTAGACTTGAGATATCATGGTTGGATTCTGCATAAACGCATATGGTTCATATGTTACATAAACATGAGGCTAATCATGTCATATGTTAATAAGCTGATTTGGCCATGTGTTGTTTATGTATGAAGACAAGTAATAGTCAAGATGAGATCCGTTGACTTGGTGTAGATTGATATCAAGTTTCTTGACAAATTTCAAGATACATTGGAAAAGGGAAATCTTCGACCGAGGTATATAAAATGTTACTTGAAAAGTTGTTTCATGGTGACACATTCCATATGTATTGATTGTCAATTTGATATAAGATTAAGACAAGGATTTTGACATACCATGAATTCATTCTTAATTGGGATTAGACAATAGAAGGATTTAATTACACAGCGCGCATGATTATAAAAGGGCTTGTTAAAGTATATCTTCATTGTGACTTAAGGGTTATAGAGTATTGCTAAATGCCTACCATAATCGATGGGAGTTTCGGTTATAGAGAGTTATGAAGAAACATATCAGAACAGACTACAATATTGGGCCTATGGCTAAGCCACAGTGAACCTAAGAGGTCACACATAAAAACTAAGGAGAAGGGAGAAATAGCCAAAGAGAGTTGATTATCCAAGGTTGGTTAGCACCTATAACCGAAAGTTATGAAGAAACATATCAGAACAGACTACAATATTGGGCCTATGGCTAAGCCATAGTGAACCTAAGAGGTCACACATAAAAACTAAGGAGAAGGGAGAAATAGCCAAAGAGAGTTGATTATCCAAGGTTGGTTAGCACCTATCAAGAGTAATAAAGTTATTTATATTATTATCATTGAATTAGATTCAATGGAGGGTTATGTTAATAATTATGAATAATTTAAGAGTTCAATTGCTAATTGGAATTAAATGGAATTCCAATTCATAATTAATCATTTTCTTTATATTAAGTTGGATTTAATAATGGGTTGTAATTGTAAACATATAAACAATTTAAGGGTTAAATTGTTATGTAAACAATTTAAGAGTTAAATTGTTAATTATGATTAAATGTTAATCCAATGTTATTATTTAAAGAAGTTTAATAACTTCATAATAATTATGAAATTATTTACAACTCCAAAACAATTATGGAATTATTTAAGGAAGTGCAAAACAATTATTGAATTGTTTACAAGGCTACATATATAAAGAAAATGATATATCAATTTTAGTGTAGAGAAAAAAAAATTCTAAGAACCCTAAATATCTCTCTTGGCCTAATTCTTCTTTTACCTTAGTGTGGATACTCTTTTGTTTAATTTCTCTTGAAATTAAAAGTCTCCAAGGTTGCTAAGGACTTAAGGTAACAAGCTATACCTTACTTGTTTTCAATTTGATTGAATTTTTTTACAAAATACTAATATACATATTATAGTATTATATGCATCATTCTCCATGCATTTCAACTTTCAACTTCAACTCAAAAGTCAAGAATCGAGACTTCGAGGTAGGTGACCTAGTTCTAAGAAAGGTCATCCCTAGTGCACATAACGTGAACTGGGGGGTATTTGGGCCCAAATGGGAAGGTCTTTTTAGGATCTCAGGAAAGCTTGCACCAAGAACCTTTCACCTGGAACACCTTAATGATGAAACTGTGCTGTAAGCATGGAACGCCGAGCATCTTCGAAGATACTATTAGTAAATAGCTTGGGTCCATTTTTTATTTCTTTATGCAGTATAAGGTCTCCTATGGCCAAATGTTATTATCGATAAAGAGGTATTACTCAGAATTTTCTCTTGTTTATTATTATTTTTTTTTTTCAAGATCGCAAGCTAAGCGATGACATTCGGAAAAACTCAGAGTTAAGAGTTCATAAAAAGGAAGCTTAGCTCTATAAATCATGACATAATTCAAACTCATCACGGGAGACATTCCCCGACACAACGAAGTTAAAACTTGAAAAACAGTCGAGTAAAACACGTGGAAAGAAAATTGGTCATAATTCGACGACCAAAAATGTGAGATGGGCGACTAGCCCTAAGTCTTGTCGTAAGAAAGATTTTCTTGTTTGTTCGAAAAGTTCCTAAAGGAGTGAGCTACGCATAACTTGGAGCAAATTCAAATTACTACAGTAAGTTTAGTTAAAATAATTAAAATGACTCCGCAAAAATAAAAAATATTACTTGAAAAAAATGGGAAAAATTCAATCTTATTAATTGATCGATGTTCTATTACAAAAAAAAAAAAAAAAAAAAAAAAAAGACAAGTTCATATTGAAGGAGCTGGAACGTCTTTGGGAGCGGGAGCTTGAGGAGCGTTTTTGGGAGCGGGAGCTGTTAGGAAACGATCATCTCATGGTAGCGGATTTTTTTTTTTTATAACATGGATCGTTCCTTACAACCAAGATCAGGGCACAAATTTATAGTTTATACATTAAATAAGAATCTGAAGAAAATTCAGTCTAGAGTTAAGAAATCATACGTACATTTGGAGGCTCCTCCAACTTGTCCCTGAATGGATTTCGCTACCGACCCAAGAGTAGGATCGAACCAATGAAGTTCACATGAAGATAACCCCAAGGAACTAAAGAGGGATTTGCTAGATCCTCTTTAGCCTTAAGAACCAAGAAGAAATCAAAAGATATTTGATTTAAGCAAAAAAGCAATCTGGCATGGGAGAGAAAGGGGTTGGAGTTTTTGCTTTGTGAATGAAAATGAATTCTATTTTTTATTTCACAAAGGGTTGCACTTATATAGTGCACACTATTCCCTATTCCATCAAGGAATGGGCTTGGGCACCAACCCAAACAACTCCTATGCCCAAACAGCCCCATTTAGATATTTTAATAATTATTATTGTTATTTCAATTAATTCAATTAATATATATATTTCATATATTAACATTTAATAATAACAATAATTCATTTAAATATATGCGAACACATATTTAAATATAATCTCACTTATTTATTTTTTATATCAAATTAAATAAAGGCTACAACCTTAGCAAACTTAATTGCATTGTGAGATTAACAAAATACCCTTTTACCTAAAAAGACGAAAACGCCCTTCTTATAAATTGGCTCTTTAATCATTTTCTATGTGTGTGACCCATAGGCTCTTTATCATACCAGCAGTGTGTAGTATCGCGATTAACACTAATTAATCGTCTCACTACACACAGACCAAGATTGGCCCCTAGTAAGGCATCATGGCCACTTGATAGATTTGGATTCAGCGAAGCAACTACCTATCAACGATATGGTTACTATACAATTCAATCATTTCATCATCCGTTATCTCAACGAGACCAAGGCATATAAATAGTATCAACCTCAGTTACTCTCGATATGTATGTATTCAGTTACTAGACCAATGACCGAAATTATAAACTGGATAGAGCAACAACTCAATCTTACTGTGGCCACAGTTTTATAGTCATTGCCATTTACTGAATTGTGCCGTGAGATAACTTCCCCCTGTACCAGGAGTGATGAATCCTTTGTCGATCCACCATAGTCTTGATGCACTCTTTGATGTAGCGATCACTACCGTATTGACAGCTCTGAATAGAACTATGTTGGGCTAGTGTCAAACTGCACCAATCGGTGTACAAGGCACTCCGGTGATCTCAAGTCTAAGGATCACATGCACCACCATTCGTTAGAGGATTTGTTCCATAGACACTAGGGTTACCATCCATATGGAATCCTCTGGTGGGTCAGTTCAATGAACTTGCCTATAGCAAGCACCCATGTGTTGCACCAGGTTATCACCAAACAACCTTAACAAGTGAGATCAGCCACTGCCTTTTGACAGGGTCGTTCAACACTATGATAACCTTACCGTATTATCTATGCCCTTACTTTAGAATAATACTAGGGCTACGGACGTTTCTAGAATGGCCACCATATGTGCTTATAGGGTTCTCACTATCAAGATTTGAAGCACTTGATACCCTCGTCACAGTTCTACCATTCTAAGGACATATATCAATACATACAATGATGATTTACGTGATATAGAATAAAATGCCTTTTTTTATTGATCAATGAACATTATTACGAAGAGTCAATTCTATAATAATTGATTGGCTCTAGGGCACCCACTCTAACAATCTCCCACTTGCACTATAGCCAATCATTCATGCACTCAACACTAAATGACCTAAGTGCCCATCATGCTTTTGGTACAACAGAAACTTTAATAGTGGGTTAGGAGTATTCTGCAAATCTGCACATTCCCTTTCTAATCGATCTCTTAGATTAGATTGAATCAACTAAGTATGTGTTTGGATTACTGGTGAGATTGTGATTCCTCAGCCACAACAATGGCTCCATTGTTATCACAGTACAACTATACTGGATCAGTAATGCTTGGAACCACATCAAGGTCAGTAATGAACTTCTTTGTCCAAACCGCCTACATGGTTGCATTAAACAATGCGATATACTTAGCATCAATTGTAGAATTCGATGCAGTACACCGATTTAAGCTCTTACAGCTCACTGCAGCTATATTGAGACAAAATATTCAATCCTTGATTGCGATCGGTAATCATCTTTGTCCGTTTTGAAACTAACATCACAATATCCTCTTATAATGAGCTCATCTTCCCTTCCATAAACTAAGAACACATTTTTAGTCATTTTCAGGTACTTAAGAATGTTCTTGACAACCATCCAGTGACGCTCACCTGGATCCGATTGATATCTACTCCAAGTGCTTAAAGCACATGAGACATCAATCTGAGTACATAGCATGGCATAATGATGGATCCAATTGCTGATGCATATGGGATCCTCTTCATCCTATCTCTCTCATCTTATGTTCTAGGACACATTTCCTTAGAGAGATAAACACCATGTGACATCAGAAGAAATCCCTTCTTGGATTCTTCCATACTGAATCTTTTCAGTACTTTGTCAATATATGTGCTCTGACTTAGGCCAAGCAACTTATGCGATCTATCATGATAGATCTTTATTCCAAGGATGTAGGCTGCTTCCCCTAAGACCTTCATGGAGAAGTACTTGGATAACCAAGTCTTTACCGATTACAAGTTCGATATATCATTCCCGATCAGAAGTATGTCATCAACATACATTAATAGGAATGCCACTGCGCTCCCACTCACTTTCTTGTAAACGCAGGGCTAATCTTCATTCTTGATAAAACCGAATTCTTTTATAGCTTCATCAAAACGAATGTTCCAGCTCCTAGAAGCTTGCTTGAGTCCATATATGGATCTTTGCAACTTGCATACCCTATCAGCTTGGCTATCAAGAACGAAACAATCGGGTTGTGTCATATACACATCCTCTTCAAGGTTTTCGTTTAGAAAAGCTGTTTTGACATCCATTTGCCAAATCTCATATTCATGGTATGCAGCAATCGCAAGCATAATCCGGATGGATTTAATCATGGCAACCGGCAAAAAGGTTTCTTCATAGTCAATTCCATGAATTTGTTTGAAACCTTTGGTAACCAGTCGTGCCTTATAAGTATGCACCTTGCCATCCATGTCAGTCTTCTTCTTGAAGACCCATTTACACCTTATGGGTTTTACCCTTTCAGGTGGTTCCACTAGAGACCATACTTGGTTCAAGTACATGGAATCCATCTCAGATTTCATGGCTTCAAGCCATTTAATAGAATCTGGATCCGATATAGCATCTTCATAGGCTCTAGGTTCATTGTCTTGGTAGACTAGTACGTCACCATGTTGAGTCACGAGATAACCGTATCTCTCAGGCTCATGGCGTACTCTTCTAGATCTACGTAGCTCCTATGCTACTTGAGGTCATTCACTTTGATCCACAAGTTATGGAGTAACCTCCTCTTGATGTTCAACCACTTCTTGTGTGTAACGCCCCGCTTGAGGTACGTTGTTACTGTTTCCTCTTTCGCTCTTATTTTGAGTTGATTTTGGTGTTATTGTTTGATTTAGTGTTGTGTTGAATAGTTGCCCCTGAAATTGGTTGAAAACAAGAAATTGATCTGCCGTGCTTCGGGCCAAGGGCGAAGAAGAATCTCGCCGGCGGCCGAAGAGGTTGAAGCCACGGGGGAAGCTGCTGGATAGTTTCGCCGCGGCGACAGAGGTTTCTTCGCTGCGGCGACAGGCCGACTAAATTGTTGATTGAGTTTTAGATATTTTCTTCCCTAAGGGCAATTTGACCTTTCTACCCCTAATTAGCAGGAAAAGTGGGGAGTTATTTGTAAGGAATTTTCATAGAGAATGTGTTGTTAAGGGGGTGAGTTTGTAATGAATCAAAGGATATAGATGGAATTCCCAAAGAAGAGTAAGGGCACAATGGGAATGCTTTGGGATATATTTCATTAAAAGGATTTAGAATCAAAGAAACCCCTCATTCTCTTCTTTCTCAAACGCAACTTCCCATCCTTACTCCTCTCAACTTCTTCTTCTTTTGATCAAGGTATTCCAAGGGGTTTTGAAGTGATTTGGGGGTGGAAAAGTAACCTAAGGCTTCCTAAGGTAAGGATTTCTCCTTAAGTTGTGTGATTTGTGAGTTTTAACCCATATTGAAGTTTGAGGGTTTTCCTTCTTTTGGTTAAGATTAGAGGAAAAGTCAAGCTAAGCAAGTGAAAGGAAGGATTTGTGAAGTCTCTACATAACAGGTAAGTAAAACCCAACCCAAGTTGAGATTTATGAATCTTCTTGATTAGGGTTTTGATAGAAATGATGTATGTATGTGATGTGCATGTAATATAGCATGTATGAAGGATTAAATAGAGATTTCTATGCTTTGTGATTGTTTATACCTTGCAAATTTGAGAAATGGGTTGTTGGTTTGGCAAGGTAGTTGAGATGGAATTTAAAGGGTATTATGGATCCCCTTTTTGGAAGTTGTTTTCTATGGCAGGTTTTGTGGCTTTGTGAAGGGGTTTTTCCCCATTTTGGATGGTTAAGAAAAGTTTTAGAATCATGGCTATGATAGAGTTTCATAGTGCACATGAGTTGTTTGATGAAATGCCTAATAGAGGTTTGAGTATGAGAAATGAACCTTAATTCTTGCAACATTGCATGTTGGCATTTCATAAGTGCATTAAGTAGTGATGAACCATCCATAGGCACTAATTGTGCATGGAAAGGTGACCTAAGAAAGTGTAAGGAAATGGTTTATGCAATTACCCTATGAGTAGAGAGCTTAGTGGGTAAAAATTACTCTAGGGTAGAGAGCATTGAAAAATGCTACAATAGAATGAATTAGAAAGTAGTATAGTTGGGATGATGCTTGTGATCATCACCCTCCGTTATGGGAAACGGATTGATGCTTGGTGATCATCATCCGAATATCCCTTAGAGAGAAGGGTCGATGCTTTGTGATCATCACCCGATGAGTAGTAGAAATGGGTAGATGCTTTTGTGACCACTACCCGGTTAGTTAAGAGATAGGTAAGTTGATGCTTTGTGATCATCATCCAACGGCTTAGTGGTCGGGGTGGGTCGATGCTTTGTGACCATCACCCGATAGTGACTAGAGACGGGTAAATGCTTGGTGATCGTTACCCAAAATCCATGAGGAACGGGTAGGTGCTAGGTGACCTCCACCGATAGTTAGAAAGAACCGAGTTGGTGCTTTGTGATCCTCACTCGGTAGTCACTAAGAACTGGTTGGTACCGTGTGAATTCCACCCGATAGCCATAGAGTGAGATGGTGTCATGTGAATGCCTATCCACTGCATCCTCCCGGTAAGATGAGGCCATGATGTTACTAGGAAACAAAATGAGAATCAGAAATAGCATAAGGAAAGAATTAAGAGTTATTCATACGGGGACAGACGTAGAGAGAGAGTTTTACTTATCGAGCATTATTTTGTGCTCACCCCCGTTATTTCCTTTGTGGATGCAGGTTCTAGGTGATGTTGCGGTCGGAGGGGCGTCGGCAAGCAATGAGGAATAGCTACACTGTTTCCCCTGTTTTGTCTTACAAAAATACATTTTTGTAAACAGTACCCTTTATGTATAAAAGACACATGAGTTGTAATGAAAAGAAAAACTTTGGGGCCCAATTTTCTATTGTTATTATGCATGCATTATGCATTGTACTAGTTTTCAGTAGTTGTTACATTGTGGCACATCATCCCATCCTTCATCTAGTATTATTTATGGTTCTAGAACTTCATCGAGTTCTACTTTTCTCCCACTAGTACTTCTTAGAAAAATTCCTTTTCTAGAAAGACACCAGAACGAGCAAAAAATATTTTGTGCTCTTCTGGGTATTAGAAATAGTATCCTTTGGTCTCCTCAGGATACCCCACGAATATACAGGATTTCGAGCCCAGCTTGTTCGAAATCAATTTCTTGACATAAGCATCGCAAACCCAACTCCTTAGATAAGACAAGTTGGGCTTTCGCCCACTCCATTCATCATATGGAGTCTTATCTATAGACCTTGACGTCACACGGTTTGGTACTTGAGTCGCAGTCTCTAGGGCACAACCCTAGAATTATGTGGAAAAATCATAGAAACTCATCAAGGATCTAACCATATCAAGTTAGGTCCTAATCTTTTCTTTTAGATACACCATTATTCTGGGGTGTATATGGAGATGCGAGTTTTTAATACTATCCCACATTCCTTCAAGTTCAGCTCAACTTACCACAGTTGGCATAGTTGTTATTTTTTTGAGATTATCCTTATTATCTATCTTAAGAACATATTATTATGAAATAGTTCCATAAAGAATATTATTTACGTTCAAGGACAATAATCCATTAGTAAAGTGATACTCTTATTTGTACCAAGTGGACACAGAAATATAATTTCTAGAAACTGAAGAAAAATTATAATAATCCACGAGTTCTAAGAAACAAGCCCATCTGCAAAATCAGACGATAAGATCCTACAACAAATGTAGCACGACTTGCTTCATTTTCAACTCGTAGGTCCACCTCTCCCTCGGCTAGCAATCTACGCCGTCGTAGACCCTACACATCAATCAAATGTGAGAAACGCATCTTGTGTTAATAACCCAAGACGTTAACGAGATAAGTTGATCTAAAAAACGTACGTGATGAAGAAGTAACATTCTTCTTCCCTCTTGCTAGGAAGGCCTTGCAATGTTTCCTCCAGTGTTTGGGATTCCCACAGTGAGGACAAACGCCTTTCCTTTCTACAATAGTTCTTTCCAATGACTTCTGAGCCCTTGCCTTCTCACTTGAGTTGGCTTCAACCAATGCCAACGTTTCTGACATTTTCATGCCTAACTCGATAGCCTTCAACATATCCAGAAACTCAGGAAGGGTGTTCTTCTTATCATCCTCAATGAAGTCATAGACAAATTGAGAATAAAAACCTGGCAAAGACTGTAATATGAGGTCTATCGCTAAACCCTCATTAAGTCCACATCCCAAAATCTCAAGCCTGTTCATATACTCAGTCAATTTGAGTATATGATCGCCAATTTTGGTACCCTCTTCCATCTTGCATCTGAATAGGGACCGAGACACCATATGCTTCTCATTCCTTTGAAGAAAATGAAGAATAGAAGCTAAGTCCATTTTCTGGCACTGTTGTCACAGTAATGGTGTCATTGATGCAAGCACAATGTATCTTGTCATTTCTGCTTTCGCATCATATGTATGCTTCACATATACATACCCAGTCTCATGGATAGAACTATCAGCAGGCTCTGGTGACAAAGCCTGTTCAATGGTGTATAATCTATCGCTTGACTGAAGTATATCACTTATACTTCTATACCAGTCAACGAAGTTCCCACCATTCCATTTCTCTCCCAGTTCGATGATTTGTCGTAGTGATGTTGGGATCATTTTGGTCAATTTTAAGTGAATCTACAAGTGCAGAATAAATAATCGTTATTACAATGTTTATTATTATTTGTTTAATAAGGCCTTTTATTAAACAATCGCTTCCACTATTTTCCTCAAGTCAATAGCCCTCCCTATTAACTCGGGAAAGCCCGTTGGCTTTCCTAGTGGACTAAGATCCCATCCGGCCCATTTCAAACCTTCGCTGTGGCGAACAAGCTAAAATGGGTTGATAGTTAGGTCAACAAACTTAATCCACACCAGTTGATAGCTCTACTATCAACCTCAAATGTGACAAAGCCAACAAGCCAATCACACAATCCAATGGCCCCAACCACCTATCAAGTGTGATTCCCAGTATCAGTAGAGTGGACATTACATGCCACCACGTACACACAATATGTGTACTTCTCTACTATGCCTATGATGCGTTTATCAACCTTCGTTTTGGCGAACAAGCAAAACCATCATTTTAAGTCGACCCATCACCATTAAGGAAAACTCCAATGAATTTTAACCTCCCACTGGTAGAAGTGTACCCTTCGCTTCGGCGAACAAGGTTCCGATGAATAGTGGTTTGATTAAAACTATGGTGATGGAAAGCATACGTGACTTAATATACTTTAATTGAGGGTTAATTATTTAATGTCTCACCAGATTATTATCTTTGTTAGAATGATAGTGTTTGACATGTTATTGAACATTCAACCTTAGTATGCATTCTAAACAAAATATTAAAACGTGCTGGTACATGGCCTAACTAAAACCAATTTCCTCTAGCCTAGAGGAATCGGTAGGTCACCTCCTGTAATAAAATCTTGAGTCTTCAAGTATGATTGTCTCTTCCTTGATCCGTCTTCAAGTACATTATAAAAACATCATTCTAAATTTACAGTGAGAATAATTATACAAAATTCTTTACATCAATAAATTTAGAAACCTCGATTTACATTCAAGGGGGATGAGATGAAAGAGAATGTACATCGATAAGGGGAGAAAGGCAGGACACGCAGTCCCTATTTAATAAATTACAACCATACATACCCAAAAATTTAAAACATTCACCATAGGTCTAAGGATCATGTATCGGGCACCATGCAATATACAAACAAGTACATGACATACATTTAAAAAACAATCAATTTTTGAATTGGGTGGGTTAATTAATAATTACCCCGTGAAAATTTATAGCTCTATAATTTGGTCTAAAAGTTATAAAACTTTTCACTTTGGCCCTTACGCACTCAAAAGTGCACTCGCTACGGTGATGGATTAGATCGCTGCAACGTGCACTGATTTGCATCGCATACATGCACCACGTGCAATCGCCGCGGCGATGGATTATATTGCCATGGTGAGCGCCGATTTTCATCTGCGCACACCTTAGACTGCGATTGCCGTGGTGATGAGTTATATCATCGCGGCGAGCGCTGACATTCAATTAGCGACCACGCTAAGGACGATCGCCATGGCAATGGGTTATATCGCCGCGGTGAGCGCTGATTTTGTAATCAACGAGCACACCAAACAACGCACGCCACGGCGATGGTTTATATCGTCGCGGTGAGCGTACATTGATCTGTAGCATCAGATCAGTCCAACCAACCACCAAAAATATGCCAAATGGATTTTGCAATCAATCTTAACTTCTGATTTCAACAAAAATCCATAACCCAATATACCAAAATTGCAGATCATCAACAAATTAAAATAATCAATTAATTGATTTCTTAAAACATGCTTTCCTGGCAGATTTTGTACAGATTCATCAAGGCAACATGTCATCAATGAAATACATGTAATCAACCATTCACAAAAACTGTAAAATCTGGTACCCTAGGCTCTGATACCACTGTTAGGAAATGATCATCTCATGGCAGCGGAAAACAAAAATTATTTACGACATGGATCGTTCCTTAGAACCAAGATCAGAGCACAAATTTACAGTTTATACATTAAATAAGAATTTACAGAAAATTCAGTCTAGAGTTAAGAAATCATACGCACGTTTGGAGGCTTTTCCAACTTGTCTCTGAACGGATTTCGCTACCGACCCAAGAGTAGGATCGAACCAATGAAGTCCACACAAAGATAACCCCAAGGAACTAAAAAGGGATTTGCTAGATCCTCTTTAGCCTTAAAAGCCAAGAAGAAATCAAAAGATATTTGATTTAAGCAAATTGCTACCGACCCAAGAGTATGATCAAACCAATGAAGTCCACACGAAGATAACCCCAAGGAACTAAAAAGGGATTTGCTAGATTCTCTTTAGCCTTAAGAACCAAGAAGAAATCAAAACATATTTGATTTAAGCAAAAAAGCAATCTGGCTTGGGAGAGAAGGGGTTGGAGTTTTTGTTTTGTGAATGAAAATGAATTCTATTTTTTATTTCACAAAGTGTTGCACTTATATAGTGCACACTATGCCCTATTCTATCATGGAATGGGCTTGGGCACCAACCCAAACAACTCCTATGCCCAAACAGCCCCATTTAGATATTTTAATAATTATTATTGTTATTTCAATTAAATTAAATTAATATATATATTTCATATATTAACATTTAACAATAACAATAATTCATTTAAATATATGCGAACACATATTTAAATATAATCTCACTTATTTAATTTTTATATCAAATTAAATAAAGGCTACAACCTTAGCAAATTTAATTGCACTGTGAGATTAACAAAATACCCTTTTACCTAAAAAGATGAAAACGCCCTTCTTATAAACTGGTTTTTTAATCATCTTCTATGTGTGTGACCCATAGGCTTCTTATCATATCGACAGTGTGAAGTGTCGCGATTGACACCAGTTAATCGTCTTACTACACAGAGACAAAGATTGGCGCGTAGCAAGGCATCATGGCCACTTGATAGATTCAGATTCAGCGAAGCAACTACCTGACAACGATATGGTTACCGTACAATCCAATCATTTCATCATCCGTTATCTCAACAAGAACGAGACATAGAAATAGTGTCAACCTCAGTTACTCTCGATATGTATGTATTCAGTTACTAGACCAATGACCAGAATTATAAACTGGATAGAGCAACAACTCAATCCCACTGTGGCCACAGTTTTAGAGTCATTGCCATTTACTGAATTGCACCGTGAGATAACTTCCCCCCGTACCCAGGAGTGATGAATCCTCTGTCGATCCACCATAGTCTTGATATACTCCTTGATGCAGCCAATCACTACCGTATTAACAACTCTGAATAGAACTGTGTTGGGCTAGTGTCAAACTGCACCAATCAGTGCACAAGGCGCTTTGGTGATCTCAAGTCTAAGGATCACATGTACCACCATTCGTTAGAGGATTTGTTTGATTGACACCGGGGTTACCATCCGTATGGAATCCTCTTGTGGGTTAGTCCAGTAAACTTGCCTACAGCAAGCACCCATGTGTTGCACCAGGTTGTCACCAAACAACCTTGACAAGTGAGATCACCATTGCCTTTCGAGGTGGTTGTTCAACACTATGATAGCCTTACCGTATTATCTGTGCCCTTACTTTAGAATAATACCGGGGCTACGGACGTTTCTAGAATGGCCACCATATGTGCTCATAGGGTTCTCACTATCAAGATTTAAAGCACTTGATACCCTTGTCACGGTTCTACCATTCTAAGGACATATATCAATACATATAATGATGATTTACGTGATATAGAATAAAATGCCTTTTTTATTGATCAATGAACATTATTACAAAGAGTCAATTCTACAATAATTGATTGGCTCTAGGGCACCCCTTCTAACAGGAGCTTGATGCGCATCTTTTGATGGCTCACTTGAGGGAAGGTCGTCGGTATCAGTTGAAGGCGGAGTTTTCAGGGTTTGGTCCTCGACCTCTTGTTTGACCTCGAACTCTTCTTCTTTGTAGCCTCTTTCCTCGCTCTCGCCCTTGCTCTCGCCCTCACTCTCATCGGACTCAGAGTTGTCTAAGTAAACTAACTCCAAGCCCTCTGTTTCAGCCTTAATCCTCTTTATCTCTTTCTGATAGATGACAGGAAGAAATGAGAAGTCTGGCGAGGGGTTAGTGAAAAATTTAGAAATTTTTGCATGTTTTAATTAACTTTTATCTTTGTGTGTTTTATTGTTTTTTGGGTTGTATGTTGATTTAGTTTGAGTGTGTTTTTGCTGCCTAGATGATTTGCGTAAGCCCATGATGAGATTTTGATTGTTGGGTTTTTATTTATAGAAAATGCGAAGCATTGCTTCAAGTTTAGGTTGGTTGACTTGGTTCAACCACCATTTTTTGTTCTTTTAGCATGCTTAGAAACATTTTATGTGGTTAGGTGAAGTTTTGATAATGTTGGTGGACTCTGAAACCTAGTTGAGAAGTGCTTGAGGCGAAATTCTAGGATTAGACATTGTTGAGGAAATGATTTAGGCATTTTTCAGAACGTTTGAGTCTTTCCAGCCAACCCATGAATGGATCTTTCCCTAGTCATCAATTTGAGCCCTATAAGATTATCATTGGCTTAATTTTCTTGCAAACCAAAAATTGTCCAATCCCTATACCCTAAACACATAATCATACCCTTTATGAGAATTTTGGATCTAATATATGACACAAAAGAGCTTTGAGAGTTGTGTGAATAAGTGATGGACCAAAATCTTAAGTTTGGGGGTTGTAAAAAGGGCAGGAAGAAGGGGAAATTGACCTCAATGGTGTTTTCAAAAAAAAAAAAATTTAGTCAATTCAAAATCAAAAATAAGAAATGCATATGTTTGAGGGTTATAAAATGGTTGACACCTTGATTGATGGTTGAGAAAGAAAGTGGAGATTGATGTAGCTCTTAGTATTTGCATGAGGAAAACCGAGTTCTCTAACTTTGTTTATCATATCCTTTCCCTTAAAGCCCACTAACCGAGCCTAACGTTACAAGTTTGCAAAGACCTTTTGATCCTTAGTGATGCCTAGTCCACATTAGTGGAGAATAGTTCGATACTTAGGCTTATGTAGTCTACCACCATTTGATAAACTTTGCATTTCTGCATAAAATAATCTGGGAAGTCGGAAAGTGGATTGAAGTGGGGATTACCTACTTAGGGGACCAATAGAGAAAGATAGTCAATCAATTTATAACTTCTTGGAGTGTTAAGCAACTTTTTGTAATAATGTTTCAACTTTTGAGACTTGCATTTGCAATCAATTCTAGGCATTTCTTTTGTGTTTGATTTTGAGTTTTAATTTTCTGTTTTTTTATTGTTGTTTTTCTTTAGTCTAATTTTGTGCCTTATGCTCGTCTGTTTTCTATACCTTTTTGGTAGGATTTTGGATACTTCTTAAGCCGTTTTGTGCCTGAATTGCAACTTAAATTCATATATTTTATGTTTCAGGCCAAAACAAGCAGTTGGAGCAAAACCGAGCAAAATTGAGTTTCTAGACCCTGAATCAAGAGAAATTTAGGAATCGGGGAAATTCTAATGCAGAGTGGAAGCCTTATAAAGCTTGTTCCTATCGGGGATCACAAAGATCAAAGATTTAAGCAAAGAAGCAAGCGGAGGGCAATTTCGTAATTTTAGAATAAGCAAAGTTCTCTGCAACGAAGATAATTCTCTGTCACGGCAAGCTAGCCTCGAGTCAGATGGTTCAGCGAGATTTCAATTCGATGCCGCGGTGAAGTTTATTCTTCGCTGCGGCGAAAATTGCATTTCTTCTGTCTATTAAAACATTGCGTTTTAAATGTATTGCATTAGAATCCTAGGGTTTTGGCCAACTATTTAAGAGAGCTTTAGCTCATTTTTGAGGGAGTTCAGATTTTTAGAGAAGAAGAGGAAGAAATTGGACATTGGAGCATTTTGAGTCTTCATTTAGGGAAGATTTCATTCTCTTTCTACTGTTTTATCATGTTGATTTCTTTTCTTACAGTTTATTGTCCGAATTTTTTTAGTTTAAATATGAACTACCCACTTTTAGGTTAGGGTTTTGACCTAACTTTGATTACAATGGTTTAATCTATTAAAGATGATGTTTTTATATTCTATCGCATTGGATATTCTATTGCATTGGATTTTGTATTTATTCTTGTTCTTAATGAAATTGAATGTGAGTTTTCTTTATTTCAATTGAATGTTAAGCATGATGAGACTGAGAAGTGATTCATGTGTTAGCCTCTTAGAATAAATACCATAATTTAATGAACGCTAGAGATAGGTTCGGAGATCTATGAAATCACTTTAGGGTTCCATTTAGCTAAAAAGACTTTGAACTATTAATCTTCATTTTGTTGGGTGTAGAAGCTTAATAGGGATAAGTAAGAAAATATAGCCTGAGAAAGTATGTTTTACAACTTAGGGAATTCGATTTATAATCCTTGCATGTGAGTTTAAAAGCAACATCAACTGTAGATTGAATCAGAGTAACTTAGTGAAGTCAAACCCTAACCTCTTTGTCTTGAATTGATATTTTCGTAATCAGTTGATATTTTCTTAAGTTGTTAGAATTTAAGTTTATGTTATTAATTTTGTGTTAATTTCTGCTTTTCTCTCCCGCAAATCCAAAAATCTTTATTTTCTTCAACTAGTTACAAACCAAGGAAAATTAGTACTTAACACGTAATCCTCATGGGAACAATACTCTATTCATCATTTTATTAATTTTTGTGACTAGTGCAGTTGCTACACATTGCATGTTGCAAATTCAACACATCAGGACACCTTTGGGACCTGCTAACAGACAAAGGCAAGAGCATGATGAACAACAAAAGTGACAAAAACCGATCCTCTCCTCCCCCAAACCCAAAACCAGAAGGCTTTTGCAACATAATATCTGGTGAGTCAAAAGTCAATGGAGTGAGTTACTCCTCGGCCAAGAGGTATGCCAAAGCCAACCATCACCCCAAAGCCCGCTCTGCCCATTGATAAGAGCTTGAAAGTATATATTTTGTTAGTGATTTAATTGGATTATTTGTGGAAAAATGTGTTTAAATTGTGGAATTTGATTTAATTATTTCATAAATACCTTTTACGGGATCACGGGTGTATTTTGAGTATTTTCAGGTTCAAACCGATATTTGAAGGAAAAAGAATGATGTCGATGGAATTCGTGATGAGTAGGAACAAACGGTGCAAGAATCGGAGTTAAAACGAGAAAGTTGTGACGCGTCGAAACTACAACGTAAAATCTGGAAATCCTTCAAGATGAGCATGCTTCGATGTTTTGATCATAACTTGAGCTGTGGTAATCGGAATTTGACGATTCTGGTGGCGTTGGAAAGCTTATTCAAAGAGCTACAAAGTTAATGTTGATGAATTTACCAAATTCTGAAGTTCATGGACTCTAGGGATAGAAAGAATGATCGCTGCAGCGATCGTTTCTCATCACCGCAGCGATGGGTCTCGGGCCTGTTTGGGTTATTGCATTCTCCTAATCCGAATTTGAGTGGGTTAAGGATTTTAATTCTTTTTCTAAGTAACCTCTAAACCCTAGCACTATAAATAAGGATTTTTAATTAGTTTTAAGGGGGGATTGGAAAGAGGAGAAAGGACGGCTACTATTTTGGAGATCGAAGTTCTTGTGATTCTCGTTCACAAATTAGGAAGTGTTTATATTTTTCTTTCTTGAACCCATGTCATTCAATACAATGGTTGTTTTCATTACTGTAATTATGAACTAAATCTCTTTTCTAGGGCTAAAGATGTAGCCCAATTTATGAATATGTGTTGATTTAATTTGTTGTTAATTCTTATTGAGCATTTAATACTAAGTTTTATTATTGTGCATAATGCTTTCAATTCTTAAGGATCCGAGAGTTGAATGATATCATGGGTTGGGTTGAGATCGAGAGATGAACCTGATTTGTCTAAGGTAATAAAACCATAGATTGAGCGAACGCTAGAGATAGGTTACCGCGATCTATGAGGCTCTAGTAAATTCCATAGAACTTAATGATCTTTTAGCTTCTAAATTCAACTTAGAGATATTTTGGGTTGTTGCCTAAGGGTTAATTCGCTAATTGTTCGAGAGAAATTTAGTGGAATATTAGGGAGTTTGGCCTTTAGAATAAGCTTAATTAGGTTAGCAATAATTGTCAATGGATAGGATTAAATTGGTGTGAAATTTGTGCCCTAGGTTTAGTCATATTGATCTTTATATCAAAGTGTTTATAAAATTCTGCATTTATTTGGTTTTTAGTTTGTTTACTTTTTCATGAAATTCATTCTTAAAATTTAGTTTAATCAAATAGCAATAAAATAGATTAGTTTGGTACTTGGTAGGTAGTTCTCTTGGGATTCGACATTCGTTTACTCGAGTTTTATTACTTGCACGATTTCATACACTTGCGAATAGCCTGTCACCCATCTACCCACACAAACACCTACCAAGCAGGTCATCCAGTTTGAGGATGATGAGCCAATCACCCTAACCACCCCACACCATGATGCTCTAGTAATGACCCTACAAATTGGGAGTATCCTAGTCAAGAGAATATTCGTGGATAAAAGCTCCTCAGCCAACATCCTCTTCTTGGAAGCTGTGAAAACAATAGGCTTAGACGAGTCAGATATCAACAGATGCCCCACCATCTTAGTCGATTTCAGCTATGAACAAAAATACATTATTAGAGAGATAGCCCTCCCGGTCTATACTAGCGACGTGAATCGATAGACCACTTTCCTTGTTGTAGACTGCCCCTCACCTTACAACGTAATTCTAGGCCGACCCGGTATCCACGACATGAGAGCCATCCCATTAACCTTCCATTAACAATCAAGTTTCCCACAAGATGGGCAGTGAGAGAGATCAGGGATGACTTTAAGGCCTTGAGGGACTATTACAAGAATGCCTTCAAAGGCAAGTCCCATGCATTGTAGCAACTACAGACCCACTCGACTCTTCCAAATGAGTCGGATTAGCCATCCATGGAAGAGTTAGATAAGGTACAGATTCACCGAAACCATCCTGACGGAAGACTCGGATAGGATCCCAATTGAGTCTTAAGATAAGAGAGCGACTCATTAGCTTCCTCAAGCAAAACTATGATTGCTTCGCATGGTCCCATGCGAATATGATAGGGATCAGCCTTGATGCAATTGTGCACCACCTCCAAGTTGACCTTGATTGCCACATGGTCAGACAAAAGAGACGAAAGGTTGCTCCAGAGTGAAACTGAGTCATCAATGAAAAGGTAGAAAAGCTTTTAAGTGATGGGCTTGTTCGGGAGGTGCACTACCCCGATTGGCTCGCCAATGTGGTCATGGTCCAAAAAAAGAATAGGAAGTGGCGAGTCTACATAGACTTCGTAGACCTAAACAAGGCATGCCCTAAAGACTCCTTCCCACTCCCTCACATAGACATGTTGGTCGATGCTACAGCCGACCATAAATTGCTCAGCTTCAGGGAAACCTTCTTGGGCTACAATCAGATACTCATGCATCCAGGTGACTAAGAGAAGACAACTTGCATCATAAAAAGGGGCACCTATTATTACAAAGTGATGCCATTCGACCTCAAGAATGTCGGGGCCACCTACCAGTGGCTTGTTAACAAAATGTTCGCAGAACACTTGAGGGACACAATGGCAGTATACATCGACGATATGCTCATCAAGTCCCTCATAGCCGAGCAGCAGTTGGATCATTTCAGTCAAGCCTTCACTGTCCTCGAAGTATAACATAAAGCTTAACCTAGCCAAGTGCTCATTTGAGGTCTCCTTTAGTAAGTTTTTGGGATACATGGTGACTCAACGCAGGATAGAGGCTAACCCATATCTGATCCGAGCCATTTTGAATATTCCCTCACCCACATGCATTAAGGATATCTAGTGTCTCTTTGGAAGAGTGGTAGCTCTAAACTGGTTCATCTCTTGGTTAGCTGATAAATGCCACCACTTTTTCGCAGCCCTTCGAAAGTCTAAACAGTTTGAATGGACCCCAGCATGCGAAGAAGCCCTATAACAACTAAAAAGGTACTTGACTTCTCCCTCTCTACTTTCCAAGCCACTAATCGGGGAAAAAAATTACACCTACCTCGCAGTCTTAGAGTCAACCATCTTAGCCGTCCTGATTAGAGAGGATAATAGGAAACAATTGCTAGTCTATTATGTAAGCAAGTCGCTCCTCGACGCTAGGACCCAGTACAGCTAGTTAGAAAAGTTGGCACTTGCATTTGTCCATGCATCCGAGAAGCTCCGGCCTTACTTCTAGTGCCACTCCATAGTCGTCATTACCACTTTCTCGCTCAAGAAGATCCTGTACAAACCTGAGATCTCAGGTCGACTCACCTAATGGACTATTGAGTTGAGTGAGTTTGACGTCTCCTTCCAGCCTCACACCGCCATCAAGTTTCAAGTGTTAGTAGATTTCATAGCAGAAATCACTCTTAACACTCTCATTCAAGCAGAGAGAGAGCTACTATGCTTGATTAGCGAGACACCTTTTAAGAGGACTCTCTCGATCGATGGGTCAAACAATGTGAATAGAAGTGGCTTGGGCATAATATTGATCACGCTACTGGGAGAAGTCATCCAGCGGGCCATTTGGTGCGGGTTCAAGTGTATAAACAACGAGGCCGAGTATGAATCTCTGATAGATGGTCTCTCACTTGCCAAAGAGATAAGGGTAACAAAGTTGGAAGTCAAGTCCGACTCTTAACTCACAGTCAACCAATTGCAAGGCACCTATCAGGCCCAAGACTCAAAGATGACAACCTACCTAAACTTGATTAAGGAGCTCTAGTCGGCCTTCGAGGAATTCACCATCACCCATGTCCCAAGGACTAAAAATACCATGCAGATGCACTTGTCAACCTTGGCTCGACTCTTCAAGGATCTTCTGAGGCATCCATCCTACTCTTGTTTCTCCAATGGCCAGCCGACCAACTGGAATGAACCTCAATATGAAATAGTGCTTATCCCTAAAAAGTCCTCCGAGGTTATAGATATTAAGCTAGTTGACTCATGGATAACCCCCATCCTTAGACACTTAGAAAAAGATAAGCTCCCAGTCGACAAGAATGAAGCGTGTCGACTGAGAGCCAAGACAGCTAGATTCATCATCTATGAGGGCCAAATCCTAAAGAAATCCTTCTTTGGCCATTACATCAAGTGCATCACTCTAGAAGAAGTCAAGTACGTTCTCGCCAAACTTCATGAAAGCGAGTGTGGGAATCATGCAGGGGGACGCAGCCTTGCCCATTGAGTGATCACTGTTGGCTACTATTGGCCCACCATGCATTCTGACTCAGCCTCATATGTAAAGAAGTGCAACAACTACCAAAGGTTTGCCTATGTCTCAGAGCTCCCCCTAGAGTGGTTCAACTCCATTCTCACACCTTGGTTGTTCATGAAGTGGGGGATGAATATAGTTGGCAAACTCTTAACCACATCCGGGCAACGAGTCTACATGTTGGCAGTTACTAATTACTTTACCAAGTGGATTGAAGCTAAGGCATTCATCCAAGTTAGAGACCGAGAGGTAAAGGCTTTCATATGGAAGAATGTAATATGTCGGTTTGGTATCTCGAAGGAGATAGTCACCGACAATGGATCTCAGTTCATCAACACAGGCTTTAAAGACTTTTGTGACATGTGGGGAATCAAGTTTAGCTTTTCAACCCTCGTAGCCTCCAATCAAATTACCAAGCTGAGTCCTCTAACGAGACTATCATGCAAACTATGAAGAAGTGCATTTAGAAAGCAAAGGGCACATGAGCAAACAAATTACCAAGAGTCTTATGGTTTTATTGAACCATCGCCCATTTATCCACTGGCGAGACTCCATTCTCCTTTACATATGGCTTAGAGGCGATCATCCCAGCCGAACTCTTAATCCCTTCAACAAGACTCTAGTGGATGGACGAAAAGTCCAACAACTAGAATCTTTGTCGTAACCTTGACACGGTCAATCCGAGAACAAGCTCACATCCATAATGCCATCTACCAGTGGCCGGTCGCTCGGCACTACAACCGTAATGTCTAAGTGAGAACATTTAGAGAAGGTGACTGTGTCCTTTGCAAGGTCTTCCATAACACTATGGATTAACTCTAGCAAACTCGGCCCCACTTAGGAGGGTCCATGTCACCAAGGATGTGGGAAAGGACACCTACAAACTCTAGTCTCCCAAAGGCAAAGACATTAGCAATAGTTGGAATACCATCCATCTCAAATTCTAGTACTTCTAATAAGACTCGTCTCAGCTTCATTTTATTTTTCAAATAAAAAGGATTAGTGGGCATGTCTACCTCCTTCATCGTCAGTCGGCCTCTAGGCCTTGTATCAATAAAAGTACTATTTAGCAAAAAAATTGTGTTCACCTTCAATCAATTCACATCGACTTGGCCATAAGGTCAAATGCCTTGAAATTTTCACCTTCAGTCGGTCATGCTGACTCGGCCTTAGGGCACATGGTTTATTGATTTACAATGTTTCACCTTTAGTCGGTCACGCCAATACGACCTCAGAGCATGTTTTATTGATTTACAAGGCTTTCACCTTTAGTCGGTCATGCCGATTCAACCTCAGGTTATGTTTTATTTACAATGTTTCACGTTCTGTATGTCACATCGACTCAGCCTCAAGTTACAAGTTTTATTGAATTTCACCTTTAATCGGTCATGCCAACTTGGCCTCAAGGCATCAATGTCTATTTCTAAGTGTTCACAAGGCTTTCACCTTCAGTCCGCCCACACCGACTCAGCCTCTACAACACTTGGTTTTATTTCTTATGTTTTAATTGCAATATGTTCAATAAGTATTCACATTCAGTCGATCATGCTGACTCAGCCTCAAGACACTTATGTTTCATTAAATTACAATCTTCCACATTTAGTCGACCATGTTGACTCGTTCACTCAACATTCACGTAAATTAATCTAGTCCTTCACTTTTAGTTGGTCAGGCCGACTTAGCCTCAAGGCATTAGTGTTTATAAAAAATCCCAAGTGTTCATATTTCATACATCGACCGAAAGAAAACCATCACATAACAACATATTGAATTAAAATATGGAAGAAATCAACATCTATTAAAAGCCTTAAACGCCTGAGAGCTAAAGTATAAGTCAAAAGGATATCATGTGCCTCAGAGTTTACAAAAACAAAAAATAAACTTAGAAGCATCATGCCCCGACATATTATCCCAAGCCCATTGATCATCGGTCGACCCAACATCCTTCTCTTTTTCCTTCCCGATTGACTCCCCATCAGCCACCGCATCCTGATGAGCAGCTTCATCGACCTAGCCCAAGAGCCTTCCAGATCCTCAGTAAATTCTACCATCAAATCTTTAAGCTCTAGCTCGGCTCAGTCATTCTCCATTCGACCATCCCCCCTAACCAACTCAGCCTCGATCTCCTCCCAAAGTTTGATGTCTTTATTAGGGTTCCAATGTGTAGTATTCTCAGCCTTGTATTCTCTCATCAGTTTGGCATGGGTTTTAATCATGGCATCTGTGGCAATAGACTTACATCACTCTCTAAGAGCGACCAACTCCTTTTCCTTCTCGACCAATTTCCCATTCGACTTGGCCAACTCTTGCTTCGCCTCGACCAACTCCAACTCAGCTTGTAACAACTTGGTAGAGTTCTCCTTTACTAGGTTTAATGTCGTAGCCTCTTGATTGTGTAGACTGTGTTAGAGTAGATGCCCTAGAGCCAATCAATTATTGTAGAATTGACTCTTTGTAATAATGTTCATTAATCAATAATAAAAGGCATTTTATTCTATATCGCGTAAATCATTATTATTGCAATATGTATTGATATATGTCCTTAGAATGGTAGAACCGTGACGAGGGTATCAAGTGTTTCAAATCTTGATAGTGAGAACCCCTATGAGCACATATGGTGGCCCATTCTAGAAAGCGTCCCATGCCCCTTGATGTATTATGAAGTAAGGGCACGAGATAATACGGTAAGGCTATCATAGTGTTGAACGACCTCCCGCCGAAAGGCAAAGCCGATCGATTTCACTTGTCAAGGTTGTTTGGTGACAACTCGGTGCAACACATGGGTGCTTGTTCAGAGGCGGATATACCGCAGGCAAGTTCACCTGGACGACCCTTTAACTAGAGGATTCCATATGGATGGTAACCCCGGTTGTCTATGGAACAAATCCTCTAACGAATGGGTGGTGCATGTGATCCTTAGACTTGAGATCAACTGAGGGCCGCCTTGTACACCGATTGTACAGCTTTGACACTAGCCTAACGCAGCTTCTATTCTGAGTCCACAAGACGGGTGGTGATTGGGCTATATCAAGGAGTGTATCCCAAGAACTATGGTGGGATTGACAGAGGATTCATCACTCCTGCAGGGAGAAGTTATTCTTCACGCCGCCATTCCCGGTATATGGCAATGACATTAAATCGTAGCCAGGCGGGGCTTTGGGGATTGAGTTGTTGCTCTATCCATTATAATACGGGTCATTGGTCCGGGTAAAACGAATATATAATATCGAGAGTAATCGAAGGTTGACACTATTTCTATGCCTTCGCCTCGTTAGAGATAACGATGATGAAAGGATCGGGAATTGTACGGCAACCCATATCATTGACAGTAGCTACTTTGTCAATCCGAATCTATCTTTGGGTGGCCATGATGCCTTGCCCTTAAAGGGGCCTAATCTTGGTCTCTAGTATAAGTGAGACGATTAATTGGTGTTAATCGCGATACTATACACCCTACCGTATGATGAGGAGCCTATGGGTCACACACATAGAAGATAATTTAAGACTCGGGAAGAAAGAATGGCGTTCGCCTTTTTTTCCTTTTTTTGGGCGGGGGGGAAAAGGGTATTTTGGTAATTTCACAAAGCAATTAAATTTGCGAGGTCGTAGCCTTTATTTAATTTGTTAGAAAAAAATTAAATAAGTGAAATTCCGTTTAAATATATGTTCGCATATATTTAAATAAATTATCATTATTGTTAAATGTTAATATATATATATTAAATATATATTAATTGATTTTTAATTGAGATAATGATGAATTAAATTAAAATATCTAATTGGGGAGTGTTTGGCAAATTTGGGGGTGTTTGGGTTGGAGCCCAAAGCCCATTCCATATTGGAATAGGGTAACTAATTTTACTATAAAAAGAAAATGTTTCTTTGTAAAATAAATAATTTTTCATTCATCACTATTTCATAGAAAAGGAAGATATCTGGCTGACCCCAAAAACACTCTCCCACGCCATTGGTATTGATTGAAAATCAAACATTTTGTTCTTCTTGATTTTCTTAAGGCCAAGGAGATCTAGCAAATCCCTCCTTGGTTCTTGTTGATTGTCTTCGTGTGGACTCCTCACGGTTCCCGATCCTACACTTGGGATCGGGTAGGCAAACACGTTCAGAGACAATATTGGTGAAGCCTCCAAATGTGGGTATGAATCTAAACTTTGGATTTATTTTTCTGAGATTCTTATAAAATATAATCCGTAATTTTCTATGCCCGTTATTTTTGGGTTCTAAGAACGATCCACTGGTTGTAATTTTTTTTATTTTTTCGGGCCGCGGCAACGGGTCTGCTTTCCCTGACAAGGGTATCGAGTTTCCTGAGGGTACTAGGGAGTTACGCCTTATTGAATGGTTGATTACATGTATTTGTTGATAACATGCCGCCTTGATGAATCGCCTATGAAAAACCCGGGGATTTTGTTAAAACTGAAAATCAGAATCCAAACCCGTTGAATGAACGATTCAAATGATAAACTGGTCTAATAATGTGTTGATGAATGATTTATTGGTTGGTTAACATCCTGATTGAACGTATGTGCGTTTGATTTGATTTGGATTCGTGTTTATACACAAAAAAGCGCAAAAAACGCATTAACTGCAATTGGGGGATTTCGAGTCTCGCCAGTGGCGGAGACCTACAGCGTTTCGCCGCGGCAAAGTCCGTTAGGCGGCTAGACCTAATGTTAATCCTCGCCGCGGCAGAAGATAAAACCCTTCGCCCGCGGCGAAAGGGCGTAGCTTTCCCCAATTCTGTGATTTTTTCTAAAAGAAAGGTTGGGACTAATCGTAAGTTTTTAATAATCTATAAAGCCAATGTACATTCTGCACATTTAAGAGGGTAATTAATTAATTAACCCACCCAATTCAAAAATTGATTGTTTTTGAAATGTATGCTTTGTACTTGGTTGTATATTGCATGGTGCCCGGTACATGAGCCTTAGACCTAAGGGTGAATGTTTAAATTATTTTGGGTATGTATGGCCGTAATATTTTAAATAGGGCTCGTGTCCTGCCTTCTCTCCTCTTCTTGATGTACATTCTTTTCTCATCTCATTCCCCTCGAATGTAAATCGAGGTTTCTAAATTTGTTGATGTAAAATTAGTTTAATATTAATTTTTATTGTAAATTTAGAATGATGTTTTTATAATGTACTTGGAGTCGGAGCAAAGGGACGAGGCAACCATACTTGAAGACTCAAGATGTTTATTACAGGACCCCTAGGTGACCCACCGATTCCTCAAGGCTCGAGGAGATCGATTTTAGTTGGGCCATGTACTGGCACGTTTAATATTTTGTTTAGAATGCATGCTAAGGTTGAATGTTGAATAACATGCCAAACAATGTCATTCTAACAAAGATAATAACTGATGAGACATTAAATAACAAACCCCTCAACTAAGTATATTAAGTCACGAATGCCTTCCATCACCATGGTTTTAATCAAACCACCGTTTGTCCGAACCTTGTTTGCCAAAGCGGCAAGGGCACATTTCTTACCGGTGGGAGGTTAAAATTCATTGGAGTTTTCCTTAATGGTGATGGGTCAACTTAAAATGATGGTTTTGCTTGTTCGCCAAAGCCGGAAGGTTGATAAACGCGCATAGGCAAAGTAGAGCAAAGACACATATTGTGTGTGCGTGGTGACATGTAGTGTCCACTTTACGTGCTCGAGAATCACACTTGAGGACAATGGTTGGAGCCATTAGATTGTGTGATTGGCTTGTTGGCTTTTTCACATTTGAGGTTGATAGTGGGAGTTATCAACTGGTGTGGATTAAGTTTGTTAGCCTACCTAATCAACTCATTTTTTGCTTGTTCGCCCAAAGCGAAGGTTTGAAATGGGAAGGATGGGATCTTCGGTCCACTAGGAAAGCCAAGCAGGGCTTTCCCGGAGTTAATAGTGAGGGCTATTGGCTTGAGTAAAATAGTGGGAGCATCGTTTTAATAAAAGACCATATTAAATTATAATGAACTTTATAATAACTTTATCTTTTCTCGCAATTGTAGATTCACCAAAAATGAGCATTATGAACCTCACAACTGATAATCTAAAAAGAAACAGGTTGGATGGATCAATTTCTCGTCGGTATCGTAATCTTCGGATTATACTTAAGTTAGAAAAGAAATTGTATATCCTTGAAAAGCCATACATGGCGAGCCCGATCTTGATGCCACTCAGGGAAGTTAAGGATACTTATCAAAAGTTCTTTGATGATGTTTCCGATAGCGCATAATGGCTGATGTTAGCATCGATGACACCTATGTCTGCAAAAGCAGCATGAGAATATGAATGCTTCTTCCATAATTCTACACCTCAAGGAGCTTTACGAAACAAATGCTCGACATGAGAGGTACAAGGGGTGTCGAAAGCCAACTTTGCTTGGGGAGTCGCGACCTTTGAGGGTGCCCAAGTTGGGTCCCTCATGTGCTCAAGATGATCGAGCACATATAGAAAAGGCTTGAGACTTTGGGATGTGGCTTGGATGCGGAAGGAAATTACAAATGGATTTAATTCTCGCAATCCTTGCCTGACTTTCATATGCTCCGGGCTTCATAATGAATTTCAATATGAACACAATGGAAAAACCCTATGAGAACTTGAACATCTTTGAGGCTGAGGCGGGACTTGAAAAAGGGTCAACTGTTTTACTAGTTGGCTTGCCCGATAAAGCAAAGGGTAGGGCAAGCTAGGGTAAGGCTAGGGCCCAAACCCAGGCCCAAGCCTAAAGAGCAGGTTGGGCTTTCTTGGTCACGGGAGAGTAGGCATAGGAAAGGGAAAGGGCAAGGTAGTCTGCTTTGTGGCAAGCACCAGCCCCCTTTGGAGAAACACTTGCGAAGGCTTTCCTCGCAAGCAAGAAGAAGTCAAAGGCTACGACTTCAAGTACTTTCATGATTGAGATTAACTTCTCTCCCGAACACTTGGGTCATGGACACAAGGGATGTGGTACTCACATTTGTACGATGTGTGGGGACTAAGGCGAGAGTAGAGTGCTCGCCAAGGGAGAGGTTTGGGACCTACGAGTTGGAAATGGAACACATGTGGGCTGCATTAGCTATAGGGACTTATTGTTTATCTTTTGCCTACGGGCTTATTGTTGGAACTACATAATCAAGTTATCCAAACGTACCTTCTATTTCTAGAAATATTATTTCAAAGGTTATCCGTTTTGGATAATATGGGGTATCATTTTGAGATATCTAATGGATTGTTGTCCTTTAGTTTGAATGGTATTCTATTTGGAATTGCAAGGTTATATAATGGATTATATGTTCTTGATTTAAACAATAAAGATATTCTCAATATTGAAACCAAGAAAGCTAAACATAGCGATCAAAACCAAACATATCCTCTCGGCATTGTAGATTGTGTCATGTTAATAAGACTCGCATTGCAAAACTTCAAAGGGCCCGGGATGGAGTTTGGCCCCTTTTGACTTCCAAATATTTTGAGGTATGCCTACATGCCTTTTAGGCAAGATGACCAAGTATCATTTCAAAGGACAAAGTGAAAGCCTCTTGACGCTAGGCATCATCCCATAGTGATGTATGTGGTCCACTACAGTTGAAGCGGAGAGGTGGATATTCATACTTCATCACATTTATTTCGATGATTTCAAGAGATATGGTTATGTCTACCTTATGAGACATAAATCGAAGCCTTTGATAAATTCAAGGAATTCAAGAATGAAGTCGAGAATATGTTGGGCAAAGTATTAAAGCTCTTCGGTCGGATCGAGGATGTGAATACTTAAGCTCGGGGTTTTCCGAGGTACCCGAAGGAATGTGGGATAGTATCACAATCACCCCTCCTTATACCCCACCCCCAACACAATGGAGTGTCGAAAGGAGGAATAGGACCTTACTTGACATGGTAAGGTCATGATGAGTTTTAGTGATTTACCCGCATCGTTCGGGGTTATGCCCTCAGGAGACTGCGACTCACGTTTTGAGCGTGTGCCGTCAAAGTCTGTAGATAAGACTCCATATGAAAGCTATGGAGTGGGCGAAAGCCCAACTTGTCTTATCTAAGGATTTGGGGTTGTGAAGCTATGTTAGAAATTGACTTGAACAAGTGGGCCCCAAAATCTGTAAATGTATATATTTGAGGGGTATCCAAAGGAGACCAAAGGATACTATTTCCCTACCACCGAAGAAGCGCAAAATTTTTGTTGCTCGGGATGCAGGGTGTCTTCCCTAGAAAAGGAATATTTTCTAAGAAGTACTAGTGGGAGAAAAGTAGAACTCGATGAAGTTCTAGAACCCACAAGATATACTAGACGAAGGGACGGGGATGATGTGCCACAAGAAGTGGTTGAGCATCATGAGGAGTTACTCCACAACTTGTGGATCAAAGTGAACCACCTCGGTAGCCACAAAAGGGAGCTACGTGAGATCGGGGAGAGTACGCCATGAGCCCGAGAGATACGGTTATCTAGTTGACTCAACATGGTGACGTACTAGTCTACCAAGGTACGATGAACCCAGAACCTACAGGGCGCTTATATCGGATCAGATTCGTTAAATGGCTTGAAGCCATGAAATCGAGATGGACTCCATGTACGAGAACCAAGTGTGGTCTACGGTGGAACCACTGAAGGGGGTAAAACCCATAGGGTGTAAATGGGTCTTCAAAAAGAAGCCGACATGGATGGCAATGTGCATACTTATAAAGCACGGATTCCGGTTGCCAAAGGTTTCAAACAAATTCATGGCATTGACTATGAAGAAACCTTTTCACGGAAGCCTATGATTAAATCCATCTGGATTATGCTTGCAATTGTTTCGCATATTATGACTATGAGATTTGGCAAATGGATGTCAAAACTACTTTCCTGAGCGGAAACCTTGAGGAGGATGTGTATATGACACAGCACCCGATGGTTTCGTTCTTGATAGTCAAGCTAATAAGGTATGCAGGGTGCGAGATCCATTTATGGACTCAAGCAAGCTCAAAGGAGCCTGGAACATTCGTTTTGATTTGAAGCCGTAAAAAGAATTCGATTTTATTAAGAAATCTAAGATTTGAGCCCTGTGTTTACAAGAAAGTGAGTGGGGAAAGCGCAGGTGAGCATTCCTAGTGTTGTATGTCGATGACATACTTCGATCGGGAATGATATACCCCGAACTTGAATCAGAAGACTTGGTTATCCAAGTGCTTCTCCATGAAGGACTTTGGGGAAGCGACCTACATCTGTATAAAGATCTATCATGATAGATCACGTTAGGTTGCTTGGGCCTAAGTCGAGTGCGTATATTGACAAAGGTGCTTGAAAGATTCGGGGTATGGGAAGAATTCCAGAAGGGATTTCTTCCCGATGTCACATGGTGTTTATCTCTAAGGAATTGTGTCCTAAAACACAAGATGAGAGAGATAGGATGAAAAGAAAGGATCCCATATGCATCAAAGCAGCTTGGATCCATCATGTATGCCATGCTATGTACTCGATTGATGTCTCATGTGCTTTGAGCACTTGTAGTAGATATCAATTGGATCGTGAGCGCACTGGATGGTCTGTTAAGAATATTCCCTTAAGTACTTGAAGAGGACTAAGGATATGTTCTTGGTTTATGGAAGGGAAGATGAGCTCACCTTTGTAAGAGGGATACGGTGATGCGAGTTTCCCAAAGGGCGGACAAAGACGATTATCGATCGCAATCCCGAGGGTTTGTATTTTGTCTTCAATGGCGGTCTGCGAATTGTGAGCTCCAAGCAAAGCATCAGTGAGACTCACAATGGAGGGCTGAGTATATTGCATTATCGGAATGCGACAGGAGGCTTACTGGATTAAGAAGTTCGTCACCCGAGAACTTAGTGTGGTTCCTACGATTGTTGATCCTATAGACATCTATTGTGACAACAATGGAGCAATTGCTCAAGCTAGGGAACCACGGTCTCATCAAGTCCAGACACATGCTCGACGATTCCATCTCACATCGGAGAGAGATAGTTGAGAGGAAAGGCGTGCGATTAGTAAAGTGCATACGCGACAATCTTCGCCGAGATCCAGCCGACAAAGCCTGCAGCGCGCGAAGCATGAAAGGCACTTGAAATCATTTGGTATTAAGTACATGAATGATTGGCTATAGTGCAAGTGGGAGATTGTTAGAGTAGATGCCTAGAGCCAATCAATTATTGTAGAATTGACTCTTTGTAATAATGTTCATTAATCAATAATAAAAGGCATTTTATTCTATATCGCGTAAATCATTATTATTGCAATATGTATTGATATATGTCCTTAGGGAATGGTAGAACTGTGACGAGGGGTATCAAGTGTTTCAAATCTTGATAGTGAGAACCCTATGAGCACATATGTGGCCATTCTAGAAAGCGTCAAGTAGCCCCGGAAATGTTATTGCGAAGTAAGGGAGGGCACGAGATAATACGGTAAGGCTATCATAGTGTTGAAACGACCCTGCGTAAAGGCAAGATCGATTTCACTTGTCAAGGTTGTTTGGTGACAACCTCCGGTGCAACACATGGGTGCTTGTTGTAAGGGCGGATATCTTTTTTGCGCAAGTTCATTGGGTACGACCCGAGGAGGGGATTCCATATGGATGGTAACCCCGTGTCTATGGAACAAAATCTCCTAACGAATGGTGGTGCATGTGATCCTTAGACTTGAGATCACCGGAGCGCCTTGTGCACCGATTGGTATAGTTTGACACTTGCCTAACGCAGGCTTCTATTCGTAGTCGCCACATGCGGTGATTGGCTATATCAAGGAGTGTACCAAGACTATGGTGGATTGACCAGAGGATTCATCACTCCCGTACGGGAGAAGTTATCTCACGGCGCAATTCAGATATGGCAATGACACTAAACTGCGGGCCACAATGGGATTGAGTTGTTGCTCTATCCACCATTATATACGGGTCATTGGTCCGGGTTAAACGAATATATAATATCGGAGAGTAACCAAGGTTGACACTATTTCTATGCCTTCGTCTCGTAGAGATAACGTATGATGAAAGGATCGAATTGTACGGTAACCATATCATTGACATGTAGGCTACTTTGCTTCAATCCGAACTATCGGGTTTTGGCCATGATCCTTGCCTTAGGCCTGGCCAATCTTGGTCCCTTCCAGTATGTGAGACGATTAATTGGTGTTAATCGCGATACTATACACTACCGGTATGATGAGGGAGCCTATGGTCACACACATAGAAGATAATTTAAGACTTCAGGGGAAGAAAGAAGGGCGAAATTGCTTTTTGCTCTTTTTGGGCGAAAGGGTATTTTTGTAATTTCACAAGGTGGCAATTAAATTTGCTGAAGTCGTAGCCTTTATTTAATTTGTTAGAAAAAATTAAATAAGTGAAATTCCGTTTAAATATATGTTTGCATATATTTAAATAAATTATCATTATTGTTAAATGTTAATATATATATATTAAATATATATTAATTGATTTTTAATTGAGATAATGATGAATTAAATTAAAATATCTAATTGGGAGTGTTTGGCAAATTTGGGGGTTGGTTTGTTGGAGCCCCAAGCCCATTCCATATTGGAATAGGGTAACTAATTTTACTATAAAAGAAAATGTTTCTTTGTAAAATAAATAATTTTTCATTCATCACTATTTCATAGAAAAGGAAGATATATAGCAGCCCCAAAAACACTCTCCCACGCCACTTGACTGTTTGATTGAAAATCAAACATTTTGTTCTTCTTGATTTCTTAAGGCCAAGGAGGATCTAGCAAATCCCTCCTTGGTTCTTGTTGATTGTCTTCGTGTGGACCTCTACGGTTCCCGATTCTACACTTGGATCGTAGCAAACACGCCTTCGCAGACAATATTGGTGGAGCCTTTTCAAACGTGGGTATGAATCTAAACTTTGGATTTATTTTTCTCAGCATTCTTATAAAATATAAACTGTAATTTTCTATGCCCCTGATTTTTGGGTTATAAAGGAAACGTCCATCCACGGTTGTAATTTTTTTTTATTTTCCGCTGCGCAACCGGGTCGTTTCCTAACAGACTGGTGTTATACTTGGTCAGCTCCTGGGTTTTGGCATCCTAGGAAACCGTGACCTTTTTCAAGTAAAGGCTCCCACACAAAGCCTACATAAGAACACACAGTTAAGAACTATAACTTAACAAAAGTATTCAAGTCAAGATATACCTGAAGTTGCCGAGATACTACCCACTTAGGCGCAGTTGTCATCCCCATTTGAGTCAGTCAACTCTTGTCCACGGGGAGTAGAAAGGAGTCGGCCAGATTTCCCATCCTAGCTACGTTGGAGTAGACAGAGGCCATCATTGGAAGAATGATTGTCAAATTCTTGCTCTCCTCGTCGATTTAAATAATCTTTGATGACTCAGCTTTGGCCGATGACTACCCAACTGGTGGAGTTGACTCGGTTCACTCCACTCGAACCTTCTCTTTTGGCATCGATTCCCTCTTTCTTTTGGCTCGGCACTCTACGGTTACTTCACTCGCACTCAAGATGTCCACGTTGATGTTCTTCATCAGCCTCTCTACAAGGGCAAACTCTTAGGGTGTTAGAGGGTGAAGAAACAAATGCTAGTAGAGGATGTGGTTGTAGTAGTGAATTAGTAACACATGCCACACTTGCTTCAACGAAGGGAAATGGGTACCTATCTTGACAGCTTCTATTCCATCCCAAAGGTGACTCGCCCTTAGGTTCGCCTCTTACAGCACTACTCTCCAATCTCTCCATTGTTCCGGTATGGCGAAAAATTCCTGGGTGGTCTCGTCCAGTCCTAAACCATTCTGTCGGCCTTGTTGAAGGAGAGATCTGCAAAATAATGGAAGATAAGACTTAGTAATCAAAGTACAAACGACAAGTAAATATGTCACTCATCCGTGGCTCTCCAAGTGGATAGAATGTCGCCCTGTCCCCTCTCGCCGAAGATCCTCTCTCCTTTCAAGAAAAAGAATTTCCCCTTCTAATTCTTGTCGCTCGACCTAAGACACGTCACTAGGTGGAGTCGATCATGCTTCAGAGTGATGGCATACCTCCACTTGTCCTTATCGTGCTCCTTTAGATCGTAGAAGTAAAGGAGCTCGTGTAACCCAAACCTCACTCGATTCATTGTGCAGAGGAGCTCCAACGCCATCAACAACCTTCACCTATTCGGCTTGATTTGCATCGGCATGATTGTAAAATGATTCAGCACGTCCTAAACCAACCAAGGAATCGATAGCCTGAGCCCATCATAGAAGTAGATTTTGTACATGTCGACCCATTTGGGAATCCTTAATTCCTATTTGGGTTGGATTACAATCCTTATTTGAATTAGATTGTAATCCTTGATATAAGGGAATATAATATCTCTTAAAGATATTCTCCTAATTAAATAAATATTCCTATTTATTTAATTCATATACAAATACATATTTTAATAAAATAAATATTACTATTTATTTAATCCATATATATTTATATATATTTATCATATTTAATACATGGATTTTAATATATATTTAATTAAAATAAATATATATTCTCCATATTAATTAAAATTAATATGATTCCAATTTTATTAATAATTCTCCTAATAAATTGGATAATGGTGTCAATCCCTTAGCAAAATTACCAAAGTGCCCTTTTCGCTCATGATGAAGAAAATGGCCCTGGACTCCCAAATTACCGATATACCCTTTTTGGCCCAAGGACAAAATTGTCCTTCTATTTTTGTTTCTCACTTAACTACCTTCTAGGTGTGTGACCCAAAGGTTCTTTACTTTGCCGGTAGTGTCCCGCTAACTAATTAAGCATCAAACAATTAGTGTTTTCATACACCAATCAAGATTGGTCTTTAGCAAGGCATCATGATTCCTTGGTAAGTATAGAATCAGCAATTTAGGCTTACCTTGTCTTCGGTATGGTTACCGTGCAATTCGATATGTTTCATCATCTTTAATCTCATTAAGGTTTGAGGTACAAAAATAACGTCTACCTCAAAAGCTATATTGACATGTTCTATATTTCGTTCTTGAATTTGATGACTATTGGATTCGAGCACCAACTCGATTTCACTATGGCCACGGATTTGAGGTCGTAGTTCTTTAACCAAATATCTCGCTTAGATAAGATCTCCTATAACCAAGAGTGATGAATCATTTGTTAATCCACCATAGCCATAGTGTACTTCTCAATGTAACCAATCACCATCGTTCTGGTAATCCCTAAAAAAGACGACGTTAGGCTCGTGTCAAATCACATCGATATTTACACATGGCTCTCCAGTGATCTCAAGTCGAAGGACCCCATGCACCACCATCCGTAAGAGGATATATTCCATAGACACTGGGTTTACCTTCTCGTGTGGAATCCTTTGATGGATCAATCTAGTGTAGTTGCACAAGCAAGTACCTACGCATTGCACCAGGTTGATGGCCACAACCTTGACATGTGAGATCTATCACTACCTTTCGATAAGGTCATTCAACGTGATGATAATCTCTCCGAATAATCTGTGTCCTTGGTCAGATTTACACTATGACTATGGACGGTTTAAGAAAGGCCACCTTGTGCTCATAGGGTTCTCACAATTAAGATTTATAACATTTAATTCCCTCATCACTAGTTCCAACCTTTCTAAGGACATATACTATTTTCTTTATGCGCAATAAATAGATGCTACAGTTGTTGGAGTAGGTGCCCTAGAGCCAATCAATTATTGTGGAATTGACTCTTTGTAATAATGTTTATTAATCAATAAAAGGCATTATCCACTATATCACGTAAATCATATTATATGTATTGATATATGTCTTTAGGATGGTAGAACCATGACGAGGGTATCAAGTGTTTCAAATCTTGATAGTGAGAACCCTATAATCACATATGGTGGCCATTCTAGAAATGTTCGTAGCCCTAGTATTATTTAGACCAAGGACACGATGGTCTGGAATAAGGCCCTATCATAGTCTTTCCGGGACGACCTTGTCAAAAGCGTGGTGATCTCACTTGTCAAGGTTATTGCTTGACAACACAGGGTGCACACATGGGTGCTTGCTATAAGCAAGTTCACTGGACAAACCCACCAGAGGATTCCATGTGGATGGTAAACTCAATGTCTATCGAATAAATCCTCTAACGGATGGTGGTGCATGTGATCCTTAGACTTAAGATCACCGGAGCGCCTTGTGCACCAATTGGTGTAATTTGACACTAGCCGAACGTAGTTCTATTCAGAGCTATCAAGATGGTAGTGATTGGCTACATTGAGAAGTGTATCAAGACTATGGTGGATCGACAAAGGATTCATCACTCCTGAGTATGGAAGAAGTTATCTCACGGCGCAATTCAGTGAATGGCAATGACACTAAAGTTGTGGCCATAGTGGGATTGAGTTGTTGCTCAATCCAATTTAATATTCCTGTCATTGTTCCAATAACTGAATACAAACATATCGAGGATATCTGAGGTTGACACTATTTATGTACCTCAGCCTTGATGAGATAATAGATGATGAAGGGATTTGATTGCACGATAACCATACTGTTGATAGGCTGCGGTTTCACTAAATCCTAATCTATCGGGTGGCCATGATACCTTGCTAGGGGCCAATCTTGGTCTGTATGTAGTGAGACGAAATTGGTGTTAATCGCAATACTACACAACTGCCGATATGATGAGGAGCCTATGGGTCACACACTTAGAAGATAAGTTAAGAATCAATTTCTGAGAAGGGTATTTTCATCTTTTAGGATGAAAGGGTATTTTTAGTAATCTTGTGGCAATTAAATTTGTTTCTTTGTGGTTATTACCCTGTATTTAATTTGATATTAAAATTAAATACGTGAGATTATATTTAAATATATGTATGCATATATTTAAATGAATTGTTATTATTAATTAAATGTTAATATATTATTATATATGAATTGATTTTAATTATAATAATAATTAATTAATTTAAAATACCAATTACATGGTGTTTGGTTGCAAGGGTAAGCTTGGGTTGGTACCCATGGGTATTCATTATTGGAATAGGGTTTTAATTAGTTGCACTATATAAGTGCAACCTAATTAAAACACAATAGATATACTTTTATAAAAACAAAAACCCTAGCCACCCTATCTCTCTCTCTCATGGCTTACTCTTTGAGTGCAAAAATAAAATTTTCTTTTCTTTGATTGTCTTTTGATTCTTGAAGCCAACAATTATTCTAGCAAAACAATTTTCGGTTCTTCAGATTATCTTCGTGCGGATTTTCGTGAGTGCGATCCTATATTGGATCGATTAGCGAAGAAATACGGTGAAACGATGCACTTGATGAGCAGTCTTTGTGAAAGCAGTGTTTGTGAGCAAGTCCCGAGGAAGATATTCGGGGGAGCCTCCAAACGTGGGTATGAACTAAATCCTTGTATGGATTTTTTTTTTACACAGATTTTATTTTATGTTTTGGTTTATGCATGAAAACGTTATAATTTGTACTCGGATCTTAGATGTGTAAGTGATCTTTAATTTTTAAAATTACGTTTTTCCTCTACACGAACCTGATCACTTACTAACAACAGTATATGCTCATAAATAAGCGATGTCCTTTATTCATTAATTTGAAATGAGTTTACAAGAGCTAAATTGTTGGCTCTAGTGCACCTACTGGGGACATCTACAAAGGTGCACCTTGCATCTCCTCACTTGACTCGACTAACCGAATGGGAACATCTATGGTAGAGTCACTTTGCATCATTCTTCAAAACAAAACACTTTTACTCAGCTGAGGGTATGCTCACTCGGCTCAACACACCATCATCCAACCTGGTTAACCTCCAGTCAGACCAATTACTCTCCAAGCTAAGTACTCCTTAACTTAGAGAGTGGGGGGCTAACTGTATGGGCCAAAAATCATCTTGGGCCTTGTTAGGCCCAAGCAAGTGATTTCTATTGTGTAAGCCCAAGGCCATGGCCCAATTCCTGTTGGGCCCGCATTAAAACTCACTTCATGGGCTAGGTCTATGGCCTAAGTCTAGCTTTTTTCCATATTGGGCATCATTATTAGCCCACCTAGGGCTAGGCCCATCAGTCCATGATAACTTCTAAGGGGTCAAAATCCTACTAAAAGCCCTAATACACCTACTTCCTATTTGAGTTTTGGTGTGTTGTCGTAGGCACCCAGAATTAAAACCTTTCGAACCTAACTACTGAACTGTAAATAGAGTAAGCAAGGGTCGATCCCACGGAAGAAAGTGTCTGGCCGAATTTTCTTTGATGTGAAAAAGGCTAGGGGGTTTGTGTAAAAACATAAAACAATCTCAGCAAAAACAAAAACAATTTAATTCGAATTCAATCAAAATGACAAACTTGGTCTCTGTCAACATCCACCATCGGAATCTTACAACTGATCATTGATGCAAAGATAATCAATTCATACATTGAATATTCACCGTTGGAACTAATTTCCTATCTCTCCTTAATTGTAATTAATCAGGAAACAAGCGATCCTAATTAATCTTACCCCTAAATCAAGATTTAATCTAGTGGCAGCCTTAAGAATAAGAGAGATCGATGAAGCTAAACAACACAAACACAAGCGGTTGTATTTAATTTAGTTGAATGTTCTTCGTAAGGTTACTAATTCCCGACGCAAAGCAAATTACTAACCCTAATTGCTTCACAAGTTGGAGGGATCAAACAATTACGGAAATTGATATCAAACTTAGCAGAGGAATTTCAACAAATAATACACTAGTAGGCCTCCTAGTAATTAAAATGCATCAATCATGAAAATATGCCACGAATAACATTCAATACTCAAACATGAATTTAACACTAAAAACATAAAGATCTCACGGGGGCTTTATTTGATTCCGAGGTTTTCGTTTCCTTCTTCGATTAAAAGTTACAAAAGTTCTAGCCGCTCATGGCCATCACAAAAACTCAAGTGAAAGAAAATTCCCCAGAAAGAAAAGAGAGAGAGGCGTGGTGTCTTAAAACCTAATCTGATCTCCCTTTTAAAATCCAATTTTAGAATTCGAATCCCACTCAATCTCTTAAAAGAAATATTCTCCTATCCTAAAATAACATTTATCCTAATCTGATTAATTGGAAATAAAATAAAATGGAGTCCTAATAAAATAGGAAAGTGGTGTTTCCAGCTGTAATTTTCGTGCAGCAAGTATGTCTTCAAAACGTGCAATAATAGACTGACTTGCATGACAAGTCAGAACGCTCCAGGACGTCAGCAATGCAGGTGCGTCGACTTCAAGCTCGATTACAACCTTTATTCAGCCAGTATCTCTCAAAACTCAAAACATGAAAGTTGTAGATCTCGTTCTTAGCGTTCCACAGCATTTTTAATCATCTCAATCGGAGCTCGGATGAGAGAGTTATGCCCAGAATACGAAGTAGTGGCGAAACTGTCCGAATTCCCCTAATTAATTCCGTTTTTTCAATTAACACCTCCATTTGCTTCCTAAACCAAAATAAAGTAATAATGAGTACAATTAGGAAACAAATACGTATAAAAGACTAAACATTAAGGGGGTTAAATATGACATTTTACATTCCCATCAAGTTTTATCCTAATTCGCTCAAGATCTTATATCTTATGTGAATTAGGACTCTCGATCCTACTAAGGTAAGTAAATCAGGGTCTTTCCTATTCACTAGTACTCTGCCATTACAGATTAAAAGTCCTATTAGGATTTGAAGACCCCATGACCATTATATAAAGAGACGTCCTGCCTCTCATTAGGCAATCAATCTCAATACCACCTACTTATTCCTAAGCTCTTGCTCCTAAAAGTTATACATCTATGCTGTAGTTCTAGTCTCCGACTAAACTTTAGATAACATTTGCTTCCCTTAGCCCTCACTAAATAGCCTCATGTAGCCTTACTAACTTGAGCGCTGGAGTGCCTATGGCAGACACCACACCGGTGTTTACGTAAGCTTCATGCTTGTTTGCTTTGTGTACAGGTTTAGTGGATTGTTAGTGGCCTCAACCTCACAGGATCAAACCTCTTTCCGTAACCATAGATTTTAGCGTCCACAGTATTCAATATGGAATTGCAAGATTACATAATGGTTTGTGTGTTCTAGAGTTAAATACTAATGAGATTTTCAATCAAGAGAATAAGAAAGCCAAGGTTGATGGCTTTAATCAAATGTACCTTTGGCATTGTAGGCTTGGTAATGTGAACCAAAATCGCATAGCAAAACTTCACGAAGATGAAGTTTTGAATCCATTTGACTTTAAGTCTTATGAGTTATGCAAGTCATGCCTAGTAGGCAAAATGACCAAGTCACCTTTTACTGGACATAATGAAAGGACCTGTTAAACATCATCCATAGTGATGTATGTGGACCTCTAACAGTACAAGCTAGAGGTGGATATTCTTAATTTATCACGTTTACGGATGACCTCAGTAGATTTGGATATGTCTACTTGAAGAGACATAAGTCTGAATCCTTTGAAAAGTTCAATGAATTCAAGAACGAAGTATAGAATCAATTGGGCAATAATATTAAGGTTCTCTGATCCGACAAGGGAGGAGAATACTTGAGCTCAGAGTTTGATGCATACCTTAAGGAATGTGGGATTATATCTCAACTCACACCTTCTTATACACCTTAGCACAATAGAGTGTCTGAGAGGAGGAATGGAACCTTGTTGGATATGGCTAGAACTATGATGAGTTTTACAGATTGACCCACATTGTTTGGGGCTATGCCCTAGACGCTGCGACATATACACTGAATCATGTGCTCTTGAAATCAGTGGATAAGACCCATATGAAATATGGAATAGGCGAAAACCCGTTTTGTCTCATCTAAGAGTTTGGGGTTGTGATGCTTATGTCAAGAAATTGACTTCGAACAAGCTTGCCTTAAAGTCAGGGAAATGTATCTTTGTGGGGTATCCTAAACAGACAAAAGGATACTATTTCTACAATCTAGCTGAGCAAAAAGTTTTCGTTGCTCAAACTAGAGTCTTTTTAGAGAAGGATTTCCTCCTAAGAGAAGATACTATAAGAAAGGTAGAACTCAATGTAGTTTTAGAACCACAAGATGCATCAAACGACCGACAAGATGATGTGCCATCAGAAATGGTTAAGCATCATGAGGATATCACTCCAGAGAGAGTGGAACAAAGCGAACCTTTAACACAAGAGCCAAGTAGGTTTGGGATAATACATCATGAGCCCGAAAGGTATGGTTTTCTTATGACTCAAAGTGGCGATGTATTGGTCTATTAAGACAATGAGCCCAAAACCGACAACGATGCTTTGTTGGATCCAGATTCCACAAAATGGCTTGAAGACATGAAATTTGGAATGGACTCCATGTACTAGAACTAAGTATGGGATCTAGTGGATCCACCCGAAGGGATCAAACCCATAGGATGTAAATGGGTTTTCAAGAAGAAGACTGACATGGATAGGAATGTTCAAACCTATAAGGGACGGTTGGTTGCAAAAGTTTTCAAACAAAAGCATGAGATTGACTATGATGAAACCTTTTCTCTAGTAGCAATGCTAAAGTCCATTAGGATTATGCTAGCTATTATTGCATACCATGACTATGAAATTTGGCCGATGGATGTCAAAACTATTTTCCTGAATGGAAACCTTGAAGAGGACGTCTATATGATGCAACCCAATGGTTTCGTTCTCGATGGACAAGCAGGGAAGGTATGCAAGTTAAAGAGATCCATTTATGGACTCAAGCAAGCATAAGGAGCTAGAACATTCGTTTTGATGAATCTGTGAATGAATTCGGGTTTATACAAAATGAAGGCGGACCTTGTGTATACAAGAAATTCAGTGGGAGTGCAGTGGCATTCCTAGTGTTGTATATCGATGACATATTGATCATTGGGAATGATATACCGAACTTTCAAATGGTAAAGACTAGGTCATCCAAGTGCTTATCCATGAAGAACTTAAGGGAAGCAACCTACATCCTTGGTATATGATCTATCATGATAGATCTCGTAGGTTGTTGGGCCTAAGTCAAAGTACATACATTGACAAAGTACTGAAAAAAATCAATATGGAAGATTGAAAAAAAGGTTATCTTGCAATGTCACATGGCATGCATCTCTCTAAGGATATGTGTCCTAAGACACAAGAGGAAAGATATGGGATTGGAGGTATTCCTTATGCTTCCGCAATAGGATCCATTACATGCATGATGTTATGTACTAGGATTGTTGTCTCATATGCCTTGAGCATTTGTAGTAGATATCAATCGAATCCCGATGAAACACACTAGACAGCAGTCAAGAACAACCTTAAGTACCTTAAGAGGACTAAGGATATGTTCTTGGTTTATGGAGCAGAAGATGATCTCACCTGTAAGAGGATACGGTGATAGCCAGTTTTCAAACGACAAGGATGACTATCGATCATAGTCAGGTTACGTGTTTTGTCTTAATGGGGCTATAGTGAGCTAAAAAAGTTCAAAACAAAGCGCTATAACGGATTCTACAATGGAAGTCGAGTTCATAGCATTAGGTGATGCATCCAAAGAGGTTGTTTGGATCAAGAAGTTTGTGACTGAACTAGAGGTGGTTCCAAGCATTATTAATCCAGTTGTGCTTTACTGTGACAACAATGGTACCATAGCTCAGGCCAAAGAACTACGATCTCACCAGCGATCCAAACATATACTCCAACGATACCATCTCATCAAAGAAATCGTGAAGAGAGGTGACATACAAATCAACAGAGTACCTACTAACGATAACATTACAGACCCACTAAAGAAAGCTTTGTCGCAGCAGAAGCATGATAGGCACATAACATCATGTAGGATCAAACATATGAATGATTGGCTATAGTGCAAGTGGGAGATAGAGTAGGTGCACTAGAGCCAACATTTTAGCTCTTGTAAACTCATTTTATAAATGAATAAAAGGCAACGCTTGTTTTTTAGCAAATATATTATAGCATCTATTTACTTTGTGTAAACAAAATAGTATATGTCCTTGGAAAGGTTGAAACCAATGACGAGGGAATTAAGTGTTATAAATCTTAATTGCGAGAACCCTATGAGCACAAATGGTGGCCTTTCTTAAACTGTCCGTAGTCATAGTATAAATCTGATGAAGGACACAAATTATATAGAGAGATTATCATCACATTGAACGACCCTATCGAAAGGTAGTAATATATCTCACATATCAAGGTTGTGGGCATCAACCTGATGTAACACATTGGTGCTTGCTTGTGCAAGTCCATTGGACTGACCCATCAAAGGATTCTATATATACAAGATGGCAAACCCATTGTCTATGGAATATATTCTTTTACGGATGGTGGTGCATGTGGTCCTTTGATTTGAGATCACTAGAGCGCCGTGTGTAAATATTGATGTGATTTGACACCAACCCAATGCCATCTCTCTTAGGGATTACCAGAACGGTAGTGATTGGTTACATTAAGAAGTACACTATGGCTATGGTGGATCAACAGAGGATTTATCACTCATGGTTACAGGAGATCATATCGTGGCGAGATATTTGGTTAAGAACTACGACCTCAAATCCGTGGCCATGGTGGAATTGAGTTGGTCCTCGAATCCAATTTTATATAGTCGTTAGATTCGAGAACCAAATATAGAACATGTCAAGGTAGCATTTTGAGGTAGACACTATTTTTGTACCTCAAACCTTGAGGAGATATAAGATGATAAAATGGATCGAATTGCACAGTAACCATACTATAGACAAGGCAAGCCTAATCGCTGATTCTTTGCTTACAAAGGAATCATGATACCTTGCTAAAGGCCAATCTTGATTGGTGTACAAAAAACACTAAGTGGTTGACGCCTAACTAGTTATCGGGACATTGCTGACAAAGTAAAGAGCCTTCAGGTCACGCACATAGAATGCCGTTAAGTGAGAAATGGAAATGGAAGGACAATCTTGTCCTTGGGCCAAAAAGGGTATTTCGGTAATTTGGGAGTCTAGGGGCATTTTCATCGTTATGGCCGAAAAGGGCACTTTGGTAATTTTGCTAAGGGGTTGACGCCATTTTCCAAATTATTGGAAGAGGATTTAGTAGACTTGGAATCATATTAATTTTAATTAATATGGAAATATATATTTTTAATTTAATTAAATATATATTAAAAACCCAAATATTATATTTATATATATATGGATTAAATAAATGCATTTATTTAATTAGTTTATATATATTTATGGAATTAAATAAATAGTATTATTTATTTAATTTAGAGATATTATCCTTTCCTTTAAGGATTAGTTAATCCTTCCAAGATAGGGATTCAAGGATTGCAATCCTAGTTGAATTCCTATTTGAAATAGCACTATAAAATGAGGAGGGTTTTTAGTTTGTAGAAAGAATTCCTTTTGGCAAAAATAGTTTAAAAGAAATTGAACTATTTTTTTCTCTCTCACTCTCCCAAATACATGCCTAAACCCTAGCTACCAAGAGAGTTCTCTCTCAATTTCCGCCACCTTCACTTAAGCCCTCCGATTGATCTAACAGACAATCCTAGGGTGATCCCGAGCCTACCTTCGTCTGGATATCAATGGACTTGATCCTACGTTTGGTCAACAGTGACTAGTTGGAGAGATCCAGAGAAGGAGCTGCCAACGAAGGTATAAGAATCTAACCTTATATTAGTTTATATATATGTAGATTAATATGTTGAAATCATGATCTTGGGTAAGGGGATCATGCCATGGCAAGAAAAAATTTTGTTATTCTGCGCTTGCCATGACACGATTCCAATTGCAAGTAATCGATGAACGATGGCAGCGAAAAAACAAAATTTTTTGCTCAATGATTACTCTGAATAAGCCAAGATCAGGGTCATATATATATATATATATATATATATTTCATGCTTAAATTGAAATTACATAAATTCATACAACGATTTGATTATATCTGCAATTGGAGGCTCCGACAATGTCTCTAAATGTGATCTCGCTATCGATTCGAGAATGGAATCTAACTTATGTTGTCCACACGAAGACAGTACTAGAATGACCAAGAATTAATTTTGCTAGAGTTAATTCTTGGTTTTAAGGAATCTAGACTTTGGAAGATGGTGAATAGAGAAGAGAAATAGTAAAATTCTTATCTCAAAAATTGCAATCCATGGTTCAACTGAATTAGGTTAGGAAAACCTAGGGTGTGTTTGGTTTATAATTTTGGGAATAATATTGGGTAGTTGGATAGGGGAGTATTACGAGGTAAAATTTAAAAATTTATGAAAAAGCCCTTAGGTTTGCTAATTTAATTAAACACCCTAATATATAAAATGACAAAAAACACCCCCTACCACCTAGTAGGCTAGATTCTCCGCCACCACCGACGGAATCCGGATCGAAAATTCCCGCTACGCATACGCAACTGCCGGATTTGTGTCGTGGAACGCGCTGTATGGCCTTTTCCCCGCCAGATTACCATCGTAACAGATCCTCCGGGCCCCCGAAAAGCCGCATCTACAGCTAAATATTGTCATCGATGGCCGAAAAACGTCAAAAGAAGTCCATTTGTCTCGGGCCAAAGATACGGGCCTTCACGTTGCAACGATGGCCATTTATTTCCGCCGCGTGAACTTTTGGCCATTTTTTGGTTAGCAAGGTAGGTGTTACTGCATTCCCTATTACCACCGGACGGATGGGTTGCCTACTTGCAAGTATGGGTTGTAAGGGTGTTTTTGTTGGTTTTTAAACTTTTTTTCAGGGGGTATTTAATGAAATTAATAACCTTATGGGGTCTAAAAGTAATTAAAAAATAGGCTAATATTTTTGGAATAATGTGCCAAACATTATTTGGAGAATAGGATTGGGAATATGGGCAGAAATAATAAGCCAAACGCACCCATTATTCCTAAATCCTATCCAAAATAATGAACCAAACGCACTCCTAATTTTTCTATTCTTAAATAATAAAGTAAATATCCATTCCACCCCTCAAGTTTAGCATCAACCCAAGCATTAGGTAGAATTGCATATTAACCCAACTTAATTATTTAGTTTAAATATTAATATAGATATTAATATTAACAATAATAATTAAATTTATAATTTTGCTAAATTACTCCAATAATAAAATTGGACATAGGCTACAACCTCAGTAAATTTAATTACATAGCAAAATTACCAAAATGCCTATTCATCTAAAAGACGAATATACCCTTCCAAAAGGTCATCATCCTTAAACTGTCTTCTAAGTGTGTGACATGTAGGCTCCTTATCATATCAGCAGTGAGTAGTATCGCGATTGACACCAATCAATCGTCTCACTAAATACAGACCAAGATTGGTCCCTAGCAAGGCATCATGGCCATTCGATAGATTTGGATTCAGCGAAGTAGATACCTATCAATGATATAGTTACCGTGAAATCAAATCCTTTCATCATACGTTATCTCATCAAAGCTGAGGTATAAAAATAGTGTCAACCTCAGATATCCTCGATATCTTTGTATTCAGTTATTGGACCAATGACCAGAGTAATTAATTGGATTGAGCAACAACTCAATCCCACTATGGCCACAGTTTTAATGCCATTGCCAATTACTGAATTGCACCATGAGATCACTTCTGCCATACTCGGGAGTGATGAATCCTTTGTTGATCCACCATAGTTTTAATACACTCCTCGATGTAGTCAATCACTATCGTATTGATATCTTTGAATAGAACTACGTTTGGCTAGTGTCAAACTATACCACCAAATCAGTTCACAAGGCACTCTGATGATATCAAGTCTAAGGATCACATGCACCACCATTCATTAGAGGATTTCTTCCATAGACACTAGGGTTAACATCCATATGGAATCCTCTGGTGGGTCTACCTAGTGAACTTGCCTACAGTAAGCACCCATGCGTTGAACCAGGTTGTCAGCAAACAACCTTGACAAGTAAGATCAGTCACTACCTTTCGATAGGGTCGTTCAACACTAGAGCGCCGTGTGTAAATATTATCTCGACCATTCGATCAAAACGATATTATTCAACACTAGGGTCGTTCAAAACAATATGATTCAGCAAAGTAGCTACCTGACAATGATATGGTTACTATACAATTCGATCATTTCATCATCCGTTATCTCAACGAGACCGAGGCATAGAAATAGTGTCAACCTTCGGTTACTCTCAATATTATGTATTCAAACATCCGACCAATGACCCAGATTATAAACCTGGATAGAGCAACAACTCAATCCCACTGTGGCCATAGTTTTAGTGTCATTGCCATTTACTAAATTGCGCCGTGAGATAACTTCTTCTGCACCTAGGAGTGATGAATCCTCTGTCTATCCACCATAGTCTTGATACACTCTTTGATGTAGCCAATCACTACCGTATTGACAGCTCTGAATAGAATTGTGTTAGACTAGTGTCAAACCACACCAATCGGTGCACAAGGCACTCTGGTGATCTCAAGTCTAAGGATCACATGCACTACCGTTCGTTAGAGGATTTGTTCCATAGACTCTAGGGTTACCATCCATATGGAACCCTCTGGTGGGTCAGTCCAGTGAACTTGCCTACAGCAAGCACCCATGTGTTGCACCAAGTTGTCACCAAACAACCTTGACAAGTAAGATCAGTCACTGCCTTTCGACATGGTGGTTCAACACTATGATAGCTTACGTATTATCTCGTGCCTCCCTTACTTCAATACACACTGCTGACGCTTCTAGAATGGCCACCTTATGTGCTCATAGGGTTCTCACTATCAAGATTTGAAACACTTGATACCCTCGTCACGGTTCTACCATTCTAAGGACATATATCAATACATATAATGATGATTTACGCGATATAGTATAAAATGACTTTTATTGATCAATGAACATTATTACTAAGAGTCAATTCTACAATACTAATTGGCTTTAGGGAAGCTACTCTAACACCTATAATTAAGGCTTAAACAAGCAAGGAAGAAGAAGATTGAAATAAACAATCCTTGCTTAACAAAACTCAAAGAAATGAGTAACAAAGAAAGGGAACCTGAGTAAATAAATAAGCTCTAGAAAAAATTCAGAGAGCATAACAATGGACGCACCAGGCTCAAGAGAAAATGCAAGGAAGAAGATGATAATAACTAGTCATTGCTTACCTAATCTCTTTAAGATATACGACAGACAAACCCTTTTAACTTTTGTTGGGATCACAAACAAAAGCTTCCAACTTTTGTTGGGACCACAGAAAAACCTTACCAACCTTATAGGACCATATTGGGATAGTAGGACACCTGTAAGTTAGCTCTCACAAAAATCATGAAAGAAAATTAACTTGACAAGCAAGTTAAAAACGTGACCTGTACAAAAAGAAATTTGACTGGGCATGTGTCATTATATTGACAATGATTGTGGTGACACTAGAAAACATAAAATGATTGTGCATAAACAAAGTGATGTTACGACATCAAAAATCAATGTTACCACATTGAATTCATAATTTGACAAAAATACTTACAATCTCCCCCTTTGTCAAACTTATGAACAAAGCACAATCTTTTCACAAACACACCTTTCTCAAACACAACTTCAGTTAATCAATAAGAGACAAGTGAGAAACACAACATAAAAACATATCTCATAAGAGGCATAATCATCAAGGCATAGAGATAAGTTAGAAACAAAAACATCAAAGAGTGTTAGTTGCTGGTAGGGTTTATGCAGCGGCAATAATAATAAAATCCCTAAGAAAACTTATGCCTAATTTACGTTGTTTTGTATAAAACAAAAATTCAGAATTATACCTGCATTTGGAGGCTCCTTCGATTGATGTGAATCGTTCCCACTCCAAGATAGGAACAAACTCCCGGTATCCACATGAAGACAAGACAAACGCCATTAAGGAATTATTTAGCTAGGTAATTCACTCAACTACGGAATAAAAATTGCAAATTTTTTCCTTGAGAGAAAAATTCTTCTCTCACCAATAGAGGCTCACGGTTTTGAGAGAGAAAGGAGGTTAGGGTTTCTTTTTAATTTTGAAATATTATTTCATTCAAATTAAATGAATTAATTTTAGTTGCACTTAAATAGTGCACACTAAAACCCTATTCCAAATTGGAATAGATTACCCTTACAACCAAACATGACGTTTCAATTCAAATTTAAAAACCAAATTTGAATTCACATTATCCATATTAATAATAAATATTAATATTGGATAATATCCATTATATATATATATATATAAACTAAATATTTAAATATATATAATCTCACTAATTTAATTTCCATATGAAATTAAATTTAGGCAACAACCTTAGTAAATTTAATTACACTGTGAAATAAAACTCTCGTGCGTAACTTTCTTCGCCACGGCGAAGCTTCATGTGAAATTTTGAATTTACAAAATTGCCCTCCGCTTGCTTCTTACTTGAATCTTCGATCTTCGACGCTCTCCTCATGGAAACAAGCTTCATAGTGCTCCACTCTGCTTCAGAACTTTCCCAACTTCTGAGATCTGCTCACTTTTGAGATCCGCTCACTTCTGAGTCCAAAAGCTCAAATTCGCTCATTATTTGCATAAAATGTCCATTTTAGCCTGAAACACAAAATATAAAGAATTAAGTAGCAATTGAGGTCAAAATGAACTAAGAAGTATCTGAAATCCAAATAAAAAGTCTAATATAAACAGTATAATCCATGGATTATCAAATACCCCCAAACTAAAGACACGCTCGTCCCCGAGCATCAGGTACAAAACTCAACGAAAGAAAGAAAACAACAAACAACAAACAACCAAAAACACAAAACACAACACAACAAAACTGAAAAATGAACAAACACAAATTAGACTCAAACTCAACATACGAATTGCCTAGAAATCACACAAGTCTCAAAGGTTGTTGAAAAATTATTATCAGAAAATGTTCAACACTCCAAGAAGTTATAAGCTACATCGACTATCTTCTTCTATCGGTCCACCGAGTAGGTGATCCCCACTTCAATCCACATTCCAACTTCCCAGATTATTTTATACAGAAATGAAAAGTTTATCAAATGGTGGCAGACTCCATAAGCCTAAATATCGAACTACTCTCCACTAATGTAGACTAGACATCGCTAAGAATCAACATGTCTTTACAAGCTTGTAACGTTAGGCTCGGGTAGTGGGTTCCAAGAAAAAAGATAGGATAAACAAAGTAAGAGAACTCGATTTTCCTCATGCAAACACTACAAGTCACATCAATCTCCACTTCTTCTCAACCACTGATCAAAGTGTCAACCATTTTACAACCCTCAAACTTAATATTTCTTATTTCTGATCTTGAATTGAACCAAGAAGAATTTAAATTTTTTTTTTTTTGAAAATAATAACAATCATTCGAATTTAGGTTAACTACCTCTCTTATTCTTAGCGCCCTTCTCACAACCCCCAAACTGTTCTTTTAGTGATTCGCACAACTCTTCAATTTCTTTGTGTTTGCATTAGGCCCAAAATTCTCCTAAGGGTACGATTATGTGTTTAGGGTAGTTGGATTGGGAAATTTTCGGTCTGCAAAGAAAATAAAGCAATGATAATCTCACAAGGCTCAAATGGTGACTAGAGACAAATTCATTCATGGGTCAGCTGGAAAGGCTCAAACGTTCCGAAAAAATGCCTAAATCATTTCCTTAACAATTTCTATTCCTAAGATTTCGCCTCAAGCACTTCTCTACTAGGTTCTAGAATCCACCAACATTATCAAACTTTACCTAACCACATAAAATGAATCTAAGCATGCCGAAATAAATGAAAATGGTGGTTGAACCACTCAACAGACCTCAATCAAAGTTTAGTCAATAAACATAAACTTGAAGCAATGCTTAACATTTTTCAACAATAAAATCCCAACAATCCTAGTCTCATCATGGACTTATGCAATTCATCATTGGCAACCACAACAAAAACACAAACGTAACTGGAACAAAAATAAAAAAAATTTCAAATTTTTCCCACCCCCAAACTAAAGATGACATTGTCCCCAATGTCACATTATGCACAAATTAGGAATAGAAAACAAAATAGAAAAAGGTGCGAGATAGTTCCTTGATTAATCCATGAAGTTAAAGTTCCGCTCAACAGTGTGCACACTCGGTCCTCAGCTTTTTCTTCACTCAAATTCTGTAAAAATAATTGAGAACTGTGGTGTCCACTATGTTAGAAAAATCCACTGATAATATGAAAGTATTACAAGCCTAATCTCGTCTTTACATCAACTAGAAATTAAAACAAGAATGAAACAACTAAAACAATTAACACAATCCCAAACAAAAATATCAACTGAGTTCAATGTTCAAAATAAAAGAAAAATAGAAACAACTAAAACCAATAAAAATAACGAAAACTTAAACAGGTGCTCAAGTGCTCATTCTTCAGCCTCCTTCTTTTCCTCAACGTCATCCTCTTCTGAATTGAAGCCCATCCACTCATCTGAATCCCAGTCTTCCCACTGGTGTTCTGAAGTATCAATCCCGAAGTTGTTGCAGCAGCTAAGTTGTAGCTCATGTGTCTTCCTAGCCTACTCTGCCAGCCACCCGTGACGTCGCTCCATCCTTTTCATTAGACCCAGCATTTTCTGCATCATTTCTCTCATTGGGACTGTTGAACCAAATGCGGTGGCAGTTGCTGTTGTTCTCCTTCTCTTAGTGCTTGATCTGGGCCCTTCTTCTGGTTGAGGCGCAAGATGTTTGCGGCAGTAGGTTGTGTCGAGGACTAGGGCAGCATGGATCAGTGGCTCATCAGCATGTACCTTGATTCCTGCTTTAGTGCACAACTCTGTAATGAGTTGTGGGAACGGAAAACTGCCTCGCCCTGGTTTGGTTGCAAGTTGGATACTCATCAGGATGATGTTCCCTACGTCCATTCTCTTTCTTGTGGCAATAGAATACAACAAAAGTGCCTTCTCATACGTTACTGTACTATAGCGTCTCCGGTATCATCCTAGCACAAATAAAATACTGCCACAACCGAGCCACTGGTGTTAAACTAGTCCCCTTAATGGTTTTCTTGCCCTTCTTTGAAATATCCCAAGAGGCATCTGGTTTCGCTATGGCCCTAAAAATCACCTCATCCCTTTTCTATGTCCTCCTAAACTCCTCATATTCATCTTGGTCAACTTGAGGTAAGCCATAGAAATCATTGATGACCTTTGCCGTAAATACCACATCAGTGCCCCTAACAAAAACAACCCCGTCATCACATTCAGGGAGGTTGGCATAAAACTCTCTCACTAGTGGTTCCACAGTAGCATGTGCGGGTTCACTCATAAAGTCCTCCCAACTTCTCCCTTGACTCTACTCATCAGCCTGGGTTGCAGTCAGTCCACGTTCAGGGATAAATCCCTTGTCTTTCCTTTTGGTTGCTGCCTCATAGTTTTTTCGAGCCTTTTCACTTACAAACCGGTCATCTACTTTCTTTCCTTTTCCCTTGCCCTTGGATGGTACCTTGACTTTGAGCGGCATTTTCTCCAAAACCACACTTCAACTCAATAATGCAACTCAAAAATTCAAACCTAAGTGTCCTACAACAACCAATTCAATCTTGCAAAAATTGACAACACTTCCAAAAAATTTCACCTCAACCCCCAAACTACGATTTTTTCAAATTCAACCAAACACTTCAAAATTCAAAACCCACACTCCTCAGTGTCACACAATGCACAATCAACCCTCCCTCAAACAAAATCAACACTCACAAGCACAAACATTCCACAACTCAACCAACAATCAAAATTTTTAGATCTAAAAATCAAAACTCGAAATTGTGCGATAAAAAGCTTAGGGAACTTGAAATCTTACCAACACTAAGGAGTATTCGCCACCAATTGAGTCAAAATCAGCCCAAATTGCAAAACCTCAAATTTCTTGAACTAAAAAAATTCGTGAATTTTTCACAAAGATTATTGTTGAAATGAGTTGTTTTGGTGTTTAGGAGGGTTAAGGAGTGAGAAATTTGGTTGGGAAATCATTGGGAAGGCTCTGGATTGAAGTTGGAAATTTTTTCTCTCAAATGGATTTGAAAAGTTGCGTGAAAAATGAAGAAAGAAAGTGAGAATTTATAGAAAGCAGACTTCGCCCTGGCGAAGTTCATCAATCGAATTCTAGGGTTTTTTAAAACCCAATCAATGCCGCGGCGAAGAGAAATTCTTCGCCGCGGCAAAAAAAATACAGGGAGTACCTGATAATCCGTGGATTATACAATTTTCTTTAGTCTTTTTATTCGGATTTCAAGTACTTTGTGGTGCATTTTGACCTGAATTATTGTTTAATTCTTTACATTTTGTGTTTCAGGTTAAAATGGACAATTTATGCAAATAAGGACAAAATTGGAAGTTTTTGACTCAAAAGTTAGCGGATCTCAAGTTAGGAGAGTTCTCAAGGTGGGGATAAAGCACGATGAGGCTTGTTCCAAAGGGAGAGCATCGAGAATCGAAGAAGGAATCGAAGAAGCAAGCAGAGTGGCAGTTCTGTAATTTCAGAACTTGTCAAGTAGCTTCGCCCCGGCGAAGATTTGTCCTTCATCAGCGCTAAGTATGCCAGTACACGCCAGACTGCTTTTCTTTCCGGCATGGCATCGATCATTATTTGCAGAAAAGCAAAAGTTAAACGAGCAGTTTCTAGCTTTCAGCGTGAAAAAGGGCAAGGTCAAGGTATAAAAGAAAAACTAAGCCTTTTGTCCAATGGTCTTCCTTTTTAGGTTAAAAAGCTTTTACATATTCTTTGGATGAGTTTTTGATGTGATTTTGGATTGTAACAAGGGTGAAGATTCGATTCTAACTAAGGGATTCATCTTTTGGGGAGAATCTTAGTTTCATTATGTTGAACTTGATTATTTGTGTTTTTCGTTTTTGTATTGTTAATTTAGCTATGAACTAACCATTTTTGGGTTAGGGTTTTGATTGTAGTTTGGATTTTTAATGGGTTAAGTGTTTGATTGTTTTATTTTCATATGAGTATGCTTTGGTTGTGTGTTTACTCTGAGTTTTAATGGTTATTGTGATGAACATGATGAGATTGAGAAATGAGTCATGTTAGGCTTCTTGGGTAATCACCATTATAATATTGGATGCTAGAGATAGATTCAAGAATTAATGAAATCATTGTAGGATTCTTTTGCTTAATGAGTTTGGAATTGTTAACCTTCAAATTGTTGGGTGCGGAAGGTTAATAAGGGTGAATAGGAAAACATAGCCCGAGAGAGTATGTTTAACATCTTAGTGAGCTCGATTTACAACCATTGCGTATGAATGTGATTGTAGTGTAATTTTTAGGTTTAACCCATAAAATCCAAATGAAGTCAAAACCCTACCTGTTTTACTTGAATTGATTATCCGTGTTTTAATATTGCACTCTTAGTTAAATTTTAGTTTAAAATTTATTGTTAAGTTTAATTGCAATTAGCTCCCATCAATCCAAAGAAGTCGTTTGCTTCAACTTGATAACATTAGGAAACTTAGTGCTTAGCTAATAATCCTCGTGGGAACGATACTTTACTCATCATTTTATTACTTGTGCGATTAGTATACTTGCTACATTTTGCATGTTGTAGGAAACACGCATCAAGTTTTTGGCGCCGTTGTCGGGAAGTTAACATTGAGTCTTTCTATAGTTAGCTAGATTGGAGTTTTTATTTATTTATTTATTTATTTTCAATTGGTTTGTGATCTCACTTTCCTTCACTTTTGTTCGTGCAGTTTATGCGAAGAGCGAGACGTCAACCAATGGTTCCTGTTGATCTTGAGCTTGAGAGAACCATTAGGACGCGTAACGAGAGAGAAGAGAAAGAGAAGGTTTAGTTGTAGAGAAGAAATAGTTGTTGAAATGGTGAACCGAGAAAACGACACCGAGGGGAATTTTCAGTTCCCACTGTGAATGGTAGTGGGTCGAGTATTACTAGACCTACAGTGCAAGGAAACAACTTCAAAATCAAGCCGACAATCATTCAGATGATCCAGCAGTCGGTTAGATTTAATGGAGATTTGAAGGAAGACCCGAATCAGCATATTGCAAATTTCTTAGAAATTTGTGACACCTTCAAGTCAAATGGAGTGTCGGATGATGCTATTAGGCTGCGATTATTCCCATTCTCGTTGGGAGATAAAGCCAAGGGGTGGTTAATGGCATTACCACCGGGAATAATAACAACTTGGAATGAGCTAGCATAGAAATTCCTTACCAAGTTCTTTCTTCCAGCTAAGTCAGCAAAATTGAGAAATGATATCACATCATTTCTATAAGAGGATTCCGAGTCATTGTATGAGGCTTGGGAGAGATACAAGGAGTTAATGAGGAAGTGTCCACACCATGGGTTGCCAGTTTGGCTTCAAGTTCAAACGTTCTACAATGGGTTGATGGGTAATGTGCAAACCATGGTGGATGCAACTTTGAGGGAGGGGCCTTGTAATAAGACACCAGAGGAGGCTTATGAGTTACTTGAGGTTTTGGCAAGCAACAATTATCAAAGACCTAATGAGAGAGCAACATCAAGGAAATCTTTGGGTCTTCATGAAGTTGATGCCTTTACAGCCATCTCAGCCCAACTCACAAGACTTCAAAAAATAGTTGGGAACTATGCAGGTAAACTCTATACAAGCACCTCAACTAACGTGGTGATTTTTGTGCGGGAACTATGTGAGCAACGAAAGTGTCAAGTTGGAAACACATTTGCTTCGTCATCTTCATCAACGGAGCAAGTAAATTACTTGGCAGGAAATCAAAGACAACCAAACAACCCGTTCTCCAATACATACAACCCGGGGTGGAGAAATCATCCAAATCTGGCTTGGGGAAATCAAAACCATCAAAATACTCAATGGAACCAGAGGACAGTTCCAAATAACCAACCAGGGGTGACTAATCAACCGGGAGATCAAAGAGTGTCGAAGTTGGAGGATATGTTTGGAAAATTTATGCAGGAAACCACGGGATTCATGAATGAGACGAGGACGAATTTCAGAAATCAAGGGACATCCATTCGAAATCTGGAGGTACAGATGGGCCAATTGGCCGAGAAGCTAAATGAGAGACCGTAGGGTTCCTTACCAAGCAGTACAGTTACTAACCCATGTGAGCAAGCAAATGCCATTATGTTGAGGAGTGGGACAGTTTTGGATGAGGTTGAACAAACTGAAAGGAAAGAAACTGAAAAGGAAGAATCTGAAGAGGAAGTTGATGAGGAAATTGAAGCTGAAAAGAAACCAAGTGGTTTGGAGGATGAGAAAAATGAAAAGGATGAAAGGCAAAAGAAGAAGGATAAATTGCCATTTCCAGAGATACCACCAGAGTTGGCACATCATACCCCACCCGTGCCTTTTCCTCAGAGATTTAAGAAAAAGAATCAGGATAAGCAATTTTCAAAGTTTATTGAAATTTTTAAAAAATTGCACATTAACATTCCTTTTGCAGATGCATTGCAGGAGATGCCAAGTTATACGAAGTTCCTGAAGGAAATCTTATCGAACAAAAGGAAGTTAGAAGACGAGGAAACGGTGATGCTCACGGAGGAGTGTAGTGCCATCCTCTAGAAGAAGTTACCCCCGAAGCTCAAAGATCCAGGGAGTTTTACTATTCCTTGTATTATAGGAGATATTACATTTGATCATGTTTTGTGTGATCTAGGAGCTAGCATTAATTTGATGCCCTTTTCTCTGTGAGATCGGGAATTGGTGAAGTAAAGCCAACCCACCATGTCGTTGCAATTAAGCTTGGATAGGTCAATAAAACACCCAAGGGGGATAGTAGAGGATGTATTGGTAAAGGTGGGGAAGATAATTTTTCCAGTAGATTTTATGGTGTTGGACATGGAAGAGGATAAGGAAATTCCTCTCATTTTAGGCCGACCATTCTTGGCCATGGGGAGAGCACTGATCGATGTGCAAAAAGGGAAGTTACTGTTGAGGGTTCAAGATGAGACAGTAACTTTCAATGTTTTTGAGGCAATGAAGTTTCTGGCTGAATCGGATTCATGTTTTAGTGTCGATGTGGTGGATAAACTGGTTGTGGACGCTATTGAAGAAAACACCCCACAATTACCTCTATAAGCGTGTATAGCTAAGTCAAAAACAGTAAAGGTAGAAAAGTTAGAGAGGAATGATTATGCTAGGATGTTAGAAGCACTTCAACCGATTGATGAGGGTCAAGATGTAGAATTTGAGGAGTTTGATTTTGACAAAGAAAAGGAAAAGGAGAAAAATGAAGAACGTCCAAAGCTTGAATTGAAACCTTTACCTTCCAACCTCAAATATGCTTATCTTGGAGACTCATAAACCTTCCCGGTGATTATTAGTTCAGATTTGAGTACATTAGAGGAAGAGCGATTGATTAGGGTGTTGAGGGAACATAGACTAGCAATTGGATGGACCATCTCAGACATTAGAGGCATCTCGCCATCATTTTGCATGCATAAGATACTCATGGAGGATGATTTTAAGCCTAGGGTGCAACCACAACGGAAATTGAATCCTTCGATAAAGGAAGTGGTGAGAAAGGAGGTGGTGAAACTCTTAGATGCGGGGATTATTTACTCGATTTTCGATAGCCCATGGGTAAGCCCGGTACAAGTGGTTTCGAAGAAGGGAGGTATTACGGTGGTAAGGAATGAGAGTAACGAGTTGATACTAACGAGGACGGTGACGGGCTGGAGAGTATGCATTGATTACCATAAATTGAATGAGGCGACAAGGAAAGATCATTTTCCATTACCTTTCATTGATCAGATGTTGGATAGGTTGGCAGGACATGCCTATTATTGTTTCCTGGATGGGTATTCAGGATATAATCAGATTGCCATCACTCTTGAGGATCAAGAGAAAACGACCTTCACTTGCCCCTACGGCACCTTTGCTTACCGAAGGATGCCATTTGGGTTATGCAATGCACCAGCAACATTCCAAAGATGCATGATGTCAATTTGGAGACATGGTGGAACGGTTTATAGAAGTCTTCATGGATGACTTCTCAGTTTTTTGATAGTTGTCTAACTAATCTCTCTTTTGTTTTGCAGCGATGTAAGGAGACAAACTTGGTGCTAAACTGGGAGAAATGTCACTTCATGGTCAAGGAAGGAATAGTGCTCGGGCATAGGATCTCCAAGGATGGAATAGAAGTTGATCGAGCAAAGACATAAGTGATTGAGAAGCTACCACCACCATCAAATGTCAAGGCAGTCCGAAGTTTCTTGGGGCATGCAGGGTTTTACAGACGCTTCATCAAGGATTTTTCTAACATTTCTAAACCTCTTTGCAATTTGTTGAATAAAGATGTTGTTTTTTACTTTAATGATGATTGCATGCATGCTTTTCTAACTCTAAAAAAATTATTAGTATCTGCACCTATTATTGCAGTTCCCGATTGGGGACTACCTTTTGAATTAATGTGTGATGCTAGTGATTTTGCTTTAGGGGTAGTTTTAGGACAGAGGAAAAACAAAGTGTTACATGTAATTCAGTATGCTAGAAAAACACTCGTTGATGCACAATTGAATTACACCACCACTGAAAAAGAAATGTTGGCTGTAGTTTTTGCTTTTGACAAGTTTTGTTCTTATTTGTTAGGTGCAAAGGTGATCGTATACACGGACCATTCAGCAATCAGGTACCTATTGGCAAAGCAAGAAGCAAAACCGCGACTGATAAGATGGATTTTACTACTTCAGGAGTTCGAGTTGGAAATTCAGGACAAAAAGGGGTCGGAAAATGTGGTGGCGGATCACTTGTCGAGGATCGAAAGACCAATCAAGGGAAATGAAGAGGAATTGCCAATTACAGAAACATTTTCGGATGAGAAGTTGATGAGAGTGGAGGAAGCACCATGGTATGCGGATTTTGCAAACTATTTGGCATCAAGGGTGCTCCCAAGTGGTATGACATATCAACAAAAGAGAAAAATTCTTCTCGATTTGAAGTACTATTTTTGGGAAGAACCTTTTCTTTACCGACATTGTGCTGATCAAATAATACGGAGATATGTCCCGGAGGAGGAGATGGAAAGCATTCTACGGCATTGTCACAAGAAGGAAGCAGGTGGCCATTTTGGGGGAGCTAGAACAGCAGCCAAGGTTTTACAATCAGGGTTTTATTGGCCAACCCTCTTTAAGGATTCCTTCCGGATGATTTAAGAGTGTGACCAATGTCAACGGATGGGTAGTGTTTCAAAAAGAGATGAGATGCCGTTGAACAATATCTTGGTAGTTGAGCTTTTTGATGTGTGGGGGATTGATTTCATGGGTCCTTTCCCAAGTTCTTTTAGGAACACATTTATCTTAGTAGCGGTGGATTACGTGTCAAAGTGGGTTGAGGCAGTAGCATTGCTGACTAATGATGCTAGAGCAGTGATTAAGTTTGTGAGAAAGAATATTTTCTCAAGGTTTAGGGTACCACGGGCAATCATTAGTGATGGAGGATCTCATTTTTGCAATAGGCAAATGGATGCACTGTTGAGTAAATATGGGAGGACACATAGAGTTGCAACACCATACCATCCACAAACGAAGCGGGCAAGTGGAACCTGCCGAATAGAGAACTCAAGGGGATTTTGGAAAAGACAGTTAATGCATCTAGGAAAGATTGGTCACGGAAGCTGGATGATGCATAATGGCTTATCGAATTGCCTTTAAGACTCTGATTGGTATGTCGCCATTTAGGATGGTTTTTGGGAAGGCATGCCACTTGCCGGTAGAACTTGAACGTAGCCGTCGGGCCGGGCCGTTAAGAAGTGAACATGGACTTGAAAGCCGCTAGAGAAGAGAGGATGCTGACTTTGAACGAACTTGATAAGTTTCATCTCGAAGCATATGAAAATGCCCTGATTTATAAAGAGAAGACAAAAAGGTGGCATGACAAGCACATCCGCAAGAAGGTTTTTGAAGTTGGACAGAAGGTGTTGTTGTTCAATTCTAGACTTAGGCTTTTCCCTGGAAAACTTAAGTCTAGATGGTCCGGACCATTCACTATTAAGAGGATTTACGCATCCGGAGTAGTGGAAGTGACACATGAAGATAAAGGCACGTTCACGCTAATGGACAGATTGAAGCCATACATTGATGGGGTGATGAGTTGCAAATCCATCCTAATCCCGGCTGGACATCCCAACTTGAAGGATTGAGAGAGTCGAGCTTTCGACTATAAACAAGCGCTTCTTGGGAGGCAACCCAAGTGTTTTTAACTTTTTGCTTTTCATTTTGGTTGTTCGATTTTGTTTAATTTCATTATGAGTTTTTATAAATTTTTATGTTTTTGTTTTTGGGTGTTTCAGGTGAAGTCGTTAGCCGAGACCTGAAAATCGGGCTAGCTCCTGGACATTTTCACCGCGGCGAAGGAATTGTCTTCGCCGCGGCCAAGAAGGTGAATTAAATTTGTGGAAATTTGGCTAAGGCATTTCGTCGCGACGAAGAAAGCCTTGTATCCTCGGGAAGTTTTTGCCCCGGCGAAGAATTTTTCTTCGCCGTGGCGAAACCTGGGAAATTTTTAGGGTTCATGAACGAAGAACGTCGCCGCGGCGAAGTTTCTTCTTCGCCGCGGCGACGAAGTTTTTCTATAAATACTCACTTTTTCTTTTTCATTCTTCACGCCGCCTTGCATGTTCACTTGAGAGAGAATTTTTCAAACTTCCATCTTTTGCTTCCCTAGTGTTTTTCCAACCAATTTTCTTACTCCATAACATTCCTAAACACCAAAACAACCAGTTTCAACAACAATTTTTGCGAAAATTTCACGAAAATTTTCGAATAAAAAATTTGGGGCTTTTCAATCTGGGTTGTTTCCGGTTAATTGGTGGCGAATACTCCTTCATTTTGGTAAGATCTCAAACCCAAAGCTTTTTATCGAAAAATTTCAAGTTTCTAATCATAGATCTGAGAATTTTATTGCGATTGATTTGTGAATTATTAGGTGATTTTGAGTTGTGATATTGATTGAAGAAGAGTAGTTTGTGCATTAACTGATTGTTAGGAGTGTGGGTTTTGAATTTTTGGAGTGTTTGTGTTGAATTGAAAATTTGAAGTTTGGGGGGTGAATTGCGAATTTTTGGAAGTGTTGGTTGTTTTTGCAGGATTGACTTAATTGTGTTGAACAACTAGGTCTGATTTTTTTTGGGTGAATTTTTTGTGGATTGAAGTTAAGTTGTGAACAATGGCTCCGAAAGTTAAGCAACCATACAAGGGCAAGAGTAAGAGTAAAGGGAAGAGTGTTGACAACCGGTTTGTGAATGATGAAGCCCGCAAAAGGTATGAGGCGGCAATCCAAAGAAAGGATAAGGGGATTATTCCGGAGCGTGGTTTAACCGCTACTTAGGCCTTTGACTAGAGTAGAGGGAGACGTTGGGACATGTTTTTGCGAGCTCCCTGAGCAGTTGGCTGCTGAGCCACTAGTAAAGGAGTTCTATGTCAATCTCCCGAAGTGTAAGGAAGAAACTGTTTTTATAAGAGGGGAGGAAGTGCCATTTACGAGGAAGGAGATTAATGATTTCTTTCACTTGCCTGAAATCCTCAGTGATGAGTATGTGCAGTTCAAGAGATCACGAATTGATGACAGCTTAATCCTTCCAATTATTACAAAACCGGGTGCAGAGTGGGCAGTGTCAAAGAAACAGAAAAAGACTCTTAAGGGCACACAGTTGACACCGATGGCTCAGCTGTGGCAATACTTTGTCTGTGCGAAACTAATGCCCGAATTGCACTATAGCACCGTGACTCACGAAAAGGCAGTTCTGCTCTACTCGATTGCCACAGGGAAGAGTATTGATGTGGGAGACATGATTTTTAACAGCATCAAGCTAACAGCAAAACCGAGGCGAGCAAGTTACGGTTTCCCGCATCTTATCACAGCCCTATGCCTTAAAGCTGGAGTCAAGGTTCAGGATGACGAGCATCGCATTCATGCTACTCCAATTCTAGACTCATAATATTACAAGAAACATCTTGACCATTCGGAATCTGCGCAACCAAGAGCAGGGGCAAAAAGGCAGAGAACAAGCCTTGCCACATCATCCAGCTCCACAGGTTCACAGAAACAGATGATGCAGGAAATGATGGGCTTAATGAAATACATGAAGAGACGTCAAGATTGGATGGTAGAGCAGACTGAGATGATGCATGAGCTGCTGACGAATAGCTTCAAGGAGCTCAATATTGACACTTCCGCATATCAATGGGCCGACTGGAACTCGGATGAGTGGATGGACTCCGAGGAAGAAGAGGAAGATGAGGAAGAAGAGGAAGACGAGGGAAGAACAAGATTGAACCAGCACTGTTTGATTTTGATTTTGTTTATTTGTTTTCATTTAATTTTGTGTCCATTTGAAACATTGAACTCAGTTTTATTTTGGTTTTGGATTTTGTTTAGTTGTTTAGTTGTTAGTTGTTGCTTTTAATTCGTAGATTGTTGAAGGGAAGAGATTAGGATGTAATATTTTCAAGTTAGTTGTGAATTTGTGCTAACATAAGGGACACCACAGTTTCAATTGTTTTGACAGATCATGGGGGATGAAAAGTCCGAGACCGGGTGTTCATTGTGGAGCGACACTTCACGAATTAACCAGGGAGCATTCTCGTACCTTTGTTGTTTTTAGTATTTTCTATTCTTGATTTTTGCATAATGGAACATTGGGGACAATGTTATGTTTAGTTGGGGGTAGGAAATAGAATTTAAAAGAAAAAAACTAGTTTAAGGGTATATTGGCTGGAAACCCGTAATCGCTTTAAAATCTGCCTAGCAGTACTTGGCGACTTTTGGTTTAACAACGCCACGTACACCTTAAACTGAAGAAAAAAAAAAAAGGAGATTTTTTTTTAGTTATTGTTTTTTTTTAGTTGTTTGTTTGCCGATGATGAAGTGTACAAATTGATGCGCGTTTACTACAACATGCAAAAATAGCAAGTATACTAGTCGCTCAAGTAATAAAGTGATGGGTAGGATATCGTTCCCACGAGGACTGTAGCAAATCACTGAGTTTTCCTATTGTTATCAAGTTGAAGAAATCGAATTCTTTGGATTGGTGGGAGCAATTTTTAATGGAAAAGAAAACAAAACTGAAATTAAACAAAGAATTAAATCTTAACTAATAAAGCAAAATGAAACACAAAATATCAATTCAAGCAAAACGGGTAGGGTTTTGACTTCGTTTGGACTTTTATGGGTTAAACCTAAGAGTTACACTATTTTCACATTCATGCGCAATGGTTGTAAATCGGATTCACTGATATGTTAACATACCCTCTCGGGCTATGTTTTCCTATTCATTCTTATTAACAATCCGCACCTAACAAATTGAAAGTTAATAATACTAAATTCATTAAGCATAAGAATCCTAAATTGATTTCATTAATTCTTGAATCTATCTCTAGCATCCAATACTATAATGGTGAAGACCCAAGAAGCCTAACATGAATTATTTCTCAATCTCATCATGTTCATCACATTCAGCATTAAAGAAACAGAGTAACACACAACCAAAACTTATTCATGTGGAAATAAAACCATCAAGTAATTAACCCATATAAAATCCAAACTACAATCAAAACCCTAACCCATAGAAGATTAGTTCATAGCTAAATTAATACTATAAAAACGAAAAATAGAAATAAACAAGTAAACATAATGAAACTGAGATGAAAGAAAAGAGATCTTCCCAAAAGATGAATCTTCTAGCAAAAATTTGAATCTCCCTTTTACAATCCGAAAAACTACAAGCTTTAGTCTAAGAAAAGTGTAAAAACGGCTAAACCCTAAAAAGCTGAAGACCTTTTACAAAAAGTTAAGTTTTTCCTTTTATACTTGGTCCAAAAACCTCAAAGCCTAAAAACACGCACACGAAACTGTGCGTTTACAAAACTGAATAAATGATCAAGCCGCCGCGCAAGAATGAAAAATTCCCAATCGTCTTCGCCTAACCTCGCCGCAAGAGACAATTTCTTCGCCGGGCGAAGCTCCTTCCAAAGTTCTAAAATTTACAGAACTGCCACTCTGCTTGCCTCTTCGTTCGATTCTTCGATTTTCTGCTCTCTACCTTGGAAACAAGCTTCATCGTGCGTTGTCCTGCTCCGGAACTCTCCTATCTTCTGAAATCCGCTCAATTCTAAGTCAAAACTATCCAATTTTGTCTTTATTCGCTCAAAAAGTACATTTTAACCTGAAACACGAAAAGTAAAGAATTAAGCACCAATTCAGGTAAAAATGCACTAGTAAGTACCTGAAATCCGACAAAAAGATCAATTAAAAACTGTATAATTTACAGATTATCAACTACCCCCAAACTAAAGAGATGCTCGTCCCCGAGCATACAGTACGAGACTAACGAAAACAAAGACAACAACGAAAAACAAAAACATGAAAACATGCACACAAACTGACAAACTAAAATCAACAAAACTCAAATGCCACAATGAATTGCCTAGATATTGCACAGGTCTCATAAATTGTTGAAAGTTTATTATCAAGAAATGTTCGACATTCCAAGAAGTTATAAGCTACATCGACTGTCTTCCTCAATCGGTCCACCAAATAGGTAATCCCCACTTCAATCCACATTCCAACTTCCCGGATTATTTTATGCAAAAATTGTAAAGTTTATCAAATGGTGGCAGACTCCATAAGCCTAAATATTGAAATACTCTCCACTAATGAGGACTAAACACAGATGAAAATCAAAAGGTCTTTAAAGGCTTGTAATGTTAGGCTTGGGTCATGGGCTCCAATAAAGGATAGGAAACAAAGTAAGAGAACTTGGTTGTCCTAAAGCAAAACTCAAATCACATCGAAACCCACACTTTCTCAACACCTATTGACATGTCTACTCATTCACAGTCTTCATACGCGTATTCTTAACTTTTGGAAATCATAAATACGGGGGAGACTTGTTTAAGGTGTACATGGCGTTGTTAAACCCAAGGTCGCCAAATACTGCTAGGCAGTTTTTAAGGCGGTTTCTGGTTTCCAGCCGGTATACCCTTAAACTAGGCAGCATTGTGTTGGACATTTTTTTTTTTTTTTTTTTAAAAAACACAACACTAGAATTGAATTGAGGTGACTACCTCCTTTGTTTTTATTCTTTTCTCTCAACCCCCACATCATTCTTTTTGGTCTCTTCTTCATTTTTCTTCTCTTAACCCCCAAACTAATCTTTTGCTCAATTGTACACTCGTTTCGTTCTCGGTTTTGCACTAAGACCGAATTCTCCTAAAGGTATGATAAAGTGTTTAGCGTAAAGGAATTTACAAATCCATTGTTTTCCAAGAAAAATAAAGCACAGTTAGAACGGCTCAAATGGGTGACTAGGGACAATTTCATTCATGGGTTGGCTAGAAAGGCTCAAACGTTCCAAAAATCACCTAAATCATCTCCTCAACCATGTCTAATCCTAAAATTTTGCCTCAAGCATTTCTCAACTAGGTTCTAGAATCCACCAACATTATCAAGACTTTGCCTAATCGCATAAAATGAATCTAAGCATGCCGAAAAAAATGAAAATCGTGGTTGAACCACTCAACAAACCTCAATCAAAATCCAGTCAATAAACATAAACTTGAAGCAATGCTTAACATTTCTCAACAATAAAAAGTCAACAATCTTATTCTCATCATTGATTTATACAACTCATCATCGGCAAAACAAAACAACCAAAAGAAAAATGCAACACCAAAATTAAATTTTTTTTTTTTTTTTTCAATTTTAAGGTGTACGCGGCGTTGTTAAACCCGAGGTCGCCAAATACTGCTAGGCAGTTTTTAAGGCAGTTACTGGCTTCTAGCCAATATACCCTTAAACTCAAAATCTATTCCCTACCCCCAAACTAAACATGACATTGTCCCCAATGTTCCATTATGCATAAGTCAGGACTAGAGCATACAAAAACAAACGAAAAAAATAAAAGAACAAAATAAAGGTACGAGAATGCTCCCTTTAAAAGTCATGAATTGTTGCTCCACAATGTTCACCCGTTCTCAGATTCTTCATCATCCAAATTCTGTCAAAACAATAAACTGTGGTGTCCCTCATGTTAGAACGAATTCACAACTAATATTGAAAGTATTACAACCTAAACTCGCCCTTTAACAACTACTAATTTAAAAACATTAACTAAACAAAAAAACAAAATAAACAAAATCCAAAACCAAAATAAAAATGAGTTTAATTTCCACTGGACAAGAAAATTAAATGAAAGCAATTAAACCAAAATAAAAACAGGTGTTCGGGTTCAGTCTTGTTCTTCCTCTGATTCCTCTTCTTCCTCTGATTCCGGCCAATCATCCGAGTTCTAGTCAACCCAATGATACGCGGAAGTGTCAACCTTCAGCTCCTTAAAGCTGTCTATCAGCAATTCATGAATGCTCTGTGTCCGCTCCATCATCCAATCCTGTCTTCTCTTCATGTATTTCATCATGCCCATCATTTCTTGCATCATCTCTTTTTGTGACCCCCGTGGAGTTGGATGATGTGGCCATGCTCGTTCTCCCGCCCTCTTTGCCCCCGCCTCTTGGTTGGGCGCTTCCTCGGTTAAGGTGTTTCTTGAAATAGTCGGGCATCGAGAGCTGGAGCCGCATGAATACGCGGCTCATCATCTTGAACCTTGACTCCCGCTTTTAGGCACATGGCGGTGATAAGATGTGGGAAACAAGAATTGATCGCCCTTTTGGGATGCTATATCGACACTCATAAATGATGTCTCCTACTTCCATACCCTTTCCCTGTGGCAATAGAATAGAGCAATTTCCGCCTTCTCATGAGTCATCAGTAGAGGCGTCTCCGACATTAGTTTAGCACAGACAAAGTACTGCCACAACGGAGCCATTGGTGTCAACTGAGTTCCTTTGAGTGTCTTTTTCTGTTTTTTAGACACTGCCCATGCTGTCCCAGGTTTCGCTATGACCGGCAAGATAATATCATCATTATAGCCTGATCTTTTGAACGCCACATACTCATCAGCGGAAATGGAATGTTCAGGCAAGTTATAGAATTTGTTGATCTCCCTTGTTGAGAATGGCACATCCTCCCCTCGTACAAACACAATCCCATCCTGACTCTGGGGGAAGTTGGCATAGAACTCTCTCACCAACGGTTCTACACCCTGCACATTAGGAGCACTCATGAACATGTTCCAACGTCTACCCCTACTCCAGTCCACAGATTGTGGTGCTGTCAATCCACGTTCAGGGATGAAACCCTTATACTTTTCTTTGATCACCTCCTCATAACGTTTACGGGCGGCCTCGTTTACAAACCGGTTGTCAATGTTCTTCCCTTTGCTCGTATGCTTAATTTTTGGAGCCATTGATTTACTTCAACTATTAACCCCAAGGAATTAGACCTACAAAAAACACAGCCAAGTCAAACCTGCAAAAACACTCCACACTCCCAAAAATTCACAATTCAACCCCCAAACTACGATTTGTTTTCTATTTTAAGGTGTACGCGACGTGGTTAAACCCGAAGTCGCCAACAAATACTGCTAGGCAGTTTTTAAGGCAGTTACTGGTTTCCAGCCAATATACCCTTAAAATAAATTCCATGTCAAACTTGCAAAAACAATCCACACTTCCAAAAATTCACAATTCAACCCCCAAACTACGATATTTCAATTCAACACAAACACTCCAAATAATCAACACCCACACTTCTAACAATCAACTTGTTCACAAATTTCTCAACATTATTCACAATCATAACTCAACAAACCCAAAATATCTCAAGTCAAAAGTTCACAAAAATCTTAGATCTATGATTATAGACTAGAAATTTTCCAAAATAAAGTTTTGGGTTTTCGAGATCTTACCAATATGAAGGAGTTTGCACCACCAATTGACCCATAAACGATCCAAACAAGAAAGCCCCAATTTTCGATCGAAATTTTTTTGTGAATTTTTCGTGAAATTTGTTGTTGAAATGGGTTGTTTTGGTGTTTAGGAATGTTGTAGAGTGATAATTTTGGTTGGAAAAACAAAATAGAAGTGAAAGATTGAAAGTTGGAAGATTTTCTCTCAAAACAAAATGCAAGGCGGCGTGAAAATGAGAAGAAGAAAAGTTGGTATAAATAAAAAAAGCTCTTCGCCGCGGCGAAGTTCATCATGTACAAACCCTAAAAATTCCCAGGTTTCGCCGCGGCGAAGAAACTTCTTTGCCCCGGCGAAGTTCATCATTCACGAACTCTAAAAAAATTCCCATGTTTCGCTTAGGCGAAGAAAAATTCTTCGACGGGGTGAAACCTTCCCGAGAGCACAAGGCTTACTTCGCCTCAGCGAAGAAATTCCTTCGCCGCGGCGAAATGCCTTAGAAAATTTTTCACAAATTTATTCCTTTCCTTCGCCGTGGCGAAGACAATTACTTCGCCCCGGCGAAACCTTCCCGAGAGCACAAGGTTTACTTCGCCGCGGCGAAGTCTCTTACTTCGCCTCGACGAAATCATCCAGGAGCTAACCTGGTTTTCTTCATGTCTCTTCGCCGCGGTGAAGAAGTTTCTTCGCCGAGGCGAAGTCTGGAAATTTTCTATACCTTCCTTTGGCTCAAGACTTCACCTGAAACAGTCAAAACAAAAACATCATCAAATTTTAAACAACTGAGAATGAAATAAAATAAACTTGAACAACTAAGATTAAACTCAAAAAGCTAAAAACACTTGGGTTGCCTCCCAAGCCGCTTGTTTATAGTCGGAAGCTTGACTCTCCATCATTTAGGTTGGAATTTCAAGTCGGATTGGAGTGAACTTGCAACTCATCACCCCTCAATGTATGGCTTCAGCCTCTGTCCATTAACTGTGAAAGTGCCCTTTTCCTCATGTGTGACTTCCATTGCTCCGGATGCATGAATCCTCCTTATCGTTAATGGTCCGGACTATCTAGACTTAAGTTTTCCGGGGAAAAGCCTAAGTCTAGAGTTGAACAACAATACTTTCTGCCCAACTTCAAAAGCCTTGACCCGGATGTGCTTGTCGTGCCACCTTTTTTGTCTTTTTCTTTATAGTTCCGAGCATTTTCATATGCTTGAGACGAAACTCATCCGGGCCTCGTTCAAAGTTAGCATTCTGTCCCTCTCCCATGACCTTTCAAGTCCATGTTCAATTGCTTGACGGCCCAGTATGCCTTATGTTCAAGTTCTACCGGCAAGTGGCACGCCTTCCCATAGACCAATCTAAACGGAGACATACCAATTGGGGTTTTAAATGCAGTGCGATAAGCCCATAACGCATCGTCCAACTTTCGTGACCAATCCTTCCTTGAGGCATTGACTGTCTTTTCTAAAATTCCCTTCGCTTCTATTCGGACGCTTCCACTTGTCCGCTCGTTTGTGGATGGTAGGGTGTTGCTACTCTATGTGTCACTCCATACTTACTCAGCAGTGCATCCATTTGCCTATTGCAAAAATGTGATCCTCCATCACTAATAATTGCTCGTGGTACTCCAAACCTTGAGAAAATATTCTTCCTCACAGAATTAATCACCACCCTAGCATCATTAGTTGGCAATGCAACTGCCTCAACCCATTTCGACACATAATCCACAGTTACCAAGATATACGAGTTCCCATAGGAACTTGGGAAAGGACCCATGAAATCAACCCCCCAAACGTCAAAAATTTCAACCACCAGGATGTTGTTCAACGGCATCTCATCTCTTTTTGAAATACTCCCCATCCGTTGACATTGGTCACACTCCTTGATCATCCGGAAGGAATCCTTAAAGAGGGTTGGCCAATAAAACCCAGATTGTAGCACCTTCGCTGCTGTTCTAGCTCCCCCAAAATGGCCACCCACTTCCTTCTCATGACAATGTCTTAGAATGCTCTCCATTTCTTCCTTTGGAACGCATCTCCGTATCATTTGGTCAGTACAGTGTCTGTACAGGAATGGCTCTTCCCAAAAATAGTATTTTAAATCAGAGAAAAATTTTCTTTTTTGTTGAAATGTCATTCCACTTGGGAGCACCCTTGATGATAGATAATTTGCAAAGTCCGCATACCATGGTGCTTCGTCCACTCTCATCAGTTTCTCATCCGGAAATGTTTCTGAAATTGGCATTTCCACCTCATCTCCCTTGATTGGTCTCTCAATTCTTGACAAATGATCAGCTACTACATTTTCCGACCCCTTTTTGTCTTTAATCTCCAACTCAAACTCTTGAAGTAGTAGAATCCATCTTATCAACCGAGGCTTTGCTTCTTGCTTCGCCAGCAGGTGTCTGAGTGCTGAATGGTCTGTGTAAATGATCACCTTCGCACCTAATAAATAAGAACGAAACTTGTCAAAAGCAAACACCACAGCCAATAATTCTTTTTCAGTGGTGGTGTAATTCAGTTGTGCATCAACAAGTGTCTTGCTAGCATACTGAATTACATGCAACACTTTATTTTTTCTCTGACCTAATACTACCCCTAAAGCAAAGTCACTAGCATCACACATTAGTTCAAATGGCAGTCCCCAATCAGGAACTGCAATAATAGGTGCAGAAACTAGCAATTTTTTTAAAGTTAAGAAAGCATGCATGCAATTATCATCAAAATCAAAAACAATATCTTTATTCAATAGATTGCAAAGGGGTTTAAAGATCTTAGAAAAATCCTTTATGAAGCGTCTATAAAACCCCGCATGCCCCAAGAAACTTCGGACTGCTTTGACATTTGATGGTGGTGGTAGCTTCTCAATCACTTATGTCTTTGCCCGATCAACTTCAATCCCATCCTTGGAAATCCTATGCCCGAGCACTATTCCCTCTTGGACCATGAAGTGACATTTTTCCCAATTCAGCACCAAATTTGTTTCCTCACACCGCCGCAAAACAAGAGACAAATTTGTTAGACGGTTATCAAATGATGATCCGAAACGAGAAGTCATCCATGAAAACTTCTATGAATTTTTCCACCATGTCTCCAAAGATTGACATCATGCATCTTTGGAATGTTGCTGGTGCATTGCATAACCCAAACGGCATTCTTCGGTAAGCAAAGGTGCCGTAGGGGCAAGTGAAGGTCGTTTTCTCTTGATCCTCCGGAGCGATGGCAATTTGGTTATATCCTGAATAGCCATCCAGGAAACAATAGTATGCATGTCCTGCCAACCTCTCCAACATCTGATCGAAGGGCAATGGAAAATGATCCTTCCTTGTTGCCTCGTTCAATTTACGGTAATCAATGCACACTCTCCAACTCGTTACCGTCCTTGTTGGAATCAACTCATTACTCTCATTCTTCACAAGTTGATCCCTCCTTTCTTTGGAACAACTTGTACCGGGCTCACCCATGGACTATCGGAAATCGGATAGATGATCCCCGCATCTAAGAGTTTCACCACCTCCTTTCTCACCACTTCCTTCATTGAAGGATTCAATCTCCATTGTGGTTGTACCCTCGGCTTAAAGTCATCCTCCATGAGAATCTTATGCATGCAAAATGAGGGTGAGATTCCTCTAATGTCCGTAATGGTCCATCCAATTGCTAGCCTATGTTCCCTCAACACCCTAATCAACCTCTCTTCCTCTAAAGCATTCAATTCTGCACTAATTATCACCGGAAAAGTTTCTGAGTCTCCAAGGTAAACATATTTGAGGTGAGGTGGTAAGGGTTTCAGTTCAAGCCTTGGAGCTTTTTTATTATTTTCCTTTGCCCTCTCTTTGTCAAAATCAAACTCCTCAAATTCTGCATCTTGACTCTCCTCAATCGGTTGGAGTGCTTCTAACATTCTAGCACAATCGTTCCTTGCTGATTCTTCTACCTCTACCGTTTTCGATTTGGCTATACACGCTTCTAGAGGTAATTCTGGAATGTTTTCTTCCATGGACTCCACAACAAGTTCGTCCACCACATCCACACTAAAACATGAATCCGCTTCCGACGGAAACTTCATTGCATCAAACACATTAAAAGTTACTGTTTCATCTTGAACCCTTAATGAGCTTTCCTTCCTTCCCGCACATCAATCGCTCTTTCCCCGTGGCTAAGAATGGTCGGCCCAAAATGAGAGGAATCTCCTTATCCTCTTCCATGTCCAGCACTACAAAGTCCGCTGGAAAAATTATTTTCCCCACCTTTACTAACACATCTTCAACTATCCCCCTCGGGTGCTTTATCGACCGATCCGCTAGTTGCAACGACATTGTCGTTGGCTTCACTTCACCAATCCCTAATCTCCTGAAAACAGAAAAGGGCATCAAATTTATACTAGCTCCTAAATCACATAGCACACGATCAAAAGTAATATCCCCTATAACACAAGGAATAGTAAAACTCCCTGGATCTTTGAGCTTCGGGGGTAATTTCTTTTGGAGGATTGCACTGCACTCTTCCGTTAGCATCACCATTTCCTCATCTTCTAATCTCCTTTTGTTTGAAAGGATGTCCTTCAGGAACTTCGCATAACTTGGCATTTGCTGTAATGCATCTGCAAAAGGAATGTTAATATGCAATTTTTTAAAAATTTCAATGAACTTCGAAAATTGCTTATCCTGATTCTTCTTCTTCAATCTCTAAGGAAAAGGCACGGGTGGGGTGTGATGTGCTAATTCTGGTGGTATCTCAGGGAATGGCAATTTCTCCTTTTTCTTTTGCCTTTCATCCTCTTTCTTTTTCTCTTCCCCCAAGGCACTTGAATTCTCTTCACACTGAATCTCTTCATCAATTCTCTCTTCAAACTCTTCCTTTCCGGGTTGCTCCACCTCTTTGGTAGTGTGGCCTACCTCTTCCAAAACTGTCCCACTTCTCAAAATTATGGCATTTGCCTGTTCACGTGGGTTGATCACTGTGTTGCTTGGTAGAGAACCCTGTGGTCTATCATTCAGCTTCTCGGCCAATTGGCCCATCTGTACTTTAAGATTCCGAATGGATGCCCCTTGGTTTCTAAAGTTTGTCCTCGTCTCATTCATGAACCCTGTAGTTTCTTGCATGAATTTTCCGAACATATCCTCCAACTTCGTCACTCTTTGATCTCCCGGTTGATTAATCACCCCTGGCGGGTTATTTGGAACTTGACTTTGGTTCCATTGGTTACCTTGTTGATTCTGATTTCCCCAAGCCAGATTCGGATGATTTCTCCACCCAGGGTTGTATGTGTTGGAGAACGGGTTGTTCGGTTGTCTTTGATTCCCTGCCAAGTAGTTCACTTGCTCCGTTGATGAAGATGACGGTGCAAATGTGTTGCCAACTTGGCACTCGCTGCTCACATGGTTTCCTGCACAAAACTCACATGTTAATTGAGGTGCTTGTATAGAATTTACCTGCATAGTTCCCAATTGTTTTTGGAGTGCAGTGAGTTGGGCTGAGATGGCTGTGAAAGCATCTACTTCATGAAGACCCGAAGATTTCCTCGTTGTTACTCTCTCATTCGGTCTTTGATAGTTGTTGCTTGCTAAAACCTCAAGCAACTCATACGCCTCCTCTGGTGTCTTATTCTGCAAAGCCCCTCCTGAAGCTGCATCAACCATGGTTTGCACGTTACCCATCAAACCATTATAGAATGTTTGGACTTGAAGCCAAACCGGCAAACCATGATGCGGGCTCTTCCTCATTAATTCCTTGTATCTTTCCCATGCCTCGTACAACGACTCGGCATCATCTTGGAGAAATGATGTGATATCATTTCTCAATTTCGCTGACTCCGCTGGAGGAGAGAACTTGGTCAAGAATTTTTGTGCCAATTCATTCCATGTTGTTATCGTTCCCGGTGGTAATGCCATTAACCACCTTTTTGCTTTATCTCCCAATGAAAATGGGAATAAATGCAGCCTAATAGCATCATCCGACACTCCATTTGACTTGAAGGTGTCGCAAATTTCCAGGAAATTTGCAATGTGCTGATTTGGATCCTCCTTCAAATCACCGTTGAATCTTACCGACTGTTGGATCATCTAGATGATTGCCGGCTTGATCTCGAAGTTGTTTGCTTGTACTGTAGGTCTAGTAATACTTGACCCACTTCCATTCACTGTGGGAACTGAAAATTCCCTCAGCGTTCTATTTTTTTGTTCAGCCATTTCAACAACAACTTCTTCCGATTCTGCAGTAAGTGTATCTCTTTCTCTTCTTTCTCTGTTTAATCTTCTTACAGTCCTCTCAAGCTCAAGGTCAACAGGAACCACTGGTTGACGTCTTGCTCTTCGCATAAACTGAATGAACACAATTGCAAGAAAAGTAAAATCACACTCAAACAAAAATTAAAAACAAAAATTAAAACTTCAATCTAGTTAAACTCAAGGAAAAACCTAATGTTAATTTAAAACACAGTCCCCGGCAACGGCGCCAAAAACTTGATGCGCGTTTACTACAACATGCAAAAATAGCAAGTATACTAGTCGCTCAAGTAATAAAGTGATGGGTAGGATATCGTTCCCACGAGGACTGTAGCAAATCACTGAGTTTTCCTATTGTTATCAAGTTGAAGAAATCGAATTCTTTGGATTGGTGGGAGCAATTTTTAATGGAAAAGAAAACAAAACTGAAATTAAACAAAGAATTAAATCTTAACTAATAAAGCAAAATGAAACACAGAATATCAATTCAAGCAAAACGGGTAGGGTTTTGACTTCGTTTGGACTTTTATGGGTTAAACCTAAGAGTTACACTATTTTCACATTCATGCGCAATGGTTGTAAATAGGATTCACTGATATGTTAACATACCCTCTCGGGCTATGTTTTCCTATTCATTCTTATTAACAATCCGCACCTAACAAATTGAAAGTTAATAATACTAAATTCATTAAGCATAAGAATCCTAAATTGATTTCATTAATTCTTGAATCTATCTCTAGCATCCAATACTATAATGGTGAAGACCCAAGAAGCCTAACATGAATTATTTCTCAATCTCATCATGTTCATCACATTCAGCATTAAAAAAACAGAGTAACACACAACCAAAACTTATTCATGTGGAAATAAAACCATCAAGTAATTAACCCATATAAAATCCAAACTACAATCAAAACCCTAACCCATAGAAGATTAGTTCATAGCTAAATCAATACTATAAAAACGAAAAATAGAAATAAACAAGTTAAACATAATGAAACTGAGATGAAAGAAAAGAGATCTTCCCAAAAGATGAATCTTCTAGCAAAAATCTGAATCTCCCTTTTACAATCCGAAAAACTACAAGCTTTAGTCTAAGAAAAGTGTAAAAACGGCTAAACCCTAAAAAGCTGAAGACCCTTTACAAAAAGTTAAGTTTTTCCTTTTATACTTGGTCCAAAAACCCAGCCAAAAACACGCACACACTGTGCGTTTACAAAACTGAATAAAATGACTGTCGCCGCGGCGAAGAATGAAAAATTCCCAATCGTCTCTGCCTAACTCCGCCGCAGCGAAGACAATTTCTTCGCCGGGGCGAAGCTCCTTCCAAAGTTCTGAAATTTACGAAGCGCCTCTGCTTTGCCTATTCGTTCGATTCTTCGATTTTCTGCTCTTTACCTTGGAAACAAGCTTCATCGTGCGTTGTCCTGCTCCGGAACTCTCCTATCTTCTGAAATCCGCTCAATTCTAAGTCAAAACTATCCAATTTTGTCTTTATTCGCTCAAAAAGTACATTTTAACCTGAAACACGAAAAGTAAAGAATTAAGCACCAATTCAGGTAAAAATGCACTAGTAAGTACCTGAAATCCGACAAAAAGATCAATTAAAAACTATATAATTTACGGATTATCACAAATCAGTGATGAGAATTGGGTTGTTGAAATTTTATTGTTGAAAAATGTTAAGCATTGCTTCAAGTTTATGTTTATTGATTGGATTTTGATTGAGGTTTGTTGAGTGGTTCAACCACCATTTTCATTTTTTTCGGCATGCTTAGATTCATTTTATGTGATTAGGCGAAGTTTGATAATGTTGGTGGACTCTAGAACCTAGTAGAGAAGTGCTTGAGGCGAAATTCTAGGATTAGACATGGTTGAGAAGATGATTTAGGCATTTGTTCGAAACGTTTGAGCCTTTCTAGCCGACCCATGAAATTAATTTCCCATAGTCACCCATTTGAGCTATTTAAATTTTATTGTTTTACTTTTTTCTTGGAAAATAACAGAATTGTCCAATCCTTATGCCTTAAACACTTTATCGTACCCTTAGGAGAATTCGGTCCTAATGCAAACGAAAGAGTTGTACGAATAAGCCAAAAGAATAGTTTGGGGGTTGGGAGAAGAGAAATAAAAATAAAAGAGGTAGTCACCTCAATTCAATTGAATTGTTGTTTTATGCTTTGTTAAAATAAAAAAAAAGAATTTTCGTTTAAGGGTATACCGGCTAGAAACCAGAACCCGCCTTAAAAACTGCCTAGCAGTACTTGGCAACCTCTGGTGTAATAACGCCACGTACACCTTAAAGCCAAAGCCCTCCCGCATTTATGGTTTCGGGAATAAGAAAAATGAAAGTTTTGAGGGTGGTGAATTAACAGACATTTCAATTGGTGGTTAAGAAGAAGTGGAGTTCGATTAGACGTTAGCGTTTGCATTAGGAAAACCGAGTCTTCTTACTTTGTGATTCCTATCCTTTTTGTTGGAACCCACTGACCGAGCCTAACGTTACAACCTTTTAAAGACCTTTTGATTCTCATTTTTGTTTAGTCCTCATTAGTGGAGAGTAGTTCGATATTTAGGCTTATGGAGTCCATCACCATTTGATAAACTTTACATTTTTGCATAAAATAATCCGGGAAGTTGAAATGTGGATTGAAGTAGGGATCACCTACTTGGTGGACCGATTGAGGAAGACAGTCGATAATGCTTATAACTTCTTGGAGTGTTGAATATTTCCTTATTATAATTTTTCAACAACTTTTGAGGCTTGTGCAATTTCTAGGCAATTTGTTTGTTGAATTTGAGTCTTGTTAGTTTTGTTCATTTTCCAGTTTTGTTGTGTTTTATGTTTTCGTCATTGTTTATGTTTTTGTTTTCGTTGGTTTTGTACCGTATGCTCGGGGACGAGCATATCTTTAGTTTGGGGGTATTTGATAATCCGTGGATTATACAATTTTCTTTAGTCTTTTTATTCGGATTTCAAGTACTTTGTGGTGCATTTTGACCTTAATTGTTGTTTAATTCTTTACATTTTGTGTTTCAGGTTAAAATGGACAATTTATGCAAATAAGGACAAAATTGGAAGTTTTTGACTCAAAAGTTAGCGGATCTCAGAAGTTAGGAGAGTTCACGAGGATAAAGCACGATGAGGCTTGTTCCAAAGGGAGAGCATCGAGAATCGAAGAAGGAATCGAAGAAGCAAGCAGAGTGGCAGTTCTGTAATTTCAGAACTCGTCAAGTAGCTTCGCCCCTGCGAAGATTTGTCCTTCACCGTGGCGAAGTACGCCAGACACGCTCCAGATCTATTTCTTTCTTCGCCGCGGCGACGGTCATTATTTGCAGTTTTGTTAAACGCACAATTTCACTTTGTGCGTGTTTTTGGGCAAGGTATAAAAGAAAAACTAAGCCTTTTGTCCAAGGGTCTTCCTTTTTAGGTTAAAGAGCTTTTACATATTCTTTGGATGAGTTTTTGATGCGATTTTGGATTGTAACAAGGGTGAAGATTCGATTCTAACTAAGGGATTCATCTTTTGGGGAGAATCTTAGTTTCATTATGTTGAACTTGATTATTTGTGTTTTTCGTTTTTGTATTGTTAATTTAGCTATGAACTAACCATTTTTGGGTTAGGGTTTTGATTGTAGTTTGGATTTTTAATGGGTTAAGTGTTTGATTGTTTTATTTTCATATGAGTATGCTTTGGTTGTGTGTTTACTCTGAGTTTTAATGGTTATTGTGATGAACATGATGAGATTGAGAAATGAGTCATGTTAGGCTTCTTGGGTAATCACCATTATAATATTGGATGCTAGAGATAGATTCAAGAATTAATGAAATCATTGTAGGATTCTTTTGCTTAATGAGTTTGGAATTGTTAACCTTCAAATTATTGGGTGCGGAAGGTTAATAAGGGTGAATAGGAAAACATAGCCTGAGAGGGTATGTTTAACATCTTAGTGAGTTCGATTTACAACCATTGCGTATGAATGTGATTGTAGTGTAATTTTTAGGTTTAACCCATAAAATCCAAATGAAGTCAAAACCCTACTTGTTTTACTTGAATTGATTATCCGTGTTTTAATATTGCACTCTTAGTTAAATTTTAGTTTAAAATTTATTGTTAAGTTTAATTGCAGTTAGCTCCCATCAATCCAAAGAAGTCGTTTGCTTCAACTTGATAACATTAGGAAACTTAGTGCTTAGCTAATAATCCTCGTGAGAACGATACTTTACTCATTATTTTATTACTTGTGCGATTAGTATACTTGCTACATTTTGCATGTTGTAGGAAACACGCATCAGTACCTCACCTTAGCGAAGAACAATCTTCGTTGCGGCGAAGTTTACTTGGCAAAAATTCACCCCACTTGCTTCGCCGCGGCGAAAACACATTCTTCGCCGCGGCAGGAAAATACAGGAGATACTTCGCCTCGGTGAAGAATAATCTTCACCGTGGCAAAGTCTGGGACTTTTCCTCTTCCATTTTGTGGTAAATGTTCTTCGCCGTGGCGAAGAAACTCCTTCGCCCCGGCGAAGTCTGGGACATTTTTTATTTCTTTTTTGCCTTAGTTCGAAACTTCACCTGAAACACCCAAAAGTGCACAAATTAAACTTCATCAAAAATCAAAAGATAACAAAACAATTTCAAAGCAATAAACAATATAATCAATTGAAAACACTTGGGTTGCCTCCCAAGGAGCGCTTGTTTATAGTCGGAAAGCTTGACTCTCTCAATTCTTCATGTCAGTCCGGACTATCCAAGTATATCACATCCCAGAAATCTCCCTTGTGCTGGAGCTTCATTTGTTGATGATCTTTTTCACACAGGGACTTTGTTGAGAGCTTAGCCACCCATTTCCATCCCTTGGTCATAACTTTGGTGGCTCGACTCTTCTCACCGACCGCTTTCTATTTTCTTGACTTTCCCTCACCCTTTTTGAGCTGAGAGCCCTAGTCCTTGTGAAAACACAAACTCGACTGTGGCTCATCTTGGAATGTTATGCAACCCTTTCCTTTATGGTCCTCACTCTTGAACTGATTCGGGTTAACCATGCATCCCTTAATTTTCACATTAGGACTGTTCAGTTGGAATGGTTCGATTTTTGACTAGTCCACCAAATCGATTTTTAAACATGACTCTTGCTTAGGTAGGATTCTCATCGACTTGAGGACATTAAATGTTACTTCTTCATCTTGCATCCTCATGATCAATTTCCCTTCTTGAACATCGATTAAAGCTCTTCCGGTAGCCAGGATAAGAGGAATCTCCTTGTCCTCTTCCATATCCAATACAGAGAAGTCTGCAGGGAAGACACCTTAACCAACACATCCTCTACAATGCCCCTCGGATGCTTTATGGATCTATCCGCAAGTTGCAAGCATATGGTTGTCGGCTTCACTTCACCAATTCCTAATTTTCTAAAAACAGAAAAAGGCATAAGGTTAATGCTGGCACCTAGGTCACATAAAACTCGATCAAAGGTAATATCTCCATTATAAGAAATATATTATATTGTGACAAAATTAATTTTATCAAAATCTATTTCGTCACAAGTAATATAGGTATTATGAAAAAATAAAAAAACATCACATTAAGTATGACAAAGGGAATATACAGTGACTAAAAAAAATATTGTCATAATATTTTATCACAATAAAGAAATCCATAAGAAATATATTGAAAAAAAAACAATTTTATGATAATATTTCGTCACAAATTTTTGGCGCCAAATTTTGGCACTTAGGTAAATTGTTTATTGTGACAAACATATTTTGTCATAAAACATTTTAGTCACTATATTTAGTTATACATGCTATAACTACAAATTATTTTGTCACAAAAGAATTTATTTATTGCTACAAAAATAAATTGTCATAATATATGTTGAAATAGAGATATTAATGACAAAATGTTTGAATCAAAGTTTAAGCACCAAGATAAATTGTTTATCATGACAAACATATTTGTCATAAAAAACTTTAGTCACTATATGTAATAATACATGCTATAATTACAAACTAATTTGTCACAAAAGAATTATTTATCATTACAAAATATATATATATATATATATATATATATATATATATATATATATATATATATATATTTATAAATGTTATAATGGAGGTATTAGTGACAAAATATTTGAGTTAAATTAAATGTGATATTTTGTGACAAAATTTGCTAAAAAAAATATAATATGGTCTCCTTTAATTTTTATTTTTAAAAACTCAAAAAGGCCAAAAAATTGTAAAAATACAAAATCATTAATAATTTTATAAATGTAAATATTATATGCCATTTTCGGCTTTAATGTTATAGACTTAATATTTGAATCACATGATAAATATTAATATATGTATTACAAGTTTACATCAAAGATTAAATTACAAAAATAAATCGATTCAATCATGATTACAAAAAGGGAAAAAGAGAAAAATTGAATTGGGCAAAAAAGGGAAAAAGGGAATGTTTTTATGAACTCTCCTTTGATTCTCCTAATTTTCTTCTGTGTTACAACAAAAAAAGGAAAATTTGAATTGGGTGAAGTGAGCCGCCTTTGGTCTCTTCTTTTCTTTGTAAAATTGAATTGGGAAAACCAAATCCTGAAAGAAGAAAAACAAAACGCAAGAAGGAGAAGAAGCAGGGAGAGGGGACAAACACTCTCTAAAACGCAATTGTTTCCCTCACATTTTAGCTGTGAGTTTATATTTATAGATAGACATGTAGAACGAAATGAATATATATAATTAGTAAGGAAGAGAAATAGATGAGTAGGTTTGCTTGAGTGGTTAAACGAAAAAATTGAGAGAAGAGTGCATTGGTTCGAATCTCGCAATACCATTCTTTAAAAAAAAAAAAAAAAGGTTTTTTTCTATGTTCTTTTTTTTATTATTTTTTTTTAAAATGGTTTTTTCTTTGCTCTCTTTTTTTTTTTTTTAAATTTATTTCATTAATGTTTAGCAGCTCCATAATGATCTTTGCACACAATTTACTCTTAATTTGGAAAAAGAAAAGAAAAAAAGAACCCATTTTAGCATATTAGAATCTATCCTAATCCAATAAAAATACAATGAGTAATCTATGGTTTATGCTTCTTATGTAGACTTACAAGTTATCCTAATTCCTAATCTTAAAAGGATTCTAATGATATAATATCCTAATTTTGTAATGAGTTATATTCTTCATCATACCTAGCAATACTTAATCCTAATACTACTCCAACTTCTAATAATAACTCTAGACTAATAAAACTTGACTAAATTAATTAATATCAGAAAACGCACGTTGGAGGCTCCTCCAAATTTGTCGACGAATGTTTTGCTACCGATCCAAGTGTAGGATCAAACCTGCGTAGTCCACATGAAGACAATCTCAAAAGAACCAAAGAGGGATTTGCTAGATCCTCTTTGGCTTCAAGATTAAGAAGAAAACAAATCAATTGAAATTGATTTTTTTTGGGCCAAGAGTGTTTCTGCCGTGGCAGTGAAAAGAGAGGGCTGTTGTGTGTTTTATTTTCAAAGAAAGAAATCCCTTAATTAAAAATCACAAACTTTTCCTTTTATATTAAAAAACAATTTACCCTAATCCCATACGGAATAGGCTTGGGCTCCAACCAAAAGGCCCCATGTTGCCAAACACTCCCAATTTGATTTATTTTATTTTCCATCATTATCTCAATTAAAATCAATTAATATATATTTAAATATATATTAACATTTAACAATAATGATAATATATTTAAATATGTGCGAACACACATTTAAACGTAATTTCACTTATTTAATTTTTCTAACAAATTAAATAAAGGCTACGACCTCAGCAAATTTAATTGCACTGTGAAATTACCAAAATACCCTTTCGCCTTGAAAGACGAAAACGCCATTCTTTCTTCTTGGATCTTAAATTATCTTATATGTGTGTGACCCATAGGCTTCTCATCATACCGGCAGTGTATAGTATCGCGATTAACACCAATTAATCGTCTCACTGTCACCAGAGACCAAGATTGGGGGGTAGCAAGGCATCATGGCCACCCGATAGATTCGGATTCAGCAAAGTAGCTACCTGTCAATGATATGGTTACCGTGCAATTTGATCATTTCATCATACGTTATCTCGACGAGACAAAGGCATAGAAATAGTGTCAACCTTCGGTTACTCTTGATATTATGTATTCAGTTCCTGGACCAATGACCCGTATTATAAACTGGATAGAGCAACAACTCAATCCCACTGTGGCCACAGTTTTTAGTGTCATTGCCATATACTGAATTGCGTCGTGAGATAACTTCTCCTGTACCCGGGAGTGATGAATCCTCTGTCAATCCACCATAGTCTTGATACACTCCTCGATGCAGCCAATCACCACTGTATTGTGACTCACGAAAAGAACCGCGTTAGGCTAGTGTCAAACTACACCAATCGGTGCACAAGACGCTCCGGTGATCTCAAGTCTAAGGATCACATGCACCACCATTCGTTAGAGGATTTGTTTTATAGACACTGGGGTTACCATCCATATGGAATCCTCGGGTGGGTCAGTCCAGTGAACTTGCTGCGGTGTAATCGCCTACAACAAGCACCCATGTGTTGCACCAGGTTGTCACCAAACAACCTTGACAAGTGAGATCGCCACCGCCTTTCGAGTGGTCGTTCAACACTATGATAGCCTTACCGTATTATCTGTGCCCTTCTTTCAGAATAATACTGGGGCTATGGACGTTTCTAGAATGGCCACCATATGTGCTCATAGGGTTCTCACTATCAAGATTTGAAACACTTGATACCCTCGTCACGGTTCTACCATTCTAAGGACATATATCAATACATATTGCAATAATAATGATTTACGTGATATAGTATAAAATGCCTTGATTATTGATTAATGAACATTATTACAAAGAGTCAATTCCACAATAATTGATTGGCTCTAGGGCACCTACTTCAACAGATTCATCATTGCCTTGCATGAAAGAGATAATGTCATTTCTCATTTTTTTCCGTCTTCTCTGGTGGGAAGTATTTTGCAAGAAACTTTTGAGCTAATCCGTCCCACGTGGTGATTGTCCCAACTGGGTGTGACATGAGCCAACCCTTTGCCTTATCTCTCAGTGAAAATGAGAACAATCTCAGCCTAATTGCATCATCAGTCATTCCATTAACCTTGAATGTGTCACATATCTCTAGAAAGCTAGTGATATGCAAAATTGGATCCTCATATGAATTTCCACCAAATTGGATTGACTGTTGGATAATCTGAATTATTGTCGGCTTAATCTCAAAGTTCACTGCAATAGGTGGCCTTGTAATACCATAATTGCATTCTTGCATTGTTGGTATGGTATAATCCCTCAACGTTCTATGTACTTCTACCATGATCTCCACATGCACTACAAGAAACAGTTAATTAAGCTTAACTACAAAATAAAAAAAAATAAAAAATAAAAAACTACAAAGAAAAGAACTCAAGCTTAAGACTATACAATATTTACGATTGACTACAAAAATGAAATAAAAGCTTCAATTTAGCACTACACTAGATACTATCAATATTAATAATTAACTATCCCCGGCAACGGCGCCAAAAACTTGATGCGTGATTTCATAAACATGCAAATGTAGCAAGTGCACTAGTCGCACAAGTAATAAAGTGATAAGTAGAGTATCGTTCCCAAGAGGACAGTGTTACTAAGTACCGATTTCTCTAGTTTAAGTCCTAATTGAAGCAACAATAAATTGGATTGATGGAAAATTAACAAACTAAATACAAATTAACAAAATATAAATAAATGATAATGAAATTAAAGCAAAACCCAACAACTTAACTAATTAAACAATGCTAAAATATGCTAGGGTGTTGATTTCACCTAGATACGCTAACCCAAATCATAGAATCTATTACCTAAGTTCTAATTCCTTAATTGAAAATCGAATTCCCTAAGTTATAAAACATACCTTCTCAGGCTACATTTCCCTACTTATCCCTATCAAGCTTCCGCACCTAACAAAATGAAGATTAATAGTTCAAAGTCTTTTAAGCTTTATGGAATTTTATCTAGATTTCATAGATCGCTAAACCTATCTCTAGCGTTTGCTAATCTACGGTATTTATCCCAAGAGGCATAATCACAAATCACTTCTCAGTCTCATTATGAATAACACACATTTGAATGGTGATCAAGCATCCAAAAGTCATTAAGCAAAGAGATAAACACTCAATCATGAAATTAAAACTCAAAGTAAATCAATTCATATAAATTTGAATCATTGTATCAAGGTTACATCAAACCCTAGCTAAACAGCTCAGTTCATACTCAAAAATGAAATAAAATAACAAAAACCAACTGAATCAAGATTCATCATTGAAAAACAAGCAAAAGATGGAGAAATCTTCTCTAATTTGAAGCCCAAATCTTCAATAATCTTCTCCTTCCATGAGCTGCCTCCCAAATGACGAACTAAGACCATTTTCTCTTCCTTTTCTCTCTAATTTATACCTCTCTCACTTAAGGATCAAGCCCTAGCAAGCCAAAACGCGTCGTTTTATTTTACAGCTAGTGCAGGTTTTGCCGCGGCGAAGACTTTCGGGCCAAATTTGAGCATGATAGAGTCTGAATCTGGAACAGTGTTAAACATATGAATTGTAGCCCTTTTGATTATATTTCTGGTAGTTCAAGAATCAGCACAATATGAGGTCTACATCTCAAGTTATGGCATAAATACTGAAGCACGTCCAAAGATGTTTTTCTTCAGTTCCTAGCGTACTTTTCACGATTTCAAGCCAAGTTTTCACCCTTGTCCAGTCAGAATTAGGAAAAACCCAAAACATGAAAGTTGTAGCTCTTCTTCTTCGATTTCCAACGCTTCTAAATTCAGGGCATTCTGAGTTTCCAAGCTCAAGTTACACAATTTACGCTCAAAACTGTCATTTATGCTCAAAATCATCATTTAGGCTTGCAAAGACAAATTAATAGAATTAGGTAGCAATTATGGCCCAAATTGTATGAAAAGTACCCTAAATCCTATCAAAATTCAATGCAAAATCATAGTGTAAAATATGATTATCAGATGGATGTGGGTGAAATAATAATGGAGAATATAAGGCATACGACAAAACCAGTGAGAGCTAGCTATGCCTTCCTATATCTCATCATGGAGATTTGTATAAGAGTTGGAGTTCAAGGCAGATGATGAACCAATTTGTCATCTTGCCCCAATCCTCGACCAAGCCTATTACCAGAGGCTCCATGATAGACCTACCATTGGAGGAGCCAGTTCAAGCTCGAAAAGACCAAGACCCACAACCACTGCCACATCACCTGCTCCATCACCCACAACAAATGAGCAGCTACAACAAATCCTAAAAAAGATGAAAAGAATGGAGAGATGCCAAGATTGGATGGCAGATCAAACCCGAATGTGTACGAGATGCAGTACAAGTACTGCACCAGTCTAGGCATTAATGTATCCAACTTCCAATGGCAAGATTGGCAAGAAAAGGAAGATCAAATTCGTGATGATGCCATGGATAAAGATGATGACAACGAGGAAGGAGAGGAAGATGATGAGTAAAGCCTGAAGCACTTTTCTTTTTAGTTTTTATTTTTATTTCTTTATGTTTTGTAAGTTGGAACTGATGTTGATTTCCTAGTTTTTAGCTCTTTATTTGTTTTTTATTAGATTTTAGTTTTAGTTCGATAAGGTTGAGATCAGGATGTAATTCTTTTATATTAATCAGTGAGGATATCTAACATTGTAACGTCTTTCTAAAAACTGTACAATGCATGCATAATAACAATAGAAAATTGGGCCCAAATTGTTTCTTTTCATTACAATTCACATGTCTTTTATACACAAAGGTTACTGTTTACAAAAGTGCATTTCAAAAGACACAATAGGGGAAACAGTGTAGCTATTGCTCCTCGCGCGCCGACGCCCCTCCAACCGCAACATCACCTAGAACTGCATCCACAAAGGAAAATAACGGGGTGAGCACAAATAATGCTCGTAAGTAAAACTCTCTAAACTGTCTGTCCCCGTGTGTGACTCTTAATTCTTTCCTTTTCTAATTCTGTTTCTATTTCTGTTTCTATAACATCATGGCCTCATCTTACCGGAGGTACGGCCGGATGGCGTTCACATAGCACCATCTCACTCTCTATGGCTATTGGGTGGAATTCACACAGTACCAACCCGTTCTTAGTGACTACCGAGTGAGGATCACAAAGCACTAACTCGGTTCTTTCTAACTATCGGGTGGAGATCACCTAGCACCTACCCGTTCCTCATGAAATTTGGGTAACGATCACCAAGCATTTACCCATCTCTAGTCACTATCGGGTGATGATCACAAAGCATCAACCCGCTTCTACTAGCCATTGGATGATGATCACAAAGCATCAACCTACATTTCTCTTAACTAGTCGGGTAGTGGTCACAAAGCATCTACCCATTTCTACTACTCATCGGGTGACGATCACAAAGCGTCGACCCATTTCTCTAAGGGCTATTCGGATGATGATCACAAAGCATCAATCCGATTCCCATAACGGTCGGGTGATGATCACAAAGCATCATCCCAACTATACTACTCTTCTAACTCATTCTATTGTAGCATTTTTCAATGCTCTCTACCCTTAGAGTAATTTTACCCACTAAGCTCTCTACTCATAGGGTATTTCTAAACACAAAGTTTTCTACTCTTTCTTAGGTCACTTGCCAATGCATATAACAATGCACATGGATGATTCATCTCTACTAATGCACTTGTGAAATGCCAACATGCAATGTTGCAAGAATTAAGGTTCATTACTCACACTCAAACCTCTATTAGGCATTTCATCAAACAACTCATGTGCATTATAAAACTCTATCATAGCCATGAATCTAAAACTTTTCTTAACCATCCAAAATGGGGAAAAACCCCTTCACAAAGTCATAATAACCTGTCAAACAAAACACTTCCAAAAAGGGTTCCATAATACCCCCTTAAATTCCATCTCAACTACCTTGCCTAACCAACAACCCATTTCTCAAATTTGCAAGGTATAAACAATCACAAAGCATAGAAATCTCTACTTAATCCTTCATACATGCTATAATACATGCATATCACATACATACATCATTTCTATCAAAACCCTAATCAAGAAAATTCATAAATCTCAACTTGGGTTGGGTTTTACTTACTTGCTATGTAGAAACTTCACAAATCCTTCCTTTCACTTGCTTAGCTTGACTTTTCCTCTTATCTTAACCAAAACAAGGAAAACCCTCAAATTTCAATATGGGTTAAAACTCCCAAATCACACAACTTAAGTAGAGATCCTTACCTTAGGAAGCCTTAGGTTACTTTTCCACCCCAAATCACTTCAAAACCCCTTGGAATACCTTGATCAAAAGAGAAGAGAAGTTGAGAGGAGTAAGGATGGGAAGTCACGTTTGAGAAGAAGAGAATGAGGGGTTTCTTTGATTCTAATTCCTTTTAATGAAATACATCCCAAAGCATTCCCATTTTGCCCTTATTCTTCTTTGGGAATTCCATCCATATCCTTTGATTCATTACAATCTCACCCCCATGTCAACACATTCTCTATGAAAAATCCTTACAATTAACTCCCCACTTTTCCTGCTAATTAGGGGTAGAAAGGTCAAATTACCCTTAAGGAAGAAAATATCTAAAACTCAATCAACAATTTATTCGGGTTGTCGCCGCGGCGAAGAAACTCTGCGCCGCTGGCTCGTCTGCCAGCCTTCCCCTAAGGCTTAACCTCTCTTCCGCGGCGAAGATTCTTCTTCCCGCCCTGAACACGCAGACGAAATCCTTCTGCTTTTCAACCAATTTCAGGGCAAACGTTCAACACAACACCAAAACAACTCAAAATAAGAGCGAAAGAGGAAACAGTAACAACGTACCTCAAGCGGGGCGTTACAAACATATTTGGCACCATAGATTTTCATTTGTTTGACAGATGATGATAATGAGGAAGCTAAGGAATGGATGCCAGGATTCTGCACAAAAATCAGCCTCTACGGATTAATCAGGGGAGTATCTCGTAACCTCTACTTTTATTTTTCTATTCCTTGGATGTGCATGATGTGACATTAGGGACAATGTCATTTTAAGTTTAGGGACAGGAAAATTTTGAAAAAAATTTGTGTTTAGTTTGTTTGTGTTTTAGCTCAGAATTGTGTTTCTTTTTGTTTTAAGTTCTTTGATTGTTATTTGTTTAGTGTGTTTTGTTGTTGTTGCCTAGATGAATTATTTTGTGTGTGTTGTGTGGTTGTTGCCTAGATGAATTGCATAAGTCTATGATGAGACTAGGATTGTTGGGATATTATTTATAGAAAATGCGAAGCATTGCTTCAAGTTAGGTTGGTTGACTTGATTTAGCTTGAGGTTTGTTGAGTGGTTCAACCACTATTTTCATTCTTTCGGCATGCTTAGATTCATTTCATGTGTTTAGGCAATTTTTCAGATTGTTTGAGCCTTTCTAGCCAACCCATGAATGAATTGTCCCTAGTCACCTGTTTCAACCTATTGATTTAATTGCCTTATTCTTCATGTACAACCAAAAATGTCCAAACCTTTCACCCTAAACACTTTATCATACCCTTTAGGAGAATTCCAAACCTCATGTATAACATTAAAGAGTTGAGAGGCATGTGAAGAAGTGATGGATTAAAAAGTTCAAGTTTAGGGGTTGTAAGAAAGGGCAATAAAAAGGGGGCAAGCAACCCCAATTGTTTTTGTGTTATAAACAAAATAAAAATAAAAAAAATAAAAAACTCTGTATATAGTGGTATTTAAAGCTTTTAGATTTCCTTATGCATTTCTAGCACAAAAATAAGAAATACATATGTTTGGGGGTTGTGAAAAAGATTGTAGAAGTTGGTTGGAAAATGAGAAAGAATGGGTTTTGTTGATGTTGCTCTTTGTGTTTACATGAGGAAAACTGAGTTCTCCTGCTTTGTTTTTCCTATCCCTTCTTTCGAGCCACTTACCCAAGCCTAACATTACAAGCAAACAAAGACCTTTTGATCCTTAGTGATGTCTAGTCCTCATTAGTGGAAAGTAGTTTGATACTTAGGCTTATGGAGTCTATCACCATTTGATAAACTTCACATTTCTACATAAAATAATTTGGGGAGTCAGAAGGTGGATTAAAGTGGGGATTACCTACTTAGGGGACCGATAGAGAAAGATAATCAATTTATAACTTCTTGGAGTGTTAAGCATTTTCTTGTAATAATGTATTTGCATTTGCAATCAATTCTAGGCATTTCTTTTGTGTTTGATTTAAATTTTCCTTTGCTTTTTCAATCTTTTTTTTCTATAGTTCTTCTTTTGTCTCATTTTGTGCCTGATCCTCGAGGACGAGCATACCTTAATTTTGGGGGTATTTGATAATCCTAGGATTATACTATTTTTTTTATGTTTTTTTGTAGGATTTCGGATACTTCTTATTAAGTTTTGTGCCTGAATTACTACTTAAATTTGTATATTTTACGTTTTAGGCCAAAACGTGCAATTGGAGCAAAACCGAGCAAAAATGAGTTTCTGGACCCGGAATCAAGCAAAATTCAGGAATCAGGGGAATTATGATGTTCATTGGAAGCATTGTGAAGTTTGTTCCTATTGGGGATTGTAACGCCCCACTTGAGGTATGTAGCTAATTTACGTTGCTTTGCTTGAATCTTTATTGTTTTGCTCTTAATTGAGTTGTGATATTGTTAATAATGTTTGGTTGGCCCTTGGTTGAATGGATATTGTGAGTTGGTTGAGTGGTTGCCCTGAAATTTGTAAAGGCTTGGTGAATGTTTGTGTTACAGACTTCGCCGGGGCGAAGAAGAAGCTTCGTCGCGATGATGAAGTCCTGCAACCTTCGGTGTAGGTTCTGTAAATTTTCGTCGGGGCGAAGAAAGATTCTTCGCCACGGCGAAGGGCTTGACAAAATGTGTATTGAGTTTCTAGAGAATTCTTCCTTTGGGGCACAATGACCATTCTACCCCTAATTAGCAGGAAAAGTAGGGAGTGAAATGCAAGGAAATTTCATGGAGAATAGGTTAGTATGGGGGTGTGAGTGTAATGAATCAAAGGATATAGATGGAATTTTTCAAGGAAGAGCAAGGGCAAATTGGGAAAGGATGGTTATCTTATGAGCTAAAAAGGGTTAAGTGAAATAAACCCTCCATTTCATTCATTTCCACCACCATACCCATTCTCTAAATTCTCTCAAGTTTCCTTTCAATTGTTCCAAGATCTCTAAGGGGTTTAAGAGAGCTTTTGAGTAATTTTGAGTAGAGATATCATCTAAAGCATCCTAAGGTAAGGATTCTTGCTTTAGATGTGAGTTTGCTTATAGTTATATTGAAATCTTATATGGTTGTTGTTGTGTTGAGTTGTAGAGAAAAGACAAAACAATAAGGGAAAGGGAAAGTGATAGAGAAGTCACTTTTTCACAAGGTAAGTAAATCCAACCAAGTTGAGTTTGAATAGGCTTTTGAGTAGAGATTTAGAGATTGAGTAGAGATGTATGCATGTATAAATATGTATTATGCTTGTTGAGGAATTGAGTTGAGATGAGTAGCTATTTGGTGGTTGTTGGATACACTTCATGTATGAGAAGTGTTTTAATATGTGTTGAGAAAGGGAAATTGAGATGAAGTTTGAGAGATGTTGTGTAAACCTATTTGGAAGTGTTTTCCTTGACAGGGTTTATGGTTATATGAGGAAATTTGCTCCCACTTTGAATGGATAGAGAGTGAAGTAGAGTAGAAATTATAGTAGAGTTTTTGTATGCATATGAATTGTTTGATGAAATGCCTAAGAGACATATGAGCATGAGTTGTGAACCTTAATTCTTGCAACATGGCATATTGGCATTTCCTAATTGCATTAATGAGCATAAACCACCCATATACATTAATTGTGTATTGAGTAATAGCTTGGGAGAGAGAGTAGAGACTTTTGAGTATAAGTCACACTATGAGTGCTAGTTTGAAAAAGAGTAGAGAATGTTGAGAATAAGCAACTCTACTAGTAAAAAGAAAGAGAGATTTAGCACTAGAGAATAAAAGAGAGAAAAGTGCTAAAGAAAAGAATAGAGTAGGTTGTGCGATGGGGAACCTGTGAGTAATGGGTAGAGTATTCCCGCATGTACGCTGCATTGAGAGAGCGGCATGAGTATGAGAGAGAGAAGTGGTGTAACCCGCGAGAGTACATGCGGATGAGGGCTATACCCGAGAGTACCCGAGAGTTAGATTATATACTCACATGGCCAAGGGTTCCAAATCCATGCATAACCAAGTCCGATCGGCTAGATTGAGTAGAAGTCACGGATAGTGGAAGCGAGTCCCGGCCGTGCCTCCGGTAAGATGAGGCCGTGACTTACAAAAAGAGTTAGTAGAAAGAGTTAAGAGAAAGAGAAAAAAGAGAGAAGTATAAAAGAGAGAGTAACTGAGAATTGTAAGGAAAGAATTAGAGAGAGAGTTACGAGGATAGATGAGTAGAGGATTTACTTACTGAGCATTAGTTGTGCTCATCCCGTTGTTTCCTATGTTTTTGCAGGATCTAGGTGAGGATACAGTCGGATGGGCGTCGGCAAGCGAAGGGAAATGGCTACACTGTCCACCTTGTTTTTGGATACTTTTGTACATGATACAACTTTTTGTATAAAGAACGTTATATGTTTAATAAAAAAAAAAAAAAATTTGGGCCCAACTTTTATGCTATCTTACATGTATTTTTACTATGTATATTGTAAAGAAATATGAGTAGAATTGAGTCGTTACAGGGATCATGAAGATCGAAGACTCAAATGAAGAAGCAAGTGAAGGGCAGTTCCATAATTTCAGCAAAGATCAGCAAGAGTTCGTTGCGGCAAGGTTCTCTCTTTGCCATGGCAAGCTAGCCTCTAGATGGATGGTTCAGCAAAATTCAAATCGATGTCGCGGTAAGAATCTTCTTCACCTTGGCGAAAATTGCAAAAATCTGTTTTGGTAAAACGTTGCGTTTTACTTGTATTGTATTAATTCCTAGGGTTTTGGCCAATTATTTAAGAGAGACTTAGTTCATTTTTTAGGGGAGGTCGACATATTTAGATAAAGGGAAGAGGAGAAGGAGATTTGAAGAATTTGGGTCTCCAAATTAGGGAAGAATTCATTCCTCTTTCAATTTCTAATATGTTGAACTCCATATTTACAGTTTATGAGATGTTTTTCTTTATTTTGAGCATGGACTAATTCACTTTTGGGTTAGGGTCTTGATGTAACTTGGATTACAGTGGTTTAATCTATAAATTTGTGTTGTTTTTTAGTTCTATTGCTTGGATTATGTGTTTATTCTTGTACTTAATGGAATTGGATGTTGGTTTCTTTTGATTCAATTGAATGTTGAGCATGATGAGACTGAGAAGTGATTCATGTGTTAGCTTCTTAGAGTAAACACCGTAGATTAAGCAAACGCTAGAGATAGGTTTAGCGATCTATGAAATCTTTATAAGATTCCATTTAGCTTAATAGACTTTGAACTATCAATCTTCATTTTGTTGGGTGTGGAAGCTTAATAGGGATAGGTAGGAAAATATAGCCTAAGAAGGTATATTCTGCAACTTAAGGAATTCGATTTATAATACTTGCATGTGAATTTGGAAGCAATAGAAATTATAGTTTAAACTAGAGTATCCTAGTGAAGTCGAACCCTAAACTCTTTTGCCTTGATTTGAATTTGTGTTGATTAGTTTAGTTTTAATCTTAGTTGTTTGATTTTGTGTTTTAATTCTAGCTTTACTTTTCCCCACAATTCCAACATTTTTGTATTCTTCAATTAGTAAAAGAATTAGGAAACTGAGTAATTAGCACGCAATCCTCATGGGAACGATACTCTACTTGATCATTGTATTACTTTTTGCGACTAGTGTACTTGCTACATATGCATGTTTGTCGAATCATGCATCAATTACCACGGCCATTTAGAATAACCTAGTGTTTCCATCAACTAAACTAGCTTGTGGCATGTAGCCTAGTCTAGTAACAAAAACCACCCATTAAGCACAAGATGATCTTAAAGACAATAACCAACCTATACCTAGGCAGGGCTACACATCAATCATTCCATGCCCAATCTTGTCTCTACAATCAATCAACTAACATCAAGGTTGACCAGGCTCTAACATCAACTAAAGATTGAATTAAATGCAATGAATGAATCTAAAACATAATAGAATCGATCAAACAAATAGATTAACAATAAAACACAAGCCTTCAATTAGATTACATCAAATCCCTAGAAAACAAAATGCAACATAAATGAAAAGAAACAATAACACCTGGAACCATAATCATGAAGAACAAAAGAGGAGGAGAGGAAGAGAACCTCCTCTCCTTTCCAAGTTCCACCTTTCCAAAGAGCCCCAAATGTATTCTCTCCCTAAAATGTGTATGTAAAACCAAAAACTCCTTAAAAATGGACTAAAGCTGCCTTTATATAGTGTTTAGACAAAATGGCAAATTTGTAAATACTGATATGAATTTCTACAAACTCAATTCATATACTACCCTAAAACAACCACTTTTAACTCAACCTAGACTAAGTTTTCTTTCAAGTCCTTATGACTATTCGGTTATCACCCTTCATGCACTTTCACAACCATCAAATGATTAAAAACAACCCCTCACAACAAGCTCCAGTCATTCACCAAATCATTTATGTCAAAATGCACAACAAATGGAAACATACACACCATGTAAAACAAAATCCGGAAAAGGAGTTTACTTGAAACTAAAGGCATACAACTTACATAAGAGATGACCAAGGACTCAATCAAGCCTAAAGGAAACTCCACCAGCTTGAAAGATACTCCAACACCAAGTTTGGCCGAACTTGGGTAAAGGAAACAAGAGAAAGCTCTTTCTCAAGACAAATCACTATTCATTCAATATTCAAGTGCCTTTACAAAATGATCAAGTGGCCTTTATATAGGCTTTACAAAATTAGGGATTTACCCTAGCAAATATTACACAATGAAAACATTAAAATATTACATTCAAATACATAAACAAAAGTCCACCACACATGTTCAAATTAAGCCATAACCATTTAATGATCAAGTGGGCAACTTTTCCCTAATTTAAGGACCCTTGTCCTTAACAACAATTTTTAGGGTTTTGCCTCCAAAATTTGAATCAAATGACACCCAAAACTTGGGCTTGGGCCAATGGAACTTGCTCCCACTTCTTGTACACGTTTTAGGTCACCAAATTGGGCTTGAGCCGTGCCTTGGAACCTTAAGACCTCTTGGACAATTTTGTGAACTTCCTTGAGTGCTTGGGATGCTTGGGCCGAATGTTGATCTTCATGTTGTCCTTGAGTCTTCAATGAAATCCCTAGCAATTGTGATTGGCATGATGGGTTAGGATTCTCATCATCCTCCCCGAGTTGAGGAGGATTTGTCCTCAAATCCGAAAGTATGCCATCTTCTAAGTATGGAGACAAGTCCCCAATGTTGAAAGTAGCCGAAACATTGCCAAATTCAGAGGGTAAATCAATCTTATATGCATTATCCCCAACTCTCTTAAGGACTTCAAAGGGACCATCGGCCCTAGGTGCCAACTTGCTTTTCCTCTTGGAAGGAAATCTCTCCTTTCTTAAATGAACCCATACAAGATCACCCGGTTGGAAAATGGTGGGTTTCCTATGTTTGTTGGCTTTCTTTCTATAGGCTTCATTAGATTTTGCTATTTGAGCCCTAATTGTTTCATGTAGCCTCTTCATGGACTTGGCCTTCTCTTTAGCATCAAGACTCAATTGAATATCAAGGGGTAGGATACTAAGTTCTATGGGAGTGATAGGGTTAAGGCCATAAAGAACTTCAAAAGGAGAGTGGTTAGTGGTAGCACTAGGGGACCTATTATAGGCAAATTCGGCATGGGCTAACTTGTTGTCCCAATCTCTCAAACTCTTGCTCACCAAGGTTCTAAGGATGGTTCTTAGGGTTCTATTGGTGACTTCGGTTTGACCATCAGTTTGGGGGTGATGGGAAGTGCTAAACAAAAGTTTGGTACCCAACCTACTCCACAAAGACCTCCAAAAATGGCTAAGAAATTTTGAATCCCTATCCGACACTATGCTCCTTGGTACACCATGCAATCTCACAATTTCTTTGAAAAATAATTCAGCCACATGTGATGCATCATTGGTTTTATTGCATGCAATGAAATGTGCCATTTTAGAGAATCTATCAACAACAACCATTATGGAATCTTTACCTCTTTGGGTTCTCGGCAATGCCACAATGAAATCCATGCTCAAGTCTTCCCATGGTTGGTTAGGAATGGGCAATGGAGTGTACATCCCCGGCTTGAAATGACTCTTGGCCCTATGACAAACCCCACACCTTGCCACTATGGTTTGGACATCTCCAATCATCTTAGGCCAAAAGAAATGATCCTTAAGAATCTCCACTGTTTTGGTAACTCCAAAATGACCCGCAAGCCCTCCACCATGCACTTCTCTTACAAGTAATTCTCTAAAACTCCCTTGTGGTACACATAACCGGTTTCCTTTAAACAAAAACCCTTCTTGAACCACATAATCCTCAAAGCTCCCCTTTGAACACTTAGCCATAATTTCGGCCATTTGTTCATCTTCTTTGTAATGCTCCCTCATCATGCTAAACCCAAGTACTCTCGCATCCAAAATGGAAAGGATGGAGTACCTCCTTGACAATGCATCCGCAACTACATTAGTACTCCCTTGCTTGTACTTGGATACAAATGAAAAGGATTGAAGGAACTCAACCCATTCGGCATGCCTTGAATTCAACTTAGGTTGCCCATTGATAAACTTGAGAGCTTGGTGATCCGAATGCAACACAAATTGTTTAGGCCTCAAATAATGACTCCAATGATCTAAAGCTCTAATAATGGCATAAAACTCTTTATCATAAGTGCTATATCTCTTCCTAGAATCATTGAGTTTCTCACTAAAATATGCCAATGGCCTTTTATCTTGAGTAAGGACCGCACCTATCCCTACTCTACTAGCATCACACTCCACTTCAAACAACTTAGAAAAATCGGGTAAAGCTAGAATGGGTGCTTCATAAAGCTTCCTTTTAATCACTTCAAATGCATCTCTTGCCTCTCTTGTCCACTCAAAATTCCCTTTTTTCAAGCGCTCGGTGATTGGTGACATTAGGGTACTAAAGTTGGGCACAAATCTCCTATAAAATGAGGCTAAACCATGAAAGCTCCTTACTTCACTAATGGACTTAGGTTCGGGCCAGCTTTTAATTGCTTCAACCTTGGATTGATCAACCATAATTCCCTCTCCCGAAACCACATAGCCTAAGAAGACTACCCTCTCCATAAAAAACTCACATTTCTCCATCTTAGCATATAATTTTTGTTTTCTCAACACTTCAAACACTTGCCTAAGATGGTTTTTATGATCATCCTCACTTTGACTATACACTAATATGTCATCAAAATAAACAACAACAAATCTGCCCAAAAAAGGTTTAAGTACCTCATTCATCAATCGCATGAAGGTGCTTGGTGCATTGGAGAGGCCGAAAGGCATGACCATCCATTCAAAAAGCCCTCCCTTGGTTTTGAAGGCTGTTTTCCACTCATCCCCTTCCCTCATTCGGATTTGATGGTACCCACTCCGTAAGTCTATCTTGGAGAAGATACAAGAGCCATGTAACTCATCAAGCATGTCATCAAGCCTCGGTATGGGAAACCTATACTTGATGGTAATGTTATTGATAGCCCTACTATCCACACACATCCGAAAACTTCCATCTTTTTTTGGTACCAAGAGGGTTGGAACCGAACAAGGACTCATGCTCTCCCTCACATACCCTTGACTAACTAGCTCATCCACTTGTCGTTGCAACTCTTTGGACTCTCTCGGATTGCATCTATAGGTTGGTTTGTTTGGTAAAGGTGCCCCGGGTAGCAAATCAATATGATGTTCTATTCCCCTCAAAGGTGGCAGCCCGGGTGGTAACTCATTAGGGAAAACATCTTCATACTCATGCAACAAAGGTTGGACTAGGGAATGGGGTGTGCTAGCATCAACTTCTCTCCTCTCGGCAATAAGCAAGGTTAGGATGGGTTTGTGTTTGGTGATGGCCTTTTCTATTTGATTGCCATTGAGGAAAAGGTTCTTTTGTGAGTTTTCGGTCTTGGTTGGTGATGGTGGGGAAAGTGTTTGATGGGGTGGTAAAGGGCTCAAGGTGATGGTTTTCTTGTTGAACCTAAAAGTGTAAGTGTTCTTTCTCCCATCATGGACAACTTCCCTATCAAATTGCCAAGGCCTACCTAGCAACAAATTACAAGCATCCATTGGTATTACATCACACAACACTTCATCCACATATCTCTTACCTATGGAAAAAGGGACCACTACTTGTTTGGTAACACTAAGGGAGCTCCCATTGCTCAACCATTGTAATTTGTAAGGGTGGCTACGGTTTTGGGTAGGAAGCTTCAATTTTTCAACAAGGGTGGTAGAAGCTACATTGGTACAACTCCCACTATCAACAATAACCGAACATACCTTCCCTTTGATGGTGCAACGGGTTTGGAACAAATTTCCCCTTTGTTCTTCGGTGGAGTCAACTTGTGCATGCAAAACCCTTTTCAAAATCAATGCATCACCAACATCAGCTTCTTCAACAATCTCATCACCACTCTCGGATTCTTCCTCTTCACTTTCTTCTTCTTGGACCGCCTCTTCGATCTCTTGTATCTCTTTGAGGGACATTACCCTCTTGTTGGGACAATTGGCTTGGAAATGTCTATAGCCATGACACTTAAAACACTTCTTGTCTTTCAAATCCCCTCGGGTGCCTCCTTGAGCCACAAATTTCGGTTTCTCCTTAGGTGCTTCATTCACTCTTTCCTTGCCCTTGTCTTTGTTGTAGTTGACATAAGGTTTGGAATAAGATGAGGATCCTTTGTAGGAGTTGCTGCCCTTGAAATATGGTTTTGGTGCTGAAAGTTTCAGACTTTGGAGTTGCTTCTCAACCTTGTTGGCTAGCTTGCATACATCCCCCAAGGAATGATAAGGCTGCAATTCCACTTTGTGAGCTATTTCCTTTTGTAATCCTCCCAAAAACCGAGTGATGGTTTGCTCCTTTTCCTCCGGAACATCACTTCTCATCATAAGGCCCTCAAACTCCCTTATATACTCCTCTACCTTCCTATCTCCTTGCTTAAGATTATACAAACTCATGTAGAGATCTTGCTTGTAATTGTCGGGCAAGAACCTCTTTCTCAACATTCTTTTCAATTTTTCCCATGACCTCACTCTAGTCTTCCCTTCTCTCTCTCTCTTCTTTTTAGTGTTTTCCCACCACAAGGAAGCATATCCTTTAAACTTCAGAATAGCTACCTTACATTTCTTTTCATCCGTATACCCCTTAAACTCAAACACTCTCTCAATATCACTCAGCCAATCTAGGAAAGCATTAGGGTCTAGGCTACCCTCAAACTCGGGCAAGTCTATTTTGATTCCCCTATCGTCATCAATTCTCCTCCTCCTAGGAGCCTCGGATCCACTAGAGGATGCACTACTATCTATTAAATCTTCCATATATAGTGGGGTCTGAATTATGGTTCTTTGACGGTAATGCGGGCGACCTTCCCGTTTGGGCGGTTGTAGGGATTCCTCAAAGGTGGGTTTTGGTTGGGATAGATTAGCAATGTCCTTAGACATGCTAACCATCAACTCCATCATACTAGACATATTCTTCTTAACATCATCAAGTTCTTCTTGAATTTTCAGGTTGGCACTCTCCCATGGGGGTTGGGGTGAAGTTGGTGAGGAAGTGCTCTTGTTTGCCATGGAGATGGGGGAGAAGTTTGGCTACTGTGAACAGTAACCTCAGATGAACAGTAACTTTTTGAAAGTTAAAGAAAATGGAAAATGGGAGGGAAAGGTCAAGTGTATGAGTTTTGGTGGTTTTGGTTAAGTGTAAGTATTCTGTGAATAGTAACCTATGAATAGTAACTTGTGAATAGTAAATTGTGAATAGTAATGTGGGATTAGGCTAGGAAATGGTGTTAAAAAAATTATGGTTAAGGTTTAGGGTTTTTTTTTTTGGGTTTTAGATGAATTTGGAAGGGATTGGTTTGGTTTGGATGGGATGTCAAGTGGGTGGTTAGTGTTGGTGTTTAGAATAGTGTTCAATGAAAGAGAAAATGAGAAAAGTGCACAATGGTTTGGTTTGGCCGAACTACACACACACTCAACACTTCTCCAAATGTTTTTCTCTATCAATCAATACCTCAATCTTCACAAATTCAATCCTCAACCTTAGCTCTGATACCAATTGATATGAATTTCTACAAACTCAATTCATATACTACCCTAAAACAACCACTTTTAACTCAACCTAGACTAAGTTTTCTTTCAAGTCCTTATGACTATTCGGTTATCACCCTTCATGCACTTTCACAACCATCAAATGATTAAAAACAACCCCTCACAACAAGCTCCAGTCATTCACCAAATCATTTATGTCAAAATGCACAACAAATGGAAACATACACACCATGTAAAACAAAATCCGGAAAAGGAGTTTACTTGAAACTAAAGGCATACAACTTACATAAGAGATGACCAAGGACTCAATCAAGCCTAAAGGAAACTCCACCAGCTTGAAAGATACTCCAACACCAAGTTTGGCCGAACTTGGGTAAAGGAAACAAGAGAAAGCTCTTTCTCAAGACAAATCACTATTCATTCAATATTCAAGTGCCTTTACAAAATGATCAAGTGGCCTTTATATAGGCTTTACAAAATTAGGGATTTACCCTAGCAAATATTACACAATGAAAACATTAAAATATTACATTCAAATACATAAACAAAAGTCCACCACACATGTTCAAATTAAGCCATAACCATTTAATGATCAAGTGGGCAACTTTTCCCTAATTTAAGGACCCTTGTCCTTAACAACAATTTTTAGGGTTTTGCCTCCAAAATTTGAATCAAATGACACCCAAAACTTGGGCTTGGGCCAATGGAACTTGCTCCCACTTCTTGTACATGTTTTAGGTCACCAAATTGGGCTTGAGCCGTGCCTTGGAACCTTAAGACCTCTTGGACAATTTTGTGAACTTCCTTGAGTGCTTGGGATGCTTGGGCCGAATGTTGATCTTCATGTTGTCCTTGAGTCTTCAATGAAATCCCTAGCAATTGTGATTGGCATGATGGGTTAGGATTTTCATCAAATACTGGTTGGCGAAATTAGGGTTGGAAATGTGAATTTTTTGCATTCTGTGCGATTTGCGCCATGGCTCAAAGTTTTGCACTGTGGCTTAATTAAATTGCATCATGGCTCAATTAAATTGCACCGCAGTTGAATTGAGCGTTTGTACAATCGTTGAGTCTAACGACGCAATTGCGTCGTGGCCTGATTAACTACATCGCGCCTCAATTTGGATTTCGTTGACTTTATGCCGCAGCTTAGAAAAGTGTTCTACGACTCAATTTCTGTTTCGTCGTCTTCATGCCATGGCTCAGAAAAGTACGCTGTGGCTCAAATGCGGAATTTCACTCTTTTTCCACTTGCCTTGATTTATTAGCACTCGACGGGTCCAGGATCTCCGAACACCAACACAAGCACGAATAATCCATCTTTTTGCACCTAAATACCTGAAAACACAATAAAACCTGTGATTTTGGGAGATAACAAAACAAGCATAAAATCACATCATAAATCATGCATTAAACCTTAAATTTCTTATAGTTTCACCCCCAGTGTCTATGGAATAAATCCTCTAATGAATGGTGGTGCATGTGATCCTTAGACTTGAGATCATCGGTTCGCCTTGTGAATCGATTGGTGTAGTTTGACACTAGCCCAACATAGTTCTATTCAAAGCTATCAATACAATAGTGATTAGCTGCATCGAGGAGTGTATCAAGACTATTGTGGATCGACAAAAGATTCACCACTCCTAGGTATGGGAGAAGTTATCTCACTACGCAATTTAGTAAATGACAATGACACTATATATGTGGCCATATGGGATTGAGTTGCTGCTCAATCCAATTTATTTATTCGGTCATTAGTCTAGTAACTGAATACAAAGATATCGAGAGTAACTGAGGTTGAAACTATTTATGTACTTTAGTCTCGATGAGATAACAGATGATGAAAGGATTTGATTGCACAATAACCATAACGTTGATAGGTATCTATTTCATTGAATCCAAATCTATCGGGTGGTTGTGATGCCTTGCTAGGGGCCAATCTTGGTCTGAGTGCAGTAAGGTGATTAATTGGTGTTAATCGTGATACTACTCACTGCCGATATGATGAGAAGCCTACGAGTCACACACTTAGAAGATAATTTAAGAATCAATTTGTACAAGGGGTATTTTCATCTTTTAGGATGAAAATGTATTTTGGTAATCTCACAGTGTAATTAAATTTGCTGAGGTTGTTACCTGTATTTAATTTACATTAAAATTAAATTAGTGAGATTATATTTAAATATATGTATGCATATATTTAAATGAATTATTATTATTAATTAAATATTAATATATTTTATAAATATATTAATTGATTTTAATTATAATAATAATTAATTAAATATAAAATACCATAACAAGGGTGTTTGGATACAAGGGTGGATTAGGGTTGGAGCCCATGTCTATTCCATATAGGAATAGGGTTTTAGAACATGCACAATATAAGTGCAAGTTGTGTTAAAGAAAAATTGATAATTCAATCATTATTATTGAATAGAAAAGGCAGTCGACCCTTTACTCTCACTCTCTCACATTTCCCTTTGTGTAAATCAAAGTTTTTTTTCTTTTTCTTTTTTTTTTCTTTTTTTTTTAATTCAACTTGATTCTTGATGCCACCCCTTTGTTCTAGCAAAATAAGGGCTGGTTCTTTGGATTGTCTTCATGTGGATCAACGTTTGTGCCATTCTACATTGAATCGATAGCGAAGAAAATTCATAGACACTTGAAAGAGCCTCCAAATGTGTGGAAGATCTCTGATTCTTGAATGGATAGATATTATTTTGTGTAGAATTTTGATATAACATGTAAACTATATAATCTATACCCGGATCTTGGCATAAAAGGAATTGATTAATCCTCTTGATTTTAGTTTTTCCACTGCATTGGGTAGATCGATTCCTAACATGCTCTAGGCGATATCTCTCGGAAAAGTCCCCCGAAGGTTGGACGGCGATTTCAGATACCCCCTTGAGGTGTGGAATGTCCATTCCCCCTCATTATTTCATTGCCAATGTTTTGAATAGGTTTGGCATTGCCCCCTCCAATTTTCAAGGAACTCATTCATAATTATTCTAGGTATGTCCATAGCGTAAATGATAGCTGAGTTAGGGAAGTTATCCATGGAAGAGCTCGTCCACTTGTACAGGCTGAAAAAGAGTCATGACCAATCATACTGCCTCTCTAAGGCGAGGAAAGTACATTTTAATAGTTTGGTAGGAGTCCCAAAGATGATTTTAAATTAGGACTCCCAATATTTTTTCTATGAGGCTTGGGAGACTGACATTTTTGCCTCGGAAGCTAGTAAGAACTCCAATCTTTGTGCGAATAAGAGGGTTTCCTAGTCTGGCAAGCGAACTAACCCTATATTCTCTTTGTTTTGCAGTAAACATTGAGCAAAACTTCCTCCCTAAAGCAAGCTTAGAGCGGCTTCAATATTTTAGCAATCTTCCCAACAGTGAGCATGACATTATTGAACTCATCATGCTCTCTTGTTTGGCGGTATATCGCTTTTATAGCGGTTCTACAAAGTTCTGTACCATTTTTTAGAAAGGTAAGTGCTCGGTAGCTCATTGTTATGTCCTTATCTTGATAAATCACTGACAGCTTATCTTTCTTTGTAGACATGTGGGCCGATAAACTAAAAGGCTTTAAGAAGAAAGCACCAACCTGCGAGGCTGCCAAGAAGTTGTCAATCATCCCAGTAAAGAAGCAGCCCATGGATACTGTCGAGGTGGCTGGGCAAGGTACCTCATGGCTGCCGCCCAAACGTAGCAGTGGTGAAATTGGAGAGGGCCCAAATGCAAATAAGCCCACGATTGCCTCCAAGGCAGTTAGGCAGAAGGGTGCCCCCAAGCCCCCCAAGAGCTTGGCGAATAAAATCTCTAAGCAAGCTAGAGGCTTGGTGAAGAAGAAGGTGTCTGAGTAGCAAGAGGGCTTGAGCAAGAAGAAATTGACTGAGCAACATGGAGGCTTAGGAAAGTAGAAAGTTACCGAGCAATAGAGAGGCTTGGGAAAAAGGATTGTCAGGCATGCTGGTGGTTCGAAGGATATCTCAACCAAGAGCACGGCCAAGAAGAAGGTTGTTCTGGCGGGCGAGGCCATCATCCCCATTGGAAGCAAGTCAAGCTCGCCTCTACGACATGGCAGAGGGAAAACAAACGAGGCAATTCTGGCCGAGCTTGACAAACTGATTAACGGGCTCCTAGAGCATATAGGCATTAGAGCCTTGGCGGCCAAGGAAGCCATTTTGTTGCAGACCTACGAGATGCTTAAGGCCGCCCCTCCTCACGAGTAGCTTGCTCGCATCTACAACTATGCCACCAAGGTATTGATAGTTCGCCTTCCTCACATTATTTATAGGCTTTCTTCTTTACTTCTCGATAATTGTTTCTTTATTTTTAGGCTTGCACGGCAACCAAACTCCTTCTTGATGAGAGTTATCTTACCTTGGAGGGTAACCATGTCGGATGGCAAAAAGTAGAGAAGCTGATAGAGGATGCCTTTGTGAGGGTCAAGGTGGTGGAGAAGGAAAAGGAGTCATTGTGGGCCGAGCTTGAGTGGTTGAGGGAGTAGGCTGCGGCCTTCGAGGTCAAGGAGAGATAGTTCCTTGATAAACTCTCAGTGAGTGAGGCTACTCGGACAAAGGCTGAGGCGAACTTGACCAAGGTCGAGAAAGATCTAGCATAGCAGCGGGGTGCCAACAACAAGTTGAATTCCAAGCTTGTTGCGGCTCAAAAGGCCGCGTCAGACATGGAATCCAAGTATGTGAGCACCTTGGGCTAGCTCTTTTAAAAGAGTGAGGATTACAAGGAGGCCAAGTTAGTAGAAGTTAACCTCAGAAAAAAGGTTAAGACCCTGAAGTCGGAAGTCAAGGACCACGATTGGGAGACCTTAGTCTACTTGGTCTAGTAACTGTGGGAGGCCCATCCTTCACTTTCCTTCATTCCTACAATCTACCGAAAGGAGATTGAGAGGATGAAAGCAAAAGCAGAGGGCTTGGAGTTCATTTATTCAAACACCTGTGAGTCCAACTAGAGCGAGGATGAGGAAGAAAGCGACAAAGAGGAAGAGGTGGCGATCAAGTAAGAGGTCGAAGACCTGACCCCACTAACCTTGCCCCCAGCTGATGTCGGCAACCTTCCCTCAGTCGAGCCACCCAAAGATGCCCCAGCCCCTGCTCCCAAGGATGCTACTCACACTCCTGTTGTTGACACTATTCCAACGCCTACTGTTTAGACTTTTTCCTTTCGCTTTTTTTTTTTTTTTTTTTAGTTTAGTTTGTAACTAAACTTTTGCAATTAATGGAAATTTGGTTCTTCCCATTTTTGTCGAGTAATACTTGTTAGAGTTGGTGTCCTAGAACCAATCAATTATTGTAAAATTGACTCTGTAATAAATGTATATTTATCAATAAATGACATATTCTTCTATATCGTGTATGTAATGATATGTCCTTAGGATGGTAGAACCATGATGAGGGTATCAAGTGTTTCAAATCTTGATAGTGAGAACCCTATGATCACATATGGTGGCCATTCTAGAAACGTCCGTAGCCCCAGTATTATTCTAACCAAGGACATAGATAATACGGTAAGGCTATCATAGTGTTGAACAACCCTGTCGAAAGGTAGTGACTGATCTCACTTGTCAAGGTTGTTTGCCGACAACCTGGTGCAACACATGGGTGCTTGCTAGAGGCAAGTTCACTATACAGACCCACCAGAGGATTCCATATGGATGGTAACCCCAGTGTCTATGGAATAAATCCTCTAACGGATGGTGGTGCATGTGATCCTTAGACTTGAGATCACCGGAGCGCCTTGTGCACCAATTGGTGTAGCTTGACACTAGCCCAATGTAGTTCTATTCAGAGCTATCAATACGGTAGTGATTGGCTACATTGAGAAGTGCATCAAGACTATGGTGGATTGACAAAGGATTCATCACTCCTGCGTACGAGATAAGTTATCTCACTAGGTAATTCAGTAAATGGCAATGACACTAAATCTGTGGCCCCAGTGGGATTGAGTTGATGCTCAATCTACTTTAATATTCCTGTTATTGGTCCAATAACTGAATACAAACATGTTGAGGATATCTGAGGTTGACACTATTTTTATACCTCAGTCTCGATGAGATAACAGTTGATGAAAGGATTTGATTGCACGGTAACCATATCGTTGACAGGCTACGGTTTCGCTGAATCCGAATCTATCAGGTGGCCATGATGCCTTGCTAGGGGCCAATCTTGGTCTGTGTGTAGTGAGACGATTAATTGGTGTTAATCGCGATACTACACAATGCCGATATGATGAGGAGCCTACGGGTCACATACTTAGAAGATAATTTAAGAATCAATTTGTGAGAAGGGTATTTTCATCTTTTAGGATGAAAGGGTATTTTGGTAATCTCACAGTGCAATTAAATTTGTTGAGATTGTTGCTTGTATTTAATTTTATTATTAAAATTAAATTAGTGAGATTATATTTAAATATATCTCTGTATATATTTAAGTGAATTATTATTATTAATTAAATATTAATATATTATTATATATTAATTGATTATAATTAATATATTAATTGATTTTAATTATAATAATAAAGGGTGTGTTTGGTTGCAAGGGTAAACTAGGGTTGAAGCCCATGGCTATTCCTAAGTAAAATAGGGTTTTAATTGTTGCACTATATAAGTGCAACTTAAAATTAAAACATCGGAGAATTATTCATTCAATTAAAACCCTAGCCACCCTATCTCTCTCTCTCTCAAGAAGAAACTTTTCTTGTTCTTCTTTCTTGATTCTTGAAGCCCTTGATTGTTCTAGCAAAATAATCAAGGGTTCTGTGGATTATCTTCGTGTGGACTTCTGTGGGTGCGATCCTACTTTGGATCGATTGGCGAAAAATCACATAAACAGTAGATGGTGAACAGAATCGTAAGCATGAGCGGTGAAGCGATGTCGTGAACAATAATCATAAACAGTGTTCTTGTCCGAAGTCAGAGATATTTGGAGGAGCCTCGAAACGTACGTAAGTAGTCTATTCCTTGAATGGATTTACTTTATACAGATTTTGTTTATAAATATGTAAACGGTGTAATCTATACTCGGATCTTGGCAAAGAAAGGTAATTGATTTATCGATTGAATTTTTGTTTTTCCGCTGCTTATGGTAGATCAATTACCTAACAGTGGTATCAAAGCCTCGGGTATTAGATTATGTTGTTTAATTGATGTTTGATAACATGTATATTTGTTTGATAACATGTTATTGCATGATTTGAAGTGTTTTTTTGTTTTAACTATGGAAAAATTATGTATGTTGAATGTCTTAATTAATCAATTGATTAAATACTGTGTTAATTGAATGAGTATTAGTTGGTTGGTAACCTGGTCGAATGTTTAAGCATTCGATTTGATTTGGATCTGTGTCATTATGTGAAAAATTGCAAAAGACGTTATTGTGCCTAATTCACTGTTTTGCGGCATTAGCCATGGCGAAATAACACTTCGCGACGGCGAGATGCAAAAAGTGAATCTGGTTGTGGCGAAATAAAACTTCGCCATGGCGAAATTCCAGAAAAGTTGATCTACCCACGGCGAAATAAAACTTCACCACGACATAAAAATCTCTGGAACGATTTGTGTTTTCTGGAAGTTCACGGTCACTGTGGCAAAATAAAACTTCACCGCAGCAACCATGTGTGCATGAACTTCACTGAGTTGAAGAATTTCTTTGCCGCGGCAAGAAACCTACTGTTCCATTTTTGCTTTCCGTTTTTTGCATAGGGGCTAAATTGTAGTTTTTTGAACCATTAAAGCCAATATTCATTCTGCACGTTTAAGGAGGTAACATAATAATTCAACCCACCTTATTCAAAAATTGATTGTTTTTGAATGTATGCAATGTTCTTGTTTGATAATTGCATGGTGCCCATTACATGAGCCTTAACCTATTGTTTATTGTTTATTGGGTTTGTTTGTAATTTTTATAAATAAATAGGACCTGCATGTCCTGCCTCTCTCTCTTAAATCTCCATGTATTTCTTCTCCTCATCTCACTTCCCTCGTATGTAACGCGAGGTTTCTATTTTATTGATGTAAATTAGAATAGGTTTTTTATTATAAAATTATTTGTAATGATCATGAAGAAGAAACGAAGGAGCTATGAAGAGGAATAACTTGAAGATCCAAGATTTATTTTTAAACCCTAGGTTGACCCACCAATTCCTCTATGCTTGAGGAAATCGGTTTTAGTGGGCCATGTACCAGCACATTTTATTTTGTTTAGAATGCATGCTAAGGTTGAATGTTCAATAACATGCCAAACAATGACATTCTAACAAAAATAACAATAAAACTTATATATATATATATATATAAGTTTTATTGTTATTTTCCGAGTATACTAGCTAGAGAGAAAGTATTACAAAAACCATGGTGATGGAAGACATACATGACTTAATATATCTTATTTGAGGGTTTTTATTTAATGTCTCACCAGATTATTATTTTTGTTAGAATGTCATTGTTTAGAATGTTATTGAACATGTATGTATATATATATATATATATAATATACATGTAGATGAGTATGAAATAATGGGCCCATATTTAATTTTTCTTTATATACAAATCTTTACATAATATAGTAAAGTCACAAAACAATAACTCGACAATGTTGTCAAACCCTTCATCTTCTTGACGTTCCAAGCGACCGCATCTTATCTACTACCTGCGAAAACATTTAAAACAACGGGGTGAGCACTAATTGCTCAGTAAGTAAATCCGCTATGCTACCCTTCTCTCTCCGTTGCTTAAATTCTGAATTTCTTTCCTTACATCACAATTCTCTACTCTTCTATGTTCTTTCTCTGTTCTTTCTCTATTTTTTCTCTGTTTTTCTCTTTCTCAATTTCTAATTTCTCACTACCCATGATAATAGGCATGGTATTATGCATAGATGTGATCAAATGCACAAATGCATAGAATGTGCATTTTCTTTTCTATTTTTCTTATTCTGTTTTCTGTTTCTTTTTCTATATTTCTTTCTTTCTATTCTTTCTTTCTTATTTTATTGTTTCTTTCTTTCTATTGTTTCTTTCTTTTTCTATTGTTTCTTTCTTTCTATTGTTTCTTTCTGTTGTTTCTTTCTTTCTATTATTTCTTTCTTTTTCTATTCTTTCTTTCTTTCTTTCTTGCCGATCGGACTCAGTTGAGGCATGGATTTGGAACCCTGGCCGTGTGAGTGTATTCTCTAATTCTGGATACAGTCCTCACCCACATGCACTTCTAACGGACTGTACAATTCTTCTTTCTAATTTTGAGGCCGCTCACTAAAGGCGGCGTTCATGCGGGGCTATGTCACTCACGGGTTCCCCATCGCAACAACCTTCTCTTCTCTTATCTTTTTACACTTCTTTAGATAAAATTTCAGATTTGAACTTCTTTAATATTTCTCATTTCTTTCTATTTGTTCTTTAACTTTAATGTTCATTATTGCTCTTTAATGCTCTTATGAGTATGTATGCATGTATATAGGCTCATGCTTATTATTCTTTCTAAATTCACATGTTTGGAGGCAATATGGAATGTGAACATGTCATTCTCTACCATCTACGAACTCATATCAAGATATCAAATAATCATAATCATGTATGTACTTCTTTTTGACATTTCATCAAACCATTTATATGCACACATCAAGTCTAATTTGGCTACATTTCTACTCTCTTCTAAGCCACCAAAATTTTGAATAAAACACACCAAGATTAACATCAAACCTGTCCAGGATTCACTTTCCATAAATTCTACTCCAATTCTTCCATAATTCATCCAAACTCTCATCCAACATCAAGTACACAAACACTACTTCTCATGGATAAATTCTAACCATCATCCAATATCCATTCCATCAACAATTCTTCATATATAAGCATATACATGCATAAAATAAATTCTCTAAAATTCATCCAAACTCTCTTTCTCTTTGTTCTTTAATGTTCTCATATATGTGTATGTGCATGGAAATATGCTCATTCTTTGCTATTCTTTCTAAATGCAAATGTGAGAATGTGAGAATGCATTATGCAATATAAAGATATCATTATGGAACTAGTATTCTCTACCAACAATATTCCCATACTTGAAATCAATCATAGATTATTAGACTAAAAATAACTAATAAATTGGAGGTACTTTTGAGGTAGTCATTCTATGCAGGTCATATTCAAGAAGGCGTATCTCAAGCTATACACATTGGCTTGCTATGATCTTGATCTCATTCTAAAGCTTAGAGAAAGGGCTACAACGTTTATGTTTAGGTCTCAACCCAGTTCGATGGGTAAGATGCTCAAAAATCACTCAGAAAGTCACGAATTTGACAGGGCAACCATGGTAATATGTTTTTTCTTAGGATTTTCATCAAACAATTCATATGCACAGGGCTACTACCATGTTGGCTACACTTCCACAACTCTCTAATTAAACCAAATTGTGAGCCAAAAACTCACTAAATTGAGTATCAAACCTGGCTGAATTTCTCACTTCTCTACACTCCAAAAATCTCAACACAAAATCTTCCACAACTTCACCAAATCATCACATAACCATACACTACTTCTCATGGCTAGAATTTATACATCAATAAACATCAAAAACAGCCCATAATTCTCTCATACCATCACATACAAACATGCAAAAAATTCATTCAACACAAGTCTTGCTCAAATTAAGGTTCAAATTAGGTTTACTTACCTCGAATTTGAGCAACTCCAACACTATACTCTCTCTTTGGTAGAATACCCTCCTTCTCAAACCCTAAGCATATACAACCATAAGAATTCAGAACTTTAAAATTTAATCTCACTTCTTGGTGCAAGAATCTTACTTTTGGATGCTTGGCATTGAAAATCTATCAAAAGTTAGCCAAAATCCTATGAATTTCCTTGGAAATTTAATGAAGAAATTTGAGAGAATTTGGGTAGAGAATGGCCTGAATGGAGGGTAGAGTGGCTAGGGTTTCTCTTCTTCAACTCTTAATTGTAAAACCCCCCCTCCAGTCAGGTATCCCCTGAATATCCCTCAATGAGAATCCCGAGGATACATGTTTGAAGAACGAGTTGTATTTAGAAAAAATATCTGTGTAAGGATAATAATAGTAATATCCAAAACATGCATATAAAATGTCACGCAGGATCCAAACTTATAATTTAGAAACTTTAAGAATTTATCTGGAAATTACACAATCAAAACATATTTACAAGGTGGAAGCTTCCAAAGGTGTTTCATAAACATTTATCATTTACATTATTTACACCAAGATAAAAACATGAAGATGACAATAAATCATCTCCCCTCACGTGTAGCCCCGCTGTCTCTAGCATCATTCGCTTCTGGTCTACCTGTAAAGCAATCAACAATGAAAGGGTGAGCGCTAATCGTTGAGTAAGGAATGATCCATTGCATTCTAAATGTGCTATTTGACCCTTATTTAAACATATTTGTTAACACACCACTTATCTTTTACATCTGAGGATACTTCCCAACCCCACCCCCCTTTTTTTCCTTTCTATTTCATATGTCTTTCATCATTTTATCCCATGGCTATATAACATCAATGTGTACACATACAAATAAGTATGTAAACATAGTACACGCACATCACGTGTCATGATATAACATCTAAAATCATCTAACATGAGCATAAATCATCGCATAATGTAAATAACATCATAACTCATGTAATGCTACTAAACGCATATGAACCATTTAATGTCTAGCTGATCGAACTTTTCTTAGCATCTTAAGCACTTCATATCATCTAGCCTCAAATCCATCTAGAGCTCATATCATCGAGAGGCGTGCTTAAGCGTTATTTAGCATCTAAAGCATATATTCATCTTTCCTCAACCAATATACGAGGATATGCTTACGCGTTTTCCATCATGTCTATATGCACCTCCAACATCTTATGGCATGTAAATACATATTTTGGTGAGCTTAATACTTTTAATTCATCTATGGATTATCAATCCATTTACATTACCTCTTGCTCACAGACATCATCTTAAAACATGTATTACATTGCATCTTCATGCCATTTCATAACATTAATCATGCATTGACATCATGACTATGTATATCTTTCAAAGATCATCTAACTAATGGGTAAACATTAGTACATCGCATATTTACAATAATACATTAATAATCAATTCATAATCATAAGAATTGAACATGTTAAATCTTAAACTTTAATAACTAGTTTATATTTCAAGCCATTTTCCATCCATTTGTAGAACGAATTGGCTCTTGGCATAAACATAAAAGTTATAGGTATGTGTCTTAGCTTTCTAATGCTTCAAGAATAATCTCATTTTGATTTTTATAACTCAAGTTATGGTCGAAATACTGAAGCAGGGTTAACAAAACCCCTAAGCTTACTAAATCCGAATTTTCATATTAACTATGCCACATCAATTCCTATTGACATTAACCAATAGGTCAACTTATGGATCAAATAAACCTCCCCTTAATAGTCTTTAACATCTTAAAGGAAGTGTAAAATCTTATTCCCATAATCATCCATTATTGCTATAACATTGTAAGCTAATGCAAACAACACCTCAACACTTCTAATAGCAACCATTCAACACCATGTGGCCTCCAATACTACAAGTTTTGCCACAATCAGAATCCACACTTCATTTTCTTCAATCAAACAACACAACTCATAAAACATAAATAGCAATAACTTCATGTATAATGAATTCAAGGCAATAAGTAGAATAAATGAGTTCAACTACACTTGTCATCAACTAATTCTATGCCTTAAAGCCTTAATTTAAGGTTTCATAAAAATCTACAAACCCTAGCATAAACCCTAAAGTCATGGGAGGTTCTTCCTTACCTTTTTAAAGACTTCCTCCAACAAATTCTTTGCCTTTGTCTTCTTTTACACCTTAATCCTACATATTTAACATTATACCTCAACATCTACTTCAAATCTTCAAATCACATCAAAACTAAGTTTTTAATCCTTACCTTAAACCCTTCAAATTGAAGATCCAAGGCTCCTATCTTGTTCTCCTTGAAAAATTATGCAAAACTCCTTTAAAACTTAGAGAAAGAAAGCTTGTTTCATGGAAGATTTGAGAGAAAATGGAAGAAATGTTGAAGAAATGCTCTCTCCCTTGGCTTGAACGAATTTCATCTCATTTATAGGAAAATATTTCATTTATTTTCCAAAATTATGCTATTGGCCCAATTATTTTAGTTGTATAACTCATAAGTCCTTAATTCTTCATATAAGGGCATTTTGGTCATTTTACACTAGACATAATTATTACTTAATTAATGCCATTAATTGCAATTGAGCCTACTCATCCTTGACTTTTTCAATGCTTACATTAATATAACAAAATATTATTTCTAGTTTCCCATTTTGCACTTTCTATAAAATTCCATCTATGTCCCTTAGTCAATTACCATAATGCCCTCATTTTTATTGCATTCTCCATGAAATTCTATCTCTTTTCACTCTCCACATTTTCAACTAATTATGACTGAAAAGACCATTTTGCCCCTAATGAAAATTTAAGGGATTTTCTTCACACTTTTTCAAGGTAACTTTTACAAAATTCAACTAAGGGTATAAGGGCATAAGTAAAGCTATGTACCTCGATGTGGGCGTTACAGTTTTAATCAAACCACTGTTCATCGGAACCTTGTTCACCACAGAGAATGGTACACTTCTATCAGTGGGACGTTAAAATTCATTAGAGTTTTCCTTAATGATGATGGGTCAACTTAAAATGATAGTTTTGCCCCGTTCGCCACAACGAAGGTTGATAAACATGTCATAGGCATAGTAGAGAAGTACACATGTTGAGTGTACATGGCGACATGTAGTGTCCACTCTACTGATACTGGGAATCACACTTGAGGATGATGACCAGGCCGTTGGATTGTGTGATTAGCTTGTTGGCTTACTTCACATTTGAGGTTGGTAGTGGAAGCTATCAACTGGTATGGATTAAGCTTCTTGGCCTACCTAATCAACCCATTTTGGCTTGTTTGCCACAACGAAGGTTTGAAATGGGCCAGATGGGATCTCAGTGGGAAAGCCAATAGTGAAGGCTATTGGCTTGAGGAAAATAGTGGGAGTGTTTTTTAATAAAAGACCATATTAAGAAATAATAAACACTTTACTTTTCTGAATTGTAGATTCACTTAAAAATGAGCATTATGAACCTACGACTGATAATCGAGAAAGAAAACAGGTTGGATGGATCCAATATCTCGGACTGGTATCATAATCTTTGGATTATACTTAAATCCAAAAAGAAATTGTATATCCTTGATAAGCCATACATGGTTGAGCCTGATCTTGATGCCACTCAGGAAGTAAAGGATACTTATCAAAAGTTCCTTGATGATGCTGATGGCGTTCAATGCTTGATGTTAGCATCGATGACACCAGTGCTGTAAAAGCAGCATGAGAATATGGACACTGCTGCCATTATTCTACACCTCAAGGAACTTTACGAAGGTAATGCTCGACATGAGAGGTACAAGGTGTCAAAAGCACTGTTAGGAAGTCGCCTGACCGAGGGAGCCCAAGTTGGCCCTCATGTGCTCAAAATGATCAAGCACATGGAAAGGCTTGAGACTTTGGGGTTTGAGTTGGATGCAGAATTACAAGTGGATTTAATTCTGCAATCCTTGCCTGACTCTTATGCACCGTTCATAATGAACTTCAATATGAACGCTATGGTGAAAACCCTGTCAAAGCTTTTGAACATGCTAAGGACTGTAGAGCAAGACTTGAAGAAGTCCAAGCTTGTTTTACTAGTAGCTGCCAGTAAAGGAAAGGGTAAGGGCAAGGGAAAGGTCAAGGCCAATCCCAAGCCCAAGCCTAAAGGACAGGATGCTCTCAAGCCTGCGGGTGGCGTTGGGAAAGGTGTAAAGGTAGTCTGCTTCTATTATGGCAAGTCTGATCACTAGAGGAAGCACTACAAGGCTTTCCTCGCAAACAAGAAGAAGTCAGATGCTTCGACTTCAGGTATTTTTATGACTGAGATTAACTTCTCTCCTTCAACATCTTGGGTCATTAACACAGGATGTGGTACTCACATTTGTACTGATGTGCAGGGACTAAGGTAGAGTAGATTGCTCGCCAAGGGAGAAGTGGACCTACGAGTTGGAAATGGAGCACATGTGGCTACATTAGCTGTAGGGACTTATTGTTTGTTTGCCTTCGAGGCTTATTATTAGAACTCAAAGACTGTTATTTTGTACCTGTGATTTCTAGAAACATTATTTCAGTATCCGCTTTGGATAATATATGATATCGTTTTGAGATTTCTAATGGATTGTTGTCCTTTAGTTTGAATGGTATTCTATTTGGAATTGCAATGTTATATAACATATTATATGTTCTTGATTTGAACAATAAGGATATTCTCAACGTTGAAACTAAGAAAGCTAAACATAGCGAACAAAACCAGTCATTTGAGGTATGCGAGTCATGCCTTTTAGGCAAGATGACCAAGTCGCCTTTCTCAGGACAAAGTGAAAGGGCTACTGAACTGTTAGGCATCATCCATAGTGATGTATGTAGTCCATTAACAGTTGAAGCCAGAGGTGGATATTCCTACTTCATCACATTTACTGATGATTTCAGTAGATATGGCCATGTCTACCTTATGAGACATAAATCTAAAGTCTTTGATAAGTTCAAAGAATTCAGGAATGAAGTACAGAATCTGTTGAGCAAAAGTATTAAAGCTCTTCAGTCGGATCGAGGAGGTGAATACTTAAGCTTAGGGTTTTCTGAATACCTGAAGGAATGTGGGATAGTATCATAACTCACCCCTCTGTATACACTCCAACACAATAGAGTGTCTGAAAGGAGGAATAGGACCTTACTTGACATGGTTAAGTCCATGATGAGTTTTAGTGATTTACTTGCATCATTCTGCGGTTATGCCCTAGAGACCGCAACTCATATTTTGAACCGTGTGCCTTCAAAGTCTGTAGACAAGACTCCATTTGAACTATGGAATGGGCGAAAGCCCAATTTGTCTTATCTAAGGATTTGAGGTTGCGAAGCTTATGTCAAGAAATTGACTTCGAACAAGCTGGACCTAAAATCCTACAAATGTATATTTGTGGGGTATCATAAAGAGACGAAAGGATACTATTTCTACCATCCAGAAGATCGTAAAATTTTTGTTGCTCATACTGGTGTCTTCCTATAAAAGAAATTTTTCCTAAGAAGTACTAGTGGGAGAAAAGTATAACTCGATGAAGTTCTAGAGCCACAAGATATACTAGACGAAGGACGGGAAGATGTGCCACAAGCAATGGTTGACCATCAGGAGAAGGTTACTCCACAACTTATGGATCAAAGTGAACCACCTCAAGCAGCACAAGAGCTACGTAGATCTGGGAGTGGTGTGCTGTCGCAGGCAACCAAAATTAAAACCTAAAAACACATGTAGTAGTATGAGTAAGGATCGTTCCCACGGAAAGTGTCTAGTTGTTTCGTAAAGCTCCTTGAGGTGTAGAATAATGGAAGAAGCATCTATATTCTCATGCTGCTTTTGTAGTATAGGTGTCATCGATGCTAACATCAAGCATTGTACGCTATCAGTATCATTAAGGAACTTTTGATAAGTATCCTTTACTTCCTGAATGGCATCAAGATCAGGCTCAGCCATGTATGGCTTTTCAGGGATATACAATTTCTTTTCTGACTTGAGTATAATCCAAAGATTACGATACCAGTCTGAGAAATTGGATCCATCCAACCTGTTTTCTTTCTCGATTATCGGTCGCAGGTTCATAATGCTCATTTTGGTGAATCTACAATTGCAGAAAAGATAAAGTTATTATAAATTTCATTATTATTTAATATGGTCTTTTATTAAACGATGCTCCCACTATTTTACTCAAGCCAATAGCCCTCACTATTAACTCGGGAAAACCCGTTGACTGTCCTAGTGGACCGAGATCCCATCCTGCCCATTTCAAACCTTCACTTTGGCGAACAAGCCTAATTGAGCTGATTAGGTAGGCCAACAAACTTAATCCACACCAGTTGATAGCTCCTACTATCAACCTCAAATGTGAAAAAGCCAACAAGCCAATCACACAATCTAATGGCTCCAACCATTGTCCTCAAGTGTGATTCTCGGCACGTGAGAAGTGGACACTACATGCCACCACGTACACACAATATGTGTACTGCTCTACTATGCCTATGACGCGTTTATCAACTTTCGCTTTGGCGAACAAGCAAAACCGTCATTTTAAGTTGACCCATCACCATTAAGGAAAACTCCAATGAATTTTAACCTCCCACTGGTAGAAGTGTACCCTTTGCTTTGGCTAACAAGGTTTCAACGAACAGTGGTTTGATTGAAACCATGGTGATGGAAGGCTTACGTGACTTAATATACTTTAACTGAGGGTTTTTATTTAATATCTCATCAGATTATTATCTTTGTTAGAATGACATTGTTTGGCATGTTATTCAACATTCAACTTTAGCATGCATTCTAAACACAATATTAAAACGTGCCGGTACATGGCCCAACTAAAACCGATTTCCTCGAGCCTAGAGGAATCGGTGGGTCACCTAGGGGTCTTGTAATAAACATCTTGCGTATTCAAGTATGGTTGCCTCGTCCTTTGTTCCGTCTCCAAGTACATTACAAAAACATCATTCTAAATTTGTTTCGAGTGGAATGAGATGAGAGGAGAATGTACATCGAGAAGAGGAGAAAGGTAGGACACGCAGGCCCTATTTAATAAATTATACAACCATACATACCCAAAATTATTTTAAAACATTCACCCTTAGGTCTAAGGCTCATTTACCGTGCACCATGCAATATACAAACAAGTACAAAGCATACATTTCAAAAACAATCAATTTTTGAAATTTGTGGGTTAATTACAATTACCCCTTGACAATTTTTAGATCTACAATTTGGTCCAAAAGTTTTGATTATTAATTACCCCTGACAATTTTTAGATCTGCAATTTGGTCCAAAAGTTTTGAAACTTTATATTCTGGCCCCCTTTGCACTCGGAAGTGCGCTCGCTGCGGCGATGAGTTAGATCACTACAGCGTTCGTTGATTGCTTGACGTTCATGCTTAACGTACGTTCGTCCTAAGGACGATCGCCGCGGCGATTTCGTACAGCGTTCGTCCTAAGGATGATCGCCGCGGCGATGGGTTATATCGCCACAGCGAGCGCTCTTTTTGTACAACGCTCATCCAGAGGACGATCGTCGCGATGATGCTTTATATTGCTGCGGCGAGCGCTGGTTTCGTCACCAGCATCAGCGTGAACAACGCTCGCTGCGACGATGGGTTATATCGTTGCGACAAACATACAGAGACCTGTAGCTCCGGATCTATTCATACAGTAACCATATACACTATAAACAGATTTTCAATCAATCATACACACTGATTTCAACCAAAAATCCATCACTAATATACCAAACTTGCAGATCATCAACAAATTAAATTAATCGATTAATAAATTTCTTAAAACATGATTTTAAGGCTGGTTTTAGGCAGATTTTATAAGGCAACATAATATCATCAAATACATGTTACCAACCATCCACATAAAAACTATAAAATTTGGTACCTTAGGCTCTGATACCACTGTTAGGAAACACTCCATATACGCAGCGGAAAACAAAAACATAATAACAAGGATCGTTCCCATTGAGCCAAGATCAAAGGTATAATTTTACAGTTTATGTTAAAATAGAAATCTGCAGAAATATTAATCATGAGTTTAGAAACCTTACGCAAGTTTGGAGGCTCCTCCAAATTTGTCAATGAACGTTTTTGCTACCGACCCAAGTGTAGGATCGAACCCACGTAGTCCATATGAAGACAATCACAAAGAACTAAGGAGGGATTTGCTAGATCCTCCTTAGCTTTAAGATCAAGAAGAAAATCAATGAAATTGATTTTTGGGCAAGAATGAATTCTGCCGTGGGAGAAGAAATGGGGCTGCTGTGTATTTCACTTTTTCAATAAAAATGAACTAATGAAAATCACTTAAGTTTTTACAAATAATCTGTTTCTTTTATAGTAAAACTTTAATGCCCTATTCCTATATGGAATAGCCTTGGGCTCCAACCCAAACACCCAACGTTACCAAACACTCCCAATTAGATATTTTATTTTTATTTCATCATTATCTCAATTAAATCAATTAATATATATTTAATCTATATTAACATTTAACAATAATGATGGTTTAATTAAATATATGCGAACACATATTTAAATGTAATTTCACTTATTTAATTTTTCTAATAAATTAAATAAAGGCTACGACCTCAGCAAATTTAATTGCACTGTGAAATTACCAAAATACCCTTTCGCCTTAAAAGATGAAAACGCCCTTCTTTCTTCCTGAGTCTTAAATTATCTTCTATGTGTGTGGCCCATAGGCTCCTCATCATACCGGCAGTGTATAGTATCGCGATTAAAACCAATTAATTGTCTCATTAATACACAGACCGAGATTGGCCCCTAGCAAGGCATCATGGCCACCCGATAGATTCGGATTCAGCAAAGTAGCTACCTATCAACGATATGGTTACCGTACAATTCGATCCTTTCATCATACGTTATCTCAACGAGACGAAGGCATAGAAATAGTGTCAACCTTTGGTTACTCTCGATATTATGTATTTAGTTTCTGGACCAATGACCTGTATTATTATCTGGATAGAGCAACAACTCAATCCCACTGTGGCCATAGTTTTAGTGCCATTGCCATATGCTAAATTGCGCTGTGAGATAACTTCTCCCATACCTGGGAGTGATGAATCCTCTGTCAATCCACCATAGTCTTGATACACTCCTTGATGCAGCCAATCACCACCATATTGATAGCTCTGAATAGAACCGCGTTAGGCTAGTGTCAAACTGCACCAATCGGTGCACAAGGCGCTCTTGTGATCTCAAGTCTAAGGATCACATGCACCACCATTCGTTAGAGGATTTGTTCCATAGACACTAGGGTTACCATCCATATGGAATCCTCGTAGGGTCGATCCAGTGAACTTCTGCGGTGTATTCGCCACAACAAGCACCCATGTGTTGTACCAGGTTGTCACCAAACAACCTTGACAAGTGAGATCAGTCACTACCTTTCGACAGGGTCGTTCAACACTATGATAGCCTTATCGTATTATCTATACCCTTACTTTAGAATAATACCGGGGCTACGGATGTTTCTAGAATGGCCACCATATGTGCTCATAGGGTTCTCACTATCAAGATTTGAAACACTTGATACGCTCGTCATGGTTCTACCATTCTAAGGACATATATCAATACATATTGCAATAATAATGATTTATGCGATATAGAATAAAATGCCTTTTATTGATTAATGAACATTATTACAAAGAGTCAATTCTACAATAATTGATTGGCTCTAGGGCATCTACTCTAACATCAACATCTTGCTGATTTACAAGGAAGTCCAAAAACTTCCCCAAGCTTGTCTTGAAAGCACACTTCAGAGGATTTAATCTCATTCGATATTTTCTAAAGATACCAAACGTTTCCCCTAGGTGCTTGATATGGCTTTCGACAACATTTGACTTGACGAGCATGTCATCAATGTACACCTCCACGGTTTTGCCAATTTGCTCAGCGGACATTTGATTCACCAAACACTAATAGGTCACTCCAGTGTTCTTCAGGTCAAATGGCATAACCCTATAACAATAGATACCTTTGTCAGTAATAAATGAGATGTGTTCTTCATTAGGTTGATACATCGGGATTTAATTATATCCTAAGTAAGCATCCATAAAGCTTAGTAGTTCGTTCCTGGCTGTCGCATCTACTAGTTGATTGATTCGGGGTAGCCAAAAGCTATCCTTGGGATAGGCATTGTTCAGATTAGTGAAGTAAACGTAAGTTTATCACTTGCCATTCGAATTCTTCACCAAGACTGGGTTGGCAAGCTAGTCTGGATACTTCACTTCCCGAATGAAGTTGATGTTTAGAAGCTTATCAATTTCATCCTTGAGGGCTCTAGATTGCTCAGTATCCATAGATCTTCTCTTCTGTCTTATCAATTGAGCCCTTGAGTTAACATTCAATCCATGGCACATTACCTTGGGGCTAATCCCCACCATGTTCTTATGTACCTAAGCAAACACGTCGAGTTTTTCTTTAGGAAATCGACTAGACTATTTGCCAGCTTGTCGCTCAAACTGCTCTTAATTTTCAGCACACAAGTTGGGTCTTCCTTATTGATAGGTACTTCTTGTAACTCTTTTGTAGGCCCTACTGTATGCTCTTCTTTGTGGATATGAGGATCTAAGGTGTCCTCTAGTGATCAGGGCTTTGGCTTAGACTCAACAATGACCATGGTTGTTGGGAGCAGCCATTTTTGTGTAGCATGAATGACCCGATTCTAACATTCCAAAGAATCTTTCCTACAACTCCTAATTGTTGCAACCCCACCTAGAGTTGGGAATCTCATTGCTTTGCAACGCACTGAGGTGACTACGCTTAGGTCGTCTAGGATCGGCCTCCCCAAAATGACATTATAGGTGGTCTGTCAGTTAACCAGAGAAACTCTACCATCACTGTCCTTATCTGAGGCTCTTCCCCAAGAGTCACGAGCAACTCGATTATTCCCTTGGGGGCTAAGCTATCCCCGGTAAATCCATATAGTAGTGACGGACATGCCCTCAAGTCTCGTTTTGTGAACCTCATTTCTCGGAAAGCTCCCAAGAAAATGATGTTCACTGCACTGCCATTGTCGACCATTACCCTAAGTACTTGAGCGTTGTTGATCCTTGTTGCGATTACAATCATATCATGGTTGTGGCAAGGAGATTGTTCACATTTTTCCTTCACGAATCCTATCACCTCACTTTCTTGTTTAAGCCGCTTCAGCGACTTTTGCTCACATCTCATTACTTGGGGGATCGAGTGTGTCTTGGCCTCCCCCGTATATTGCTCGCGAGAGTGCCAAGAGCTCCTTGCAATGTTGAGCCCCCCATAGATCATACCCACCAGTATATTGTTGTTCAGCTAGGTCTGTTGGATCTGATTATTCTAGCTTAGATTTTCATGAGTTGGTTCCTCCTTGACAAATTCTTTCAAGTGGCCTCTTCTGATCAAATCTTCAATGGCATCTTTTAGAGCCTAGAATTCATTTGTGATGTGCTCAATATCTTGGTGGTACCGATAGTATTTTTGGCCATTATTTCTGTCGGGTGCCCCCCTTATCTTTTTTGGCGCGAGTAGTTTTCTAGCCTAGCAAGAAACTTCATAGATGTGAGCTACATCTTGAGTCAAGGGGGTGTACTCTACATACCGTCGAATGGGTTGCCTATTCCCATAGTTTTCTGTTTTCTGTCTTTTTTGGAACCTATTTTAGTCCTTATCATTGTGATCTTGGCCCGTTCATTTGTCAGTTGGGCGATCTTGTCACATGTTAGAGGCTTTTCTAGGTGAGCTTCTAGCTAAGGTCGCTAGTTGAGCTTTCTACTTGCTGATGTTTGGTGGCCATTTGATAGAACTTGGCTAGGCTCACATGGTCTTCGCTTTGGAGCTCTTTCCATAGCTCCGTTTGCAGCCTTATTCCTACTGTTAGCAAAGTCCAGATTGATTCCTCAAGTACATCCACGACCTTTGCTTGTTCATTCTGGAACCTTATTAAGTTCAAGGTTAGAGTTTTGATTCTTTCCTGATGAATGTTGCTCAAATAACTGAATGGCATTGCGAACTATCTCCTTGCTTGGAATTGTTATAAGTATAACGAGGAGAATTGTTGCCAAGAGTGTATTGAGTTCACCTTGAGCCTCTTGTACCACCTCTCAGCATCCCCTACTAAAGTGACAGTGAAGCAGCAACACTTTGCCAAGTCAGAGACCTAATGTAGCTCCATCAAGTCATTGAAAGAGTGTAGGTGGTCTCTAGGATCCCCTTTTCCATCAAACTTGCTCTTTGGCGCCTTGAATCCCTAGGGAAGCGGGGCTTAACGAACATCCTCCATGAACAGAAAACTCATTATCTCCTCTGTTGAATTATTCTGGTGGACTCTTAGATCGTCGAGCATTCTCTACACTCGATCTAAGTCCTTATCATGAGGAGTATTATGTTTGCGAGCTTTGTTCAACCTTATCTCGAGTAGGTGTGTTCGGAGATCAGTTGCTTTTGAGCTTGCTCTGTTTTGCGCATTAATGTACGAGGTAGAGTCATGATGTTGATAGTTGCTATCAAGCTTGTCCATGCGTTGCTCGTGATGTTGGTTAAAATCAGAATGTCGGTCATTGCCAGATTGCATATGCAGCTCATCTTGTGAGCTTGTGAGGTTTGAGCCTGCCTTTTGCGTGGCTTAAAGCTGTCACGGTGGCGTTGGTTGTGTCACCGATTAGGGTGAGCATCCCTTTGTCGACCATGGTCTTCATTCTCCCCCATAGGTTGTTTGCCTAGTTGCCCCATAAGGTTAACTTGCCTATGGGATTCACTCTCATGAGTGGAATGCGCCTTGTTGTCAGGGGTGATGTAACACCCACATCAAGGTATGCAACTTTATTTATGCCCCAATACCCTTAGTTGAATCTCGTTGGAGTTACCTTGGACAAATGTGAAGAAAATTCTTTAAAACTTTATTAGGGGTAAAATGGTCATTTCACTCATAATTAGACGAAAGAGTGGGGAGTGAAAGGAAGCATAATAATATGAAGAAGATAATAGAAATGAGGGCAATTGTATAATTGACTAAAGGACATAGATGAAATTTCTTAGAAAGTGCAAGGGTAAAATGGAAACACACACACACACACACACACACACACACACACACACACACAGAGATATATATATATATATACCTTCACCCAAGTGCTCTCAAATTTCTTCAACAAATTCCAAAGAAAATTCATAGGATTTGGCTTAATCTTTGTAGCTTTTCAATCCTAAAGCATCCATAGGTAAGAATCTTGCACCAAGATGTGAGATTAAACTTTAAAGTTTTAAATTCTTATGGTTTTATATGATTTAGGTTCAAGAGGAAGAGAGTTTTAACAAAGGAGGGTTATATTGCTAGTGTTGCTCAAATTTAAGGTAAGTAAATCCAACTTTAGTTTTGATTTGACCAATAATTGTGTAGAGTAATTTTTGTATGTTTGTATGTGATTGTATGGTGAGAATTATTGGTTGAATTAATGTTGAATGATGTGTAAATCCAGCCATGAGAAGTAGTTTATTTGTATGTGGTGAATTGGTGGAATTTTGGGTGAAATATGGAAGAATTGTTGTTGAATTGTGGAGTGTTGATTTTCGGCTAGGCTTGAGGTTAGCTTTAGGGAGTTTTTGCTCCGATTTTGGTGGATTAGGAGAGATGTGGAGGTGTAGCCAATTAAGTATTTGCATGTGCATGTAAATTGTTTGATGAAAATTCAAAGAGAATTGCATGCATGAATATGTTAGATTGTTACTTTGATATGGTATTGTTGATGGTAGAGAATGGTATTGTTGACGGTCACTCCTTGGAGCCGATGAGCTAGATCGGTCATTGGCCAAGCAATTTTGGCTCATTGGAGTAACCTCCGTGAAGTGTGGCTAACCGAGGTTCTGGTGGGTTGGCTGTTTGTAAACCCCACGTTATTATTCCGATGCCCTAAGATATGAAATTTACCTTTTCAAGTAATTTTCTTCTTTTTTGAATGGAAGGGTAAAATGGTCAATTTACATGTATTTCGAGATGTGGCCATTATAAAGTGTAAGGGATGATGTCATTGAAGAGAAATGAGGGTAGAATGGTCATAAAGTTAATTGATATGGTTAAATGGCGTAAACGGTAACCAAGGGTATAATGGTCTTTTCATACAAATCCATATGAAATAAGTATCCATAAAAGTGCACCAAGGGTAAGTTAGTCATTTACCTAATGGGATTTCTTAATTGTTAAGTGTTTTAAAGAAGTCAAATGGCATTAAATGAGTGCTAATCTTTATGTTGTGGTGGAAATGACCAAAACGCCCTTATATGAAAAATTTATGCCAAATGACCCTTATACCTAACTTTTATTGACCAATCACATCAGAGCAACAATTGAATAAATATTTACAAGGTTTAAAGAGAGAGTAGTCGGCCTTGTACACCCCAAACATATCATCTTCTTCTTCATCTCTCAAATCCACCATAAAAGCCACTAATCCAAGCATTTTATTCTCAAATTTTCATAGGATTTCAAGTTGATTTTCAAAGGAGATCACCATCCACACTTAAAGACCTTCAATTTCAGGGTTTAAGGTGAGTTTCAAAAGCCTAGTTTTTTTGATCTTTTAGTTAAAAGAGAAATTCATAAGTGGTTATGGGTGTAAGGTAGAAAGGGGGAACCTTTGGAGCTAAGGAGGAGTGTCCTTGTGCTTTGAATACTAAGGTAAGGAAAAAAAAAATCTCCCTTATGACTACAATTGATAACACCTAGGGTTTATGGAACTTACATTTATTTATGTTAATATGAGTGTGATGCTATGTTTTGGTTATGGATTTTTTAAATGGGTGTGTTGATTGGTGTATGTGTGCATATGAAGGATGATTATGCCAATTAAGAGATTTGTAGTTGGACGATGTTTTGGCACTTTTTGGTTCTGTAAAAAGGGAGGTTTTTATGGCCTTTTATACCTATAATGACATGGCAAATGATGTGAATGTGCAAATGAAGGTGACATGGTTAAAATGAATAGAATTCGGATTTGGCTTTTTAGGACTTATACTGTACATGCTTCACTGAATCGCTCATAACTGAAGTTATAGAAGTCCGATTGCGTTGATTCTTGAAGTGTTAAAAAGTGGAGAAATATACCTAAAACTTTTATGTTTTAGCCAAAAATCAATTCGAATTGGAATATAAGGGAAAAATTGCTTGAAAAGTGACAAACTATATGGCATCCACCTTCTTCATGGAAATTCCCATTTGTTTCTAATTCTAATAAACCCCTGAATAATCTTACTACTGAAATTCCTTGTATTGTATCAGAAATTGAATGAATTAAGTTAAGAAGTTTAGTAGGAGAATATAGTATGATTGAGCATGGGAGATGTTAGTCCATATGTTTGCATTCATAATGGTAATGCATATAGCTTATTTAGTTGTTTTATGAAAAATTTATGAAATGTTAAAGAATGAATTCCATGAGTCTCTTGAGGTATAAACCAAGATCAGAGGAATGAAATTCTTATGGAAACCTTGAGTCCTTTGAGGTGACGACCAAGAACAAGGTAATGGTTCAAATGAATCCGATCAGATAACAAAGACTAATGAAACCATCAAGTATAAAGACAAAAGAAATAAGCATGCCATGTACATGAATATTTCATAAGTCATATATGTTCTATGTTATATTATGTATGGTTATGTTATGACTTATGTTTATGAGAAAAGTCCAAAGTGTATGATATGTTTTATGAACTTGTTATGTCAAAGAATGAAGGTTATGTTTTGTAGGTAGGGAAGGTCCTAAGTAATATACTTGTATAATGAACCTTAATAGTTTTTAAATGGCCATATTCCTTACTGAGCGATTAGCGCTCACCCCACGAAATGTTTTAAAATGTTTTGCAGGTAAGGATTAAGGCATGAAGCTGGTAGAGCATTCCGAGGGACACTATGAGCATGAAGGGATGTTTTAATGATGACTATTGAATAGTTTTGCTAATATTTAGTGTAGTAATTATGTTCATATTTCATAATGTAGTAAATATGTCCATGTTCTATAATGGAGTAAATATGTTGTATTAATAAAGGAAATCAAATTACTAGTAAATTTTGTAAAAGTATATATGTTCTAGTAAGTATTACTATGGATTTCATAATTTACTTCAAGAAAGGAAACTATATTTCTTTTTTGACTTATACAATGAACTTATTATAGTTTAGAAATTGAATTAATAAATAAATATAAATAAATATGTTTATAAACTGCAAATTTATTCTTTAAATAGGATTTTAAAATAAACTTTTTTCTAGGCCTGCGTTTTCTAGGTTCTCAATGGCCAAGAGATACTTAGGAAATACCCGGCTAGGGAGGGGTTTTACATTTGGTATCAGAGCGCGATTTGGGGTGTTCGTAATGATGTTTTGATTGAATTGTTATAGTTGTTTTATATTTAATTGATGATGAAAATGGTGTTTGTAAGTAATGGAAGTATCATTCCTCATGCGTCCCCAAGATACTCTCTCTAGCCGATTGTTGTAAGTATTTTCTTTACTTGCTTAGTGAATAGAATTAGCTAATGTTGATTGAAATTTGTGTGAGTAAAGGGTATGGCTACGAGGCGTTCACAAAAGGTTAATAGGAGGGGCGAGGAGAATATTAATGAAGGAGGCACTAATGAGCCAGTACCATCGACTACCAATGCGCCTTCTAATAATGGACCAGCTACGTCTACCCAAAATGTTTCTGTTTTGGATGAGGCTGCAATTAACAGGATGATTCAGACAGCCATTACTGAGGCCTTTAGGAGGGTTATCCCGGAGAGTATAAGTAACCAAGTGAACACAAATCCCTCAGCTCTAGTAGTTCAGCCTCAGCTCAAATACCAGGTCCACCTCCAACGACCGGACCAGTTATGCCGATGGGTGCTACACCTTCTGGACAAGTGGAACCAATCTATAATCTTTCTCAAAAGCACCAACCTCCGGAGTTCAATGGTTCAAACGATCCGGCGGTGACAAAGGAGTGGTTAGAGACTATCGAACGGGCAATGGCCTTGTTTCCCATGAGTGACCAGGAAAAAGTCCGTTATACTTCCTATTTGTTGAGAGGAGATGCCCGGGTATGGTGGAAGCTAATTGAGCATACCTATGTGACGAGTGCTCTTTCTTGGAATGAATTCAAAAGGCTATTTGAAGCAGAATATCGGTCGGCGAACATGTTATCCGTAAAGACTCAAGAGTTCACAGAATTGAAGCAAGGTAATATGACTGTTAGAGAATATGCTACAATGTTCAACTCCTTAGCCCGTTTTGCTCCTACTATGGTGAGTACTCAATAGTGCCGAGTAGAGAGATTTATTAATGGACTACATCCAAAAATTGCCCAGATTGTTGTAGCAGGTGGTCAGCCTCCCCAGACTTATAGTGAGGCCCTAGAACGAGCATTTAGAGCAGAGATTTAAGTGAATAAGGAAAGGCGGATGGAGAACCCCAAGTTGGCGATTGGTAGTTCTAGTTCAGGCCAGACAACAGTTCGGAAAGCTGAAGTGGGGAATTCCACTCAAGCCCTAGAGGATAAAGGTAAAAGAAAGTTTCAGCAAGGATTTCAAAAGAAGGGTGGCAAGAATAAGAGGACTCCACAGCAACAACAGAGAAGGAATAATCTTCCCCATTGTCAAAAATGTGGGAGGCAGCATAAAGGGAATTGTCTATTAGGGACCAATGTGTGTTTCAAATGTAAACAACCGGGACACATGGCAAAGGACTGTAAAGTTACTCAGGCTACTTCCCTTCAGACTATTGGAGGTTTGACTGCCAAAGTTTACTCAGTGGCTCTGAAAGAAGCCGAAGCCAATCCATCTGCAGTTACTGGTCAGTTACAATTCCACTCTACCTCTTTATATGTACTGATTGATTCTGGGGCTACCTATTCTTTTATCTCATATGGTATTATAAAAAGATTAGGTTTAGAGCCTTGTAAAGTGGAACATGCTGTTAAAATTGAGATGCCTAATGGGGAGAATTATTTTGCTGATAAGTTGTTGATGGGGGAAACTATAGTGATTGATGAGCATGAGTTGAATGTTGATTTGATTGTTTTTTATATGCCTGATTTTGATATGATTTTGGGAATGGACTTCCTGAGCAAATATGGAGTATTGATAGATTGTCGGAAGAAGAAGGCCATGTTTAACTTAGATGTTGGAGACGATTTCACCTTTGGGGAAAGTCATCTACACAGCCTGATGATAAGTGCAGAGAAGGCAATGAAGATGATAAGGAAGGGTTGTACAGGGTACATAGCTAATGTGGTGAATAAAGAAAAGTTTCCAAACTTCAATGTTCGGGATGTACCCATAGTACGAGAATTCGAAAATGTATTTCCAGAAGATTTGCCAGGACTTCCTCCAGAAAGGGAAATTGAGTTTGGTATAGAATTAGCTCCTAGTACGGCACCAATATCTAAAGCCCCATATAGAATGGCTCCAGCAGAGTTACAAGAGTTAAAGAAGCAGTTTCAAGAGTTGTTAGATAAAGGTTTCATTCGACCCAGTCATTCTCCATGGGGAGCTCCAATTTTATTTGTCAAGAAAAAAGATGGTTCGATGAGAATGTGTATTGATTACAGGGAGCTCAATAAGGTGACAGTGAAAAACAAGATCCATTGCCAAGAATTGATGACTTGTTTGATCAGTTAAAGGGAGCTTCAGTGTTTTCCAAGATTGATCTTCGGTCAGGCTACCATCAAGTGAGGGTCGCTGACAAGGATATTCCTAAGACTGCATTTCGAACCAGATATGGGCATTATGAATTTATAGTGATGCCATTTGGATTGACTAATGCACCAGCGGTGTTCATGGATTTGATGAATAGGATTTTCCATGATTGTTTGGATAAATTTCTAGTAATTTTTATAGATGATATCCTGGTCTATTCCAAAACAAAGGAAGATCATGAAGAGCATTTGAGATTTGTGTTACAAAGACTAAGGGAGAAAAAGTTATATGCTAAATTCTCCAAATGTGAGTTTTGGTTGGATCAAGTAGCATTCTTGGGACATGTTGTTTCACAAAAGGGTATTTCAGGACCCCAGTAAGATTGAAGCAGTGATTGAATGGCCAAGACCAAAGACTGTAAAAGAAGTTAGAAGTTTTCTTGGTTTAGCAGGATATTACAGGAAATTTGTGGAAGGCTTTGCTAAATTAGCTTCTCCACTCACAGCTCTAACAAAAAAAGAAGCCCCGTTTAGATGGACTGAAGCTTGTGAGAAGAGTTTCCAAGAATTGAAAAGAAGATTAACGACTGCTCCTGTTTTAACCCTTCCAGAGGATGGAGTAGCTTATGATATTTACACTAATGCTTCTCATAATGGTATGGGGGCAGTATTGATGCAAAAAGGCAAGGTGATTGCTTATGCCTCTCGTCAGCTGAAAGACTATGAAAAGAGGTACCCTACTCATGATCTTGAATTGGCAGCTGTCGTTTTTGCTTTGAAGATTTGGAGACATTATCTCTTTGGGGTGAAATGTAATATTTACACAAATCACAAAAGTCTAAAATACTTTTTCACCCAGAAAGAATTGAATATGAGGCAGAGAAGATGGCTTGAGCTGGTGAAGGACTATGAATGTGATATTATGTATCAGCCAGGGAAAGCTAATGTAGTTGCAGATGCCCTCAGCAAAAAAGTCTCGTTAGCTCAATTAACTTTTCAGAAGCACTTGCAACAGGAGATAATGAAGGAGGGGATAGAGTTGGAGATTGGGAAATTGTCCAAAATTGAAGTTCGGTCTAAGTTGTTAGAGGAAATTAGAGAAAAACTAGCGGATGATGGGTTTATTAAAGGAATTGAGCAGCAGTTGAAAGATGGCAGAGAATCAGAATTCAATTGGGTGAATGGAATCCTGAAATTTAGAGATAGAGTGTATGTTCCTCAGGATATTGAATTAAGAAAGAAGATTTTAGAGGAAGCACATAGTACTCTGTACATTGCTCATCCAGGGAGTGTAAAGATGTATCAGGATTTGAGGAAGAGCTATTGGTGGCCAGGTGATGCGTGTTTCCTACAACATGCAATATGTAGCAAGTATACTAGTCGCACTAAGTAATAAAGTGATGAGTGAGTATCGTTCCCACGAGGATAGTGTTACTAAGTACCGATTTCCCTAGTTTAAGTCCTAATTAAAGCAACAATAAATTGGATTGATGGAAGATTAACAAACTAAATACAAATGCAAAACCCAACAACTTAACTAATTAAACAATGCTAAAAAAAATGCTAGGGTGTTGATTTCACCTAGATACGCTAACCCAAATCATAGAATCTATTACCTAAGTTCTAATTCCTTGATTGAAAATCGAATTCCCTAAGTTGTAAAACATACCTTCTCAGGCTACGTTTCCCTACTTATCCCTATTAAGCTTCCGCACCCAACAAATTGAAGATTAATAGTTCAAAGTCTTTTAAGCTTTATGAAATTCTATCTAGATTTCATAGATCGTTAAACCTATCTCTAGCGTTTGCTAATCTATGGTATTTATCCCAAGAGGCACAATGACAAATCACTTCTCAGTCTCATTGTGAACAACACACATTTGAATGGTGATCAAGCATCCAAAAATCATTAAGCAAAGAGATAAACACTCAATCATGAAATTAAAACCCAAAGCAAATCAATTCATATAAATTTGAATCATTGTATCAAGATTACATCAAACCCTAGCTAAACAACTCAGTTCATACTCAAAAACGAAATAAAAGAACAAAAACAAACTGAATCAAGATTTATCATTGGAAAACAAGCAAAAGATGGAGAAATCTTCTCTAATTTGAAGCCCAAATCTTCAATAATCTTCTCCTTCCATGAGCTGCCTCCCAAATGACGAACCAAGACTCCTTTTCTTCCCTTTTCGCTCTAATTTATACCTCTCTCACTTAAGGACGAAGCCCTAGCAAGGCAAAACGCGTCATTTTATTTTTACATCTGACGCAGGTTTCGCCGCGGCGAACCTTTTTCCTCGCCGCGGTGAAGACTTCCAGGCCCAATTTTAGCATGATATAGTTCGAATCTAAAAAAGTGTTAAACATATTAATTGTAGCCCTTTCAATTATCTTTCTGGTAGTTCAAGAAGAAGCACAATCCGAGGTCTACAGATCAAGTTATGGCAGAAATACTGAAGCACGTCCAAAGACGTTTTTCTTCAGTTCCCAGCATACTTTTCACGACTTCAAGCCAAGTTTCCACCTTTGTCCAGTCAGAATTAGGAAAAACCCAAAACATGAACGTTGTAGCTCTTCTTCTTAGCTTTCCAAAGCTTCTAAATTCAGGTCATTCCAAGTTTTCAAGCTCAAGTTACACAATTTATGCTCAAAACTGTCATTTATGCTAAAAATCATCGTTTAAGCCTACAAAGACAAATTAATAGAATTAGGTAGCAATTATGGCCCAAATTGTATGAAAAGTATCCTAAATCCTATCAAAATTCAATGCAAAATCATAGTGTAAAATATGCTTATCACCAGGGTTAAAGAAAGATGTAACTGAGTATGTTAGGCAGGATGCCCTGGTGTGCCAAGAGTTAAAGTAACATCGCGCCCTTCAGGATTGTTGCAGCCCCTTAGTATTCCTTCCTGGAAATGGGAAGATATTTCTATGGATTTCATTTTAGGTCTTCCTAGAGTGCAAAGGGGTTATAATGCCATTTGGGTGGTTATAGATAGATTGACTAAATCTGCTCATTTCTTTCCAGTTACAAACAAGATCTCCTCTGAGCAGCTAGGCCGATTATATGTCAAAAAAATAGTGCGATTACATGGAGTACCTAGTAGTATTGTCTCAGACAGGGATGTGAAATTTATGTCAGTATTCTGGAGTAGTATGCAGAAGGCATTGGGTACTAGGCTTAATTTCAAGCACACCTATCATCCTTAGACAGATGGACAGACAAAAAGAACAAATCAAATATTGGAGGATATGTTACGGGCATGCTGTATTGATCACAAGTTGAATTGGTGTGACATTCTCCCTCTCGTTGAATTTGCTTATAACAATAGTTATCAAGCAACCATTAAAATGGCACCATATGAAGCTTTGTATGGAAGAAAATGTAAATCTCCGTTACATTGGGACGAAATAGGAGAAAAGAATGCATTAGCTGAAGCTCTTGGTCCAGAAATGACACAAAAAATGATAGAAGATGTAAAGTTAATCCGAGAGAGAATAAAGCAGGCCCAAGACAGACAAAAGAGCTATGCAGACCCAAAAAGAAAGGATATAGAGTTCCAAGTAGGAGACAAAGTGTTTGTGAAAATCTCTCCTTATAAGAGGGTGATGAGGTTTGGAAGAAAAGGGAAGCTTGCCCCTAGATATATCGGTCCATATGAGGTATTAGAGAAAGTGGGCAAAGTAGCTTATAGACTTGCCTTACCAGCTAGTATGGACCGGATCCATAATGTTTTCCATGTTTCCCTGTTGCGAAAGTATGTTAGTGATCCTTCGCATATATTACAAGCAAATGAAGTGGAGTTAAAAGATGAACTAATTTATGAAGAACGTCCGCTTGTACTTCGGATAGAAGAATAAAAGAGCTCCGAAATAAGAAAGTACCGCTTATTAAAATACTGTGGAGGAATCATAATGTAGAAGAAGCGACATAGGAAGTTGAGCAAGATATGAAGGAAAGATATCCAGACCTCTTCAACTGAATTTTGAGGATGAAATTCTTATAAGGGGGGATGATTGTAAACCCCACGTTATTATTCCGATGCCCTAAGGTATGAAATTTACATTTTCAAGTAATTTTCTTCTTTTTTGAATGGAAGGGTAAAATGGTCAATTTACATGTATTTCGAGATGTGGCCATTATAAAGTGTAAGGGATGATGTCATTGAAGAGAAATGAGGGTAGAATGGTCATAAAGGTAATTGATATGGTTAAATGACGTAAACGGTAACCAAGGGTATAATGGTTTTTTCATACAAATCCATATGAAATAAGTATCCATAAAAGTGCACCAAGGGTAATTTAGTCATTTACCTAATGGGATTTCTTAATTGTTAAGTGTTTTAAAGAAGTCAAATGGCATTAAATGAGTGTTAATCTTTATGTTGTGGTAGAAATGACCAAAACGCCCTTATATGAAAAATTTATGCCAAATGACCCTTATACCTAACTTTTATTGACCAATCACATCAGAGCAACAATTGAATAAATATTTACAAGGTTTAAAGAGAGAGTAGTCGGCCTTGTACACCCCAAACATATCATCTTCTTCTTCATCTCTCAAATCCACCATAAAAGCCACTAATCCAAGCATTTTATTCTCAAATTTTCATAGGATTTCAAGTTGATTTTCAAAGGAGATCACCATCCACACTTAAAGACCTTCAATTTCAGGGTTTAAGGTGAGTTTTAAAACCCTAGTTTTTCTGATCTTTTAGTTAAAAGAGAAATTCATAAGTGGTTATGTGTGTAAGGTAGAAAGGGGGAACCTTTGGAGCTAAGGAGGAGTGTCCTTGTGCTTTGAATACTAAGGTAAGGAAAAAAAATCTCCCTTATGACTACAATTGATAACACCTAGGGTTTATGGAACTTACATTTATTTATGTTAATATTGTAACAACTACTGTAAACTAATACAATGCATGCATAATAACAACAGAAAATTGGGCCCAAAAACTTTCTTTTCATTATAAGTCATACGTCTTTTATACACAAAGAACGTCATTTACAAAAATGTCATTTTAAAAGACAAAACAGGGGAAACAGTGTAGCTATTGCTCCTCGCTTGCCGACGCCCTTTCGACTGCATTATCACCTAGATCCTGCATCCACAAAGGAAAATAACGGGGTGAGCACAAAATGATGCTCAGTAAGTAAAACCCTCTATCTGTCTATCCCCGTATGTATTACTCTTAATTCTTTCCTCACACTTTCTATTGTTTCTTACTAAACGTCATGGCCTCATCTTACCGGAGGTACGGCCAGATGGCGTTCACACAGCACCATCTCACTCTTCATGACTATCGGGTGGAATTCACGCAACACCAACCCGTTCTTAGTGATTACCAAGTGGGGATCACGAAGCACCTACCCGCTTGTCGTAACTATCGGGTGGAGACCACATAGCACCTACCCGTTCCTCATTACTTTCGGGTAACGATCACCAAGCATTAACCCGTTCCTAATCACTGTCGGGTGATGATCACAAAGCATCAACCCACTTCTAATAAATATCGGGTGATGATCACAAAGCATCAACCCCTTTTCTAATAACTAACCGGGTGATGGTCACAAAGCATCCACCCGCTTCTAATACCCATCAGGTGATGATCACAAAGCATCAACCCATTTCTAATGGCTATTCGGGTGATGATCACAAAGCATCAACCCGATTCTCATAACTGTCGGGTGATTATCACAAAGCATCCACCCATCTCTAATACTCTTCTCATTCACTCTATTCTAGCACTTCTCATTCTCTCTACCCTTAGAGTAGTTGCATCCACAAAGATCTCTCCTCATAGAGCAAGTGCATACACAAAGTTTCCTACTCTTTCTTAGGTCACTTCTCAATGCACAATTAATGCCTATGGATGGTTCATCTCCACTAATGCACTTATGAAATGCCAACATGCAATGTTGCAAGAATTAAGGTTCACTACGCATACTCAAACCTCTATTAGGCATTTCAACAAACAACTCAAGTGCATAATAAAACTCTACTATAACAACAATTCTAAATCTTTCTCTAACCATCCAAAATGGGGAGAAACCCCCTCACATAGCCACAATTCCTGCCAAAGAAAGACACTTCCAAAAAGGATTTCTCAATATCATTTAATTCAATCTCAAACTACCTTTCCAACCCACATGTCACTTCTTATATTTGCAATGTATAAACAACCATAAAGCACTAGAAATCTCTATTTAAGCCTCAATAACATGGCAATAACATGTATATAACATACATACATAAGTGCTATCAAAACCCTAATCAAGAAAATTCCCAAATCTCAACTTGGGTTGGGGTTTACTTACCTTGTTATAGAGAGATTTCACTAACTCTTCCTTTCACTTGGTTTGCTTGACTTTTTCTCTACTCTTAAACAAAAGAACAAAAACCCTCAATATTCAATATATACTAAAACTCACAAAGCTTCACAACCAAAGCAAGAATCCTTACCTTAGGATGCCTTAGGTTGATTTTCTACCCCAAATCACTCCAAAAGCCTTTTAAAACTCCTTGATCAAAAAAAAGAGAATTTGAGAGGAAGCAAGAGAGGAGAGTGGCGTTGGAGAAGAAGAATGAAGGGTTTGCAATGTCTTAATTCCTTTTAATGAAATTTATACACAAGCATTCCCATTTTGCCCTTACTCTTCTTTGGGAATTCTATCTATATCCTTTGATTCATTACAAACACACCCCCATAACAACATATTCTCCATGAAAAATCCTTACATTTTACTCCCCACTTTTCCTGCTAATTAGGGGTAGAATGGTCAAATTGCCCTTAGGGAAGAAAATATCTAAACTTAACAAACATTTTGGTTGACACGTCGCAGCGGCGAGGAATCCTTTATCGCTGTGGCGAAACTGTCCAGCAGCTTCCCCGTGGCTACAACACCTCTTCGCCGCGGCGAAGATTCTTCTTCGCCCTGGCGAAGACTGAAACGCTAAACTTCTTCTATTTTCAACCAATTTCAGGGCAAGTATTCAACATATCACTCAAAGGCCAACCAAACAATAATGAATCAACTCAAAAAGAGCGAAAGAATAAGCAATAACTACGTACCTCAAGTGGGGCGTTACAAATATGAGTGTGATGCTATGTTTTGGTTATGGATTGTTTAAATGGGTGTGTTGATTGGTGTATGTATGCATATGGAGGATGATTATGCCAATTAAGAGATTTGTAGTTGGACGATGTTTTGGCACTTTTTGGTTCTGTAAAAAGGGAGGTTTTTATGGCCTTTTATACCTATAATGACATGGCAAATGATGTGAATGTGCAAATGAAGGTGACATGGTTAAAATGAATAGAATTCGGATTTGGCTTTTCAGGACTTATACTGTACATGCTTCACTGAATCGGTCATAACTGAAGTTATAGAAGTCCGATTGAGTTGATTCTTGAAGCGTTAAAAAGTGGAGAAATATACCTAAAACTTTTATGTTTTAGTAAAAAATCAATTCGAATTGGAAGATAAGGGAAAAATTGCTTGAAAAGTGAAAAACTATATGACATCCACCTTCTTCATGGAAATTCCCATTTGTTTCTAATTCTAATAAACCCCTGAATAATCTTACTACTGAATTTCCTTGTATTGTATCAGAAATTGAATGAATTAAGTTAAGAAGTTTAGTAGGAGAATATAGTATGATTGAGCATGGGAGATGTTAGTCCATATGTTTGCATTCATAATGGTAATGCATATAGCTTATTTAGTTGTTTTATGAAAAATTTATGAAATGTTAAAGAATGAATTCTATGAGTCTCTTGAGGTATAAACCAAGATCAGAGGAATGGAATTCTTATGGAAACCATGAGTCCTTTGAGGTGACGACCAAGAACAAGGTAATGGTTCAAATGAATCCGATCGGATAACAAAGACTAATGAAACCATCAAGTATAAAGACAAAAGAAATAAGCATGCCATGTACATGAATATTTCATAAGTCATATATGTTCTATGTTATATTATCTATGGTTATGTTATGACTTATGTTTATGAGAAAAGTCCAAAGTGTATGATATGTTTTATGAACTTGTTATGTCAAAGAATGAAGGTTATGTTTTGTAGGTAGGGAAGGTCCTGAGTAATATACTTGTATAATGAACCTTAATAGTTTTTAAATGGCCATATTCCTTACTAGGCGGTTAGCGCTCACCCCACGAAATGTTTTAAAATGTTTTGCAGGTAAGGATTAAGGCATGAAGCTGGGAGAGCATTCTGAGGGACGCTATGAGCATGAAGGGATGTTTTAATGATGACTATTGAATAGTTTTGCTAATATTTAGTGTAGTAATTATGTTCATATTTCATAATGTAGTAAATATGTCCATGTTCTATAATGGAGTAAATATGTTGTATTAATAAAGGAAATCAAATTACTAGTAAATTTTGTAAAAGCATATATGTTCTAGTAAGTATTACTATGGATTTCATAATTTACTTCAAGAAAGGAAACTATATTTCTTTTTTGACTTATACAATGAACTTATTATAGTTTAGAAATTGAATCAATAAATAAATATGTTTATAAACTACAAATTTATTCTTTAAATAGGATTTTAAAATAAACTTCTTTTCTAGGCGTGCGTTTTCTAGGTTCTCAATGGCCAAGAGATACTTAGGAAATACCCGGCTAGGGAGGGGTTTTACATTTGGTATCAGAGCGCGATTTTGGGTGTTCGAAATGATGCTTTGATTGAATTGTTATAGTTGTTTTATATTTAATTGATGATGAAAATGGTGTTTGTAAGTAATGGAAGTATCATTCCTCATGCGTCCCCAAGATACTCTCTCTAGCCGATTGTTGTAAGTATTTTCTTTACTTGCTTAGTGAATAGAATTAGCTAATGTTGATTGAAATTTGTGTGAGTAAAGGGTATGGCTACGAGGCGTTCACAAAAGGTTAATAGGAGGGGCGAGGAGAATATTAATGAAGGAGGCACTAATGAGCCAGTACCACCAACTACCAATGCGCCTTCTAATAGTGGACCAGTTACGTCTACCCAAAATGTTTCTGTTTTGGATGAGGCTGCAATTAACAGGATGATTCGACAGGCCATTCACGAGGCCTTTAGGAGGGTTATCCTGGAGAGTATAAGTAACCAAGTGAACACAAATCCCTCAGGCTAGAGTTCGGCCTCAAATACCTGCCTTCCACCTCCAGCGATCGGACCAGTTATGCCAATGGGTGCTACACCTTCTGGACAAGTGGAACCAATCTATAATCTTTCTCAAAAGCACCAACCTCCCGGAGTTCAATGGTTCAAACGATCCGGCGGTGACAAAGGAGTGGTTAGAGACTATCGAACGGGCAATGGCCTTGTTTCCCATGAGTGACCAGGAAAAAGTCCACTATGCTTCCTATTTGTTGAGAGGAGATGCCCGGGTATGGTGGAAGCTAATTGAGCATACCTATGTGACGAGTGCCCTTTCTTGGAATGAATTCAAAAGGCTATTTGAAGCAGAATATCGGTCGGCAGACATGTTATCCGTAAAGACTCAAGAGTTCACGGAATTGAAGCAAGGTAATATGACTGTTAGAGAATATGCTACAATGTTTAACTCCTTAGCCCGTTTTTCTCCTACTATGGTGAGTACTCAACAGGTGCCGAGTAGAGAGATTTATTAATGGACTGCATCCAAAAATTGCCCAGATTGTTATAGCAGGTGGTCCGCCTCCCCAAACTTATAGTGAGGCCCTAGAACGAGCATTTAGAGCAGAGATTTAAGTGAATAAGGAGAGGCGGATGGAGAACCCCAAGTTGGTGATTGGTAGTTCTAGTTCAGGCCAGACAGCAGTTCAGAAAGCTGAAGTGGGGAATTCCACTCAAGCCCTAGAGGATAAAGGTAAAAGAAAGTTTTAGCAAGGATTTCAAAAGAAGGTTGGCAAGAATAAGAGGACTCCACAGCAACAACAGAGAAGGAATAATCTTCCCCATTGTCAAAAATGTGGGAGGCAGCATAAAGGGAATTGTCTATTAGGGACCAATGTGTGTTTCAAATGTAAACAACCGGGACACATGGCAAAGGACTGTAAAGTTACTCAGGCTACTTCCCTTCATACTGTTGGAGGTTCGACTGCCAGAGTTTACTCAGTGGCTCAGAAAGAAGCCGAAGCCAATCCATCTGCAGTTACTGGTCAGTTACAATTCCACTCTACCTCTTTATATGTACTGATTGATTCAGGGGCTACCCATTCTTTTATCTCATATGGTATTATAAAAAGATTAGGTTTAGAGCCTTGTAAAGTGGAACATGCTGTTAAAATTGAGATGCCTAATAGGGAGAATTATTTTGCTGATAAGTTGTTGATGGGGGAAACTATAGTGATTGATGAGCATGAGTTGAATGTTGATTTGATTGTTTTTGATGTGCCTGATTTTGATATGATTTTGGGAATGGACTTCCTGAGCAAATATGGAGTATTGATAGATTGTCGGAAGAAGAAGGCCAGGTTTAACTTAGATGTTGGAGACGATTTCACCTTTGGGGAAGGTCATCTACACAGCCTGATGATAAGTGCAGTGAAGGCAATGAAGATGATAAGGAAGGGTTGTACAGGGTACATGGCTAATGTGGTGAATAAAGAAAAGTTTCCAAACTTCAATGTTCGGGATGTACCCATAGTACGAGAATTCGAAGATGTATTTCCAGAAGATTTGTCAGGACTTCCTCCAGAAAGAGAAATGGAGTTTTGTATAGAATTAGCTCCTAGTACGGCACCAATATCTAAAACCCCGTATAGAATGGCTCCAGCAGAGTTACAAGAGTTAAAGCAGCTTCAGGAGTTGTTAGATAAAGGTTTCATTCGACCCAGTCATTCTCCATGGGGAGCTCCAATTTTATTTGTCAAGAAAAAAGATGGTTCGATGAGAATGTGTATTGATTACAGGGAGCTCAATAAGGTGAGATGAAAAACAAGTATCCATTGCCAAGAATTGATGACTTGTTTGATCGCTTAAAGGAGCTTAGTGTTTTCCAAGATTGATCTTGGTCGAGGCTACCATCAAGTGAGGGTCGTTGACAAGGATATTCCCAAGACTGCATTTCGAACCAGATATGGGCATTATGAATTTATAGTGATGCCATTTGGATTGACTAATGCACCAGCGGTGTTCATGGATTTGATGAATAGGATTTTCCATGATTGTTTGGATAAATTTCAAGTAATTTTTATAGATGATATCCTGGTCTATTCCAAAACAAAGGAAGATCATGAAGAGCATTTGAGATTTGTGTTACAAAGACTAAGGGAGAAAAAGTTATATGCTAAATTCTACAAATGTGAGTTTTGGTTAGATCAAGTAGCATTCTTGGGACATGTTGTTTCACAAAAGGGTATTTCAGTGGACCCCAGTAAGATTGAAGCAGTGATTGAATGGCCAAGACCAAAGCGTAAAAGAAGTTAGAAGTTTTCTTGGTTTAGCAGGATATTACAGGAAATTTGTGGAAGGCTTTGCTAAATTAGCTTCTCCACTCACAGCTCTGACAAAAAAAGAAGCCCCGTTTAGATGGACTCAAGCCTGTGAGAAGAGTTTCCAAGAATTGAAAAGAAGATTAACTACTGCTCCTGTTTTAACCCTTCCAGAGGATGGAGTAGCTTATGATATTTACACTGATGCTTCTCATAATGGTTTGGAGGCAGTATTGATGCAAAAAGGCAAGGTGATTGCTTATGCCTCTCGTTAGCTGAAAGACTATGAAAAGAGGTACCCCACTCATGATCTTGAATTGGCAGCTGTCGTTTTTGCTTTGAAGATTTGAAGACATTATCTCTTTGGGGTGAAATGTAATATTTACACAGATCACAAAAGTCTAAAATACTTTTTCACCCAGAAAGAATTGAATATGAGGCAGAGAAGATGGCTTGAGCTGGTGAAGGACTATGAATGTGATATTATGTATCAGCCAGGGAAAGCTAATGTAGTTGCAGATGCCCTCAGCAAAAAAGTCTCGTTAGCTCAATTAACTTTTCAGAAGCACTTGCAACAGGAGATAATGAAGGAGGGGATAGAGTTGGAGATTGGGAAATTGTCCAAAATTGAAGTTCGGTCTAAGTTGTTAGAGGAAATTAGAGAAAAACAAGCGGATGATGGGTTTATTAAAGGAATTGAGCAGCAGTTGAAAGATGGCAGAGAATCAGAATTCAATTGGGTGAATGGAATCCTGAAATTTAGAGATAGAGTGTATGTTCCTTAGGATATTGAATTAAGAAAGAAGATTTTAGAGGAAGCACATAGTACTCTGTACACTGCTCATCTAGGGAGTGTAAAGATGTATCAGGATTTGAGGAAGAGCTATTGGTGGCTAGGGTTAAAGAAAGATGTAACTAAGTATGTTACTAGATGCTTGGTGTGCCAGCAGGTTAAAGCAGAACATCAGCGCTCTTCAGGATTGTTGCAGCCCCTTATTATTCCTTCCTAGAAATGGGAAGATATTTCTATGGATTTCATTTTAGGTCTTCCTAGAGTGCAAAGGGGTTATAATGCCATTTGGGTGGTTGTAGATAGATTGACTAAATCTGGTCATTTCATTCCAGTTACAGACAAGATCTCCTCTGCGCAGCTAGGCCGATTATATGTCAAAGAAATAGTGCGATTACATGGAGTACCTAGTAGTATTGTCTCAGACAGGGATGTGAAATTTATGTCAGGATTCTGGAGTAGTATGCAGAAGGCATTGGGTACTAGGCTTAATTTCAAGATGACCCTATCATCCTCGACGGATGGGACAGCAGAAAGAACAAATCAAATATTGGAGGATATGTTACGGGCATCTTTGTATTGATCACAAGTTGAATTGGTGTGACATTCTCCCTCTCGTTGAATTTGCTTATAACAATAGTTATCAAGCAACCATTAAAATGGCACCATATGAAGCTTTGTATGGAAGAAAATGTAAATCTCCGTTACATTGGGACGAAATAGGAGAAAAGAATGCATTAGCTGAAGCTCTTGGTCCAGAAATGACACAAAAAATGATAGAAGATGTAAAGTTAATCCGAGAGAGAATAAAGCGAGGCCCAAGACAGACAAAAGAGCTATGCGACACCCAAAAAGAAAGGATATAGAGTTCCAAGTAGGAGACAAAGTGTTTGTGAAAATCTCTCCTTATAAGAGGGTGATGAGGTTTGGAAGAAAAGGGAAGCTTGCCCCTAGATATATCGGTCCATATGAGGTATTAGAGAAAGTGGGCAAAGTAGCTTATAGACTTGCCTTACCAGCTAGTATGGACCGGATCCATAATGTTTTCCACGTTTCCCTGTTGCGAAAGTATGTTAGTGATCCTTCGCATATATTACAAGCAAATGAAGTGGAGTTAAAAGATGAACTAATTTATGAAGAACGTCCAGTTCAGATTCTGGATAGAAGAATAAAAGAGCTCCGAAATAAGAAAGTACCGCTTATTAAAATACTGTGGAGGAATCATAATGTAGAAGAAGCGACATAGGAAGTTGAGCAAGATATGAAGGAAAGATATCCAGACCTCTTCAACTGAATTTTGAGGACGAAATTCTTATAAGGGGGGATGATTGTAAACCCCACGTTATTATTCCGATGCCCTAAGGTATGAAATTTACCTTTTCAAGTAATTTTCTTCTTTTTTGAATAGAAGGGTAAAATGGTCAATTTACATGTATTTCGAGATGTGGCCATTGTAAAGTGTAAGGGATGATGTCATTGAAGAGAAATGGGGGTAGAATGGTCATAAAGGTAATTGATATGGTTAAATGGCGTAAACGGTAACCAAGGGTATAATGGTCTTTTCATATAAATCCATATGAAATAAGTATCCATAAAAGTGCACCAAGGGTAAGTTAGTCATTTACCTAATGGGATTTCTTAATTGTTAAGTGTTTTAAAGAAGTCAAGTGGCATTAAATGAGTGCTAATCTTTATGTTGTGGTGGAAATGACCAAAACGCCCTTATATGAAAAATTTATGCCAAATGACCCTTATACCTAACTTTTATTGACCAAACATCAGAGCAACAATTGAATAAATATTTACAAGGTTTAAAGAGAGAGTAGTCGGCCTTGTACACCCCAAACATATCATCTTCTTCTTCATCTCTCAAATCCACCATAAAAGCCACTAATCCAAGCATTTATTCTCAAATTTTCATAGGATTTCAAGTTGATTTTCAAAGGAGATCACCATCCACACTTAAAGACCTTCAATTTCAGGGTTTAAGGTGAGTTTCAAAAGCCTAGTTTTTCTGATCTTTTAGTTAAAAGAGAAATTCATAAGTGGTTATGTGTGTAAGGTAGAAAGGGGGAACCTTTGGAGCTAAGGAGGAGTGTCCTTGTGCTTTGAATACTAAGGTAAGGAAAAAAAAAAATCTCCCTTATGACTACAATTGATAACACCTAGGGTTTATGGAACTTACATTTATTTATGTTAATATGAGTGTGATGCTATGTTTTGGTTATGGATTGTTTAAATGGGTGTGTTGATTGGTGTATGTGTGCATATGGAGGATGATTATGCCAATTAAGAGATTTGTAGTTGGACGATGTTTTGGCACTTTTTGGTTCTGTAAAAAGGGAGGTTTTTATGGCCTTTTATACCTATAATGACATGGCAAATGATGTGAATGTGCAAATGAAGGTGACATGGTTAAAATGAATAGAATTCGGATTTGGCTTTTTAGGACTTATACTGTACATGCTTCACTGAATCGGTCATAACTGAAGTTATAGAAGTCCGATTGAGTTGATTATTGAAGTGTTAAAAAGTGGAGAAATATACCTAAAACTTTTATGTTTTAGCCAAAAATCAATTCGAATTGGAAGATGAGGGAAAAATTGCTTGAAAAGTGACAAACTATATGACATCCACCTTCTTCATGGAAATTCCCATTTGTTTCTAATTCTAATAAACCCCTGAATAATCTTACTACTGAATTTCCTTGTATTGTATCAGAAATTGAATGAATTAAGTTAAGAAGTTTAGTAGGAGAATATAGTATGATTGAGCATGGGAGATGTTAGTCCATATGTTTGCATTCATAATGGTAATGCATATAGCTTATTTAGTTGTTTTATGAAAAATTTATGAAATGTTAAAGAATGAATTCTATGAGTCTCTTGAGGTATAAACCAAGATCAGAGGAATGGAATTCTTATGGAAACCATGAGTCCTTTGAGGTGACGACCAAGAACAAGGTAATGGTTCAAATGAATCCGATCGGATAACAAAGACTAATGAAACCATCAAGTATAAAGACAAAAGAAATAAGCATGCCATGTACATGAATATTTCATAAGTCATATATGTTCTATGTTATATTATCTATGGTTATGTTATGACTTATGTTTATGAGAAAAGTCCAAAGTGTATGATATGTTTTATGAACTTGTTATGTCAAAGAATGAAGGTTATGTTTTGTAGGTAGGGAATGTCCTGAGTAATATACTTGTATAATGAACCTTAATAGTTTTTAAATGGCCATATTCCTTACTGAGCGATTAGCGCTCCCCACGAAATGTTTTAAAATGTTTTGCAGGTAAGGATTAAGGCATGAAGCTGGGAGAGCATTCCGAGGGACGCTATGAGCATGAAGGGATGTTTTAATGATGACTATTGAATAGTTTTGCTAATATTTAGTGTAGTAATTATGTTCATATTTCATAATGTAGTAAATATGTCCATGTTCTATAATGGAGTAAATATGTTGTATTAATAAAAGAAATCAAATTACTAGTAAATTTTGTAAAAGTATATATGTTCTAGTAAGTATTACTATGGATTTCATAATTTACTCTAAGAAAGGAAACTATATTTCTTTTTTGACTTATACAATGAACTTATTATAGTTTAGAAATTGAATAAATAAATAAATATGTTTATAAACTACAAATTTATTCTTTAAATAGGATTTTAAAATAAACTTCTTTTCTAGGCGTGCGTTTTCTAGGTTCTCAATAGCCAATGGATACTTAGGAAATACCCGGCTAGGGAGGGGTTTTACACAGTTGATTCCTCAATTCAGCCGCATTCTATTGCACCTCTTATGCAACCATCATCCTTATCATCTCTATCAGCTGGCCGTTTTCAGGATTCGAACTCCCTACCCCTTACTGATTTGCGGCCTATTGCACTGGCAACATTGGTGGTTGACCTAGAAAAGCAGTCTGCTGCACCTCCTGATTGGCGGTTTCCACATTGTCGTGGTTTCCGATGGTGGTTTTTGATATGGTATGGGCTATTTGGAGTTTCAAGTGATTGGTTCACTAAAACTGCTTGTCGGAAATTTTGAAAGTAGGCGGGAGTCTTTTGTTTAGTGCCAAAATGTTGATGCAAGAATTACACCAACTAGAGTGCTCCGATTGACCTTAGTGGAACCGGAACCAATGTGTGCATGATTAAAGATAGCCAACAATGTGATGAATGTAAAATAGTAACGTAAAGAACACCAAAGGTTTTTAAAGTGGTTGGGCAAGTTTGAATCTTGAGTGTACGTCCATTGTTTTTCTTATTTGCTTAGAGAGCTTAAAAGAAAATAATATAACGCCTAGAACATTTGGCTAACCCTTTTTCCATCGTTGGAAGGGGTTTATTTACAGAATAATACTACACATACAACATTATGTGGCAAAAAATGATTGGGTGAAAGTTTAATTTTAACTTAAAAACAGCCAATCATATCTTGCCACATAATGTTGTATGAGAAATGTTATATAAAAATCTTGTATGTGTAGTATTACTCTTATATAAAAGTTTTTTTACAAAGGAAAGAGCGAAATTAAAGGAAATGTGCAACTTTGATATTCTTGCGATTAAGCGTTAAGATCGCGTTATCATTGCTGTTGATCTAATCTCTTCTGAAATATTCAGGATCTAAGCTTATTTGTGATTTGCTCGAGCAATTGTCAGGATTGGTCGTGACTAGCTTATACTGGGTTGAGCTATATCTCGACAAGCATATACTAGGTTGGACAGGTGTTGAGCCGAACTAACTCTAGGTCGAGCTACAATCTCGCGGAACTCTGACTTTTCCGAGCTTAATAGAAAAATCACACACAACAAGTCCTAAAATAAATTATTTAAAATCTTATAAAGTAATTTTAAAATGCAACTAAACAACTAAAAAAAAAAAAATTAATTTTGGCAGGTAGATAAGCCCAACCAAATTGGCTTTAACCCTCCTAAGGGCATCTCCAACCCACGCCAAAGCACCACGCAAATTTGGCGCAGCACTGTAGCGCCATGCCAAAATGGCGTGGCACTGTAAAGCGAATAAATTTTTTTTTTCTTTTTTTTAATTTTGCTTTTTTTTTCTTTTTTTGTTTTTAATTTTGTTAAGTTAATTTGAGTATTAAATTTTACACCAAAAATCACACCAAATTTGATTATTATTTATAATAATAAATTCATAATAATGATATAATTTAACAAATGATGAAAAATTAAAAATAGAACTTTATTCAATACAAATATTAAACTACAATAACTCAAAATAAAAATTAACACTAATTTAAAAACACTAAAATTAAAAGAAAATACAACATAAACTAAAATAATAATTTAGTATTCCGGTAGATTAGTTCTGGATCTAGTAAGATCATCAAAATATTGAAAAGAACTAGAGTTATTTTGAGATCCTTGACCTTGTTGTTGAGCTCTTTTTTGCATAGTTCTTAATTGCTCATTTTTTAAAAACTCACGTAGGCTTAGATCGGTTATAAAATTCAAATCCTTGAATAAAATTTTAATTTTATTAAATTAGTATAATTTTCAAAATAATTATTATTTAATAAAAATATCATTCCCAATATTTAATTAATATATACAAAAATAATGAGTGAAATAGATTAATTGTTGATTATTGCAATAAAAGAAGAAAAAAGAATATTCTAAAAAATATTTTAAAGAAAATTCTTTTTGGTGTAATATTTGGTATTGTAGGTTGGAAATAGAATAGTGTTTTGCACCAATTTGGTGTAATCTTTCACTAAATTGATGTAATGGGTTGGAGATGGTCTAAGCATCCTGACCAAAACTCCGCGCTTAAAAAAATAAAAAACCAAACTCTCTTTCTATAACTCCATATCTTAATCAAATCCCTGCATCAAGAACAAAGATAAGAGTTAAAGATATTTAACTTTTGCTCAAAATTTCAATAATATTCACACAAATGGCAATCATACGTTAACAGAAACGTCACACTAAAAATTGTGGCTGAGCTAATCCAACTTCCACACAATAATTGGGCACCCACAAAAAACAAAACAAAAATTCTACAAAATAATTATCTTACTCACCCTTTCCATTTTAATCCCTTTGACCTCCCCAACTAAACCATAACTAACCCCCCAAAAAATTCCGATGACTCTTGTTTCCGCCGGCGGGTGCTCCTTCGCCGCCGTTTGGCCATGTGGGTCCCCCTCCAAGGGCTCTAAAAGAAGAGCTAGAACAACTTCAAGAGCTGCTCTGGTGGAGGCAAGGCCCAGAGCGGCGCCGGTTCTGAGGAGTGATGGGTCGGCCGCCCCCGTGTTGGCTTTAGACCGAGCCGAAGACCTCCAAGCCGAAGCCCGAGCCATGGCTCGTGCCGCTAATGCCACTGTTTACAGCCCGGAAAATCTTGCCGGCAAATTCAGCTCTCGTCCCATAAAGGTTCTTTTTCAATTTTTTTTTTTTACTTGGGTACTGAGCCTGTAACTACCAGAATTTCACAGTGGTTGGATGGGTATAGGGAATTTTGATGTTTGGCGTAACGTTGCCCCCTTCTGAACTCTTAGATTGCCTCTCATAAAGGAGTCCTTTGTATTAGCCCGAGTAGCTAGCTACGGTACTCGGGGCATTAGTAGCTTTATGCATTAGTAGCTCTATACTTCAATACCGGGGCGGTTCAGTACTGGGTACTTGCCTCTGACCGCCCTTAGATTAAACTGGGAGTAACTTCAACCCCACTGAACCCTTGGTTTTTCTTCTAAAGAGGGGTAACATTACTGCCCGGGCGCCCTATTGTTGCCATTAGCAGCTTCTTTTCGTCTTTTGATAATTTAGCTTTTATTTGATCGGTTGATTGATTGAATTTCAGGTGTTGAGGAGGACGCTTGAGATATTGGGAGCACTGGGTTCTTTTGGGGTGAAACTTTTGATAGATCAAAGGAATGGTGTTCTTGATAAGAATAAGAGGAAGCGTGCCACTGAGCTCCGGAAGATATTCACCAGATTGGGTCCGACTTTTGTTAAATTGGGTCAGGGTTTGTCCACCAGGCCTGATATCTGCCCTCCTCAGTATCTTGAAGAACTCTCAGAGCTTCAAGTATTATCTCGTTTCATATATATGTTAGTGTTGTTCTTTCAAACTTATATTCCAGCATGATTACATTTACACTTCTTTCATATGATGGACTGCAGGATGCTCTGCCAACTTTCCCGGATACAGATGCATTTGCGTGCATTGAGAGAGAGTTGGGATTATCACTTGACTCAATTTACTCGTCCATTTCGTCATCCCCAATTGCGGCAGCTAGTTTAGGCCAGGTTTACAAAGCTCAGCTTAAATACTCTGGTCAAATTGTTGCTGTAAAGGTTCAACGTCCTGGTATTGAAGAAGCTATAGGACTTGATTTTTACCTTATAAGAGGTCTAGGAGCTTTCATTAATAAATATGTTGACATAATCAGCAGCGATGTTGTTGCCCTCATTGATGAATTTGCACGCAGAGTTTATCAGGAGCTCAACTATGTGCAGGTTAGTTCTTCGTTAATCAATTGTTGCTATGAGTTCTTTTTCTCTTCGTTGAACTTCTGAGAGGTTTATTCCCCCTGTGATTGTTCTGAACCAGGAAAAGCTATAGCTGTTATATTATGTATAAAATTATTTCGAGTTTGGATCTTAATTTTGACAAGTCTTTGCAGGAGGGACAAAATGCGAGGAGATTTAAAAAGTTGTACGCTGATAAAGAGGATGTCCTTGTTCCGGATATCTTCTGGGATTATACTAGTGGCAAGGTATTGACAATGGAGTGGGTTGATGGAGTCAAGTTAAATGAGCAAGATGCTATTGAAAGACAGGGTTTGAAGGTTTTGGATTTGGTGAACACAGGTATCCAGTGCAGCCTCAGACAGCTACTTGAGTATGGATATTTTCATGCAGATCCTCATCCTGGTAATCTCTTGGCAACACCAGAGGGAAAGCTTGCGTTTCTTGATTTTGGAATGATGAGTGAGACCCCAGAAGAAGCACGATCTGCTATAATTGGTCACGTGGTTCACATGGTTAATCGGGATTATGAAGCTATGGCCCGTGATTACTATGCTCTAGATTTCTTGTCACCTGATGTAGATGTTTCTCCGATAGTACCAGCACTTCAGAACTTTTTTGATGATGCACTCAATTCCACTGTGAGCGAACTGAATTTCAAAACAATTGTTGATGGTCTTGGTGCCGTTTTATATCAGTATCCATTTAATGGTGAGCTTTTAAAGCTTCTGTTGTTGAAATATAAGCCCTGCATATGATTTTACTGATTTTTTTATTACAATGACGAGTGTACTGGGTCTATTGGTTGGGTTTTCCTGCGCTATTTAATTTTTTTTTCCTTATACATGAACAAACCCCATACACTTTCTTTTATCTGACTATTGCTCTTCTTAACTATAATTTTGTTTCTGTATTTTACTTCAATTTGAGGATAGAAATAGTTGTAATAGTGTAGAAACTACATTATACGTGCTGCTTTCTTATGAATACTTTTTCTTTTTCCTTTTTCAGTCCCAGCATATTATGCATTGATATTGAGGTCGCTTACTGTACTAGAAGGTTTAGCCCTCTATGCTGATCCGAATTTCAAGGTTTTGGCTGCTTCATATCCATATTTTGCTAAAAGACTTCTCACAGATCCAAATCCTTATCTTAGAGATGCTCTTATTGAGTTGCTTTTCAAGGATGGGAGATTTAGGCAAGATACTCTTTTAACAAATTACTGTAACTTTATTCTTTTTCAGTTTGTAGTTGCAATGAGTGTAATTTGCTGCTATGATCATTTCAAAATTATTCTGAACTTTCGATTGGTGCAGGTGGAATAGACTTGAAAACCTACTCGTTCAGGGAAGAAAAGATAGAGATTTTTCTGCAAAAGATGCTTTACAACCTGTTCTTAAGCTATTATTGGCTCCAGATGGTGAAGAGCTCAGGACTTTAGTTATTAAGGAGTCTGTCCGCGTCACTGAAGCTGTTGTTCTGGGATCAGTGGTTGATACATACAATTCGATCCCTGATGTTATGCGCACTCTAATTTTTAATGGCAATGCAAGGGCTCCAATTGCTATGAGTGAAACTGAATTGGAAAACATGATAGAACTTCGGGACCAAGTTTTTAGGATATGGGGGCTTCTACGGTCATCTGAAAATTTTGATCCGGCGTTGTTGCAGCCTATATTACAGGTAAGAAGACATTATCTTTCATGTCATTGTCTTTTATTCTTTCAACTATCTTGGGCCTAGAAATATTGGTGAATATGAAACTTCTTTTCTTGTCATTCTTTGGAAGAGTGAACATTTGTTAAAATTTACCATAAAACATGCAGATTTAAAGCCTTATTAGTTTTAAAAGTAGGGGTTTTTATTATTCATCCCTCAGGGATGAGAAAGTATTTGACGCCCCCATGATTTCTGAAAAGTATTATATGTCCCCTATAAGGGGCTTTTTGATACTTTATTTGGGGGGTAAATAATAATCTCAAGGGGGTAAATGATGAGTTTAAGGGGTGCAAATGATAATTTAGGGAGATACATAGTACTTTTGCAAAACCCTGAGTGTGTTTAAGACATTCTAACCTCTCAGAGGGATAGATGATAAAAACCCTTAAGGGGCGTTTGGATCATATAATGTTTTTTTATCTTAGTAATAAGATTACCGGAAAGAAAGATTACCTTGTAGATTACCGGGTTTAAATTATTATTATGCTTAGTTCAATTGGAATGTATTAATAATTAATGTATTTGGTTGATAGTAATAATAGGTGTCCTGAAATACCTTTTACTAAAATGCCCTTTAGATGATTATTAGATATCAATAATTAAGGGCTTGTTTGTTTTATTATTTGAAACCTTATTTTTTATCCTATTCCCAGAACACTTATTTGTTTAATTATTTTGGGAAATACTATTCTATTTTTTTAATTATTTTTAGACCCCTTAAGTTTATTAACTTAATTAAACACCCCTAGAAAAGAAAAGTTTAAAAATTAACAAAAACAACCCCACCCACTCATAATTGCCAGATTCTGGCAACCACCGTTAGTGGTGGCTAGAATCTGTCACATCGGCCTAAAAACGACCGAAAATGGTAGTTTATTCACCGATCTGGCTGTCGCAAAGAAATGGCCGTCGTTGATAGTTAACGACGACCAACTCTTGGCCATCGTTGATGGTCAACGACGGCCAACTTATCTGGCCTTTTTCGGCCGTCGACGGCCAGATCGGTGAATAAACGGCCAGATTTGACCACTTTGAGTCGTAACGGCAGATTCTGACCAGATTCTGGTGGTGGTGGCTGGAATCTGGCACTGTGGTGGTGGGGGTGTTTTTGTCATTTTACAAATTGGGTGTTTTGTAATTATTAACCAAGCCAAGGATATTTTCGTCTGCATAATATACTGTTTAGGGGCAAGATTGGACATAAATTATGATTATCCGGTAACGTTTTAATAACAGCCCCCCATGAGGTACAAATATTCCCGGCAATTTACCCCCCTTTGACCACTGTTTGTTATCTTTTTTTCCCGTAAATTTTTTTTACAAAAATGCCAAACACGGTAATCTGTTAAATTAAACAAATATTACCCTTAAAAAATTTAAACCTGATCCAAACGGGCCCTTAAAAGTAGAGAAAATTGACTAATCTTTCCATAATACAGCACTGAATTTATCTGTCTTGAACACTTGGTAGAATTTGTGGAGTATTAGATTGTTAATGGCAATGTCTGATTGAACAGGTCCTACAACAACCTGAGGCTCGCAGTCTAGGAGGTCGTGTTGTTGGTGGGATCACTCAACGTCTAACTGCACGGTTACTGCAACAAGTTCTCAGAAATCCAGCAACAACAGGTTCTGCTTCTATTTCATAAGCATTGTTAACACCTTTTGGAATATAGGTTGTATACGTGAAAAGTTGCTTACCATTCTTTGTTCCATCAATTGTATTGTTAATAGAAAAGGATAACGGGAAAAAATTCAAGCAAAAATTATACAACTTTGAGGTTAGGTGGATAAGTGTATAAAAGAAGCCTTACTCGTATAAATTTTGTTATGTTAAAATGTAAACAAACTGTACCACTTAATGAAATTACTCAAAACTTGCGGCCATTTTGTATCTGAGTTTCTATTTTTAATTTCTTCATGATCCATAGTCCTTTCAGCGATCAATATATTCTGCACATCATTTCCCTTTTTTTTTTTTTTTTTAGGTGATTGCAAAATGAGTTAATTTATTATTGGGTCAAGATAATGTGACTTAAACTTTGACTTAATTTTTTGACCCTCCTTGTAAACCATTTATCTTTATCAATCCAGTGGTATTAAAAGATACTAGTTTGACATTAAATGTAACTACTTTTAACTTCTCTCTAATTACCTTTGGATTAATGAAGATGAATAACTCACAAGAAGTGTTAAAAAATTTAGTCATAGATTTAAGTTACAGTAGCTTAACCCATATCTATGTAATGATCGCAAATATTGATAGATTACATCTGATCGTGTCCTTGGATTTTGTTTGAAACAATTTTGTTTGTAGTCTAGCAGATGAGCTAATTGTAGGTTAGATCTTTTTTTGATAAAATTGCTAAATTTTTTGTCCGTTCAGATGGAAAGCAACTTTTTGTTCTACAAAACTTAAGGGTTCTGAAGTTTATATAGATTTTTTTTTTTTTTTGTGAGTATAAAATTTGATAATCTAGTTGTATAACCTACTCAAGAAACTCAAGAATAAAGAAATAAATTGTACCTTTTAAATCTAAATTTTGCCTGGGTCTGGTAAAAGCTGAGCCCTTGTGTACCACCTCTAATATTCACTAGAAAGGTAAATAACCATTACGTTAAATGAAATCCTTTCAAACTCTCATCTCTTGCATGTGACAGATAGACAAAGGATTAAGCATATAGGTCATAAGTGTTTTTTATTCAATTTATATTTCATTTCTTTAGTATATATGTCTTAGGTACAAGAGTCCACAAGTTTTAACACAATTTTAGAGCTCTTAGATTAATTCATTTAAAAGGTTGAGATTGATTCTAAGTTGTGTCACTTCCAAGATGCATTAAATGTGCAAGTTACGTTGAATCTTAATGATCTATAATGGATCGATCTAATAGCCTAAAAAATATAAAAGCATAGGCTTAGGGCAATTGGGCGAATAAAAAACTATTGGAGTGAAGAGCAAAATTAATACTGATATAAATCAAACTAAAGATATCGAGCGCCCCGTCTTTTTATTTTTTACACAAGTTTTAACAATTTTTTAGTCATTGGTTAAAGCATTTGAATAGTTGGGTTGAATCTAAGAGCATCTCCAAATGACTCTTTATATAAACCAAACTCTTTATTATAAAAAGTTTATCCATGAAAATAATAGTCCAACAGACTTTTTATTCTTTAAATATAAATTAAAGAGTGAGTTTGACTCTTCATATTTACAGAGTCAAATTTCACTCTCTATCTTAATTTTAAATAATAAAATGCAAGTTTCTATGCATTTTATTTATGATTTATCTCTCCTATTAAGTTTATTTTTTGAAAAAACATATTATCTCTCTTAAAATTTAAAGAGTCTATTGTATTTAAATAAAAATTTTGTTTTTTATATGTATAAATAAATGAAGATGCTCTTTATTTATATGAAAGATGTTCTTTAAAATAAAAAACACCATTGGAGATGCTCTAAATCGTGTCATTTTTAGAGTGCATTAAATATGCAAGTTGTATTGAATCTCAACTATCCTAAGTGCTTAGATCTAATGGCTTAAAACTAATATCATATTTGTGTTTAAAAAAAAATGTGGTTTCATATATATAAAAATATATATAGCACTTAGGATAGTGCAAGTTGTATCGAATCTCAACTATTCTAAGTGCTTAGATCTAATGGCTTACAACTAATATCATATTTGTGTTAAAAAAAAAAAAAAAAAATGTGGTGTCATATATATATATGTGTATCAGGACAGGCCCAAGTAGGGGGTATGTGACGAGATAAACAATAATGAAGCTAAAGGATATTTTAGCTTCCATATGCACTGTTTTGCGATATATAAACGACGGTTCTGCAAACTTCACCCCACATTTTTTACACAGGTTGCGTTTGGTTCGGGGTGATATAAGATTAATCATGTAATCGTTGTTTAATTTTCAAGATTCCCTCGTTTGGCTGTAAAGTAAAAAAATATTATGTAATCTCTTATAGCAAATAGTGTTTACTGTTGGTAATATTGGGGGTAATCAGATTACATTTTCAAGGGGTGTTAATATAAGATTACGAAGATAATCTTAATTTTGACCTTATTTTGCCCTTATTCTTTTATCATTTCAGAAACATTTGCCCTTATGTATCTACCAAATAACAATTAGCCTAGACCCTCTACATTTGAGAATTTGTCTAAAATACCTCGGTCACAAAAAGTTTAAAAGTTAACAAAATACCCCAACCACCCAAGACCATTGTCGGCCGCTAGCCATCACCGCTAGCCGTCGGTGAAAGTTGTTATATCGGTGCAAGACCAGCGGGATCTTGCCGGTTGTGTGCCGGTAAGGACATTTTTGGCCAAGGATTTGTGATTCATGGCTGGAAACGACTAGATCTGGCTGTGAAAAGGCCAGATCTTTGGTCGTGAAACAACCATATTCACGACCAGATCTAACCGTTTTTTGCCATGGATCTTTAGGCTTTACTGGTGTACGAATAGCCAGATCCGGCCAGTCATACGCCATTATGGTGGCTACAGGCGATGGTGGTAGGCTGTCGGTAGTGGCTTAGGGTGGGTGGGGGTGATTTTACTACAAATTAAAGTTTTATATGGCTATGGTGTTTTAGCAAAATTTTAAATATAGGGGGTTAAAAGAAATAATTTAAAAAATAATAAAATAAAATAATATTATATTATTGTTTAAAACGGAAGACTATTTAGTAATCTATATAATATACCCACTCATTTATCCTCCCAACCAAACATATTATTATAACATACTCACCAATTTATTTTAATCAACCAAACACATTTCTCTAAAGATTCTCTGGTAATCTATTTTTTCAGTAATACAACATTTTCCAGTAATACAATATTCTTTGAACCAAATGCACCCACAATATAAAGAAAGAAAACACTGTCCACTCCTTTTATTATATAATAATATTTTAAAAGATGATAAAGTTTGCTTACAAGTGAGTTTTTCCCTTTTATATAAGCAAAGAACGGACTTCAAATTTGGAATTAAAACACACCAAATTAAAATATAAGTGTTGGAGTAGGTGCCCTAGAGCCAATCAATTATTGTGGAATTGACTCTTTGTAATAATGTTCATTAATCAATAATAAAAAACATTTTATTCTATATCGCGTAAATCATTATTATTGTAATATGTATTGATATATGTCCTTAGAATGGTAGAACCGTGACGAGAGTATCAAGTGTTTCAAATCTTGATAGTGAGAACCCTATGAGCACATATGGTAGCCATTCTAGAAACGTCCGTAACCCCAGTATTATTCTGAAGTAAGGGCACAAGTAATATGGTAATGCTATCATAGTGGTGAACAATCCTGTCGAAAGGCAGTGACCGATCTCACTTGTCGAGGTTGTTTGGTGATAACCTAGTGCAACACATGGGTGCTTGCTGTAGGCAAATACACCGCAGCAAATTCACTGGACTGACCCACCAGAGGAGTCCATATGGATGGTAACCCTAGTGTTTATGGAACAAATCCTCTAACGAATGGTGGTGCATGTGATCCTTAGACTTGAGATTACAAGAGCGCCTTGCGCACCGATTGGTATAGTTTGACATTAGCCTAACACAGTTCTTTTCAGAGTTGTCAATACGGTGGTGATTGACTACATCGAGGAGTGTATCAAGACTATGGTGGATAGACAGAGGATTCATCACTCCCGGGTACGGGAGAAGTTATCTCACGGTGCAATTCTGTATATGGCAATGACACTAAAATGTGGCCACAGTGGGATTGAGTTGCTCTATCTAGATTATAATACAGGTCATTAGTCTAGAAACTGAATACATAATATCGAGAGTAACCGAAGGTTGACACTATTTCTATGCCTTCGTCTCGTCGAGATAACGTATGATGAAATGATCGAATTGCACGGTAACCATATCGTTGACAGGTAGCTATTTTGCTGAATCCAAATCTATCGGGTGGCCATGATGCCTTGGTAGGGGCCAATCTTGGTCTGTGTATTAGTGAGACGATTAATTAGTGTTAATCGCGATACTATACACTGTCGATATGATGAGGAACCTATGGGTCACACACATAGAAGATAATTTAAGATCGAAGAAGAAGGAAGGGTGTTTTCGTCTTTTTAAGGCGAAATGGTATTTTGGTAATTTCACAGTGCAATTAAATTTGCTAAGGTCGTAGCCTTTATTTAATTTATTAGAAAAATTAAATAAGTGAAATTATGTTTAAACATGTGTTCGCATATATTTAATTAAATCATCATATATATATATATATATTAATTGAATTTGGTTGAGATAATGATGAAATAAATAAAATATCTAATTAGGGAGTGTTTGGTAACATGGGTTGGAGCCCAAGACTGTTTCATAAGGGAATAGGGCAATTAGATATTACTATAAAAGAAATGTGTTAATTGTAAATGAAGAAGGTTTTTCATTATGTCATTTGATTGAAAAAGAAAGAAAGCCTCTAGCCACAAAAACACTCCCACGGCAGTATTTCATTTTTTTGCTCAAAATCAATTTCATTGATTTTTCTTCTTGATCTTAAAGCTAAGGAGGATCTAACAAATCCCTCCTTAGTTCTTTGTAATTGTCTTCGTGTAGACTTCATAAGTTCGATCCTACGCTTGTGTCGGTAGCAAATACGTACAAAGACTATTTTGGAGGAGCCTTCAAATATGCGTATGTTATTCTAAACTCTTGATTAACCTTTTGTGCAGATTTTACTTTAATATAAATTGTAAAATTATACCCTTGATATTGGCTCATGTAAACGATCCTTGTATTATATTTTTTTTGTTTCTGCCGCGCATATGTATCATTTACTAACAGTGGTATCAGAGCCTAGGGTACCAAATTTTACAGTTTTTATGTGTATGGTTGATAACATGTATTTGATGATAATATGTCGCCATATTGAATCTACGTAAAATCTATCTTAAAAAATGTTTTAAGAAATTATTAATTGATTGATTTTTAATTTGTTAATGATCTGCATGTTTGGAATAATGGTTGATGGATTTTTGTTGAGATCAATGTGTTTGGTTGATTGCAAAATCCGTTTAGAGTGTTTTTGGTTGCTGTATGAACAGATCCGGAGCTACAGATCTGTGTACACTCGTCTTGGCGAAATAACCCATCGCGCTGGTGACGAAACCAGCGCTCGTCATGGCGATATAAAGCATCGTCGCGGCGATCGTCCTCTGGACAAGCGCTGGACGAAAACAGCGCTTGCCACGGTGATATAACCCATCACCGCGGCGATCGTCCTTAGGACAAGCACTGTACCAAATCGCCACGGTGAACGTACATTAAGCATGAACGTCAAGTTACCAATGCACGCCGCGACGATCTAACTCATCGCCGCAGCGAGCGCACTTTCGAATGCGTAGGGGGCTAAAATATAAAGTTTTAAAACTTTTAGACCAAACGTAGATCTGCAAATTGTCAGGGGTAAATTGTAATTAACCCACTAATTTCAAAAATTGATTGTTTTTGAAATGTATGCTTTGTACTTGTTTGTATATTGCATGGTGCCCGATACATGAGCCTTAGACCTAAGGGTGAATGTTTTAAAATAATTTTGGGTATGTATGGTTGTATAATTTATTAAATAGGGCCTGCGTGTCCTGCTTTTCTCCTATTCTCGATGTACACTCTCTTCTCGTCTCATTCCCCTCGAATGTAAATCGAGGTTTCTAAATTTATTGATGTAAAGAATTTGTATGATTATTTATTGTAAATTTAGAACGATATTTTTGTAATGTACTTGAAGACAGAGCAAAGGACGAGGCAACCAGACTTGAAGACTCAAGATGTTTATTACAGGATCCCTAGGTGACCTACCGATTCCTCTAGGCTCGAGGAAATCGGTTTTAGTTTGGCCATATACCGACACATTTTATATTTTGTTTAGAATGCATGCTAAGGTTGAATGTTGAATAACATGTCAAACAATGTCATTCTAACAAAGATAATAATCTGGTGAGACATTAAATAACAAAACCCTCAATTAAAGTATATTAAGTCACGTAAGCCTTCCATCACTATGGTTTTAATCAAACCACTGTTCGTCGAAACTTTGTTCGCCAAAGCGAAGGGTACACTTCTACCAGTGGGAGGTTAAAATGCATTAGAGTTTTCCTTAATGATGATGAGTTGACTTAAAATGACGATTTTGCTTGTTCGACAAAGCGAAGGTTGATAAACGCGTGTCATAGGCATAGTAGAGCAGTACACATATTGTGTGTACGTGGTGACATGTAGTGTCTACTCTACTGATACTGAGAATCACACTTGAGGACGATGGCATGTAGTGACCATTGGATTGTGTGATTGGCTTGTTGGCTTTTTCACATTTGAGGTTGATAGTGGGAGCTATCAACTGGTGTAGATTAAGTTTGTTGGCCTACCCAATCAACTCATTTTGGCTTGTTCGCCAAAGCAAAGGTTTGAAATGGTCAGGATGGGATCTCGATCCACTAGGAAAGTCAACGAGCTTTCCCGAGTTAATAGTGAGGGCTATTGACTTGAGTAAAATAGTGGGAGCTTCGTTTAATTAAAGACCATGTTAAATAATAATGAACATGGTAATAACGGTTACTTATTCTGCACTTGTAGATTCACTTAAAATTGAGCAAAATGATCTCAACATCACTGCGACAAATCATCGAACTGGGAGAGAAATGGAATGGTGAAAATTTCGTTGATTGGTATAGAAGTATAAATAATATACTTTAGTCAAGCAATAGATTATACACCATTGAGCAAGCTCTATCACCAGAGCCTGCTGATAGTTCTATCCATGAGACTGGGTATGTATATGTGAAGCATACACATGATGCAAAAGCAGAAATGACTAGATACATTGTGCTTGCATCAATAGCACCATTACTGCGACAGTAGTGCCAAAAAATTGATTTAGCTTCTATTCTTCATTTTCTTCGAAGAAATGAGAAGCATATGGTGTCTCGGTCGTTATTTAGATGTAGGATGGAAGAGGGTACCAAAATTGGCGATCATATACTCAAGTGGACCGAGTATATGAACAAGCTTGAGATTTTGGGATGTGGACTTAAAGAAGGTTTAGCAATAAACCTAATATTACAGTCTTTGCCAGATTCTTATTCTGAATTTGTCTATGACTTTATTGAGGAATATAAGAAGAATACCTTTTTCGAGCTTCTGGATTTGTTTAAGGCTACTGAGTCAGGCATGAAAATGTCAGAAACATTGACGTTGGTTGAAGCCAACTCAAATGAAAAGGAAAGGGTTCAAAAGTCATTAGAAAGAACTGTTGCAGAAAGGAAATGCATTTGTCCTCACTGTGGGAATCCCAATCATTGGAGGAAACATTGCAAGACCTTCCTAGCAAAAGAGAAGAAGAATGTCACTTCTTCGTCAGGTACGTTTTTGAGATTAACTTCTCTTGTAAACATCTAGTTGACACAAGATGTGGTTCTCACATTTGATTGATGTGCAGGAACTACGGTAAAGTAGATTGCTCGCCGAGGGCGAGGTGGACCTACCAGTTGGAAATGAAGCACGTGCTGCTACATTTGCTGTAGAATCTTATCGTCTGATTTAGCCGATGGACTTGTTTCTTGGAACTTGTGGATTATTATGGGTTTTTCTTCAGTTTCTAGAAATTATATTTCTATGTCCACATAGGACAAATGAGAATATTAGTTTACTAATGGATTATTGTCCTTGAGCATAAATAATATTCTTTATGGAATTGTTTCATAATAATATGTTCTTAAGAAAGACAACAAGGATAATCTCAAAATGACAACTATGCCAACTTTGGCAAGTTGAGCTAAACATACTTGAAGGAATGTGGAATAGTATCACAACTCACTCCTCCTTATACACCCCCAACACAATGGAGTGTCAGAAAGGAGGAACAAGACCGTACTTGACACAGTTAGGTCCATGATGAGTTTTAGTGATTTACCTGCATCGTTCTAGGGTTATGCCCTAGAGACTGCGACTCACGTTTTGAACCGTGTGCCGTCAAAGTCTGTAGATAAGACTCCATATGAACTATGGAGTGGGTGAAAGCCCAACTTGTCTTATCTAAGGATTTGGGGTTGCGAAGCTTATGTTAAGAAATTGACTTCGAACAAGCTGGGCCCAAAATCCTGTAAATGTATATTTATGGGGTATCCAAAGGATACTACTTCTACCACCCAAAAGAGCGCATAATTTTTGTTGCTCGATCTGATGTCTTTCTAGAAAATGAATATTTTCTAAGAAGTACTAGTGGAAAAAAAGTAGAACTCGATGAAGTTCTAGAACCACAAGATATATTAGACGAAGGACGGGATGATGTGCTACAAGAAGTGGTTGAGCATCATGAGGAGATTACTCCACAACTTGTGGATCAAAGTGAACCACCTTAGGTAGCACAAGAGCTACGTAGATCTGGGAGAGTACTCCATGAGCCCGAGAGATACGGTTATCTCATGACTCAACATGGTGACGTATTAATCTGCCAAGACGTTGAACCCAGAACCTACGAAGACTTTATATCAGATCCAGATTCCGTTAAATGGCTTGAAGCCATGAAATCTGAGATGGACTCCATGTACCAGAACCAAGTGTGGTCTCTGGTGGAACCACCTGAAGGGGTAAAACCCATATGGTGTAAATGGGTCTTTGAGAAGAAGACTGACATGGATGGCATCGTGCATACTTATAAAGCACGACTGGTTGCCAAAGGTTTCAAACAAATTCATGGCATTGGCTATGAAGAAACCTTTTTGCCAGTTGCCATGATTAAATCCATCCGGATTATGCTTGCGATTGTTGCATATCATGACTATGAGTTTTGGCAAATGGATGTCAAAACAGCTTTCCTGAACGGAAACCTTGAGGAGGATGTGTATATGACACAACCCGATGGTTTCGTTCATGATGGTCAAGCTAATAGGGTATGCAAGTTACAGAGATCCATTTATGGACTCAAGCAAGCTTCAAGGAGCTGGAACATTCGTTTTGATAAAGCCATAAAAGAATTCGGTTTCATCAAGAACGAAGATGAGCCCTGTGTTTACAAGAAAGTGAGTGGGAGTGCAGTAGCATTCCCAGTGTTGTATGTCGATGATATACTTCTGATCGGGAATGATATATCAAACTTGCAGTCGGTAAAGACTTGGTTATCCAAGTGCTTCTCCATGAAGGACTTAAGGGAAACAACCTACATCCTTGGAATAAAGATCTATTGTGATAGATCGTGTAGGTTGCTCAAACTAAGTCAGAGTACATAGACAAGGTACTGAACGCATTCAGTATAGAAAAAATCCAAGAAGGGATTTCTTCTGATGGCATATGGTGTCTATCCCTGTAAGGATATGTGTCCTTAACCAGTAATCCAGTAATCCAAACACTTACTTAGTTGATTCAATCTTATCTGAAGGATCGATAAGAACGGGAACGTGCAGATTTGCAGAACACCTACTAACCCACTATTAATATTTCTGTTGTAGCAGAAGCATGATGGGCACTTGGGTCATTCAATGTTGAATGCATGAATGACTAGCTATAGTGCAGGCACTTGGGTCATTCAATGTTGAGTGCATGAATGATTGGCTATAGTGCAAGTAGGAGATTATTGGAGTAGGTGCCCTAGAGCCAATCAATTATTGTGGAATTGATTCTTTGTAATAATGTTCATTAATCAATAATAAAAAAACATTTTATTCTATATCGTGTAAATCATTATTATTGTAATCTGTATTGATATATGTCCTTAGAATGGTAAAACCATGACGAGGGTATCAAGTGTTTCAAATCTTGATAGTGAGAACCTTATGAGCACATATGGTGGCCATTCTAGAAACGTCCGTAGGCCTAGTATTATTCTGAAGTAAGGGCACAGATAATACGGTAAGGCTATCATAGTGTTGAACGACCTTGTCGAAAGGCAGTGACTGATCTCACTTGTCGAGGTTGTTTGGTGACAACTTGGTGCAATACATGGGTGCTTGCTGTAGGCGAAAACACCGCAGCAAGTTCACTTAACTGACCCACCATAGGAGTCCATATGGATAGTAACCCTAGTGTCTATGGAACAAATCCTCTAACGAATAGTGGTGTATGTGATCCTTAGACTTTAGATCACCAGAGCGCCTTGCGCACCGATTGGTGCAGTTTGACACTAGCCTAACGCAGTTCTTTTCAGAGTTGTCAATACGGTGGTGATTGACTGCATCGAGGAGTGTATCAAGACTATGGTGGATAGACAGAGGATTCATCACTCTTGGGTATGGGAGAAGTTATCTCACGGCGCAATTCAGTATATGGTAATGACACTAAAACTGTGGCCATAGTGGGATTGAGTTGTTGCTCTATCTGGATTATAATACAGGTCATTGGTCCAGAAACTAAATACATAATATCGAGAGTAACCGAAGGTTGACACTATTTCTATGCCTTCGTCTCGTTGAGATAACGTATGATGAAAGGATCAAATTGCACGATAACCATATCGTTGACAGGTAGCTATTTTGCTGAATCCGAATCTATCAGGTGGCCATGATGCCTTGCTATGGGTCAATCTTGGTCTGTGTATTAGTGAGACGATTAATTGGTGTTAATCGCGATACTATACACTGGCGGTATAATGAGGAGCCTATGGGTCACACACAAAAAAGATAATTTAAGATCCAAGAAGAAGGAAGGGTGTTTTCGTCTTTTTAAGGTGAAAGGGTATTTTGGTAATTTTACAGTGCAATTAAATTTGCTGAGGTCGTAGCCTTTATTTAATTTATTAGAAAAATTAAATAAGTGAAATTACGTTTAAATATATGTTCGCATATATTTAATTAAATCATCATTATTGTTAAATGTTAATATATATATATATATATATATATATATATATATATATATATATATATATATATATATATATATATATATATATATTAATTGAGTTTAGTTGAGATAATGATGAAATAAATAAAATATCTAATTAGGGAGTGTTTGGTAACATGGGGTGTTTGGGTTGGAGCCCAAGACTATTCCATAAGGGAATAGGGCAATTAGACATTACTATAAAAGAAATGTGTTAATTGTAAATGAAGAAAGTTTTTCATTATGTCATTTGATTGAAAAAGAAAGAAAGCCTCCAGCCACAAAAACAACCCCACGGTAGTATTTCATTTTTTTTTGCCCAAAATCAATTTCATTGATTTTTCTTCTTGGTCTCAAAGCTAAGGAGGATCTATCAAATCCCTCCTTAGTTCTTTGTGATTGTCTTCGTGTGGACTTCATAAGTTCGATCCTACGCTTGGGTCGGTAGCAAATACGTACAAAGACTATTTTGGAGGAGCCTCCAAATGTGCGTATGTTATTCTAAACTCTTGATTAACCTTTTGGGCAGATTTTACTTTAATATAAATTGTAAAATTATACCCTTGATCTTGGCTCATGTAAACGATCCTTGTATTATATTTTTTTTGTTTCCATTGCGTATATGAATCATTTACTAACAATAAGGTCGGTGGATAGGACCTGTCGCACTGAAAGCTCATTGAAAATAAACAAAGTATAATTAATCTTGAGATCCCTCGTGCCTAGGTAATGGTGGAGTCGAGAAGGATCCACAAGTTTGAAAATACAGACTATCGAAAGAGAGAGAAAACTTAAAAAGATTCTTTGCCAACAAGACATGGAAAGACTAATTTAGCCTTAGGATTTTGGGCTATTGGGTCTCCATATGAATCAAAATCAGGATATGATTCGTTATGAGAGGAGTTGTCCATATCATCTTCTCATGGTGGATTATACCTTGTCTTTGACCTATATGAAGACCCAATGGCCCAAAGTTCATAAGGCTAAATTAGCCTTTCAAGAATGTCAATAAGAGGATCTTTTGAGATTTTCTCTTTATCGGCAACTTGTTTTATCACGTTTTCTTTCTCTATCGGTAGCCGACTTTTTCAATTATCAAAATTGTGGACTCAACTCGACTTTACTACTGTTTAGGACACGAGGGCTCACAAGAATAATTGTGATTAAGTGTTTTTCGTAGGGGTGAGCATGGGAAAAGGGTAGAACTAGAACCGGCCTCATTAGGGTCCGGTTTCGGTTCTGGGAAATTGGAATGAGAATTGCTAGGTTTTATTTCGGTTCCTATAGTGTTGGAATCAAGAACCGGTACAGGAACCGAGGTTGGGGTACCCGAGTATGAATTAAGACTAAATTATAACTTTTGTAAACTATTGGGGGTGTATTGTCATCTTTAAAAAAAAGGGGGGTAATTAAAATTTACCTAGGTACCCATAACCAAAACCTATATTTCAGGTTTCGATTCTAGGTTTCCAGGAACTGAAACTAGTTGGTTCTTTAAAAAAAATGTAAGGTACCCGAAACCAATTACCCTTACTTTTTTGTTTTTTTTTTATGCATTATTGAGCATAGGTCCCATCCATGTGCCTCATTTTTATTCTTATCCTTATATTTTATTTTAGTATGCTCGAAGTCCGTGTTTGGAGTCCGCTCTTTGCCAATATAAAGGCAAAATGCTTTCATTTGTAATCATAATTGTGAGTACATGTATCCTTTGAAATATGCCCGATAGGGAGGTATGTGATGAGATATAAACAACATGGAAGCTAAAGGATATTAAAAGTACAAAAAAGAAAATTACAAATAAAGAAAACTTTCAAACTTCACACCAAAGATTGAAGATACGGCAAACTTCATACCAGAATACGAAAAAAACACTCTTCACACTTTTATTTCATGAAATATATTACAATACGATTTTTTAAGGATATACACACTTTCAAGTCTGATTACAAATAAAGAAAACTTTCAAAATTCACACCAAAGTTAGAAGATACGGCAAACTTCACACCAGAATACGAAAAAAACACTCTTCACACTTTTATTTCATGAAATATATTACAATACGATTTTTTAAGGATATACACACTTTCAATCGATTACAAATAAAGAAAACAAAATTCACACCAAAGTTTGAAGATAGGAAACTTCACAGGAATCGAAAAAAACATCTTCTTTTTATTTCATATATTACTTGTCGATTTTTTAAGGATACACACTTTCAAGTCGATTACAAATAAAGAAAACTTTCAAAATTCACCAAAGTTGAAGATCGGCAAACTTCACGATCACTACTTTCCGATTACAAATAAAGAAAACTTTCAAAATTCACAAAGTTTACGAAAAAAACACTTTCATGAAATATTACAATACGATTTTTTAAGGATATACACTTTCAAGTCGATTACAAATAAAACTTTCAAACTTCACCAAAGAAATTTGAAGATCTTGGAACGGGCTTCATACCCGAGATCTGAAAAAAACACTCTTCACACTTTTATTTCATGAAATATATTACAATACGATTTTTTAAGGATATACACACTTTTAAGTCGATTACAAATAAAGAAAACTTTCAAAACACACCAAAGATTGATACGGCAAACTTCATACCGAATACGAAAAAAACACTCTTCACACTTTTATTTCATGAAATATATTACAATACGATTTTTTAAGGATATACACACTTTCAAGTCGATTACAAATAAAGAAAACTTTCAAAATTCACACCAAAGTTGAAGATACGGCAAACTTCACACCAGAATACGAAAAAAACACTCTTCACACTTTTATTTCATGAAATATATTACAATACGATTTTTTAAGGATATACACACTTTCAAGTCTGATTACAAATAAAGAAAACTTTCAAATTCACACCAAAGTTGAAGATACGGCAAACTTCATACGAATACGAAAAAAACACTCTTCACACTTTTATTTCATGAAATATATTACAATACGATTTTTTAAGGATATACACACTTTCAAGTCGATTACAAATAAAGAAAACTTTCCAAAACTTCACACCAAAGATTTGAAGATACGGCAAACTTCAGAATACGAAAAAAACACTCTTCACTTTTATTTCATGAAATATATTACAATCGATTTTTAAGGATATACACTTTCAAGTCGATTACAAATAAAGAAAACTTTCAAAATTCACACCAAATTTGAAGATACGGCAAACTTCACGAATACGAAAAAAACACTCTTCACACTTTTATTTCATGAAATATATTACAATACGATTTTTTAAGGATATACACACTTTCAAGTCTGATTACAAATAAAGAAAACTTTCAAAATTCACACCAAAGTTAGAAGATACGGCAAACTTCACACCAGAATACGAAAAAAACACTCTTCACACTTTTATTTCATGAAATATATTATACGATTTTTTAAGGATACACACTTTCAAGTCGATTACAAATAAAACTTTCAAATTCACCAAAGTTATGAAACTTCACCGAATACGAAAAAAACTCTTCATCACTTTTATTTCATGAAATATATTACAATACGATTTTTTAAGGATATACACACTTTCAAGTCTACGATTACAAATAAAGAAAACTTTCAAAATTCACACCAAAGTTTAAGAAGATATAAACTTCAACACACAGAATCTGAAAAAAACACTCAAATACGCTTTTATTTCATGAAAGATATTATCCTGAATCACGATTTTTTAAGGATATACACACTTTCAAGTCGATTACAAATAAAACTTTCAAAATTCACACCAAAGTTTGAAGATACGGTTGAAACTTCACACCGAGAATCTGAAAAAAACACTCTTCACACTTTTATTTCATGAAATATATTACAATACGATTTTTTAAGGATATACACACTTTCAAGTCTGATTACAAATAAAGAAAACTTTCAAACTTCACACCAAAGATTGAAGATACGGCAAACTTCATACCAGAATACGAAAAAAACACTCTTCACACTTTTATTTCATGAAATATATTACAATACGTTTTTTTAAGGATATACACTTTCAAGTCCGATTACAAATAAAGAAAACTTTCAAACTTCACACCAAAGATTGAAGATACGGCAAACTTCATACCAGAATACGAAAAAAACACTCTTCACACTTTTATTTCATGAAATATATTACAATACGATTTTTTAAGGATATACACACTTTCAAGTCTGATTACAAATAAAGAAAACTTTCAAAATTCACACCAAAGATTGAAGATACGGCAAACTTCACACCAGAATACGAAAAAAACACTCTTCACACTTTTATTTCATGAAATATATTACAATACGATTTTTTAAGGATATACACACTTTCAAGTCTGATTACAAATAAAGAAAACTTTCAAAATTCACACCAAAGTTTGAAGATACGGCAAACTTCACACCAGAATACGGAAAAAAACACTCTTCACACTTTTATTTCATGAAATATATTACAATACGATTTTTTAAGGATATACACACTTTCAAGTCTGATTACAAATAAAGAAAACTTTCAAAATTCACACCAAAGTTTGAAGATACGGCAAACTTCACGAGAATACGAAAAAACACTCTTCACACTTTTATTTCATGAAATATACACACTTTCAAGTCCGATTACAAATAAAGAAAACTTTCAAAATTCACACCAAAGTTGAAGATACGGCAAACTTCACACCGAATCGAAAAAAACACTCTTCACACTTTTTATTTCATGAAATATATTACAATACGATTTTTTTAAGGATATACACTTTCAAGTCAGATTACAAATAAAGAAAACTTTCAAACTTCACACCAAAGATTGAAGATACGGAGAAACTTCATACCACCAGAATCTGCGAAAAAAACACTCTTCACACTTTTATTTCATGAAATATATTACAATCGATTTTTTAAGGATATACACACTTTCAATCTGATTCTTTGAAATAAAACTTTCAAAACTTCACACCAAAGATGAAGATACGGCAAACTTATACCAGAATAGCATCTTCACTTTTATTTCATGAAATATATTACAATACGATTTTTTAAGGATATACACACTTTCAAGTCTGATTACAAATAAAGAAAACTTTCAAAATTCACACCAAGAATACGAAAAAAACACTCTTCACACTTTTATTTCATGAAATATATTACAATACGATTTTTTAAGGATATACACACTTTCAAGTCTGATTACAAATAAAGAAAACTTTCAAAATTCACACCAAAGTTGAAGATACGGCAAACTTCACACCGTATCGAAAAAAACACTCTTCACACTTTTATTTCATGAAATATATTACAATACGATTTTTTAAGGATATACACACTTTCAAGTCTGATTACAAATAAAGAAAACTTTCAAAATTCACACCAAAGTTAGAAGATACGGCAAACTTCACACCAGAATACGAAAAAAACACTCTTCACACTTTTATTTCATGAAATATATTACAATACGATTTTTTAAGGATATACACACTTTCAAGTCGATTACAAATAAAGAAAACTTTCAAAATTCACACCAAAGTTGAAGATACGGCAAACTTCACACCGATGAAAAAAACACTCTTCACACTTTTATTTCATGAAATATATTACAATACGATTTTTTAAGGATATACACACTTTCAAGTCGATTACAAATAAAGAAAACTTTCAAAATTCACACCAAAGTTTGAAGATACGGCAAACTTCACACTAATACGAAAAAACACTCTTCACACTTTTATTTCATGAAATATATTACAATACGATTTTTTAAGGATATACACACTTTCAAGATCGATTACAAATAAAGAAAACTTTCAAAATTCACACCAAAGTTAAGATCGGCAAACTTCACACGAGAATACGAAAAAAACACTCTTCACACTTTTATTTCATGAAATATATTACAATACGATTTTTTTAAGGATATACACACTTTCAAGTCGATTACAAATAAAGAAAACTTTCAAAATTCACACCAAAGTTAAGAATCTGGCAAACTTCATACCGAAGAATCTGAAAAAAACATACTTCACACTTTTATTTCGAAATATTACAATCACGATTTTTTAAGGATATACACACTTTCAAGTGCGATTAAATAAAGAAAACTTTCAAAATTCACACCAAAGTTTGAAGATGCAAGGCAAAGGCTTCACAGAATCGAAAAAACTCTTCACACTTTTTATTTCATGAAATATATTACAATACGATTTTTTAAGGATATACACACTTTCAAGTCCACGATTACAAATAAAGAAAACTTTCAAAACCCCTTCACACCGGGATTGAAGATAGGCAAACTTCTGCGAATACGAAAAAAACACTCTTCACACTTTTATTTCATAGAAATATATTACAACTCTGATTTTTTAACCCCCAAGGATATACACACTTTCAAGTCACGATTACAAATAAAGAAAACTTTCAAAACTTCACACCAAAGAAATAAGATACATTAGGGCTTCAGATCTGAAAAAACTCTTCACGGGGATTTCATGAAATATCAATACGATTTTTTAAGGATATACACACTTTCAAGTCGATTACAAATAAAGAAAACTTTCAAAATTCACACCAAAGTTTAAGAAGATACGGCAAACTTCACGAATGAAAAAAACACTCTTCACACTTTTATTTCATGAAATATATTACAATACGATTTTTTAAGGATATACACACTTTCAAGTCGATTACAAATAAAGAAAACTTTCAAACACATTGAAAGTTGAAGATGGCAAACTTCATACCGATCTGAAAAAACACTCTTCACACTTTTTATTTCATGAAATATATTACAATACGATTTTTTAAGGATATACACACTTTCAAGTCGATTACAAATAAAGAAAACTTTCAAAATTCACACCAAAGTTTGAAGATACGGCAAACTTCACACCCGAATCAAAAAAACACTCTTCACACTTTTATTTCATGAAATATATTACAATACGATTTTTTTAAGGATATACACACTTTCAAGTCGATTACAAATAAAGAAAACTTTCAAACTTCACACCAAAGATTGAAGATACGGCAAACTTCATACCGTATCACGAAAAAAACACTCTTCACACTTTTTATTTCATGAAATATATTACAATACGATTTTTTAAGGATATACACACTTTCAAGTCTGATTACAAATAAAGAAAACTTTCAAACTTCACACCAAAGATTGAAGATACGGCAAACTTCATACGAATACGAAAAAACACTCTTCACACTTTTATTTCATGAAATATATTACAATACGATTTTTTTAAGGATATACACACTTTCAAGTCGATTACAAATAAAGAAAACTTTCAAAATTCACACCAAAGTTTGAAGATACGGCAAACTTCACACCGAGAATACGAAAAAACACTCTTCACACTTTTTATTTCATGAAATATATTACAATACGATTTTTTTAAGGATATACACACTTTCAAGTCTCGATTACAAATAAAGAAAACTTTCAAAATTCACACCAAAGTTTGAAGATACGGCAAACTTCACACCAGAATACGAAAAAAACACTCTTCACACTTTTATTTCATGAAATATATTACAATACGATTTTTTAAGGATATACTGCTTTCAAGACTACGATTACAAATAAAACTTTCAAAACTTCACACCAAAGATTGAAGATCACGCACTTTTATTACAAAATAAAGAAAACTTTCAAAATTCACACCAAAGAAAGTTTAAAGAAGATCACGGCAAACTTAGCACCCAGAATACGAAAAAAACACTCTTATACTTTTATTTCATGAAATATATTACAATTTTTTAAGGATATACACTTTCAAGTCGATTACAAATAAAGAAAACTTTCAAAATTCACACCAAAGTTTGAAGATACGGCAAACTTCACACCAGAATACGAAAAAAACACTCTTCACACTTTTATTTCATGAAATATATTACAATACGATTTTTTAAGGATATACACACTTTCAAGTCGATTACAAATAAAGAAAACTTTCAAAATTCACACCAAAGTTGAAGATACGGCAAACTTCACACGAAATACGAAAAAAACACTCTTCACACTTTTATTTCATGAAATATATTACAATACGATTTTTTAAGGATATACACACTTTCAAGTCGATTACAAATAAAGAAAACTTTCAAAATTCACACCAAAGTTGAAGATACGGCAAACTTCACACCGTAATCACGAAAAAAACACTCTTCACACTTTTTATTTCATGAAATATATTACAATACGATTTTTTAAGGATATACACACTTTCAAGTCTCGATTACAAATAAAGAAAACTTTCAAAATTCACACCAAAGTTGAAGATACGGCAAACTTCATACCGAAGAATCCGAAAAAAACACTCTTCACACTTTTATTTCATGAAATATATTACAATATGATTTTTTAAGGATATACACACTTTATTCACGATTACAAATAAAGAAAACTTTCAAAATTCACACCAAAGTTTGAAGATATGGCGGGAGGGCTTCACACGAGTCTGAAAAAAACACTCTTCACACTTTTATTTCATGAAATATATTACAATACGATTTTTTAAGGATATACACTTTCAAGTCGATTACAAATAAAGAAAACTTTCAAAACTTCACACCAAAGAATTGAAGATACGGCAAACTTCACACCAGAATACGAAAAAAACACTCTTCACACTTTTATTTCATGAAATATATTACAATACGATTTTTTAAGGATATACACACTTTCAAGTCGATTACAAATAAAGAAAACTTTCAAAATTCACACCAAAGTTTAGAAGATACGGTTCAAACTTCACACCAGTACGAAAAAAACACTCTTCAACTTTTATTTCATGAAATATATTACAATACGATTTTTTAAGGATATACACACTTTCAAGTCTGATTACAAATAAAGAAAACTTTCAAAATTCACACCAAAGTTTGAAGATACGGCAAACTTCACACCGAATCACGAAAAAAACACTCTTCACACTTTTATTTCATGAAATATATTACAATACGATTTTTTAAGGATATACACACTTTCAAGTCGATTACAAATAAAGAAAACTTTCAAAATTCACACCAAAGAATTGAAGATACGGCAAACTTCACACGAATACGAAAAAAACACTCTTCACACTTTTATTTCATGAAATATATTACAATACGATTTTTTAAGGATATACACACTTTCAAGTCGATTACAAATAAAGAAAACTTTCAAAATTCACACCAAAGTTTGAAGATACGGCAAACTTCACACCAGAATACGAAAAAAACACTCTTCACACTTTTATTTCATGAAATATATTACAATACGATTTTTTAAGGATATACACACTTTCAAGTCGATTACAAATAAAGAAAACTTTCAAAATTCACACCAAAGTTTGAAGATACGGCAAACTTCACACCAGAATACGAAAAAAACACTCTTCACACTTTTATTTCATGAAATATATTACAATACGATTTTTTAAGGATATACACACTTTCAAGTCGATTACAAATAAAGAAAACTTTCAAAATTCACACCAAAGTTTGAAGATACGGCAAACTTCACACCGATATCAGAAAAAAACACTCTTCACACTTTTATTTCATGAAATATATTACAATACGATTTTTTAAGGATATACACACTTTCAAGTCTGATTACAAATAAAGAAAACTTTCAAAATTCACACCAAAGTTTGAAGATACGGCAAACTTCACACCAGAATACGAAAAAAACACTCTTCACACTTTTATTTCATGAAATATATTACAATACGATTTTTTTAAGGATATACACACTTTCAAGTCTGATTACAAATAAAGAAAACTTTCAAAATTCACACCAAAGTTGAAGATACGGCAAACTTCACACCGAATACGAAAAAAACACTCTTCACACTTTTATTTCATGAAATATATTACAATACGATTTTTTGGATATACACACTTTCAAGTCGATTACAAATAAAGAAAACTTTCAAAATTCACACCAAAGTTTGAAGATACGGCAAACTTCACGAGTTCACGAAAAAAACACTCTTCACACTTTTATTTCATGAAATATATTACAATACGATTTTTTAAGGATATACACACTTTCAAGTCGATTACAAATAAAACTTTCAAAATTCACACCAAAGTTTGAAGATACGGCAAACTTCACACCGAATGAAAAAACACTCTTCACACTTTTATTTCATGAAATATATTACAATACGATTTTTTAAGGATATACACACTTTCAAGTCTGATTACAAATAAAGAAAACTTTCAAACTTCACACCAAAGATTGAAGATACGGCAAACTTCATACAGTACGAAAAAAACACTCTTCACACTTTTATTTCATGAAATATATTACAATACGATTTTTTAAGGATATACACTTTCAAGTGTTACAAATAAAAGAAAACGGGAAAATTCACACCAAAGTTTAAGATCGAACAAACTTCACACGAATCGAAAAAAACACTCTTCACTTTTATTTCATGAAATATATTACAATCGATTTTTTAAGGATATACACACTTTCAAGTCGATTACAAATAAAGAAAACTTTCAAAATTCACACCAAAGTTTGAAGATACGGCAAACTTCACACCGATACGAAAAAAACACTGGCACACTTTTATTTCATGAAATATATTACAATACGATTTTTTAAGGATATACACACTTTCAAGTCTCGATTACAAATAAAGAAAACTTTCAAAATTCACACCAAAGTTTGAAGATACAAACTTCACACCGAATCTGAAAAAAACACTCTTCACACTTTTTATTTCATGAAATATATTACAATACGATTTTTTAAGGATATACACACTTTCAAGTCGATTACAAATAAAGAAAACTTTCAAAATTCACACCAAAGTTTGAAGATACGGCAAACTTCACACCAGAATACGAAAAAAACACTCTTCACACTTTTATTTCATGAAATATATTACAATACGATTTTTTAAGGATATACACACTTTCAAGTCTGATTACAAATAAAGAAAACTTTCAAAATTCACACCAAAGTTGAAGATACGGCAAACTTCACACCAGAATACGAAAAAAACACTCTTCACACTTTTATTTCATGAAATATATTACAATACGATTTTTTAAGGATATACACACTTTCAAGTCTGATTACAAATAAAGAAAACTTTCAAACTTCACACCAAAGATTGAAGATACGGCAAACTTCATACCAGAATACGAAAAAAACACTCTTCACACTTTTATTTCATGAAATATATTACAATACGATTTTTTAAGGATATACACACTTTCAAGTCTGATTACAAATAAAGAAAACTTTCAAAATTCACACCAAAGTTAGAAGATACGGCAAACTTCACACCAGAATACGAAAAAAACACTTCACACTTTTATTTCATGAAATATATTACAATACGATTTTTTAAGGATATACACACTTTCAAGTCGATTACAAATAAAGAAAACTTTCAAAATTCACACCAAAGTTTGAACATATGGCAAACTTCACACCAGAATACGAAAAAAACACTCTTCACACTTTTATTTCATGAAATATATTACAATACGATTTTTTAAGGATATACACACTTTCAAGTCGATTACAAATAAAGAAAACTTTCAAAATTCACACCAAAGAATTTGAAGATACGGCAAACTTCACACGAATACGAAAAAAACACTCTTCACACTTTTATTTCATGAAATATATTACAATACGATTTTTTAAGGATATACACACTTTCAAGTCGATTACAAATAAAGAAAACTTTCAAAATTCACACCAAAGTTTGAAGATACGGCAAACTTCACACCAGAATACGAAAAAAACACTCTTCACACTTTTATTTCATGAAATATATTACAATACGATTTTTTAAGGATATACACACTTTCAAGTCTGATTACAAATAAAGAAAACTTTCAAAATTCACACCAAAGTTTGAAGATACGGCAAACTTCACACCAGAATACGAAAAAAACACTCTTCACACTTTTATTTCATGAAATATATTACAATACGATTTTTTTAAGGATATACACACTTTCAAGTCGATTAAATAAAGAAAACTTTCAAAACTTCACACCAAAGAATTGAAGATACGGCAAACTTCACACCAGAATACGAAAAAAACACTCTTCACACTTTTATTTCATGAAATATATTACAATACGATTTTTTAAGGATATACACACTTTCAAGTCGATTACAAATAAAGAAAACTTTCAAAATTCACACCAAAGTTTAAGAAGATCAAACTTCACAGGAATACGAAAAAAACACTCTTCACACTTTTATTTCATGAAATATATTACAATACGATTTTTTAAGGATATACACACTTTCAAGTCGATTACAAATAAAGAAAACTTTCAAAATTCACACCAAAGTTTGAAGATACGGCAAACTTCACACCGGACGAAAAAAACACTTCACACTTTTTATTTCATGAAATATATTACAATACGATTTTTTAAGGATATACACTTTCGGGAAGTCGATTACAAATAAAGAAAACTTTCAAACTTCACACCAAAGATTAAGAAGATCGGCAAACTTCATACATGAAGATACGGCTTCATACAATCGAAAAAAACACTCTTCACACTTTTTATTTCATGAAATATATTACAATACGATTTTTTAAGGATATACACACTTTCAAGTCGATTACAAATAAAGAAAACTTTCAAAATTCACACCAAAGTTTGAACATATGGCAAACTTCACACCAGAATACGAAAAAAACACTCTTCACACTTTTATTTCATGAAATATATTACAATACGATTTTTTTAAGGATATACACACTTTCAAGTCGATTACAAATAAAGAAAACTTTCAAAATTCACACCAAAGTTTGAAGATACGGCAAACTTCACACCAGAATACGAAAAAAACACTCTTCACACTTTTATTTCATGAAATATATTACAATACGATTTTTTAAGGATATACACACTTTCAAGTCGATTACAAATAAAGAAAACTTTCAAACTTCACACCAAAGATTGAAGATCGGCAAACTTCATACGAAGATGAAAAAACTCTTCACTTTTATTTCATGAAATATTACAATCTGATTTTTACGAAATAAGAAAACTTTCACACGGCAAACTTCACAGGAATACGAAAAAACTCTTCACACTTTTATTTCATGAAATATATTACAATACGATTTTTTAAGGATATACACACTTTCAAGTCGATTACAAATAAAGAAAACTTTCAAAATTCACACCAAAGTTTGAACCGATATGGCAAACTTCACACGAATACGAAAAAAACACTCTTCACACTTTTATTTCATGAAATATATTACAATACGATTTTTTTAAGGATATACACACTTTCAAGTGATTACAAATGAAAACTTTCAAATACCAAAGTTTGAATAGCCGAAACTTCACACAGAATCTGAAAAAAACACTCTTCACATGAAATATATTACGATTTTTTAAGGGATATTTCAAGTGCGAAAAAAACATAAACTTCACACCGTGCTACTTTTATTTCATGAAATATATTACAATACGATTTTTTAAGGATATACACACTTTCAAGTCGATTACAAATAAAGAAAACTTTCAAAATTCACACCAAAGTTTGAAGATACGGCAAACTTCACACCAGAATACGAAAAAAACACTCTTCACACTTTTTATTTCATGAAATATATTACAATACGATTTTTTAAGGATATACACACTTTCAAGTCGATTACAAATAAAGAAAACTTTCAAAACTTCACACCAAAGATTGAAGATACGGCAAACTTCACACCAGAATACGAAAAAAACACTCTTCACACTTTTATTTCATGAAATATATTACAATACGATTTTTTAAGGATATACACACTTTCAAGTCTGATTACAAATAAAGAAAACTTTCAAAATTCACACCAAAGTTTGAAGATATGGCAAACTTCACACCAGAATACGAAAAAAACACTCTTCACACTTTTATTTCATGAAATATATTACAATACGATTTTTTAAGGATATACACACTTTCAAGTCGATTACAAATAAAGAAAACTTTCAAAATTCACACCAAAGTTTGAAGATATGGCAAACTTCACACCAGAATACGAAAAAAACACTCTTCACACTTTTATTTCATGAAATATATTACAATACGATTTTTTAAGGATATACACACTTTCAAGTCTGATTACAAATAAACAAAACTTTCAAAATTCACACCAAAGTTTGAACATATGGCAAACTTCACCCCAGAATACGAACAAAACACTCTTCACACTTTTATTTCTTGAAATATATTACAATACGATTTTTAAAGGATATACACACTTTCAAGTCTGAATGATTGGCTATAGTGCAAGTGGGAGATTTTTAGAGTAAATGCCCTAGAGCCAATCAATTATTGTAGAATTGACTCTGTGTAATAATGTTCATTAATCAATAATAAAAGGCATTTTATTCTATATTGTGTAAATCATTATTATTGCAATATGTATTTATATATGTCCTTAGAATGGTAGAACCGTGATGAGGGTATCAAGTGTTTCAAATCTTGATAGTGAGAACCTTATGAGCACATATGGTGGCCATTCTAGAAACGTCCATCGCCCCAAAGATATTCTAAAGTAAGGGCACATATAATACGGTAAGGCTATCATAGTATTGAACGACCTTGTCGAAAGGTAGTGACTGATCTCACTTGTCAAGGTTGTTTGGTGACAACCTGGTGCAACACATGGGTGCTTGTTGTAGGCGGATATCTGCGGCAAGTTCACCGGATTGACCCACCGAGAGGATTCCATATGGATGGTAACCCTCAAAGTGTCTATGGACAAATCCTCTAACGAATGGTGGTGCATGTGATCCTTAGACTGAGATCACTGGAGCGCCTTGTGGCACCGACCGGGTGTAGTTTGACAATAGGGCCTAACGCAGCTTCTTTTTTCAGTGTCAATACTGTGGTGATTGGCGGCATCAAGGAGTGTATCAAGGCTATGGTGGATTGACAGATGATTCATTAGTCTCGGGTACGTTAGAAGTTATCTCACGGCGCAATTCAGTATATAGCAATGACACTAAAACTGTGACCACAGTGGGATTGAGTTGTTGCTCTATCCGAATTATAATACAGGTCATTGGTCTAGAAACTGAATACATAATATCGAGAGTAACCGAAGGTTGACACTATTTCTATGCCTTCGCTCGTTCCGAGATAAGCAATGAATGATGAAAAGATCGAATAAGTACGGTAATCATATCGCTGGGATGTACCGCTTTGCCGAATCCGAATTTCTATTGGGTGGCCATGATGCCTTGCTAGGGGGCAATCTTGTGTCATGTATTAGTGACGATTAATTGGTGTTAATCGCGATACTATACACCGCCGGTATGATGAGGCCCCCATGGGTCACACACATAGAAGATAATTTAAGAGCCAAGAAGAAAGAAGGGCGTTTTCATCTTTTTTAGGCGAAAGAGTATTTTGGTAATTTTACAGTGCAATTAAATTTGCTGAGGTCGTAGACTTTATTTAATTTGTTAGAAAAATTAAATAAGTGAAATTACGGTTAAATGTGTGTTCTCACATATTTAATTAAATCATCATTATTGTTAAATGTTAATTGATTTTTTTTTTTTAATTGAGATAATGATGAATTAAATTAAAATATCTAATTGGGAGTGTTTGGCAACATGGGGTGTTTGGGTTGGAGCCCAAGCCCATTCCATGTGGGAATAGGGCAACTTAGTTTGCCTATAAAAGAAAATGTGTGTGTGAAATTTACAAGGGGTTTTTTTTATTAGTTCATTTTCAATTAAAGAAGAAAACACACAACAGCCTATACACACTCTCCCACGCCACTTTCACTATTTGATTGAAAAATCAAATATTTCTTTTTCTTCTTGATTTCTTAAGGCCAAGGAGGATCTAGCAAATCCCTCCTTGGTTCTTGGTGGTTGTCTTTGTGTGGACTTCTTGGTTCGATCCTACACTTGAATCGATAGCAAACACGTTTAGAGACAATATTGGTGGAGCCTCCAACGTGGGTATGAATCTAAACTTTAAATTTACTTTTTGTACAGATTCTTGATATTATACATAAACTGTAAAATTTGTGCCTTGATTTTGGGCTTTAAGGAACGATCTACTATTGTATAAAATTTTGTTTTCCGATGCGCAACCGGGTTGTTTCCTAACATGATCATAATGTTCTCCCTATCAAGATTTGAAACACTTGATACCCTCGTCATGGTTCTACCATCCTAAGGACATATATCATTACATACACGATATAGAAGAATATGCCCTTTTATTGATAAATAAACATTTATTACAGAGTCAATTTTACAATAATTGATTGGCTCTAGGGCACCTACTCTAACAATCTCCCACTTGCACTATAGCCAATCATTCATGTATTTAATACCGAATGACCTTAGGTGTTTTTCATGCTTCTGCTACGAAAGAGGCTTCGTTAGTGGATCTACGAGATTGTCGTCAGTATGCACTTTACTAATCTGCACGTCTTTCCTCTCAACTATCTCTCTGATGAGATGGAATAGTCTAAGTATGTGTCTGGACTTCTGATGAGACCGTGGTTCGCTAGCTTGAGCAATTGCTCCATTGTTGTCACAATAGATGTCTATAGGATCAACAATTGTGGGAACCACACTAAGTTCGGTGACGAACTTCTTAATCCAGAGTGCCTCCTTGGCTGCATCGGATAATGCAATATACTCAGCCTCTATTGTAGAGTCCGATACAATGCTTTGTTTGGAGCTCTTCCAGTCACTGCACCCCCATTGAGACAAAATACAAACCCTGATTGCGATCAATAATCATCTTTATCTGTTTGGAAACTAGCATCATTGTATCCTCTTACAGTGAGCTCATCTTCCCCTTCATAAACCAAGAACATGTCCTTAGTCCTCTTTAGGTACTTAAGGATGTTCTTGACAGCTATCCAGTGACACTCACCTGGATCTGATTGATATCTACTACAAGTGCTCAACGCACATGAGACATCAATCTGAGTACATAACATGGCATACATAATGGATCAAATTGCTGATGCATATGGGATCCTCTTCATTCTATCTCTCTCATTGTGTGTTTTAAGACACATATCCTTAAAGAGATACTTTAGTACCTTGTCAATGTATGTACTTTGACTTAGGCCAAGCAACTTACGTAATCTATCTTGGTAGATCTTTATTCCTAGGATGTAGGCTGCTTCTCCTAAGTCTTTCATGGAGAAGCACTTGGATAACCAAGTCTTTACTAACTACAAGTTCGATATATCATTCTCGATCAGAAGTATGTCATCGACATACAATACTAGGAATGCCACTACGCTCCCACTCACTTTCTTGTAAACACAGGGCTCATCTTCATTCTTGATAAAACTGAATTCTTTTACGGCTTCATCAAAACAAATGTTCTAGCTCCTTGAAGCTTGCTTGAGTCCATGAATGGATCTCTGCAACTTGCATACCTTCTTAGCTTGCCCATCAAGAATGAAACCATCAGGTTGTGTCATATACACATCCTCTTCAAGGTTTCCATTCAGGAAAGCCATTTTGACATCCATTTGCCAAATCTCATAATCATGATATATAGCAATTGCAAGCATAATTCGGATGGATTTAATTATGGCAATTGGCGAAAAGGTTTCCTCATAGTCAATACCATGAATTTGTTTGAAACCTTTGGAAACCAGTCGTGCTTTATAAGTGTGCACCTTGCCATCCATGTCAGTCTTCTTCTTGAAAACCCATTTGCACCCTATGGGTTTCACCCTTTCAGGTGGTTCCACCAAAGACCATACTTGGTTCTGGTACATGGAGTCCATCTCAGATTTCATGGCTTCAAGCCATTTAATAGAATCTGGATCCGATATAGCGTCTTCGTAGGTTCTCGGTTCATCATCTTGGTAGACAAGTACGTCACCATGTTGAATCACGAGATAACTGTATCTCTCAGGCTCATAGCGTACTCTCCCAGATTTACATAGCTCTTGTGCTACTTGAGGTGGTTCACTTTGATCCACAAGTTGTGGAGTAACCTCCTCTTGATGTTCAACCACTGCTTGTGGCATATCTTCTTGTCCTTCATCTAGTATATCTTGTGGCTCTAGAACTTCATCAAGTTCTACTTTTCTCGCACTAGTACTTTTTAGAAAAAATTCCTTTTCTCGGAAGACACCAATACAAGAAACAAAAATTTTATGCTCTTCTAGATGGTAGAAATAGTATCTTTTGGTCTCTTTAGGATACCCCATAAATATACATTTGTAGGATTTTGGGCCTAGCTTGTTGGAAGTCAATTTCTTGACATAAGCTTCGCAACCCCAAATCCTTAGATAAGAAAAATTGGGCTTTCACCCATTCCATAGTTCAAATGGAGTCTTGTCTACAGACTTTGATGGCACACGGTTCAAAATGTGAGTTGCAGTCTTTAGGGCATAAGCTCATAATGATGCAGGTAAATCACTAAAACTCATCATGGTCCTAACCATGTCAAGTAAGGTCCTATTGCTCATTTCAGACACTCCATTATGTTGGGGTGTATACGGAAGGGTGAGTTGTGATACTATCCCACATTCCTTCAGGTATTCAGAAAACCCTGAGCTTAAGTATTCACCTCCTTGATCCGACCAAAGAGCTTTAATACTTTTGCCCAATAGATTCTGTTTTCATTCTTGGATTCTTTGAACTTATCAAAGACTTCAGATTTATATCTCATGAGGTAGACATGATCGTATCTACTAAAATCATCAGTAAATGTGATGAAGTAGGAATATCCACCTCTAGCTTCAACTGTTAGTGGACCACATACATCACTATGGATGATGCCTAACAGTTCAGTAGCCCTTTCACTTTGTGATCCAAATCCAACCAATTTTCAACAACAAACAACACAAAATATGTCCTAAACTCAAGCTCAAATTCGGCCAAACACAAATGGAAGCAATGTTGCACTTACTTGCAAATTTTAGGTTAAGACAAGAATGAACACTTCAAGCATAAAGGAATTCTCCACCAACTTGAATCGATTCACCACCAAATCTCCTTGCCAAGACTTGGATAAAGAAATCTCAATAAGAACACAAAGTTCTCTCAATGGTTAAACCAAGTTTTTGATAATTTTCATGAACTAACTTTACAAGGGGAATAGTTGCCTTTATATAGGCAATTACAAGGTTAAAAGAGTAACCAACAAATACATTACAAGAAAATGAAAATTAATAAATATTACACAAAAATTACAAGCCTTCCATTCAAAATTAAGGCCATACCCATTTAATGCAAAAAGGGACATGATTCCCTAATTCTAGGGTTCATGTCTTTAACCACCCTATTAGTTGAAAAAACTCACTTTATTAGTCCAAAACTTGATCAATGATCCTAATCAAGTCTACTAATAAGGGTGCAAGAGATTGGGCCTTGAAGATCTTGCAATTGGATCCAATAAGGGTTCAAGTGGACTTTCCCCTTTGGAATGAGAAATGGGCCGAATGGGCTTACTTCAACACTTGGGCTTTTCTCTTGGTGGACTTGAGCTTCCTTTGTTGGGCTTGGGCTTGGAATGGTTTCCCAGAAGTGCTGGGCTCTCTCTCCCCTTGGGACTTGCTTGGGCCGAATCTCCTCCAATGCTTTCCACACTCCACAATCCAAGTATTTTAGGACTTGGAATGCAATTCTTTGATTCAACCGAATTAACAAGTGTTTTAGGACTTGTAATTCCTTGTCCACTCATGTTTACAAGTGTTTTAGGACTTGTAAACGTATCACTTTGTCTTGTGGAAGGTGAGTTGGTCATCTTGCCTAAAAGGCATGACTTGCATACCTCAAATGATTGGAAGTCAAAAGGGTCCAAAACTCCATCCTTTTGAAGTTTTGCAATGCGGGTCTGATTAACATGACCCAATCTATAATGCCAGAGGTATGTATGGTTTTGTTTACTATGTTTAGCTTTCTTAGTTTCAACGTTGAGAATATCCTTATTGTTCAAATAAAAAACATATAATCCGTTATATAACCTTGCAATTCTAAATAGAATACCATTCAAACTAAAGGACAACAATCCATTAGAAATTTCAAAATGATATCCTATATTATTCAAAGCAGATACTGAAATAATGTCTCTAGAAATCGTAGGTATAGAATAACAGTTTTTGAGTTCTAATAATAAGCCCGAAGGCAAAGACAAACAATAAGTCCCTACAGCAAATGCAGCCACATGTGCTCCATTTCCAACTCGTAGGTCCACTTCTCCCTTGGCGAGCAATCTACTATGTCTTAGTCCTCGCACATCAGTACAAATGTGAGTACCACATCCTGTGTCAATGACCCAAGATGTTGAAGTAGAGAAGTTAATCTCAATCATAAACATACCTGAAGTCGAATCATCTGACTTCTTCTTGTTTGCGAGGAAAGCCTTGCAATGCTTCCTCTAGTGGCCAGGCTTGTCACAATAGAAGCAGGCTACCTTCCCACCTTTCCCAGCCCCACCTGTAGGCTTGAGAGCATCATGTCCTTTAGGCTTAGGCTTGGGCTTGGGATTGGCCTTGGCCTTTCCCTTGGCCTTACCATTTCCTTTACTGGCAGCTACCAGTAAAACAGGCTTGGACTTTTTCAAGTCTTGCTCTGCAGTCCTTAGCATGTTCAAAAGCTCTGACAGGGTTTTCACCATAGCATTCATATTGAAGTTCATTATGAGCAGTGCATAAGAGTTAGAAAAAGATTACAGAATTAAATCCACTTGTAATTCTGCATCCAACTCAAACCCCAAAGTCTCAAGCCTCTCTATGTGCTCGATCATTTTGAGCACATGAGGGCCAACTTGGGCTCCCTCGATCAGGTGACTTCCAAATAGTGCTTTTGACACCTTGTACCTCTCATGTCGAGCATTCCCTTCGTAAAGCTCTTTGAGGTGTAGAATAATGGCAGCAGCGTCCATATTCTCACGTTGCTTTTGTAGTACTGGTGTCATCGATGCTAACATCAAGCAATGAACGCCATTAGCATCATCAAGAAACTTTTGATAAGTATCCTTTACTTCTTGAGTGGCATCAGGATTAGGCTAAACCATGTATGGCTTATCAAGGATATACAATTTCTTTTCGGATTAAAGTATAATCCATAGCGAAATAACACTTCGGGCGGTGAAATGTAAAAAGTGAATCTGGTCGTGGCGAAGGTCTATTTCACTACGACGAACGGCTGAAAAAGTAGATCTAGCCACAGAGAAATAAAACTTCGCTGCGGCATTAAACTCACTGGAACCTTTTGTGTTTCCTGGAAGTTTATGGCATTTGCCGCGGCGAAATAAAGCTTCGCCTCAGCGACCATGTGTATGAACTTTGCTGGGGCAAAAAATTTATTCGCCACAGCAAGAAACCTACTGTTCCGTTTTGCTTTTCTGTTTTTTGCACAGTGGGCCAAATTGCAGTTTTTGAACCCATAAGGCCAATAATAATTCTACACATATAAGAAGGGTAATTTAATAATTCCACCCACCCTAATTCAAAATGTTAGTTTTGGATTAATGCAATGTGCTTGTTTGAAATTTCATGGTGCCCGGTACATGAGCCTTAGACCTTTGATTTGTATTTGTAATTTTGGGTTTGCTTGTAAAGTTTTAATAAATAGGACCTGCGCATCCTACCTCTCTCTATAAATTCTCTATGTATTTCTTCTTCTCATCTTACTCCCCTTGTATGTAACATGAGGTTTCTATTTTATCGATATAAATTAGAACATGATTTTTTTTTATCATAAAGATACTAAGCAATGACCATGGAAAAAGAAACGAAGGAGCAATGAAGAGGAATGACTTGAAGACCCAAAATTTACTTTTAAACCCCTAGGTTGACCCACCGATTCCTCTAGGCTCAAGGAAATTGGTTTTAGTGGGCCATGTACCGACGCGTTTTATTTTGTTTAGAATGCATGCTAAGGTTGAATGTTCAATAACATGTCAAACAATGACATTCTAACAAAGGTAATAATATGGTGAGACATTAAATAAAAACCCTTAACTTTATATATTAAGTCATGTATGCCTTCCATCACCATGGTTTTAGTCAAACCACCATTTTTCGGAGCCGTGTTCGCCAAAGCGAAGGGTACACTTCTACCAGTAGGAGGTTAAAATTCGTTGAAGTTTTCCTTAATGGTGATGGGTCGACTTAAAATGACAGTTTTGCTTGTTCGCCAAAGCGAAGGTTGATAAACATGTTATAGGCATAGTAGAGAAGTACACTCGTTATGTGTACGTGGCGACATGTAGTGTCCATTCTACTGATATTGGGAATCACACTTGAGGACGACGGCTAGGCCGTTGGATTGTGTGATTGGCTTGTTGGCTTGCTTCATATTTGAGGTTGGTAGTGGGAGCTATCAACTATTGTGGATTAAGTTTGTAGGCCTGCCTAATCAATCCATGTTGGCTTGTTGGCTAAAGCAAAGGTTTGAAATGGGCTAGATGAGATCTCAGTCCACTAGGAAAGCCAACGGGCTTTCCCGAGTTAATTGTGAGGGCTATTGGATTGAGGAAGATAGTGAGAGCGATTATTTAATAAAAGGCCTTATTAAATAAAAATAAACATGGTAATAATTTTGCTTTATTTTGTACTTGTAGTTTCACTTAATTAAGCAAAATGATCCTAACATCACTACAACAAACCATCGAACTGGAAGAGAAATGGAATGGTGAGAATTTCATTGACTGGTATAGAAGTATAAATGATATGCTTCAGTCAAGCGATATATTATACACCATTGAGCAGGCTTTGTCACCAGAGCCTGCTTATAGTTCTATCCATGAGACTGGGTATGTATATGTGAAGCATACACATGATGCGAAAGCCGAAATGACTAGATACATTGTGCTTGCATCAATGACACCATCACTGCAACAACAGTTCCAAAGAATGGACTTGGCTTCTATTCTTCATTTTCGTCAAAGAAATGAGAAGCATATGGTGTCTTAGTCATTATTCAGATGTAAGATGGAAGTGGGTACCAAAATTGGCGATCATATACTCAAGTTGAGTGAGTATATGAACAGGCTTGAGATTTTGGGATGCAGACTTAATGAAGATTTAGCAATAGACCTAATATTACAGTCTTTGCTAGATTCTTACTCTTAATTTGTCTATGACTTCATTGAGGATGATAAGAAGAATACCCTTTCGAGCTTTTGGATATGTTGAATGCTACTGAGTCAGGCATGAGAATGTCAGAAACATTGATATTGGTTGAAGCCAATTCAAATGAGAAGGTAAGGGCTCAGAAGTCATTGGAAGGAGCTGCTATATATAGAAAGGGCGTTTGTTCTCATTATGGGAATCCTAGCCACTAGAGGAAACACTGCAAGGCTTTCTAGCAAAAAGGAAGAAGAATGTTACTTCTTCGTCAGGTATGTTCTTGATTGAGATTAACTTCTCCTGTCAACATCTTGGGTCATGGACACAGGATGTGGTACTCAGATTTGTCCTAATGTGCAGGGACTACGACAGAGTAGATTGCTCGCCGAGGGAGAGGTAGGCCTACTAGTTGGAGATGGAGTACATAATGCTGCATTAGCTGTAGGATCTTATTGTTTGATTTTTCCTATGGGGTTGTTACTTGGAACTTGTGGATTGTTATGATATTCATTCAGTTTCTAGAAATAATTTTTATGTATCTAATTTGGACAAGTAAGAATATTGCTTTACTAATGGATTGTTGTCTTTTAGTATAAATAATATATTATGGAACTATTTCATAATAATATGTTTTCAAAAATGGACAATAAGAATATTCTCAAAGTCACATATACACCAAAAGTGGCAAGTTGAGTTAAACATACCTAAAGGAATGTGGGACTTAGGTCCATGATGAGGTTTTTGCATCTACCCACCTAATTTTGGGGTTATGCCCTAAAGACTGCGACTCACGCACTAGATCGTGTACTGCCAAGGTTTGTAGATAAGACTCCATATGAATAATGGAGTGGGTGAAAGCCCAACTTGTCTTATCTAAGGATTTGGGATTGCGAAGCTTATGTAAAGAAATTGACTTCAAATAAGTTGGGCTCGAAATCCTATGAAATTGTATTTGTGGGGTATCCTGAGGAGACCAAAGGATACTATTTCTACCGTCCAGAAGAGCACAAAACCTTTTTTTGCTCATGCTGGTGTCTTCCTATAAAATGAATTTTTTCCTAAGAAATACTAGTGGGAGAAAAGTAGAACTCGATGAAGTTCTAGTACCACAAGATACATTAAACGAAGGACGGGATGATGTGCCATAGGGAAGTGGTTGAACATCAGGAGGAGGTTACTCCATAACTCGTGGATCAAAGTAAACCATCTCAAGTAGCACAGAAGCTACATAGATCTGGGAGAGTATGTCGTGAGCCCGAGAGATATGGTTTTCTCGTGACTCAACATGGTGAAGTACTGGTCTACCAAGACAATGAACCCAGAACCTACGATGAAGCTATACAAATTAAGATTCCATTAAATGGTTTAAAGCCATAAAATCTGAGATGGACTCCATGTTCCAGAACCAGTCATGGTTTCTAATGAATCCACCTAAAGGGGTAAAACCCATAGGGTGTAAATGGGTCTTCAAGAGGAAGACTGACATGGATGGCAAGGTGCATACTTATAAGGCATGATTGGTTGCCAAAGGTTTCAAATAAATTCATGGTATTGACTATGAAACCTTTTGCCTGTTGCCATGATTAAAGCCATCCAAATTATGCTTGTGATTGCTGCATATCATGATTATGAGATTTGGCAAATAGATGTCAATGATGCTTTCTTGAATGGAAACCTTGAAGAGGATGTGTATATGGCACATCCTGATGGTTTCGTTCTTGATGGACAAGCTAAAAGGATATGCAAGTTGCAGAGGTCCATACATGGACTCAAGCAAGCTTCAAGGAGCTGGAACATTCATTTCGATGAAACCATAAAATACTTTGGTTTTATCAAGAATGAATATGAGACCTGTGTTTACAAAAGGGTGAGTGGGAGCATAGTGGCATTCCTAGTGTTGTATGTCGATGACATACTTTTGATAGGGAATGATATACCAAATTTGCCGTCGGTAAACACTTGGTTATCCAAGTGAATATCCATAAAGGACTTGGGAGAAGCAGCTTACATTCTCGGAATGAAGATCTATTGTAATAAATCAGGAAGTTCGCTTAGCCCAAGTCAGAGTACATAGACAAGGTACTGAAGAAATTCAGTATGGAAGAATCCAAGAATGGATCTCTTCCAGTGGCACATGGTGTCTATCTCTCTGAGGAAGTGTGTCTTAAACCACACATTGAGGGAGATAGAATAAAGAGGATCCCACATGCTACAGCAAGCAGATCCATCTTGTATGCTCAGATTGATGTCTCATGTGCATCAAGTACTTGTAGGGGATATCAATCGGATCCAAGAGAGCAATGCTGTGATTGCATGCTCGGACTGATATCTCATGTGCATTAAGCACTTGCAGAAGATATCAATAGGATCTTAGTGAGCAATGTGTTATGTACTCAAATTGATGTCTTATGTGCATTCAGCACTTGCAGAAGATATCAATCAGATCTAAGTGAGTGACTATGGATAAGTGTCAAGGACATCCTTAAATACCTAAAAAGGGGCTAACGATATGATCTTGGATTATGGAGGGGAAGATGAGCTCACTGTAAGAAGATACAGTGATGCTAATCTCCAAACAGATAAGGATGATTTTCGCTTACAATCCGGGTTTATATTCTATTTCAATAGAGTTGCAGTGAGCTATAAGAGCTCAAAGTTAAGTACTGTAGTAGATTCTACGGTTGATGCTAAGTATAATGCATTGTTTAATGCAACAGTATAGGCAGTTTGGATCAAGAAGTTCATTACTGAACTTGATGTGGTTCCAAGCATTGTTGATCCAGTAAAGTTCTACTGTGATAACAATAGAGCCATTGTTGTGGCTGAGGAATCACGGTCTCACCAGTAATCCAAATGCTTGCTTAGTCAATTCAATCTGATCTAAGAAGTCAATCAGAAAGAGAATGTGCAGATTTACAGAATACCTACTAACCCACTGTTGAAGTTTCTGTTGGAGCGGAAGCATAATGAGCACTTGGGTCATTCGATGCTAAATACATGAATGATTGGCTATGGTGCAAGTAGGAGATTGTTAGAGTAGGTACCCTAGAGCCAAACAATTACTGTAGGATTGACTCTATAATATATGTCTATTTATCAATAAATGACTTATTCTTCTATATTTTGTAAATCATAGTTATATGTAAAAATATATGTCCTTACGATGGTAGAACCGTGACGAGGGTATCAAGTTTTCAAATCTTGATAGTGAGAACCCTATGATCATATATGGTGGCCTAGAAACATCCGTAGCCCCAATGTTATTCTGACCAAGGACACAGATAATACGGTAAGGCTATCATAGCGTTGAACGACCCTATCAAAAGGCAGTGACTGATCTCATTTGTCAAGGTTGTTTGCTGACAACCTGGTGCAACGCATGGGTGCTTGCCAAAGGCAAGTTCACTGGATAGACCCACTAGAGGATTCCATATAGATGGTAACCCCAGTGTCTATGGAATAAATCCTTTAACAGATGGTGGTGCATGTGATCCTTAGACTTGAGATCACCGAGGCGCCTTGTGCACCAATTGGTGTAGTTTGACAATAGCCCAACGTAGTTCTATTCAGAGCTATCAATACAGTAGTGATTGGCTACATTGAGAAGTGTATTGAGACTATACTAGATCGACAAAGGATTCATCACTCCTAGGTACGGGAGAAGTTATCTCACTAGGTAATTCAGTAAATGACAATGACACTAAATCTGTGGCCATAGTGGGATTGAGTTGATGCTTAATCCAATTATTATTCTGGTCATTCGTCCATTAACTGAATACAAACATGTCAAGGATATCTGAGGTTGACACTATTTCTGTACCTCAGGCTCGACGAGATAACAGATAATGAAAGGATTGGATTACACGGTAACCATACCGTTGACAGGCTACGGTTTCGCTGAATCAATCTATCGGGTTGCTATGATGCCTTGCTAGGGGTCAATCTTGGTCTATGTGCAATGAGACAATTAATTGGTGTTAATTGCGATACAACACACTGTCGATATGATGAGGAGCCTACGGGTTACACACTTAGAAGATAATTTAAGAATCAATTTGTGAGAAGGGTATTTTCGTCTTTTAGGACGAAAGGGTATTTTGGTTATCTCACAGTGCAATTAAATTTGCTGAGGTTGTTGCTTGTATTTAATTTTAATATTAAAATTAAATTAGTGAGATTATATTTAAATATATATCTCTGTATCTATTTAAATAAATTATTATTATTATTATTAATTAAATATTATTATATATTAATTGATTTTAATTATAGTAATAATTAATAAATTAATATACCATAAAGGGGTTGTTTAGTTGCAAGGGTGAACTAGGGTTGGAGCCCATGGCTATTCCTAAGTGGAATAGGGTTCTAATTGTTGCACTATATAAGTGCAACTTAAATTAAAACAAATGGAGATTCATTCATTCATTGAAAAATTAAAAACCTAGCCACCCTTTTACTCTCTCTCTCACGTTTCACTAATGAGTGAAAAAGAGAAAAAATTTTATTTTCTTCTTCCTGATTCTTGAAGCTCTTTGATTGTTCTAGCTAAACAATCAAGGGTTCTGCGGATTGTCTTCGTGTGGATTACCGTGAGTGCGGTCCTACTTTGGATCAATTAAGGAAGAATCACATGAACAAAGTGTCAGAGCACAGTAGCCAGTGAACAGTGTTCGCGTCCGAATTCAGAGACATTCGGAAAAGCCTCCAAACGTGAGTAAGTATTTTAAATCCTTGTATGGATTTATTATATTTTGTAATGCAAAAGGTTATAAACATTATAATCTATACCCAGATTTGGGATTAAAGGATACGATCGGTTTTTATTTGTTTTTAAAACTGTGTTTTTCTGGTGCGTAAACCCAATCACATGCTAACAATTGGGTACATCAAGAAGTGTATGAAGCTATGGTGGATCGACAGAGGATTCATCACTCCCATGTATGGGAGAAATTATCTCGCTGAATAATTCAGTAGATGACAACGACATTAAATCTGTGGCCATAGTGTGATTGAGTTGTAGCTTAATCCAATTTATTCTGGTTGTTGGTCCAATATCCGAATACAAAGATATTAAGGATATCCGAGTTTGACACTACTTTTATGCCTCAATCTTATTGAGATAATAGATGATGAAAGGATTGAATTGCACGGTAACCATATCGTTGATAGGTAAGCTATTTTGTTGAATCTAAATCTATCAGGTGGCCATGATGCCTTGCTAGAGGCCAATCTTGGTTTGTGTTTAGTGAGAAGATTGGTTGCTATCAATCGTGAGACTACTCACTACTGAAATGATAAGGAGGCTTTGGGTCACACATATAGAAAACAAATTAAGGATGGATAAGTGAGAGGGGCATTTTCGCTATTTATGATGAAAGGGCAATTTCTTCATTTATGATGAAAGGACATTTTCGTCTTTTAGATAAAATGCCATTTTGGTAATCACACAGTGCAATTAAATTTGCTGAGGTTGTTGCCTATATTTAATTTCATATGGAAATTAAATTAGTGAGATTGTATACTTAAATATATATTCTAAACAAATACACACACACACACACATATATACATATATTAATGTATATATATTTATATTTAAATATAAAACATATTATTTAACATTAATATCTATTAATATTGATTTTGATAATATGGAATTCAAATTTAATTTTTAAATTTGAATATAAATGCTTTGTTTGGTAATGGAATAAAGCTAATCTAAATATAAAATAAGTAGATTGCTATTCCATATTAGATTAGGGTTTTAGTGTGCACTATTTAAGTGAATTGCACCAAAAAAAATTAAAATGATGATTATTCCTTGAAAAGAAACCCTAGCAACCTCTCTCTATGTCTCTCTCTCACGTTTTTTCTTGGTGGAGAAGAGAATTTTTCTAAAAGAAAAATTCTGCATCCTTTTTGCTTGCGTGTCTTGCTAGCACTTGAGATCACAAGTCGATCGCCATCTTGTCTTTGTGTGGACTTTGAAACTGCACTCTTGGTTTAGAGTGGGAGTGAATTCCATCTTTAGAGGAGCCTTCAAACGCAGGTATAATTATGAATTATTTTTATACAAAATGATGTAATTCGGGTGTAAGTTTTTCTTGGGTTCATGTTGCTATTTGGGGATTTTAATTTTAATTTCTGTTGTGCAAACCCACTAGTGACTAATAATGATCTCACTGTAAGAGGATACATTGATGCCAGTTTTGAAACTGACAAGCATGACTATCGATTACAATCAGGTTACGTGTTCTATTTTAATGGGACTATATTGAGCTGGAAAAGTTCAAAACAAAGCACTATAGCGGATTCTACAATGGAAGCCGAGCACATTGCATTGGGTGATGCAACCAAAGAGGCTATTTGGATCAAGAATTTCGTGATTGAACTAGAGGTGGTTCTGAGCATTGTTAATCCAGTTGTGCTTTACTACGACAACAATGGTGCCATATCTTAGGCTAAAGAACCACGATCTTACCAAAGATCCAAGCACATACTCCAATGATATCATCTTATTAGAGAAATTGCGAAGAGAGGTGACGTATAAATCGACAGAGTACCTACTGATGATAACATCATAGACCCACTTACGAAAGCTCTGAAGCAATAGAAGCATGATAGACACATAGCATCATATGGGATCAAACGTATGAATGATTGGCTATAGTGGAAGTGGGAGATTGTTATATTAGGTGAACTAGAGCCAACGATTTAGCTCTTGTAAACTCATTTCAAATAAATGAATAAAAGGCATCGCTTATTTATGAGCATATATACTATAGCATCTATTTACTACGCATAAAGAAAATAGTATATGTCCTTAGAAAGGTTGGAACCAGTGACAAAGGGATTAAGTGTTATAAATCTTAATTGTGAGAACCCTATGAGCACAAATGGTGGCCCTTCTTAAACTGTCTATAGCCATAGTATAAATTTGACCAAGGACATAGATTATACAGAGAGACTATCATCGCATTGAACGACCTTATCGAAAGGTAGTGACAAATCTCACATGTTAAGGTTATGGACATCAACCTGGTGCAATGCATGGGTGCTTGCTTGTGCACGTACACTAGACTGACCCATCAGAGACTTCCACACGAGATAGTAAACCTAGTGTTTGTGGAATATATTGTAACATCTGTCTAAAAACTGTACAATGCATGCATAATAAAAATAGAAAATTGGGCCCAAAATGTTTCTTTTCATTACAATTCACATGTCTTTTATACACAAAGGTTACTGTTTACAAAAGTGCATTTCAAAAGACAAAATAGGGAAACAATTGTAGCTATTGCCCTCCTCGCGCCGACGCCCCTCCAACCGCATCATCACCTAGAACCTCGCATCCACAAAGGAAAATAACGGGGTGAGCACAAATAATGCTCGGCAAGTAAAACTCTCTAAGCTATCTGGGTCGTGTGTGACTCTTAATTCTTTCCTTTTCTAATTGTTTCTATTTCGTTTCTATAACATCATGGCCTCATCTTACCGGAGGTACGGCCGGGATGGCGTTCACACACACCATCTCTCTCTATGGCTATCGGGTGGAATTCACACGTACCAACCCGTTCTTAGTGACTACCGAGTGAGGATCACAAAGCACCAACTCGGTTCTTTCTAACTATCGGGTGGAGGTCACCTAGCACCTACCGTTCCTCATGGATTTTGGGTAACGATCACCAAGCATTTACCCGTCTCTAGTCACTATCGGGTGATGGTCACAAAGCATCAACCCGCTTCTACTAGCCGTTGGATGATGATCACAAAGCATCAACCTACATATCTCTTAACTAATCGGGTAGTGGTCACAAAGCATCTACCCATTTCTACTACTCATCGGGTGACGATCACAAAGCGCCGACCCATTTCTCTAAGGGCTATTCGGATGATGATCACAAAGCATCAATCCGATTCCCATAACGGTCAGGTGATGATCACAAAGCATCATCCCAATTATACTACTCTTCTAATTCACTCTATTGTAGCATTTTTTCAATGCTCTCTACCCTAGAGTAATTTTACCCACTAAGCTCTCTACTCATAGGGTAATTGTATAAACCATTTCCTTACACTTTCTTAGGTCACTTTTCAATGCACAATTAGTGCCTATGGATGGTTCATCACTACTAATGCTCTTATGAAATGCCAACATGCAATGTTGCAAGAATTAAGGTTCATTTCTCATACTCAAACCTCTATTAGGCATTTCATCAAACAACTCATGTGCACTATGAAACTCTATCATAGCCATGAATCTAAAACTTTTCCCCGACCATCCAAAATGGGGAAAAACCCCTTCACAAAGCCATAGTAACTCTCAAACAAAACACTTCCAAAAAGGATTCCATAATACCCTTAAATTCCATCTCAACTACCTTTGCCAAACCAACAACCCATTTCTCAAATTTGCAAGGTATAAACAATCACAAAGCATAGAAATCTCTACTTAATCTTTCATACATGCTATAATACATGCATATCACATACATACATCATTTCTATCAAAACCCTAATCAAGAAAAATTCATAAATCTCAACTTGGGTTGGGTTTTACTTACTTGCTATGTAGACTTCACAAATCCTTCCTTTCTCTTGCTTAGCTTGATTTTTCCTCTAATCTTAACCAAAACAAGGAAAACCCTCAAATTTCAATATGGGTTAAAACTCCCAAATCACACAACTTAAGTAGAGATCCTTACCTTAGAAACCTTAGGTTACTTTTCCACCCCAAAACACTTCAAAACCCCTTGGAATACCTTGATCAAAAAGAAGAAGAAGTTGAGAGGAGTAAGGATGGGAAGTCACGTTTGAGAAGAAGAGAATGAGGGGTTTCTTTGATTCTAATTCCTTTTAATGAAATACATCCCAAAGCATTCCCATTTTGCCCTTATTCTTCTTTGGGAATTCCATCCATATCCTTTGATTCATTACAAACTCACCCCCTAACTCAACCTATTCTCCATGAAATATCCTTACAATTAACTCCCCACTTTTCCCGCTAATTAGGGGGTAGAAAGGTCAAATTGCCCTTAAGGAAGAAAATATCTAAAACTCAATCAACAATTATTCGGGTTGTCGCGCGGCGAAGAAACTGCCGCCGCGAAACTGTCTGCCCCAAGCAGCCTTCCCCGAGGCTTCAACCTCTCTTCGCCGCGGCGAAGATTCTTCTTCCTTGGCCCGAGGCACCTGCCAGACCAAATCCCTTCGTTTTCAACCAATTTCCAGGGCAACCATTTAACACAACACTCAAACAAACAAATATAACACCAAAATCAACTCAAAATAAGAGCGAAAGAGGAAACAGAATAACGCACCTCAAGGGCTGTTACAATTCTTCCCCTTAAAAGAATTTCGTCCCACAAATTCACGCAAATAACTCGGGAAGCGATTCGCATGTCCCGTTCTACTTCCCAAGTGGCCTCTTCCACTTTGTGATTCCTCCAAAGGACTAACTAGCGGAACACTCTTGTTCCGAAGTTCTTTCCAACCCTTCGATCTAAAATCTGAGGCCTGGACGTTCTTCATATACTAGATTCTCTGTTACTTCAACGTCCTTCTACGCTCGGGGACATGGAGGGGATCACTTACATACTTTCGTAGCATCGAGACATGGAAGACATCGTGCACCCGTCCATACTAGGTGGTAGTGCCAATCTATAGGCCACCTTCCCCACTCGTTGCAAGACCTCAAAAGGACCTACATACCTCGGGTGCTAGCTTCCCTTGGCTTCCAAAGCGCATTACTCGCTTGTAAGGGAAACTTTCGGGGAAATACTTTATCGCCCACTTGGAATTCTACCTCTTTCCTCTTCAAATCGGCATAACTCTTCTCGATCTTGGGCTTGTTTCATTCTACTTGGATCACCTTCCACATCTTCTACTAGCTTAGGTCATTTACGGCCCAAGAGCGGTGCTCAACTCATCTCTTTTTCCTACTTCATCCCAATGAAGCGGAGACCTACCACCGTACCATACAAAGCCTCGTAAGGCGCCATTCTAATTGGGTAGATCGATAAGCGTTGTTGTATGCAAATTCCACTAAGGGTAACACCTCATGCCAGGGATCTCTGTAATCCATGCAACGAGCTCTCAACATATCTTGAGCACCCTGATTTACCCATTCTCTCGGTTTGACCATCCTGTCGAGGATGATGGCGATCTTGAATCTCAATTTCTGGGTACCCAAACTCCTCTGTAAACTTGTCCAGAAGGATGAAACAAATGCGGAATCTCTATACGATACTATAGTCTTGGGCACACCATGCAATCCGACTATCTCCTTAAGGTAAATCCGGGCCAACGATAGAGTGGGTACTATCCTTTCTTTGGGAGGAAATGGGCTGATTTGGTTAGCCTTCCCACAATCACCCATACAGATTATACCCTCTCTCGTACTCGGGAGACCCGTGATAAAATCCATCGAAATGCTCTCCCATTTCCACTGGGATACTCAATGGGTGAAGCAACCTCGGACGGCTTGATGTTCTCGCTTTCACCCACCGACGTTAGGCATTTAGTCACAAACTCGCAATGTCTTTCTTCATACCCACGACCACCAATAGCCTTTCTTGATATCCTGATACATCTTGGTTGCTCCCGGATGAGCGGTGTACGATGTGTCATGAGCCTCCATAAGAATTTTCTGTTTCAACTCCTCATTTGGAGGAATGCACAACCGAAATTTATGAGGACACCATCTCTCACAAAGAACTCTGATGTCTTGCCCTCATGCACTTGCTGTACTGTCTTCTGACACCACTCATCTGCCATTTGCTTTTCTCTAATTTCCTCTAGTAAAGAGGACTGTACCACTAAGGTCGGGCAATTCTTCCCGGGAACCACCTCAATCTGCTCCTTAGACAAATCTTCTATTAACTCTTTCTGCCTGGTAAGCCGGAAAACATGGGCTTTTCTACTCAAGGCATCGGCTACTACATTGGCCTTCCCCGGTTGATACTTGATCTCACAATCATAATCCTTGACTAGCTCTAACCACCTTCTCTGCCTCATATTCAACTCCTTTTGAGTGAAGAAGTACTTCAAACTCTTATGATCGGTGTAGATATTACTCTTCACACCATAAAGGTAATGCCTCCATATCTTTAAAGCAAAGACCACAATGCTAATCCTAAGTCATGCGTAGGGTATACGGTCTCGTACTCTTTCAATTGAGGGAGAAGCATAAGCTATAACCCTACCTAAGCGCATCAACACAAAGACCAAGTCCCCGCAAGGAGGCGTCTGTATAAATGTCATAATCTACACCCTCCCTGTGGTAACACTAGCACGAGAGCCGATGTTAGCCTCTTCTTCAACTCTTGAAAGCTTTCTTCACATGCTTGTTGACCGGACAAAAGGAGTTTTACGCTTGGTAAAGAGTCACAAGGTTTAGCCAAGCTAGGCGAATCCAATGCTACAAATCGCCGTAGTAACCTGCCAAGCCTAAGAAACTCCCCTGATTTCCTTCTGTTCTCAAACCTTCGCCATTCCAGATTGCACACTTTACTGGATCTACCGAAATCCCTCCTTCCCCGACACGGTATGACCCGGGAATATCACTTGGTTCATAAAACTCACACTTGGAAAATTTAGCACACAACTTCTTTTCTCTCAGCCGTTGCAATACTAATCCCAAGTGTTTCTCATGTTCTTCTCTTGACTTTGAGTAAATCAGAATGACGTCGATGAAGACAACAATGAACTGATCCAAGTACTCGTGAAATACCCTGTTCATCAAGTCCATAAAAACTGCTGGGGCATTAGTCAAGCCAAACGGCATTACTACAAATTCATAATGCCCATACCTTGTACGAAAGGCAGTCTTAGCCACATCTTGCTCAACCACTCTCACTTGATGATACCCGGACCTCAAATCAATTTTGGAGAACACTACGCTCCTTTCAACTGATCAAAAAGATCATCTATCCGGGGTAGTGGGTACTTATTCTTCACTGTAACTTTATTCAACTCCCTATAATCAATACACATCCTTAGTGATCCATCCTTCTTTTTTCACAAACAGGATTGGAGCTCCCCAAGGGGAATGACTTGGTCGGATAAAGCCTTTATCTAACAAGCTCTTGGAGTTGCTTCTTTAATTCTTGGAGCTCAGCTGGGGCCATTCGATAAGGGCTTTGGATATTGGTCTTTGTCCCCAGGTGCTAGTTCGATACTAAATTCTACCTCTCTCCTCGGGAGGCAAACCCGGTAACTCTTCCGGAAACACATCTAGAAAGTCTCGAACTACTGGCACCCTCTGGATCTCTAACTGTGGAACATCACCACTCTGCACTACATGGGCAATATAACCCGAACACCCCTTTCTCAACATCTTCCTGGCTTTCACATTACTAATCAAAGATACTCAATTGATGGCCTTCTCCAAAACTAAACTTATCTCCACTATCAAGGTTAAACCTCGCCTTCTTTTTCCGACAGTCAATCTCTACTCCATATCTCCCTAGGAAGTCCATGCCCAGAATCACATCAAAATCGGGCATATCGAAAACTATTAAGTCAACGATTAGCTCTCTACCCCCTGGATCACTAAGGACTCTCTTAACAAAATCTCTTGAGTCACAACACTAACCCCATCGGATAGTTCTATCTTAATGGGCCTTTGAGTCGCTCGTAGGTTTCAAACCTAATCTCTCAAGCATCCCATAAGATATAAATGAATGGGTAGCACCCGAATCAATTAAAGCATATAAAGGGGTGGACCGCATGAAATAATAATCCCGACCCTAAGAATCACCGATGGGATCGGCCTCTCGTTCACCGTCGCCACAAGAAAAACTCGGCATTCGCAGTACCTCCCGAACCTAGAGGTTGGTTGGAAGAGGAGCTTTACAATCTCTCATCATGTGCCCCGGCCGCCGGCACCTATAACACACTCTCTGATCCCTCGACACTCTCCCGGGTGATTCTTCCCCGCATTTAGGGCAAGGGAGGAAACCCTTCCGTCGAGGTCGCTTATTCTTCCACTCTTTTCTATTCCTGTCTATACCGAAACTTCTTCTTCTGATTCTTCATGTCTTTACCCTTCACATCCCTCATGTTTCTCTCTCGGAGGAGGCGGAGGGTAGCTCCTTCGGTCCTCCTATCGAGGATCCTACGGGAAGATTTTATTCTCAAAAATCTCCACCTTCATTGCCCGCCTCAAGGCCTCACCGTAATTCCGAGGAGGGTTGGAGCTTGTCATAATATCCCGGGCTATCTCCGGCTTCAATCCATGCACAAATTTATCCCTTCTCAAGGCCGAGGGTGCTAACTATTCCCTGCAAACCTTGCAAGAGCATTGAATTTCACCGAGTACTCTTTCACAGCGCTTAGTCCCTTGTCAAGAATCGATAAATTCTTGGACCTTCTCATGAACTTGGTCCTCTGTTCTATACTCAAACCTCTTCTTGCGAACTCTTCCCACGCCATTACTGTCGCGTCCATGAGTTTCTTCCATCAATTCCCCACCAAATTCGGGCATCACCCCGAAACAAGAAACTGCATACCGGATCTTCTCCCGGTCCGACATGGGAAATAAAACACGTGGCTCGTTCTACGACCCAAGCCACTCTTCCGCTATCACTAGATCGTAGTACCCTTAAACTCGAGGGTTGATCTTTGGCTAGAGACCGTAAATCTTTTCAACTCGCTCATACCGGGGAGGTACCGCTTTGCCCTCTCTCTACAAAGGTAATCGACCGGTATTGTATTGGGGGTACTACTCTCCCCGAGTTTCAGCCATAACTTGGCTGTACAATTCCCTGGATTCTAGCTTCATCCAAGGGAGGCGTAGACTGCAGGGTGGGTTAGAAAGGTTCTCCTTCATTCACCACACCTTTACCGCGATTTCGATAACTACGCCTCATCTACAAAATGATCACACTAATAAACTCAAGGAACAATTGCTATAAGGAAAGAATTACTCACACGGTCGGTTAGAGGGACGTCGTGGCGATGAGAATAGTACAACTGTTCAATCCCAAAATCTTTGCTCGATACCAAAAAATGTAACATCGTCCTAAAAACTGTACAATGCATGCATAATAAAAATAGAAAATTGGGCCCAAAATGTTTCTTTTCATTACAATTCACATGTCTTTTATACACAAAGGTTCAAGTTTACAAAAAGTGCATTTCAAAAAGACAAAATAGGGGAAACAGTGTAGCATTGCTCCTCGCGCCGACGCCCCTCCAACCGCATCATCACCTAGAACACCCGCATCCACAAAGGAAAATAACGGGGTGAGCACAAATAATGCTCAGTAAGTAAAACTCTCTAAGCTTGTCTCCCAGTGTGTGACTCTTAATTCTTTCCTTTTCTAATTCTGTTTCTATTTCTGTTTCTATAACATCATGGCCTCATCTTACCGGAGGTACGCCGGATGGCGTTCACACAGCACCATCTCACTCTCTATGGCTATCGGGTGGAATTCACACAGTACCAACCCGTTCTTAGTGACTACCGAGTGAGGATCACAAAGCACCAACTCGGTTCTTTCTAACTATCGGGTGGAGGTCACCTAGCACCTACCCGTTCCTCATGGATTTTGGGTAACGATCACCAAGCATTTACCCGTCTCTAGTCACTATCGGGTGATGGTCACAAAGCATCAACCCGCTTCTACTAGCCGTTGGATGATGATCACAAAGCATCAACCTACATATCTCTTAACTAATCGGGTAGTGGTCACAAAGCATCTACCCATTTCTACTACTCATCGGGTGACGATCACAAAGCGTCGACCCATTTCTCTAAGGGCTATTCGGATAATGATCACAAAGCATCAATCCGATTCCCATAACGGTCGGGTGATGATCACAAAGCATCATCCCAATTATACTACTCTTCTAATTCACTCTATTGTAGCATTTTTCAATGCTCTCTACCCTTAGAGTAATTTTACCCACTAAGCTCTCTACTCATAGGGTAATTGTATAAACCATTTCCTTACACTTTCTTAGGTCACTTTTCAATGCACAATTAGTGCCTATGGATGGTTCATCACTACTAATGCTCTTATGAAATGCCAACATGCAATGTTGCAAGAATTAAGGTTCATTTCTCATACTCAAACCTCTATTAGGCATTTCATCAAACAACTCATGTGCACTATGAAACTCTATCATAGCCATGAATCTAAAACTTTTCCTGACCATCCAAAATGGGGAAAAACCCCTTCACAAAGCCATAGTAACCTGTCAAACAAAACACTTCCAAAAAGGGTTCCATAATACCCCTTAAATTCCATCTCAACTACCTTGCCAAACCAACAACCCATTTCTCAAATTTGCAAGGTATAAACAATCACAAAGCATAGAAATCTCTACTTAATCTTTCATACATGCTATAATACATGCATATCACATACATACATCATTTCTATCAAAACCCTAATCAAGAAAATTCATAAATCTCAACTTGGGTTGGGTTTTACTTACTTGCTATGTAGAGACTTCACAAATCCTTCCTTTCTCTTGCTTAGCTTGATGTTTCCTCTAATCTTAACCAAAACAAGGAAAACCCTCAAATTTCAATATGGGTTAAAACTCCCAAATCACACAACTTAAGTAGAGATCCTTACCTTAGGAAGCCTTAGGTTACTTTTCCACCCCAAAACACTTCAAAACCCCTTGGAATACCTTGATCAAAAGAGAAGAGAAGTTGAGAGGAGTAAGGATGGGAAGTCACGTTTGAGAAGAAGAGAATGAGGGGTTTCTTTGATTCTAATTCCTTTTAATGAAATACATCCCAAAGCATTCCCATTTTGCCCTTATTCTTCTTTGGGAATTCCATCCATATCCTTTGATTCATTACAAACTCACCCCTAACTCAACCTATTCTCCATGAAATATCCTTACAATTAACTCCCCCACTTTTCCTGCTAATTAGGGGTAGAAAGGTCAAATTGCCCTTAAGGAAGAAAATATCTAAAACTCAATCAACAATTATTCGGGTTGTCGCCGCGGCGAAACTGTCCAGCAGCTTCCCCCTGAGGCTTCAACCTCTCTTCGCCGCGGCGAAGATTCTTCTTCGCCCCGATGAAGCAACGCAGATCAAATCCTTCGTTTTCAACCAATTTCTTAAAGGGGCAACCATTTTACACAACACTCAAACAAACAAATATAACACCAAAATCAACTCAAAATAAGAGCGAAAGAGGAAACAGTAACAACGTACCTCAAGCGGGGCGTTACATATATCCTCTTACGAACGGTGGTGCATGTGGTCCTTCGACTTGAGATCATCAGAGCGCCATGTGTAAATATCAATGTGATTTGACACTAGCCTAACGTCATCTCTTTTAGGGATTACCAAAACGGTGGTGATTGGTTACATTGAGAATTACACTATGGCTATGGTGGATCAACAAAGCATTCATCATTCCGCATTACAAGAGATCTTATCTCGATGAGATATTTGGTTAAAGAACCACGACCTCAAATTTGCAGCCACAGAGGAATCGAGTTAGTGCTCAAATCCAATTTTATAGTTGTTAGATTCAAGAACCAAATATAGAACATGTCAAGGTAGCTTTTTTAGGTAGACACTATTTCTTTACCTCAAACCTTGATGAGATTAAAGATGATGAAATGGATCGAATTGCATGGTAACCATACCAAAGACAAGCTAAGCATAAATCACTGATTCTTTACTTACCGGGGAATCGTGATGCCTTGGTAGATGCCAATCTTGATTGGTGTATGAAAACACTAATTGCTTGATGCTTAATTAGTTATCGGGACACTGCAAACAAAGTGAAGAGCCTTCGGGTCACACACATAGAAGGTAGTTAAGTGAGAAATGGATATGGAAGGACAATCTTGTCCTTGGGCCAAAAAGGGTATTTAAGTAATTTCGGAGTCCATGGGCATTTTCATCATTATGGACGAAAAGGGCACTTTGGTATTTTTGCTAAGGGGTTGACGGCATTATCCAATTTATTGGGAGAATTTTTAACAAATTGGAATCATATTAATTTTAATTAATATGGAGAATATATATTTAATTCAATTAAATATATATTAAAACCCATATATTAAATATGATAAATATGTATATTAATATATATGGATTAAATAAATAGTATTATTTATTTAATTAGAATATGTATTTATATAGGAATTAAATAAATAGTAATATTTACTTAATTAGGATTCATATTTAAGGAGAACATTTTTAAGAGATATTCTAATCCCTTATATCAAGGATTGCAATTAAATTCAAATAGGAATTAAAAGGATTGTGATCCAATCCAAATAGAAATTAAGGATTTACAATGCCTTATTGGATTCTTATTTGAGATTGCCTATATAAAGGGTCATTGGGTTTTGATTTAATAGAGCAATTCTCATAAAGTTAATTTTACAAAATTGAATAGCAAAATTAACTCTCTCACGCCAGTCCCTAGCCACCTTGTGGGTTTTTCTCACACTAATTTCTGCCACCTTCTTAAGCTCTTTGATTGGTCTAGCAATCAATCCTAGGGTGATCCCAAGCTTGCCTTCATGTGGATACCGATAGACTCAATCTTATGTTGGATTAAGAGTGACTAGTTGGAGAGATCCAGAGGAGGAGCCGCCAACGGAGGTAAATCACATAACCTCGCATGGTTAATCTTTATGTTGATTAATTTAGTCAAACTCGTGATCATGGGTAATGGAATCATGGCATGGTAAGAATTTTTTTAGTTGTTATTTCACGCTTGCCATGACACGATTCCTACACTCAAGTGTGATTCTTAGTATAAGTAGAGTGGACACTACATGTCACCATGTACACACAACAAGTGTACTTCTCTACTATGCTTACGATGTGTTTATCAACCTTCGCTTTGGCCAACAAGCAAAACACACCATTTAAGTCAACCCACCACCATAAAGGAATACTCTAATGAAATTTAATCTCCCACTAGTAGAAGTATACCCTTCACTTTGGCAAACAAAGTTCTGACGAGCAGTGGTTTGATTAAACCCATGGTGATGGAAGACTTTTATTGATTTTACTTAATATACTTTATCGAGGGTTTTTATTTTGTGTGTCTCACCAGTTTTATCTTGTTTAGCATGTTATAGTCATAATATACACCCTTAGCATGCATACTAAGCGTAAAATAAACGTGTTGGTGCATAGCCTTAACTAAGACCGATTCCCCGAGCCTAGAGGAATCGGTAGGTCAAACTAGGTTTAATTATAACTCCGGATTCTTCAAGTAATTTGCCTTCTCCTTCCTTCGGTTCTTCTTCTCAAACATTACACAACTTTCAAATTAAAATTACATTTCTAATTTTACATATTTGAAAAGAAACTTCGAGTTACATTTTAAGGGAGTGAGATGAGAGAAAGAAATACATCAGAGATAATAGAGAAAGACAAGGCACACAGGCCATATTTTAAAATTACATAATCCAAAAATTAAACTAGGTCCAAAGGCATGTACACCATACACCATGAAGAATCTTTCATCAATCAATCAAAATTAAATTCTGATTCTTTTGGTAAATTATGTGTTATCCCTTAAAGTTTAGCAATATTTTTTAGGACAAATAACTTTTAAAAATTGCAATCTAACCCTTTGGATTCAGGCCTCAGTCAATTGGGCCTCTAAAACATTCCTAACATGCAGCAACATATATGAAAAATTTCTGGATTTTTCTTTATCGCGCAACAATGTAAAAAAGCCCAAAATTTGTCCCATTTCATCTTCTACGTGGGCTGTCCTGTTTTTCAAGATTTGACTTGCATTCGTATGCACATCAGATTGGGCACTTGGATGAAAAACCAAGTGCCAGTCAAGGCCAAGTGCTAGTTGGCACTTGGCCACCACGGGGCCACCGCAAGCAGGCCGAAAAGAGTCAGGACAGCAGCAGCGTGCTGTTGTGTGTGGGCAGCAGCACCAACCAAGGCTGCATGCCAAGGAATGCGGCCACCTCCCTGCACCAATCAGTGTGCAGCAGCAGTGCTCCTGTGCACTACAAGGCACCCAAATGCTGCGTGCTTTACGCATGCGCGGTGCATTTGCGTGCTGCTGCTTCTTCTTTGCGCACCTGTGACCCTTTTTAAGGGTAGCCACCCACAGCCCGTTAAGGGAAGATTTGTCCAGCATTGAAATCAAGTTTTATTTGATTTCTTTTGATCAGAAACAGAAAACAAAACAGATGCAAATCCAAACACAAAATCTCAACCAAACAAGTTAGCAAAAAATCCAGATTTTAATCGGCAAATTAAAGTCACAATTACACATCATCGACATACATCAATCGATAATGAAAATAATGTAATCAAGTGTAAGAAGCTCTGATACCACTGTAAGTTAACGGATCCATTACGCAACGGAATTTAAAAAAATTTATTCAATATCCGCTAACCTTTAACCCATGATCCTTAAGCCAATTACATTATTTTTGCATAAAAATCAAATCAAAGGTAAAGTGTATCATAACGGCGTTAGAGGCTCCTTCGATTTGATGATGGATTTGCAAATCACTTCAATGTAGAAGTGCATGATCGGTATCCACACAAAGACAAGACTATTGCCATTATGAGATTTTATAGACTAGCAAAATCTCACAACTTTAAGAACAAAAGTTTTCTGTAGAATTTTTCTTGGAAGAAAAATTCTTTCTCTCATAAGAGGCTCACGGTTTTGAGAGAGAGAGAGGTGGCTAGGGTTTCAATTTTGCAGCTCAAAAATCACTTAATGATTTAATTTTTAGTTGCACTTAAATAGTGCACACTAAAATTCTATTCCGACTTGGAATAGCCATCTATTCCAATTGGAATAGCTACCAACTTATTCCAATTTGGAATAGATTCCCCTTGCAACCAAACATGTCATTTCTAATTCAAATCTACATACCAAAATTTGATTTTCATATTATCAATATTAATATTAGATAATATCCATTATATTTAAATTTAGTTCAATTCAAATTTAAAAGTGAAATTTGTAACGCCCACATTAAGGTATGTAGCTTTACTTATGTCTTAATGCCCTTAGTATTACTTATTCCAAGGTGAAAGATTGGAAGTTAGCATGAAGTAAATTTTTCATATTTCCCAGCGGCAATGAACTTACTGCCCAAATTTGTGTTTCTAGAAATGCAGACTTCGATGTGGCAAGGAAAGAAGTTCGTCGCGGCAATGAACTCATTGGAATTTTAGAGGAAATTCTAGAAAACTTGCTTTGGGGTAAAATGGTCATTTCACCAATAATTAGTTGAAAGAGTGGGGAGTGAAAAGAAGTAGAATTACATGGAGAAGGTAATGGAAATGAGGGCATTATTGTAATTTTCTAAGGAACAAAGATGGAATTTCTTAGAAAGTGCAAGGGTAAAATGGGAACACGTAGGGTGCGTTTGGTTTAGTATTTTGGGTAGGATTTTAGGGATAGTATTGGGTTATTGGATATGGGAGTATTACGAGGTAAATTTTAAAAATTTATAAAAAAGCCCTTAGGTTTACTAATTTAACTAAAGACCCTAACATGTAAAATGACAAAAACACCCCGCCCTGAGAGTGTCGATTCCGGCCACCACCGCCGGGAATCACGGCGAAAAATTTTGTTACGGCACAGACTTGTCGGATCTGTGCCGTAACACGTTGTTATGGCCTTTTCCGGCTAGATCCATGGTGGATCTGGTCGGAAAAGGCCAGATCTACGCTTTGTTATGTCACGACCCGGATTCGGCACACGCCGCAACCATTCTACTCAGTACTGTCCCCCCTTAAGGGATTTCTTTCGCCTCCCCCACCACTCGAACCCAAGACCAAGGGGCTATAGTCAATTTGCCTAGAACAACAGCTACCAATCCACTATCCAGATGGCCCCATATGAAGCATTATATGGAAGAAGGTGCAGATCCCCTTTGTACAGGGATGATATTAGAGAAAAAGACTCCTTGATTCAAGCAGTTGGACCAGAGATGACCCATAAAATGATTGAAGATGTTAAGCTTATTAGAGAAAGAATTAAGCAAGCCCAAGATCGATAGAAGAGCTATGCCGACCTAACAAGAAATGAAGTGGACTTCCAAGTCGGCGACAAAGTTTTTGTATAAGTCGCGCCTTATAAACATATTATGAGATTTGGAAAGAAGGGCAAGCTCGCTCCATTTTACGTTGGACCCTTTGAAGTATTGGAAAGGGTAGGAAAAGTACCTTATAGACTTGCGCTACCAATGAGCATGGAAAGAGTCCATAATGTTTTCCATGTCTCTTTGTTGCGTAAGTATGTTAGTGATCCTTCACATGTGCTTCAAATGGAGGAAGTGGAATTACAAGATAATTTGGCTTATGAGGAAAGCCCAGTTCAAATCCTTGACAGAAAGGTAAAAGAGTTTAGAAACAAGCAAATTCCACTAGTTAAAGTGCTTTGGAGGAATCACAAAATAGAAGAAGCTACTTGGGATATGGAGCAAGATATGAGAAGTCGATACCCGAAGCTGTTTCTTTAATTTCGAGGACGGAATTATTGTATAGGGGGAGGAAATATAATACCTAAGATGTCAAAGGTATGTTCCTAACCCAAAATAGTCCTTTAGATGTTAATTTTATGTTAAAAAGCATAAAATCTAACTAGGGGAAAAATAGTTAATTCATTTGGAACGGTGTAAATCAATTATCCATAGAAAGGCATTAGGGGCGAAATAGTCATTGTGCCTATGGATAAACATTGAAAAAGTCAAGGCTGAGTAGGCTTGATTGCATTTAATGGCATTAATTAAGTACTAATTATGTTTAGTGCGAAATGACCAAAATGCCCTTATATGAAGAAATAAGGACTTATGAGTTATACAATTAAAATAATTGGGCCAATAGTATAATTTTGGAAAATAAATGAAATATTTTCCTATAAATGAGAGGAAATTTGTTCAAGCCAAGGGAGAGAGCATTTCTTCAACCTTTTTTCCATTTTCTCTCAAATTTTCCATGAAACAGGCCTTCTCAATTTAAGTTTTAAAGGAGTTTTGCATAATTTTTCAAGGAGAACAAGATAGGAGTCTTGGATCTTCAAGTTAAAGGGTTTAAGGTAAGGATTAAAAACCCTAGTTTTGATGTGATTTGAAGATTTGAAGTAGATGTTGAGGTATAATGTTATTGTAAAACCCCTCTCTCCCTTGGCCATTGAGAACCTAGAAAACACACACCTGGGAAATAAGTTTATTTTAAAATCCTATTTAAAGAATAAACCTGTAGTTTAAAAACATTTTTTTTTTTTTAATTTCTAAACTATAATAAGTTCATTGTACAAGTAAAATAATATAGTTTCCTTTCTTGGAGTAAATTATGAAATCCATAGTAATAATTACTAGAACATACACACTTTTACAAATTTTACTAGCAATTTGATTTCCTTGATTAACACAAACATATTTACTCCATTATAGAACATGGACATATTTACTACATTATGAAATATGAACATAATTACTACACTAAATACTAGCAAAACCATTCAATAGTCATCATTAAAACATCCTTTCATGCTCATAGCGTCCCTTGGAATCCTCTCCCAGCTTCATGCCTTAGTCCTTACCTGCAAAACATTTTAAAACATTTTGTGGGGTGAGCATTAATTGCTCAGTAAGGGAATATGGCCATTTATAAACTATTAAGGTTCATTATACAAGTATATTACTCAGGACCTTACCTACCTACGAAACATAACCTTCATTCATTGACATTAACAAGTTCATATAACATGTCATACACTTTGGACTTTACTCATAAACATAAGTCATGACATAACCATACATAATATAACATAGAACATATATGACTTATACAATATTCATAAACATGGCATGCCTATTTCTTTTGTCTTTGTACTTGATGTTTTCATTAGTCTATATTATCCGAGCGGATTCATTTAAACCATTACCTTGTTCTTGGTCGTCACCTTAAAGGACTCACGGTTTCTACAAAGATTCCATTCCTCTGATCTTGGTTTATACCTCAAGAGACTCATGGAATTCATTCTTTAACATTTCATAAATTCGTTCATAAGTCAACTAAATAAGCTATATGCATTACCATTATGAACGCAAACATATGGGATAACATCTCCCATGCTCAATCATACTATTCATTCATTTAACATGTAACCTTGGCCAATTGCACAACTCATCAATCAATTTAGCAAAACTCCATGACATAAATATTCTCCTATTAAATTCATTAACTTAATTAATTCAATTTCTCATACAACACAAGGAATTCAACAGTAAGACTATTCAGTGGATTAATATAATGTATAAAAAAAGATGGGAATTTCTATTAAGGAGGTGGATGCCATACAATTCGTCACTTTTCAAGCAATGTTTTCCTCGTCTTCCAATTCGAATTAATATTTGGCTAAAACATAAAAGTTTTAGGTATATTTCTCAAGTTTTTAATACTTCAAGAATCAGTTCAATCAAACTTTTATAACTTCAGTTATGACCGATTCAGTGAAGCATGTACAGTATAAGTCTTAAAATGCCAAATCCGAATTCTATTCATTTTTAACCATGTCACCTTCATTTGCACATTTATAGTATTTGCCATATCATTCTAAGTATAAAAGCCCATAAAAACCTCCCTTTTTATAGAACCAAAAAGTGCCAAAACATCGCCCAACTACAAATCTCTTAATTGGCATAATCATCCTCCATATGCACATATACACCAATCAACACACCTATTTACACAATCCATAACCAAAACGTAGCATCACACTCAAATTAACATAAATAAATGTAAGTTTCATCAACCCTAGGTGTTATCAATTGTAGTCATAAGGGAGATTTTTTTCCTTACCTTAGTATTCAAAGCACAAATACACTCTTCCTTAACTCCAAATGTTCACCTTTTCTACCTTACACATATAAGCACTTATGAATTTCTCTTTTAACTAAAAAAAACACAACAAACTAGGGTTTTAAAACTCGCCTTAAACCCTAAAATTGAAGTTCTTAAAGTGTGGATGGTGATCTCCTTCAACTTGAAATCCTATGAAAATTTGAGAAGAAAATGCTTGGATTAGTGGCTTTTATGGTGGATTTGAGAGATGAAGAAGAAGATGATGCGTTTGGGGTGTAGAAGGCCGACTCCTCTCTCTTAAGACCTTGTAGATATTTATTTCATTACTACTCTATTATGATTGGTCATTAAAAGTTAGATATAAGGGTCATTTGGCATAAATTTTTCATATAAGGGCGTTTTTGTCATTTCCACCACAACATAATGATTAGCACTCATTTAATGCCATTTGACTTCTGTTAAACACTTGTTAATTAAGCAATCCCATTAGGTAAATGACTAATTTACCCTTGGTACACTTTTATGGATACTTAATTCATATGGATTTGTATGAAAAGACCATTATACCCTTGGCTACCGTTTACGCCATTTAACCCTATCAATCAACTTTATGATCATTCTACGCTCATTTCTCTTCAATGACATCACCCCTTACACTTTATAATGCCACATCTTGAAATGCATGCAAATTGACCATTTTACCCTTCCATTCAAAAAAAGAAAATTACCTGAAAAGGTAAATTTCATACCTTAGGGCATTGGAATAATAACGCGGGGCTTACAGTTATATATGTAGGATTAAGGTGTAAAAAAAGACAAAGGCAAAGGATTTGTTGGAGGAATTCTTTAAAAAGTTAAGGAAGAAACTCATTTATTCTATTTATTGCCTTGAATTCATTATACATGAAGTTATTCCTATTTATGTTTTATGAGTTGTTATGTTTGATTGAAGAGTGTAGATGATGATTGTGGCAAAACTTGTAGCATTGGAGGCTACATGGTGTTGAATGGTTGCTATTAGAAGTGTTGCTGTGTTGTTTGCATTAGCTTACAATATTATAACAATAATGGATGATTATGGGAATGAGATTTTGTTAGTAAACGATTCAGTTACGTAGCGAAAAACAAAAATATTTACAACATGGATCGTTCTTAGAACCAAGATCAAGGTACAAATTTACATTTTATATATGTTAAATAAGAATCTGCAGATTTTAGTTTAGAGTTTAAGAAATCATACGCACGTTTGGAGGCTCCTCCAACTTGTCTCTGAACGTATTTCGCTACCGACCCAAGTGTAGGATCGAACTGATGTAGTCCACATGAAAATAACCTCAAGGAACTAAAGAGGGATTTGCTAGATCCTCTTTAGCCTTTAAGAACCAAGAAGAAATCAAAGTGTATTTGATTTTAGCAAAAAATGCAATCTGGCGTGAGAGAATGTAAAGGGGCTAGAACTTTTATCTTTGAATGAAATGAATGAATTTCTTTATTTCACAAAGTGTGCACTTATATAGTGCACACTATACCCTATTCCATCATGGAATGGGCTTGGGCTCCAACCCAAACACCCCTTGTATCCAAACATCCCCTTTAAGATATTTTTTAATTTTAATTTAGCATTATCTCAATTAAATTCAATTAATATATATTTATAATATATATTAACATTTAACAATTATGATAATTTATTTAAATATATGCGAACACATATTTAAACGTAATCTCACTTATTTAATTTTAATATCAAATTAAATAAAGGCTATGACCTCAACAAATTTAATTGCATTGTAAAATTACCAAAATACCTTTTCGCCTAAAAAGACGAAAAACGCCCTTCTTCTAAAATGGTTCTTAAATTATCTTCTATGTGTGTGACCCATAGGCTTTTCATCATACCGGTTGTGTGTAGTATCGCGATTAACACCAATTAATCATCTCACTGCATACAGACCAAGATTGGCCCCTAGCAAGCATCATGGCCACCCGATAGATTCGGATTCAGCGAAGTAGCTACCTGTCAACGATATAATTACCGTACAATTCGATCCTTTCATCATCCGTTATCTCGACAAGACCGAGGCATAGAAATAGTGTCAACCTTCGGTTACTCTCGATATTATGTATTTAGTTACTGGGCCAATGACCTATATTATAAACTGGATAGAGCAACAACTCAATCCCACTGTGGCCATAGTTTTAGTGTCATTGCCATTTACTGAATTGAGCCATGAGATAACTTCTCCCATACCCAGGAGTGATGAATCCTCTATCTATCCACCATAGTCTTGATACACTCTTTGATGCAGCCAATCACTACCGTATTGACAGCTCTGAATAGAACTGCGTTAGGCTAGTGTCAAACTACACCAATCGATGCACAAGGCGCTCCGGTGATCTCAAGTCTAAGGATCACATGCACTACCAGTCGTTAAAGGATTTGTTCCATAGACAATAGGGTTACCATCCATATGGAATCTTCTGGTGGGTCAGTCCAGTGAACTTGCCTACAACAAGCACCCATGTGTTGCACTAGGTTGTCACCAAACAACCTTGATAAGTGAGATCAGTCACTACCTTCCAACAGGGTCGTTCAACACAATGATAGCCTTACCGTATTATCTGTGCCCTTACTTCAGAATAATACTGTGGCTATGAACGTTTCTAGAATGGCCACCATATGTGCTCATAGGGTTCTTACTATCAAGATTTGAAACACTTGATACCCTCGTCATGGTTCCACCATTCTAAGGACATATATCAATACATACAATGATGATTTACGCGATATAGTATAAAATGCCTTTTATTGACCAATGAACATTATTACAAAGAGTCAATTCTACAATAATTAATTGGCTCTAGGGCACCTACTCTAACAATCTTCCACTTGCACTATAGCCAATCATTCATGCACTCAACATTGAATGACCCAAGTGCCTGCACTATAGCCAATCATTCATGCACTCAACATTGAATGACCCAAGTGCCTGCACTATAGCCAATCATTCATGCACTCAACATTGAATGACCCAAGTGCCCATCATGCTTCTGCTACAACAAAAACTTCAATAGTGGGTTAGCAGGTATTCTGCAAATCTATACATTCCCTTTCTGATCGATCTCTTAGATCAGATTGAATTAACTAAGTATGCGTTTAGATTACTGGTGAGACTGTGATTCCTCAGCCACAACAATGGCTCCATTTTTATCGCAGTAGGACTATACTGTATCAGTAATGCTTGGAATCACATCAAGTCTAGTAATGAACTTCTTAATCCAAACCGCCTACACGGCTGCATTAAATAATGCAATATACTTAGCATCAATTATAGAATTCTGGGCAGAACACTAATTCGAGCTCTTCCAGCTCACTGCAGCTATATTGAGATAAAATGTATAATCCCAAATTACGATCGATAATCATCTTTGTCTATTTGGAAACTAGCATTACTGTATCCTCTTACAGTGAGCTCATCTTCCCCTCTATAAACCAAGAACATATCCTTAGTCCTCTTCAGGTACTTAAGAATATTCTTGATAGCCATCCGATGGCGCTCACGGATCGATTGATATCTACTACAAGTGCTCAAAGCACATGAGACATCAATCTGAGTACATAGCATGGCACACATGATGGATCCAATTACTGATGCATATGGGATCCTCTTCATCCTATCTCTCTCATCTTGTGTTCTAGGACACAATTCCTTAGAGAGATAAACACTGTGTGACATCGGAAGAAATCCCTTCTTGGATTCTTCCATACTGAATCTTTTCAGTACTTTGACAATATATGCACTCTGACTTAGGCCAAGCAACCTATGCGATCTATCATGGTAAATCTTTATTCCAAGGATGTAGGCTACTTCCCCTAAGTCCTTCATGGAGAAGCACTTGGATAACCAAGTCTTTACTGACTGCAAGTTCGGTATATCATTCCCGATCAGAAGTATGTCATTAACAAACAACACTAGGAATGCCACTATGATCCCACTCACTTTCTTGTAAACACAGGGCTCATCTTCGTTCTTGATAAAACCAAATTCTTTTATGGCTTTATCAAAATGAATGTTCCAGCTCCTTGAAGCTTGCTTGAGTCCATAAATGGATCTCTGCAACTTGCATACCATATCAGCTCGCCCATCAAGAATGAAACTATCAGGTTGTGTCATGTAGACATCCTCTTCAAGGTTTTCATTCAGGAAAGCTGTTTTGACATCCATTTGCCAAATATTATAGTCACGATATGCAGTAGTCGCAAGCATAATCCGGATGGATTTAATCATGGCAACCGGTGAAAAGGTTTCTTCATAGTCAATACCATGAATTTGTTTGAAACCTTTGGCAATGAGTCATGCTTTATAAGTATGCACCTTTCCATCCATGTCAGTCTTTTTCTTAAAGACCCATTTACACCTTATGGGTTTTACCCCTTCAGGTGGTCCCACCAGAAACCATACTTGGTTCTAGTACATGGAGTCCATCTTAGATTTCATGGCTTCAAGCCATTTAACGGAATCTAGATCCGATATAGCGTCTTCGTAGGTTTAGGGTTCATCGTCTTGGTAGACCAGTATGTCACCATGTTGAGTCACGAGATAACCATATCTCTCGGGCTTATGGCGTACTCTCCTAGATCTACGTAGCTCCTATGCTACCTGAGGTGGTTCACTTTGATCCATAGCTTGTGGAGTAACCTCCTCATGATGTTCAACCACTTCCTATGGCACATCATCCTGTCCTTCGTCTAGTACACTTTGTGGTTCTAGAACTTCATCGAGTTCTACTTTTCTCCCACTAGTACTTCTTAGAAAATATTCCTTTTCTAGGAAGACACCAGATTAAGCAACAAAAATTTTGCGCTCTTTTGGGTGATAGAAATAATATCCTTTGGTCTCCTTTGGATACCCCATAAACATACATTTACTGGATTTTAGACCCAGCTTGTTCGAAGTTAATTTCTTAACATAAGCTTCGCAACCCCAAATCCTTAGATAAAACAAGCTAGGCTTTCACCCACTCCATAGCTCATATGGAGTCTTATCTAGAGACTTTGGTGGTACACGGTTCAAAACATGAGTCATAGTCTCTAGGGCATAACCCTAGAACGATGCAGTTAAATTACTAAAACTCATCATGGACCTAACCATATCGAGTAAGGTCCTGCTCCTCCTTTCTGACACTCCATTGTGTTGCAGTGTATAAGGAGGAGTGAGTTGTGATACTATCCCACCTTCCTTCAGATATGTTTAGCTCAACTTGCTAAAGTTAGCATAATTCTCATTTTGAGATTATCCTTATTGTCTTTCTTAAAGAACATATTATTATAAAACAGTTCCATAAAGAATATTATTTACACTCAAGGACAATAATCCATTAGCAAATTAATACTCTCATTTGTCCTAAGTGGACACAGAAATATAATTTGTAGAAACTGAAGAAAGACCATAACAATCCATAAGTTCCAAGAAACAAGCCCATCGGCTAAATCAGACGATAAGATCCTACAGCAAATGTAGCAAGACTTGCTTCATTTTCAACTGGTAGGTCCACCTCTCCCTCGGCTAGTAGTCTACTCTGCCGTAGTCCCTACACATCAATCAAATGTGAGAACCACATCTTGTGTTAATAACATAAGATGTTAACGGATAAGTTGATCTTAAAAATTTACTTGACGAAGAAGTAACATTCTTCTTCCCTCTTGCTAAGAAGGCCTTGCAATGTTTCCTCTAATGGCTGGGATTCCTAGAGTGAGGACAAACGCCTTTCCTTTCTGCCACAGTTCCTTCCAATGACTTCTGAGCCCTTTCCTTTTCACTTGAGCTGGCTTCAACCAACGTCAATGTTTTTGACATTTTCATGCCTGACTCAGTAGCCTTCAACAAATCCAGAAGCTCGGAAAATGTGTTCTTCTTATCTTCCACAATAAAGTCATAGACAAATTAAGAATAAGAATCTGGTGATGAGAATGAAAAATGTCATATTTACCTCCCTTAATGTCTAGTATTTTATACTTATTTTTTGCCTAAATGTACTCATTATTATTCTATTTTGATTTAGGATGCAAATGGAGGCGTTAGATGCAAAACGAAACTAATTAGGTGAAATCGGACAGTTTCAACATTGCTTCGTAATCTGGGCATAACTCTCTCATCCGAGCCCCGATTGCAATGATTCAGAATGATTTGGAACCCTAAGAAATATATCTACAACGTTTATGTTTTGAGTTTGGAGAGATACATGCTGAATCAAGGTTGTAATCGGGCTTGAAGTTGACACACCTGCACTACTGATGTTCTGGAACATTCTGCCCTATCATGCAAGTCAATTAGGTAGTTTATTATTGGAAGTTTTGAAGACCTGTTGTACGCAAGCTATAGCTGGAAACACCACTTTCTTATTTTATATTAGGAATTTATTTTATTTTCAATTAATCAGATTAGGATAAATGTTATTTTAGGATATTAGAATATTTTTAGGAGATTAAGTAGAATTCAAATACTTGAATTGGATATTCTTAAAAGGGGGAGAGAGATCAGATTAAGGGCATTACACACGCCTCTCCTTCTTCTCTTCTACAATTTTCTTTTTGAGTTTTGATTATGGCCATGAGTGGCTAAAACTTTTATAACTTGTTCGAAGGAAACGGAGGCCTCGGAATCAATAAAACTGTGAGATCTAATCTGTTTTTAGTGTTCAATGCATGCTTTGAGTATTGGATTTTCTTTTGTGCCTGTTTTCATGATTGTTTCATTTAATTACTAGGAGGCCTACTAGTTTATTATTTGTTGCAATCTATAGCTTAATTAGATATCAAATCCGTAATTGTTTGATCCCTCTAATTTGTGAGTAAATAAGAGTTAAGAATTTGCTGCATCAGGAATTGTCAAATCTTAAGGAGAACATTCGACTGAATTAAATACAACCGCTTGTATTTGTGTTGTTCATCTTCATCGATCTCTCTAGTTCTTAAGGCTGCCACTAGATTAAACCTTTAGCGCTTGTCTTGGGTTATTTAGTTGTAAGATTAAATAGATCGCTTGTTTCCTATTAACTACAACTAAGGAGAGATAGGGAAATAGTTCCAACGGTGAATATTCAAAGTATGAATTGATTTATTTTTTTCATCGATGATTAGTTGTAAAATTCTGATGGTGGATGTTGACTTAGACCAAGGTTTGTTATTCTGATTGATAATTTAATTTGAATTGTTTTTTTCCTGAAATTGTTTCTGTTTTACTTAACCCCCCCCCCCCTCTCCCCCCAGTCTTGTTCACGTAACATAAAACTCGGCTAGACACTCTCTATGGGAATGATCCTTACTCACACTACTACATATGTTTTTAGGTTTAATCTTGGTTGCCTACAACAACACACCATCTGGCAAAGACCGTAATATTAGGTTTATCGTTAAACCTTCATTAAGTCCACATCCCAAATTCTCAAGGTTGTTCATATACTCGGTCGACTTGAGTATATGATCGCCAATTTTGGTACCCTCTTCCATCCTACATCTGAATAACAACCAAGACACCATATGCTTCTCATTTCTTTGAAGAAAGTGAAGAATAGAAGCTAAATCCACTTTTTGGCACTGCTGTCGCGGTAATGGTGCCATTGATGCAAGCACAATGTATCTAGTCATTTATACTTTTGCATCATGTGTATGCTTCACATATGCATACCCAGTCTCATGGATAGAACTATCAGCAGGCTCTGGTGATAAAGCTTGCCCAATGGTGTATAATCTATTGCTTGAGTGAAGTATATTGTTTATACTTCTATACCAGTCAACGAAATCTTCACCATTCCATTTCTCTCCCAGTTCGATGATTTGTTGCTGCGATGTTGGGATCATTTTGCTCAATTTTAAGTGAATCCACAAGTGCAAAATAAGTCACCGTTATTACCATGTTCATTATTATTTAATATGGTCTTTTATTAAATGAAGCTCCCACTATTTTACTCAAGTCAATAGCCCTCACTATTAACTCGGGAAAGCCCATTGGCTTTCCTAGTGGATTGAGATCCCATCCTGCCCATTTCAAACCTTCGCTTTGGCAAACAAGCAAAATGAGTTGATTAGGTAGGCCAACAAACTTAATCCACACCAGTTGGTAGCTCCTACTATCAACCTCAAATGTGAAGAAGCCAACAAGCCAACCACACAATCCAATAGCCATAACCATCTTCCTCAAGTGTGATTCTCAGTATCAGTAGAGTGGACACTACATGTCACCACGTACACACAATATGCGTACTTCTTTACTTTGCCTATGATGCGTTTATCAACCTTCGCTTTGGCAAACAAGCAAAACCGTCATTTTAAGTCGACCCATCACCATTAAGGAAAACTCCAATGCATTTTAACCTCCCACTGGTAGAACTGTACCCTTTGTTTTGGTGAACAAGGTTTCGACGAACAGTGTTTTGATTAAAACCATGGTGATGGAAGGCATACGTGACTTAATATACTTTAATTGAGGGTTTGTTATTTAAAGTCTCACCAGATTATTATCTTTGTTAGAATGACATTGTTTGGCATGTTATTGAACATTCAACCTCATGCATTCTAAACAAAATATTAAAACGTGTCGGCACATGGCCCAATTAAAACCGATTTCCTCGAGCTTAGAGGAATCAGTAGGTCACCTAGGGATCTTGTAATAAAATCTTGAGTCTTCAAGTATGATCGTCTCTTCCTTGATCCGTCTTCAAGTACATTACAAAAATATCATTCTAAATTTACAACAAGAATAATTATACAAAAATTCTTTCCATCAATAAATTTAGAAACCTCGATTTACATTTGAGGGGAATGAGATGAGAAGAAAATGTATATCGAGAAGAGGAGAAAGGCAGGACATGTAGGCCCTATTTAATAAATTACAATCATACATACCCAAAAATTTTAAAACATTCACCATAGGTCTAAGGCTCATGTACCGGGCACCATGCAATATAAAAACAAGTACATGGCATACATTCAAAAATAATCAATTTTGATTTGGGTGGGTGAATTATTAATTACCCCCTAACAATCTTTAGATCTATATTTGGTCCAAAAGTTTTGAAACTTTACAATCTAGCCCCTGCACACTCGAAAGTGCACTTGCTGCGGTGATGGGTTTGATCACCACAGTGTGTGCTGATCAACGTCGTACTCACGCTCCACGTGCGCTCGTCGCAGCAAGTGTTGATTGCGAACAGCGTTCATCCTAAGGATGATCGCCACGGCGATGGTTTATATTGCCGCGGCGAGCGCTGATTTTGCAATCAGCGTGAATGCCAACAACGCATGCCGCGGTGATGGGTTATATCGCCACAGCAAGCGTACACTAATCTGTAGCAACAGATCAGTTCAACCAGCCACCATAAATACACCAATCGGATTTTGCAATCAATCTAAGCTACTGATTTCAACAAAAATCCATAACCCAATATTCCAAACTTGCAGATCATCAACAAATTAAATTAATCAATCAATTGATTTCTTAAAACATGCTCTCATGGCAGATTTTGTGCAGATTCTTCAAGGCAACATGTTATCAATCAAATACATGTAATCAACCATCCACATAAAAACTGTAAAATCTGGTACCCTAAGCCTTGATAACACTGTTAGTAAACGATCCAGTTACGCAGTGTAAAACAAAATAATTTACGGCATAGATTGTTCTAAGAACCAAGATCAAGGTACAAATTTACAGTTTATATATGTTAAATAAGAATCTGCAGATTTTAGTTTAGAGTTTAAGAAATCATACGCACGTTTAGAGGCTCCTCCAACTCGTCTTTGAACATATTTCGCTACCAACCCATATGTAGGATCGAACGGATGTAGTCCACATGAAAATAACCTCAAGGAACTAAAGAGGGATTTGCTAGATCCTCTTTAGCCTTTAAGAACCAAGAAGAAATCAAAGTGTATTTGATTTTAGCAAAAATTGCAATCTGGCGTGAGAGAATGTAAAGGGGCTAGAACTTTTCTCTTTGAATGAAATGAATGAATTTCTTTATTTCACAAAGTGTGCACTTATATAGTGCACACTATACCCTATTCCATCATGGAACGGGCTTGGGCTCCAACCCAAACACCCCTTGTATCCAAACATCCCCTTTAAGATATTTTTTAATTTTAATTTATCATTATCTCAATTAAATTCAATTAATATATATTTATAATACATATTAACATCTAACAATAATGATAATTTATTTAAATATATGCGAACACATTTAAACGTAATCTCACTTATTTAACTTTAATATCAAATTAAATAAAGGCTACGACCTCAGCAAATTTAATTACGCTGTGAAATTACCAAAATACCATTTCGCCTAAAAATACGAAAAACGCCCTTCTTCTAAATTGGTTCTTAAATTATCTTCTATTTGTGTGACCCATAGGCTCTTCATCATACCGGTAGTGTGTAGTATCGCGATTGACACAAATTAATCGTCTCACTACATACACACCAAGATCGGCCCCTAGCAAGGCATCAAGGCCACCCAATAGATTCGGATTCAATGCGAGCAGGGCTTTACAGTCCACGATATGGTTACCGTACAATTCAATCCTTTCATCATCCGTTATCTCGACGAGACCGAGGCATAGAAATAGTGTCAACCTTCGGTTGCTCTCGATATTATGTATTCAATTACTAGACCAATGACCTATATTATAAATTGGATAGAGCAACAACTCAATCCCACTGTGGCCCACGCTTAGTGTCATTGCCTACTTATTCGAATTGCGCCATGAGATAACTTCTCCCACATCCCGGGAGTGATGAATCCTCTCTCTATCTACCATAGTCTTGATACATTCCTTGATGCGCCTTACACATCGAGTGAATAGTCGCGAATTAGGCTAGTGTCAAACTACACCAATCGGCCTTCAGGCGCTCGGTGATCTTAAGTCTAAGGATCACATGCACCACCATTCGTTAGAGGATTTGTTCCATAGACACTGGGCTTACCATCCATATGGAATCCTCTGGTGGGTCAATCCAGTGAACTTGCCTACAACAAGCACTCATGTGTTGCACCAGGTTGTCACCAAACAACCTTAACAAGTGAGATCAGTCACTGCCTCTCGACAAGGTTGTTCAACACTATGATAGCCTTACCATATTATTTGTAACCTTACTTCAGAATAATACTGGGGCTACAAACGTTTCTAGAATGGCCACCATATGTGCTCATAGGGTTCTCACTATCAAGATTTGAAACACTTGATACCCTCATCACGGTTCTATTATTCTAAGGACATATATCAATACATACAATGATGATTTACGCGATATAGTATAAAATGCCTTTTATTGACTGCTGAACTGTTAGAGTAGATACCCTAGAGCCAATCAATTGTTGTAGAATTGACTCTTTGTAATAATGTTCATTAATCAATAATAAAAGGCATTTTATTCTATATCGCGTAAATCATTATTATTGCGATATGTATTGATATATGTCCTTAGAATGGTAGAACCGTGACGAGGGTATCAAGTGTTTCAACTCTTGATAGTGAGAACCCTATGAGCACATATGGTGGTCATTCTAGAAACGTCCGTAGCCCTAGTATTATTCTAAAGTAAGGGCACAGATAATACGGTAAGGCTATCATAGTGTTGAACGACCCTGTCGAAAGGCAGTGACTAATCTCACTTGTCAAGGTTGTTTAGTGACAACTTGGTGTAACACACAGGTGCTTGCTGTAGGCAAGTTCACTGGACTGACCCACCAGAGGATTCCATATGGATGGTAACCCCAGTGTCTATGGAACAAATCCTCTAACGAATGGTGGTGCACGTGATCCTTAGACTTGAGATCACCAGAGCGCCGTGTGCACCGATTGGTGCAGTTTGACACAAGCCTAACGTAGTTCTATTCAGAGCTATCAATACGGTGGTGATTGGTTGCATCAAGGAGTGTATCAACACTATGATGGATTGATAGAGGATTCATCACTCCCGGGTATGGGAGAAGTTATCTCACGATGCAATTCAGTATATGATAATGACACTAAAATTGTGGCCACAGTGGGATTGAGTTGTTGCTCTATCCGGATTATAATATAGGTCATTGGTCCAAAAACTGAATACATAATATCGAGAGTAACCGAAGGTTGACACTATTTCTATGTCTTCGTCTCGTTGAGATAACGGATGATGAAAGGATCGAATTATACGGTAACCATATCGTTGATAGGTAGCAGCTATGCTGAATCCGAATCTATCGGGTGGCCATGATGCCTTGCTAGGGGCCAATCTTGGTCTGTGTATTAGTGAGACAATTAATTGGTGTTAATCGCAATACTATAAACTGTCGGTATGATGAGGAGCCTATGGGTCACACACATAGAAGATAATTTAAGAGCCAGGAAGAAAGAAGGGCGTTTTCGTCTTTTTGGGCGAAAGGGTATTTTGGTAATTTTACAGTGCCATTAAATTTGCTAAGGTCGTAGCCTTTATTTAATTTATTAGAAAAATTAAATAAGTGAAATTACGTTTAAATATGTGTTCGCATATATTTAAATAAATTATCATTATTGTTAAATGTTAATATATATATTAATTGATTTTAATTGAAGATAATGATGAATTAAAATAAATATCTAATTAGAGGGTGTTTGGAAACATGGGGTGTTTGGGTTGGAGCCCAAGCCCATTCCATATGGGAATAGGGCAAGTATAATAACACTATAAAAGAAAAAGGTGTGTGTGTTTTTAATAGATTGATTCATTCTTTGATTGAGAAAAAAAAAAACACACAACCCCAAAACACTCTCACTCTCACGCCACTTTTGTTTTTGCAAAGAATCAAAGTTCTTCTTTGATTTTTCTTCTTGTTTCTTAAGGCTAAGGAGGATCTAGCAAATCCCTCCTTAGTTCCTTGCAATTATCTTCATGTGGACTACGTTGGTTCGATCCTACACTTGGGTCGATAGCAAAAACGTTCAAGGATAAAGTTGGAGGAGCCTCTAAACATGCGTAAGATTATTGAACCTTGAATATGATTTTCTGCAGATTTAATTTATATATATTGTATAAACTGTGATATTATACCGGATCTTGGTTCTAACAAACGATCCATGTCATTTATGTTTTTGTTTTCCACTGCGTAAGTGGGTCGTTCACTAACAGTGGTATCAGAGCCTCGGGTATTAATTTCTATAGTTTATTGTATGATTTATAACATGTATTTGGTTTATAACATGTCATTTTGGAAAAATCTGCAAAAACTACCTAATCAGAAAAATCTGTTTTTGGATGAATGATTCAAATGATAAAACGGTTTATAATGTGTTGATGGATGTTATATTGGTTGGTTGATATCTTGGTTGAACGTGTGTGCGTTCGATTTGACTTGGATTCGTGTTATTACACAAAAACTGCAAAATAACACGAACTGTTCATATTGGGGATTTCCAGGTTTCGCTCTTCGCCGCGGCGAGTGCTCTCTGGAATTTTTCGCCCCGGCGAAGATAAAACCTTCGCCGCGGCGAAGTTTGTAGCTTTCCCAATTCTGGATTTTTCGCGAAGGGATCAATCTACAGTTTTTAATAACCTATAAAGCCAATAATCATTCTGCACATAAAAGAGGGTAATTAATTAATAAACCCACCTAATTCAAAAATTGATTGTTTTTGAAATGTATGCAATGTACTTGTTTGTATATCGCATGGTGCCCGGTACGTGAGCCTTAGACCTAAGGGTGAATGTTTTAAATTTTTGGGTATGTATGGTTGTAAATTTATTAAATAGGGCCTGCGTGTCCTGCCTTTCTCCTTTTCTCAATGTACATTCTCTTCTCATCTCATTCCCCTCGAATGTAAATCGAGGTTTCTAAATTTATTGATGTAAAGAATTTTTATAATCATTCTTATTGTAAATTTAAATGATATTTTTGTAATGTACTTGAAGACGGACCAAAGGACGAGGCAACCATACTTGAAGACTTAAGATATTTATTACAGGACCCCTAGGTGACCCACCGATTCCTCTAGGCTCGAGGAAATCGATTTTAGTTGGGCCATGTACCGGCACGTTTTAATATTTTGTTTAGAATGCAGCTAAGGTTAAATGTTGAATAACATGCCAAACAATGTCATTCTAACAAAGATAATAATCTGGTGAGACATTAAATAACAAACCCTCAATTAAAGTATATTAAGTCACGTAAGCCTTCCATCACCATGGTTTTAATCAAACCACTGTTCGTCAAAACCTTGTTCGCTAAAGCGAAGGGTACACTTCTACCAGTGGGAGGTTAAAATGCATTGGAGTTTTCCTTAATGGTGATAGGTCGACTTAAAATGACGGTTTTGCTTGTTCGCCAAAGTGAAGGTTGATAAACGCGTCATAGGCATAGTAAAGCAGTACACATATTGTGTGTACATGGTGACATGTAGTGTCCACTCTACTGATACTGAGAATCAAGCTTGAGGACAATGGTCATTGGATTGTGTGATTAGTTTGTTGGCTTTTTCACATTTGAGGTTGATAGTGGGTGCTATCAACTGGTGTGGATTATGTTTGTTGGCCTACCTAATCAACTCATTTTGGCTTGTTTGCCAAAGCGAAGGTTTGAAATGGGCAGGATGGGATCTCGGTCCACTAGGAAAGTCAACGGGCTTTCCTGAGTTAATAGTGAGAGCTATTGGCTTGAGTAAAATAGTGGGAGCATCGTTTAATAAAAGACCATATTAAATAATAATGAACTTTATAATAACTTTATCTTTTTGTGCAATTGTAGATTCACCAAAATGAGCATTATGAACCTGCGACCAATAATTGAGAAAAGCCCCGAGGTTGGATGGATCCAATTTCTCAGACTGGTATCATAATCTTCGGATTATACTCAAGTCAGAAAAGAAATTGTATATCCTTGAAAAGCCATACATGGCTGAGCATGATCCTGATGCCACTCAAGAATTTAAGGATACTTATCAAAAGTTCCCTAATGATCCTGATAGCGTTCAATGCTTGATGTTAGCATCGATGACACCTATGCTGCAAAAGCAGCATGAGAATATGGATGCTTTTTCCATTATTCTACACCTTAAGGAGCTATTTGAAACAAATGCTCGACATGAGAGGTGCAAGGTGTCGAAAGCATTGTTTGGGAGTCGTTTGACTGAGGGAGCCCAAGTTAGTCCTCATGTGCTCAAGATGATCGACCACATAGAGAGGCTTGAGACTTTGGGATGTGGCTAAGATGCAGAATTACAAATGGATTTAATTCTGCAATCCTTGCCTAACTCTTGTGCTTCGTTTATGATGAATTTCAATATGAACACAATAGAGAAAACCCTGTCAGAACTTTTGAACATGCTAAGGACTGCAGAGCAAGACTTGAAAAAGTCCAAGCTGTTTTACTGGTTGCTGCCAGTAAAGCAAAGGGTAATGGTAAGGGTAAGGCCAAGGCCAAACCCAAGCCCAAGCCCAAGCCTAAAGGACATGTCAGGTTGCTCTTGGGCCTGAGAGTGGCATAGGGAAGGGAAAGCTAGTCTGCTTCTTTTGTGGCAAGCTTGGCCACCCGCTGCAGGAAACACTGCAAGGCTTTCCTCGTAAGCAAGAAGAAGTCAGAGGCTACGACTTCATGTATTTTTATGATTGAGATTAATTTCTCTCCCTCAACATCTTGGGTCATTGACACAGGATGTGGTACTCACATTTGTACTGATGTGCAGGGACTAAGGCAGAGTAGAGTGCTCGTCAAGGGAGAGGTGGATCTACGAGTTGGAAATGGAGCACATGTGGCTGCATTAGCTGTAGGGACTTACTATTTATCTTTGCCTACGGGCTTGTTGTTGGAACTACATAACTATTATCATGTACCTTCTATTTCTAGAAATATTATTTCAGTATCCGCTTTGGATAATATAGGGTATCATTTTGAAATATCTAATAGATTGTTGTCCTTTAGTTTGAATGGTATTCTATTTGGAATTGCAAGGTTATATAATGGATTATATGATCTTGATTTAAACAATAAAGATATTCTTAACATTGAAACCAAGAAAGCTAAACATAGTGATCAAAACCAGACATATCTCTGGCACTGTAGATTTTGTCATGTTAATAAGACTCGCATTGCAAAACTTCAAAGGGATGGAGTTTTGGACCCTTTTGACTTTTAGTCATTTAAGGTATGCAAGTCATGCTTGTTAGGCAAGATGACCAAGTCTCCTTTCACAGGACAAGGTGAAAGGGCTACTAAGCTGTTAGGCATCATCCATAGTGATGTATGTGGTCCACTAATAGTTAAAGCCAGAGGTGGATATTCATACTTCATCACATTTACTGATGATTTCAGTAGATATGGATATGTCTACCTTATGAGACATAAATCTGAAGCCTTTGATAAATTCAAGGAATTCAGAAATGAAGTACAGAATATGTTAGGCAAAAGTATTAAAGCTCTTCCGGCGGTCGAGGAGGTGAATACTTAAGCTCGGGGTGTTTTCAGTACTTGAAGGAATGTGGGATAGTATCACAACTCACCCCTCCTTATACACCCCAGCACAATGGAGTGTCTGAAAGGAGGAACAGGACCTTACTTGACATGGTTAGGTCCATGATGAGTTTTAGTGATTTACCTGTATCTTTCTAGGGTTATGCCTTAGAAACTGCGACTCATATTTTGAACCGTGTGCTATCAAAGTCTGTAGATAAGACTCCATATGAGCTATGGAGTGGGCGAAAGCCCAACTTGTCTTATCTAAGGATTTGGGGTTGCGAAGCTTATGTTAAGAAATTGACTTCGAACAAGCTGGGCCCAAAATCCTGTAAATGTACATTTGTGGGGTATCCAAAGGGGACCAAAGGATACTATTTCTACCACCCAGAAGAGCGCAAAATTTTTGTTGCTCGATCTGGTGTCTTCCTAGAAAATGAATATTTTCTAAGAAGTACTAGTGGGAGAAAAGTAGAACTCGATGAAGTTCTAGAACCACAAGATATACTAGACGAAGGACGGGATGATGTGCCACAGAAAATGGTGGAGCATCATGAGGAGGTTACTCCACAACTTATGGATCAAAGTGAACCACCTAAGGTAGCATAGGAGCTATGTAGATCTGGGAGAGTATGCCATGAGCCCGAGAGATACGGTTATCTCGTGACTCAACATGGTGACATACTAGTCTACCAAGACGATGAACCCAGAACCTACGAAGACGCTATATCAGATCCAGATTCTATTAAATGGCTTGAAGCCACGAAATCTGAGATGGACTCCATTTACCAAAACCAAGTGTGGTCTCTGGTGAAACCACTTGAAGGGGAAAAACCCATAGGGTGTAAATGGGTCTTCAAGAAGAAGACTGACATGGATGGCAACGTGCATACTTATAAAGCACGGCTGATTGCCAAAGGTTTCAAACAAATTCATGGCATTGACTATGAAGAAACCTTTTTGCTGGTGGCATGATTAAATCCATTCGGATTATGCTTGCAATTGCTGCATATCATGACTATGAGATTTGGCAAATAGATGTCAAAACTACTTTCTTGAATAGAAACCTTGAGGAGGATGTGTATATGACACAGCCTAATGGTTTCGTTCTTGATAGTTAAGCTAATTAGGTATGCAAGTTGCAGAGATCCATTTATGGACTCAAGCAAGCTTCAAGGAGCTAGAACATTCGTTTTGATGAAGCCATAAAAGAATTCGGTTTTATTAAGAACGAAGATGAGACTTGTGTTTACAAGAAAGTGAGCAGGGGCGTAGTAGCATTCCTAGTGTTGTATGTCGATGACATACTTCTGATCGGGAATGATATACCGAACTTACAGTCGGTAAAGACTTGGTTATACAAGTGCTTCTCCATGATGGACTTAGGGGAAGCAGCCTACATCTTTGGTATAAAGATCTATCATGATAGATCGCGTAGGTTGCTTGGCCTAAGTTAGAGTGCATATATTGACAAGGTACTAAAGAGATTCAGTATGGAAGAATCCAAGAAGGGATTTCTTCCGATGTCACATGGTGTTTATCTCTCTAAGGAATTGTGTCCTAAAACACAAGATGAGAGAGATAGGATGAAGAGGATCCCATATTCATCAACAATTGGATCCATCATGTATGCCATGTTATGTACTCGTATTGATGTCTCATATGCTTTAAGCACTTTGTAGATATCAATCGAATCCAGGTGAGCATCACTGGATGGCTGTCAAGAATATTCTTAAGTACCTGAAGAGGACTAAGGATATGTTCTTGGTTTATGGAGGGGAAGATGAGCTCACAGTAAGAGGATATAGTGATGCTAGTTTCCAAACAGACAAAGATCGCAATCAGGGTTTGTATTTTGTCTCAATGGCAGTGCAGCGAGCTGGAAGAGCTCCAAGCAAAGCACTGTAGCGGACTCTACAATGGAGGTGAGTATATTGCATTGTCGAGATGCGGCCAAGGAGGCAGTCGGATTAAGAAGTTCGTTACTGAACTTGGTGTGGTTCCCACGATTGTTGATCCTATAGACATCTATTGTGACAACAATGGAGTAATTGCTCAAGCTAGGGAACCACGGTCTCATCAAAAGTCCAGACACATACTCAGACGATTCCATCTCATCAGAGAGATAGTTGAGAGGAAAGACGTGCGATTAGTAAAGTGCATGCGCGATAATCTTGCGAGATCCAGCGACAAAGCCTCTGTCATGACGGAGAAGCATGAAAGGCACTTGAGATCATTTGGTATTAAATACGTGAATGATTGGCTATAGTGCAAGTGGGAGATTGTTAGAGTAGATGCCCTAGAGCCAATCAATTATTGTAGAATTGACTCTTTGTAATAATGTTCATTAATCAATAATAAAAGGCATTTTATTCTATATCACGTAAATCATTATTATTGCGATATGTATTGATATATGTCCTTAGAATGGTAGAACCGTAACGAGGGTATCAAGTGTTTCAAATCTTGATAGTGAGAACCCTATGAGCGCATATGGTGACCATTGTAGAAACGTCCGTAGCCCCAATATTATTCTAAAGTAAGGGCACAGATAATACGGTAAGGCTATCATAGTGTTGAACGACCATATCGAAAGGCAGTGACTGATCTCACTTGTCAAGGTTTTTTAGTGACAACCTGGTGCAACACATGGGTGCTTGTTGTAGGCGGATATACCGCAGAAATTCCAACCTTTGGACTGGACCCACGAGGATTCCATATGGATGGTAACCCCAGTGTCTATGGAACAAATCCTCTAACAAATGGTGGCGCATGTGATCCTTAGACTTGAGATCACCGGAGCGCCTTGTGCACCGATTGGTGCAGTTTGACACTAGTCTAATGCAGTTCTATTCAAAGCTGTCAATACGGTGGTGATTGGTTGCATCAAGGAGTGTATCAACACTATGGTGGATTGATAGAGGATTCATCACTCCCGGCTATGGGAAAAGTTATCTCACGATGCAATTCAGTATATGGCAATGACACTAAAACTGTGGCCACAGTTGGATTGAGTTGTTGCTCTATCCGGATTATAATATAGGTCTAGAAACTGAATACATAATATCGAGAGTAACCGAAGGTTGACATTATTTCTATGCCTTCGTCTCGTCGAGATAACGGATGATGAAAGGATTGAATTGTACAGTAACCATATTGTTGACAGGTAGCTGCTTTGCTGAATCCGAATCTATCAGGTGGCCATGATGCCTTGCTAGGGGCCTATCTTGGTCTGTGTATTAGTGAGACAAATAATTGGTGTTAATCGCAATCATATACACTGCCGGTATGATGAGGAGCCTATGGGTCACACACATAGAAGATAATTTAAGAGCCAGGAAGAAAGAAGGGCGTTTTCATCTTTTTGGGCGAAAGGGTATTTTGGTAATTTCATAGTGCAATTAAATTTGCTAAGGTCGTAGCCTTTATTTAATTTATTAGAAAAATTAAATAAGTGAAATTACGTTTAAATATGTGTTTTGTATATATTTAAATAAATTATCATTATTGTTAAATGTTAATATATATATTAATTGAAGATAATGATGAATTAAAATAAATATCTAATTAGGGGGCGTTTGGAAACATGGGGTGTTTGGGTTGGAGCCCAAGCCCATTCCATATGGGAATAGGGCAAGTATAATAACACTATAAAAGAAAAAGGTGTGTGTGTTTTTAATAGATTGATTCATTCTTTGATTGAGGAAAAAAAAAAAAAAAAACACACACACACACAACCCTAAAACACTCTCACTCTCACGCCACTTTTGTTTTTGCAAAGAATCAAAGTTCTTCTTTGATTTTTCTTCTTGTTTCTTAAGGCTGAGGAGGATCTAGCAAATCCCTCCTTAGTTTCTTGCAATTATCTTCGTGTGGACTACGTCGGTTCGATCCTACTCTTGGCTCGGTAGCAAAAACATTCAAGGACAAAGTTGGAGGAGCCTCCAAACGTGCGTAAGATTATTGAACCTTGAATATGATATTCTGTAGATTTAATTTTTATATATTGTATAAAGTGTGATATTATACCCGGATCTTGGTTCGAAAGAACGATCCATGTCATTTATGTTTTTATTTTCCATTGCGTAAGTGGGTCGTTCACTAACATGAACATTATTACAAAGAGTCAATTCTACAATAATTGACTAGCTCTAGGGCACCTACTCTAACAGATTTTACACTTCCTTTAAGATGTTAAAGACTATTAAGGGGAGGTTTATTTGATCCATAAGTTGACCTATTGGTTAATTATCAATAGGAATTGATGTGGCATAGTTTAATATGAAAAATTCGGACTTGGTAAGGTTGGGGGTTATGTTAAATATGCTTCAGTATTTCAATCATAACTTGAGTTATAAAAATTGAAATGAGATGATTCTGTAAGCACTAGAAATTTAAGAGATAGCCCTACAACTTTTATGTCTAGGCCAAGAGCCAATTCGTTTAGAAAATGGATGGAAAATGGCCTGAGGTATAAGCTTCTAGTTATTAAAGTTTAAGATTTAACATAATTAATTCTTATGATTATTAATTGATTATATATTGACATGATTAAGCCATGTACTAATGTTTACCCATTAGTTAGATGATCTTTGAAAGACATACATGGTTATGATGTCAAAGCCTGATTAGATGACATGAAGATGCAATGTAATACATGTTTCAAGATGATGTATGTGAGCAAGAAGTAATGTAAATGGATTGATAGTCCATAGATGAATTATAAGTATTAAGCTCACCAAAATATGTATTTACATGCCATAAGATGTTAGAGATGCATATAGACGTGATAGAGATGCATATAGACATGATAGAAAACGCGTAAGCATGTCCTCGTATACCGATTGAGGAAAGATGAATATATACTTTAGATGCTAAATAACGCATAAGCACGCCTCCCGAGGATATGAGCTCTAGATGAATTTGAGGCTAGATGATATGAAGTGCTTAAGACTCTAAGAAAAGTCCGATCGGCTACACATTAAATGCTTCATATGCATTTAGTTGCACTACATGAGTTATGATGTTATTTACATCATGAGATGATTTATACTCATGTTAGATGATATTTAGATGTTATATCATGACATGTAATGTGTGTGTACTATGTTTGCATAATTATTTGTATGTGTATGCATTGATGTTTTTATAGCCATGGGATAAAATGATGAAAGACATATGAAATAGAAAGAAAAAAAAAAGGAAGTATACCTAGATGTAAAAGACAAGTGGTATGTTAACAAATATGTTTAAATGAGGGTCAAATAGCACATTTAGAATGAAATGGATCATTCCTTACTGAGCGATTAGCACTCACCCTTTCATTGTTGATTGTTTGCAAGTAGACTAGAAGCGAAGGATGCTAGAGACAACGGGGCTACACGTGAGGGGAGATGATTTATTGTCATCTTGATGTTTTTATCTTGATGTAAATAATGTAAATGATAAATGTTTGTGAAACACCTTTAGAAGCTTCCACACTATAAATATGTTTTGATTGTGTAACTTCCGAATAAATTCGTAAAGTTTTTGAAATTATAAGTTTGGATCCTGTGTGACATTTTATATGCATGTTTTGGATATTACTATTATTATCCTTACAGAGGTTTTTTCTAAATACAACTTGCTCTCCAGACATGTATCCCCAGGATTCTCGTTGAGGGATATTCAGAGGATACCTGACTGGAGAGGGGTTTTACAAGTGTAAAGGCCAAAAAAATGTTAAGAAAAGGGTGCTCCGAGTATATTGCCCATGTGGTGCAAGGCAATGATGTCCCACGACCAGAGATTCAAAGTGTGCCAGTAGTCCAAGAGTTTCCAGATGTATTTTCGGATGATTTGCCAAGTCTACCTCCAGAAAGAAAAATGGAATTGAGCATTTAGTTGGCGCCAGGGACAACATCGATTTCTAAAGACAATTATCGGATGGCCCCAACCGAGCTGCGGAAATTGAAGAAGCAACTCCAGGAACTCCTAGACAAGGGTTTCATTCGACCCAGCCACTCTCCTTGGGGTGCTCCGATCCTATTTGTCAAGAAGAAAGATGGGTCACTACAGATGTGTATAGATTACAAAGAGTTGAATAAAGTGACAATAAAGAATAAGTACCCGTTACCTCGCATAGATGATTTATTTGATCAGCTAAAAGGAGCAGCAGTGTTTTCAAAGATTGATTTGAGGTCGGGTTATCATCAAGTAAGAGTTGCAGAGCAGGATATTGCCAACACTGCATTTCGAACCAAATATGGGCATTATGAGTTTGTAGTGATGCCTTTCGGGTTAACCAATGCCCTAGTAGTCTTTATGGATTTAATAAACCAGGTGTTTCATGATTGCCTTGATCGATTTATACTGGTGTTTATTGATGACATCCTGGTTTATTCTAAGACAAGAGAGGAGCATGAAGAACACTTGAGATTTGTGCTGCAATGATTGAAAGATAAGAAGTTGTTTGCCATATTTTCTAAATGTGAGTTCTAGCTGGATCAAGTTATCTTCTTGGGCTCTCAAAGGAAGGTATATCAGTGGATCCTAGTGAGGTGAAGGCAATTCTAGAGTGGCAAAAGCCGAAGACAGTAAAGGAGGTTAGAAGTTGTTTGGGGCTAGTTGGCTATTATAGACGTTTCGTAGTAGGATTTGCTCAGTTGGCTAAGCTGCTTACAACACTTACCAAATAGAGAACTTCTTTCATATGGTCGGATGCATGTAGACTATGATATTTATACTGATGCCTCACTTCAGGGACTTGGTGCTATGTTGATGCAGTTGGGTAGGGTAATAGCTTATGCTTTTTGACAGTTGAAAGAGTATGAAACAAGATACCCTACACATGATTTAGAGTTGGCAACTATAGTTTTTGTATTAAAAATATGGAGGCATTACTTGTATGGGGCAAAGAGCAATATTTATACTGATCATAAAAGTTTGAAATATTTCTTGACCCAAAGAGAGCTGAATATGAGACAAAGGAGATGGTTAGAGTTGGTAAAAGCTTATGGCTATGAATTTAAGTATCAACCTGGCAAGGCCAATGTAGTAGCTAATGCCTTGAGTAGAAAAGCCTATTTGTCTCAACTCACAAAGCAGGAAGAATTATTGGAGAATTATGTAAGGAACATATAGAACTGATACCAGGAAAGGTTACCAGGTTAGAAATTCAGCTTACTTTACTAGAGGAAATTAAAGAAAAACAAGATGTCGACGAGTGGTGTCAGAAAACAAGTCGATAGGTACTTAAGGGAAAGATACCAGAATTTCACATTTCAGATGGTGTCCTCCGTTTTAGGAATCGCATATGCGTTCCTCAAGATACTGAGTTGAAGAAGAAGATTCTTGCGGAGGCTCATGACACACTATATACTGCCTATCTTGGAGGAAACAAAATGTATCAAAATCTAAAGAAGAGTTATTGGTGGCCAGGTATGAAGAGAGATATTGGAGACTATGTGGCTAAATACCTGGTTTGTCAATAGGTTAAAGCAGATCATCAGAAACCATCGGGATTGCTTTAGCCACTCAGCATTCTTGAGTAGAAATGGGAAAATATATCAATGGATTTCATTACAAGCCTTCCAAGAGTTCAAAAGGGGTATAATGCGATATGGGTAATAGTAGACAGATTAACCAAGTCAACGCATTTTCTTCCAGTAAAAGATAGTACTACCGCAGATCAGTTGGTTCAGATCTATATCAGGGAGATAATTAGAATACATGGGGTGCCTAAGACAATAGTATCAGATAGAGATTCCAGATTTGTTTAAGCTTTCTGGACTAGTCTACAGAAAAACTTAGGTACCAAGTTAGCATTTAGTATAGCATACCACCCTCAGACAGATGGTCAAACTAAGAGAACAAATCAGGTACTTGAGGACATGTTGAGAGCGTATTGTATGGATTATAAAATGACCTGGTACGAGATGTTACCATTGGTGGAGTTTGCTTATAATAACAGTTATCAGTCTATAATTAAGATAACTCCTTATGAAGCCTTATATGGTAGACGATGTAAATCCCCACTTCACTGGAATGAAGTAAGAGAGAAAGAGGCCTTGAATACAACTCTTGGACTAGAGATAACTCAAAAAATGTTAGAAGACATCAAGTTAATCAAAAATAGAATGAAACATGCCCAAGACAGACAAAAAAGCTATGCGGAGTTAAAGAGAAAAGATGTGGAATTTGAAGTGGGTGATAAAGTGTTTATTAAAAAATCCCCCTACAAGCGAGTAATGCATTTTGGCGGAAAAGGCAAACTAGCTCCTAGAAACATTGGCCCCTTTGAAGTGTTGCAATGAGTAGGAAAGGTAGCATATAAGTTGGCGTTACTACCAAATATGGATAGAGTGCACAATGTGTTCCATGTCTCAATGTTTTAAGGGTATGTTAGCGATCCCTCCCATATATTAAATGTAGAAGAAGTGGGCTGAGAAGAGAATCTTGTTTATGAAGAGCGCCCAATACAGATATTGGATAAAAAGGTTAAAGAGCTCCGAAACAAGAGTATTCCATTAGTAAAAGTTCTATAGAGGAATCATAAAGTAGAAGAAGCTACATGAGAAGTAAAGCAAGATTTACGTAACCACTACCCTGACTTGTTCATCGAGGATGAAATTCTTGTAAGGGGGGAAGAATTGTAACACCCACATCAACGTCGTAACTTTATTTATGCCCTAATACCTTTAGTTGTAACACCCATTCCAAGGTGAATGATCAAAAGTTGGCATGAAGCAATTTTTTCCATATTTCGCCGTGGCAATGAACACACTACCAAATTCATGTTTTTAAAATTTCAGACTTCACCATGGCAAGGAAAGAATTTCGCCGCGACAATGAACTCTCTGTGATTATTGAGAAAATTCTTCAAAACTTTATCAGGGGTAAAATGGTCATTTTACTCATAATTAGATGAAAGAGTGGGGGGTGAAAGGAAGTAGAGTAACATGGAGAAGATAATATAAATGAGGGCATTATTGTAATTGACAAAGGACATAGATGGAATTTCTTAGAAAGTGCAAGGGTAAAATGGGAATCTATAAATATTATTATGTAATATTAAAGGTTCAAGAGATGAAACCCTAGTTATTCTACCCTTCATTCACACCACCCTTACCCAAGTGCTCTCCAATTTTCTTCAACAAATTTCAAAGGAAGTTCATAGGATTTGGATCACTTTTGGTAGATTTTCAATCCTAAGCATCCATAGGTAAGATTCTAGCACCAAGATGTGAGATTAAATTTTAAAGTTTTGAATTCTTATGGTTTTATATGCTTAGGGTCTAAGAGGAAGAGAGTTCTACCAAAGGGAGGTTATAATGTTAGTGTTGCTCAAATTTAAGGTAAGTAAATCCAACTCTAGCTTTGATTTGATCAATAGTTGTGTAGAGTAATCTCTTGTATGTTGTTTGTGTTATGAGAATTATTGACAGAATTAATGTTGAGTGATGTGTAAATCCAGCCATGAGAAGTGATTTATTGGTATGTGATGAATTGGTGGAATTTTGGATGAAGTATGGAAGAATTGATGTTGAATTGTGAAGTGTGAATTCCTGGCCAGGTTTGATGTTGGCTTTAGGGAGTTTTGCTCCAAATTTTGGTGGCTTGGGATAGATGTGGAAGTGTAGCTAATTTAGTAATTGCATGTGCATGTAAATTGTTTGATGAAATTTCAAAGAGAAGTGCATGCATAAGTATGTTAGTTTGTTACTTTGTTATGGTATTGTTGAAGGTTGAGAATAATAGTTATGTAATGATATATTTATATGTCATAATGCATTCTTGGATTTGAGCATTTGAATTTAGAAAGAATAGCCAAGAATAAGCTTGGTTATATATATATGAGAACATTTAAGAAAACATTAGCAAAAAGTAAGAGAAAGAAAGAAAAGAAATTACTTATAGAATCAATTATTAAAGAACACAATTGAAGAATTTACATAATCTGAATTTTTATTTAAAAGAAATATAAAATGTTATATTAGAAGGTTGTTGCGATGGCGAACCTGTGAGTGACAAAGAAGCAAAATATCCCCACATGCACACCGCCATCAGTGAGCGGCCTCAGAATAGAAAAGCAGAATTTGTACAGTCCATTAAAAGTGCATGTGGATGAGGACTGTACCCAGAAAGAATTTCAAAATACACTCACACGACCAAGGTTCCAAATCCACGTCTCAACCAAGTCCAATCGGCAAATCAGAATAGAATAAAGAAAATGAAAACAGAAAACAGAAAACAGAATGAGAAAATAGAAAACAGAAAAAGAAAAGAGAAAACAGAATGAGAAAAGGGAAAGCAGAATGAGAAAAGAGAAATCGAATAAGAAATAGAAAACATAAAAGAAAAAGTTACCTAGAAGAAGTTTATTTGTTTGTGCATATGTATTATGCTACTTTTACTAACCAAAATTTTCCTATTGTGTTCAGTGATGTTTCAGTTTTTATTACGTGTTCTTACATGTCGATAAGTGAGAAATTAGAATATTAGAAAAGAAGAATAGAGAAGCTTGATGTAAGGAAGGAAACCCAGAGTACGAGTAACGGAAGAAGAATAGTAGTGTAGTTGGTTTACTTACTGAGCAATTAGTGCTTACTCCGTTGATTTCACTGTTTTGCAGGGACTAGATGAGAGACGGTCGGGTGGAATGTCAATTAGCGAAGGAGTTTGGCAACACTGTCCGATTGTACTTAGTGTTTATTTATGTAATTTAGTTACTTAATGCCAAGATATGTATATAAATTAAAGTTAGTATTTTAGGCCTTGTATTACATACTTATATACATATATGTTTTCTATGAAATATTTAGTGAGTTTTATTTTATATCTCCCATAATATTACTAGCTAGAGAGTATATTACAAGGTGAATACTTGAGCTATAGGTTTTATGAATGTACGTAAATCGATGATACATGGAGAAACAAAAAAATGCTCATCGATTACTCTAATTCCCATGACCAGAGTCTGATTAATATATGTTTTACATGTTTGCATTAAGATTAATACAAAAATCCATACAAGGATTCCAAAAATAGTACCTACGTTTGGAGGCTCCTTCAAGGTTTTGATTTCACTAGCGATTCGAGAATGGAATCGCACGATGTTGATCCACACTAAGATAGTCCAAAGAACCAAAAGGTGATTTGTTAGATCCACTTGATGGCTTCAAGAATCAAAGAACAAAATTTTCTCTCCATCAAAATTGATGAAAACGTGTGGGGTGTATAAGGGTGGCTAGGGTTTTCAATTAATTGAATTGTGTTATTTTATTTTAATTTAAGTTGCACTTTTATAATGCAACTAATTAAAACCCTATTCCACTTAGGAATAGCAATGAGTTCCAACTCTAATCCACCCTCATAGCCAAAAAAGCTAAATTGGTGTTTTTTAATTATTAATTATTATTATTATTGAAAACTCATAAATATTAATATTGTTGTGCGTGTTTTTTCTATTTTGCTCGGAGAAGTTAGAAGCCCACGAGGATATAGTTCGACCTAGAAACAGTTTGACTCAACATTAGTTCGACCCAACATAAGCTCATCAAGAGAAAGCTCGACCCAGCACAAGCTATTCGCAACCAACCCTGGTAATTGTTCAACAAACTAGGTATAAGCTCAAATATCAGATATTTCGGAAAAGATAAGATCAACAGCAATGACTGTAAACCCTACCAATACGTCCAAGGGTAAAATAGTCTTTTCCTTTTTATGTGCTAAGTTAACTGCCATGCACATGCCTTAAGGGTAAAGTGGTAAAAGAATGATGATATTTTGTTGGCTTGACAAGATAAAGATGATGAAGGATTAAGGAGTAATTAAAAGACAATTGTTAAGGGCAAAAAGGGAAATAATGTTATAAGACATTAAATGCAAAAGACAAATGTCAAATGAATAATTCTTTAAAAAAAAAAAAAAAAATCTTGATTTTAGGTGGTATGAGTCGGCCAACACATGTCTTCTACCACTTTTCTTTATCTTCTTCAAGTTTTCTACAATCTTCCATAATTTTCTTCACTACTCCATTAAAATTTCAAGTCTCTTAGTTGCAATCTCTCAAGTGTCTTATATTTCTTCCTTTATTAAGGATATTAGGAGGTAAAGCTCAACTCCTTATCTTATATAAATATTGTGTATTTCAAGTTATTGAAGTTTCCTTATAATTTATGTTAGGAAAAGGGTCAATTGGAGATAAGGAGGAGGAAATTTGCAAAGGAGAGTGGTTTCTTCACATAAGGTAAGGGAAACCTCCCTTTAATAGGAAATAAGAATTAGGTTTCTAGGTTTAGTATTAAGGAACCTTAATTCTTGTCACACAATAGCAATTGAGCTTAGTTTGATGCTATAATTGATGGATTTATATGTGAATTGTAAAAACATTGAAGTTTGATGACAATCAATGGAATTAGTTGTGACATGAGTTTTTAACATATTACAAGGGAGGTTATTATTGATCAGTTAACATGTTTTCACAAGGGAGAATGCTTAGGAAAGGTTAGGGAGTAAGTGGAGGTAAATAGGTATGGAAAAGCACTAAAATAGGCATGTTACTCGAGTTATGCCTTCTTGAATCTGACCTGTGCAGAATGACTACCTCAAAAGTGCTTTCAATTTCTTAATTTATTTTTAGCCTAATAATCTATGATTGATTCCAAGTATGGAAATTATGGTTAAAGGGTTTTGAAGTATGTTTGAATAAGTGATCTTTATGATTATTTAATGATTGTATGAGCATATATAGTTGATGTAATGAATGACCATGGAGGTTATGTGCAATATGTTATGTATTACCTAATTATGAGCTTGTGTATGTATAAACAAGCCTAAGTATGATATGTTCTATGAATTTGTTATGCATCCACAAAATGGTCATGATGAAATGATATGTTCATATATGGAAAGTGTATGTTTTTTTAAGAATGAAGCATGTCAAGCATATGAATGATGAAAAAAGGGGGACTTGATCCCAAGTTTGAGCAAAATGCTTCCAAGGTACATAGACATGCATTTTTTGTGAAGGAAAATGATTTGTAAATTTTATGGAAGATGTTGGCATGTTATGGGAAACCTGAGCTCACTCATGCACATGTCTAGACCAAAAGAAATGAATAGTCCATAGCGTGCATGACCATGGGGACTGTGTTATAAGTTAAGGTTAGCTCATTGGCCAAAGGTTCCGTAATCCATGCCTCAACTTAGTCCGATTGGCAGACAGTAAAAAGGTTTTCAAAGAAAAATGTATTTATACATGCATGGCATTGATGTGCATTATTCATGAACATTAAAGGAAAGCATTACATGAATCATATTATGCATTATGATATGGATTGAATATGCTATGTTATATTACTTTTATGTTATTAATGTTTGGTTCTTGTGCAAGTAAATAAGATGCTTCCTAAGTTTAAGAATGTTACATAGGGTTAAATGATCGATACCCTTACTGAGTGATTAGCAATCATTTCCCTAGTTTCCATGTTTTGTAGGTAATGGTTAAAGCGGTAATGGCGAGCGGCAGTCAAGGAGGCTTGGGGGCATGCATGTTTTTATTCTAACTAAACTTATGATGTTATATAAAGGATGTTGCTTTTGAATTTAATGTATATAGTTTAATGTTTATAATCTAAGTTTTATGAAATAGTAAATATGTTTTGCTTATAAATGATGGGAGATATTTTATATTTGCTTTCGCTATTAAACAATTGATGTTGTTGTTTTCTTTAAACCATATTTTTCATATATAGTCATGTCTTGATAGGTTGATTAAGAAAGTAATGTAAATGAGAGGAGAAGTTTTTATTTATTTATTTTCATATAGTGCATGTTTGTAACCAAGATTTACGTTTTAAACTACACAACCTTCCAGGCGTGAATTCTCTAATTTTCCATCCTAATGGAATACTTAAAGGGTACCCGATTGGAGGGGGGTGTTACAATGACAGCACGATCTTAGCGCTCAATCACGAGAATATCGGAGTTGCAATTTGAATTTGATTGCAATCTCGATAATTTCTCTCTTTCCTTTATCACAAACTTGTATACAAACCCTCTCCAACGACGAGATAGGGGTTAGCAAATTATTATAGACAACTTATTATTGTTATTTATATCCATCAAAAGCAATAAGATAACAGTGGATGTAGGCTCAAGTTCTAACTTGCTGAACCACTTTAAAAATCATTTTGTGTTGTATATTTCATTGCATTTTACATTCCATTGTTGGTTTATTATTAAATCATGCATGCATCAGTTCCAATTTTGTTAGGGTCAAACGGATCACTCTGGTTGGTGTGAATTTTTGTATCAACATTTTGTCCTAGAAGGAGGGCCTCTGCCTACTTTCCCTATTTCTAGCAAGAAACAAGCAATTTTAGTGAACAATCGATCACCTGAAATTTCCAATGGCCCATACAAGATCAAAACAACCATTGGAAACCATAACAATATGGAAGCCGCCCACCAAGAGGTGCATCAGACCACTACTCTAGGTTGACCATCTGTACCACCAACGTAACAGGTTGCAAATCAGTAGGGGGTAGGGACTTCTAATCCTAAGAATGGCTAGTTGATGGAGATGACAAGGACAATGGTCATACAGTTGGTACAACAACACGTGGCTGAGCTAAGAAACGAGCAATTGGCCAACCAAAACCTCAATCAACCATGCTTCACAAAGGTTACACCTATAGGGTGAAATAACTCTTTTGGTGACCAATCTGGTTTGTCGGCACCGAGGAGTGATTGTCACCCCCGACATTATAGGTCACCTTCTACTCATGAGCGTGAGTCTTGGGGGTAAGTTAACCCCAACAGGCGAATTGTTAAGAGAAAGAGAAAATACAGAGAAGTATGAAAGAGAGAGTAAATGAGAATTGTAAGGAAAGAATTAGAGAGAGAGTTACGGGGATAGATGAGTAGAGGATTTGCTTACTGAGCATTAGTTGTGCTCATCCCGTTGTTTTCTATGTTTTGGCAGGATCTAGGTGAGGATACAATCGGATGGGCGTCGGCGACCGAAGGGAAATGGCTACATTGTCCACCTTGTTTTTGATGCTTTTGTACATGATACAACTTTTTGTATAAAGAATGTATATGTTTAATAAAAGAAAAATTTGGGCCCAACTTTTTATGCTATCTTACATGTATTTTTACTATGTATATTTTAAACGAATATGAGTAGAATGGAGTTGTTACATTTTTGGTATCAAAGCCGAGATTTTGGGATTTGACAGTGTACCATTCTCATCGCCACGACGTCTGATAGCCGACAGTGTAAGTTAATTGTTTCCTTATGTTAAGTGTTCTCTTAAATTGATAAAGTATGGTTGTTTTGTAGATGAGACGTAGCAACAGGAGGAAGGGTAAGGGTGTGATAAACGAGGGAGAATCCTCTAACCCACCAGAACCAAATCCCCCTACCCTTGATGAGACGATGATTCAAACCATTGTACAACAGGTACTAGCGGGGAGTCAGGGGAGAATTGTTCAGGAGAGAACCGAGACTCCCAGTAGAGTACCGCCCGTAAGACAAGAGCGAGAAAGGCCGGTACCTCAACAGTACAGACTGGGTTGATCCTATTCAGGGGCTTGCAAGCCAGCACTAGCCGCCAGAGTTTAAGGGTACTAGGGACCCGTTAGAGGCAGAGGAGTGGTTTAAGTCTGTAGAGCGGACGGCGGCACTGTTTCCCATGAATGATAGAGAAAGGATCATATATGCCAATTTCTTATTTCGGGGAGATGCCCGAATTTGGTGGGAATTAATGGAGGAAACTCATGACATGGCCTCGATGACTTGGGAGGAATTCAGGAGATTGTTTGAGGCCGAGTATCGAACAGAAGATCGAGTACATGAGAAAGTCCAAGAGTTCATTAACTTGAAGCAGGGGTCTAGTACTGTTAAGGAGTATTCAGTAAGATTCAACTCCCTTGCTCACTTTGCACCCGAAATAGTGTATACTCTGGTGTTAAGGAGAGATAAGTTTGTACAAGGGTTGAGATCAGATATTGCTCGAGATGTAATGACAGGAGCCGAGCCTTCTCATACCTACAGTGAGCCTTTGACAAGGGCTTTAAGGGCAGAGATTTATGTAAATAAGCATATTGCAGAAGCATATTGCAGAAGGGTTATCTTCAGCGGTACCCTGTGAACCATCCACTACTTTACAGAGGGAGAGAGTAGATACAACAAGGAACAGAGAAGTAAGGGCCAAGAAGAAGTTCTAACCAAGGAAGAATAGAGGAGATTGGCAGAATAAATGGCCTAGGACAGAAGGGTTTCCCCCTTGTGCTAAATGCGGGAGGAACCATTCAGGAGAGTGTTTGAGGGACAGAAATGTATGTTACAAGTGCCGATAGCCAGGGCATCTGAAGAAGGATTGTAAAGCTCCTCTTCCACCTGGCAGCTCAGACTTCGAGAGGTACCACTGCCAGAGTATTTACAGTGGTATAGGGTGAGGCCTAGGCTAGTCCATCAGTCGTAACTGGTCAGTTGTTATTCCATGCTGTTTCCTTATATGCTTTAATTGATTCTGGGGCTACCCATTCTTTTATATCTCATGGGATGATAGAGAGATTAGGTTTGAAACCTATTAGAGTGAGTCAACCCATTAAGATAGAGTTATCTGATGGGGTGAGTGTATTGACTCAGGAGATGTTGTTAGGAGAGTCTGTAGTGATTCATGGACGAGAGTTAGCAGTTGATTTAATAGTTTTTGATATGCTCGACTTTGATGTGATATTGGGCATGGATTTCCTAGGGAGATATGGAGTAGAAATTGATTGTCGGAAGAAGAAAGCGAAATTTAATCTTGATAGTGGAGATAAATTTAGTTTTGGAGAGGGCCATCAGTTGAGCATGTTGATTAGTAATATGAAGGCTAGAAAGATGTTGAGAAAATGGTGTTTCGGATATATTGCCCATGTAGTACAAAGTGGTGATGTTCCACAGTTAGATATTCAGAGGGTGCCGATAGTTCGAGAATTTTTAGATGTGTTTCCGGAAGACTTACCAAGTTTGCCATCGGAAAGAGAGGTTGAGTTTAGTATTAAACTAGCACCAGGAACAGCACCTATATCTAAAGCCCCTTACCGAATGGCCCCAGTAGAGCTTCAGGAATTAAAGAAGCAATTCCAAGAGCTTTTAGATAAAGGCTTTATCCGACTGAGTCATTCTCCCTAGGGAGCTCCAATCCTGTTTGTAAAGAAGAAGGACGGATCACTACGGATGTGTATTGATTACAAAAAGCTGAATAAGATGACAGTGAAGAATAAGTACCCGCTACCTCGAATAGATGATTTATTTAATCAGTTGAAGGGAGCAGCAGTATTCTCCAAGATTGATTTGAGGTCAAGGTATCATCAGGTAAGAGTGGCCGAGCAGGATATAGCTAAGACTGCTTTTCATACAAGGTATGGGCATTATGAGTTTGTAGTGATACCGTTTGGCTTGACTAATGCCCCATCGGTTTTTATGGATTTGATGAACAAGAGTATGCCATGACTGTTTAGATCAGTTTATAGTGGTGTTCATTGATGATATTCTGGTTTATTCCAAATCGAGAGAAGAGCATGAGGAACATTTGAGAATAGTGCTGCAACGGTTAAGAGAAAAGCAATTGTATCCTAAATTTTCTAAGTGTGAGTTTTGGCTCGACCAAGTAATATTTCTGGGCCATACAGTGTCTAAGGAAGGGATTTCAGTAGATCCGAGTAAGGTGAAGGCAATCGTTGAATGGCAGAGGCCGAAGACAGTAAAAGAGGTCAGAAGTTTCTTAGGCCTGGCAGGTTACTACAAACGATTTGTTGAAAGGTTCGCCCAGTTGGCTAAACCATTGACAGCTCTTACCAAACAAAAGACTCCTTTTATCTGGTCAGGAGCGTGTGAGGAATGTTTCCAAGAGTTGAAGAAGAGGTTAACGTCAGCTCCAATGTTAGTGCTACCACAAGAGGGTGTAGATTACGACATTTATACAGATGCCTCTTTGCAAGGACTTGGGGCGGTGTTAATGTAGTTAGGTAGGGTGATAGCATATGCCTCTCAACAACTAAAAGAGTATGAGACAAGATACCCTACGCATGATTTAGAGTTGGCAGCCGTGGTCTTTGCCTTAAAGATTTGGAGGCATTACCTTCATGGTGCCAAGAGTAATATCTACACCGATCATAAGAGTTTAAAGTAGTTCTTCACTCAGAAGGAGCTGAATATGAGACAGAGAAGATAGTTAGAGCTGTTTAAGGATTATGAATGTGAGATCAAGTACTAACCGGGGAAAGCAAATGTAGTGGCCGATGCCCTGAGTAGAAAAGCCTATTTATCCCGACTCACCAAGCAGAAAGAACTAATAGAAGAGTTATATAGAGAACAGATCAAAGTGATTCCGGGAAGGATTGCCAGATTAGAGATTCAATCTACTTTATTGGAGGAAGTTAAAGAAAAGCAATTGGCCGATGAGTGGTGTCAGAGATTAGTGTAGCAAGTGCTTGAGGGCAAGACAACGGAGTTCCACTTAGTTGATAGTGTCCTCTATTTCAGAAATCGGTTGTGCATTCCTCCGAACGACGAGTTGAGAAAAAGAATTCTTTTAGAGGCTCATCACACACCGTACACTGCTCATCCTGGAGCAACCAAGATGTATCAAGATGTAAAGACAGGCTACTGGTGGCCAGGTATGAAGAGAGATATTGCAGGGTTTGTAGCTAAATGTCTGACTTGTCAACAGGTGAAAGCAGAACACCAAAGGCCGTCAGGGTTACTTCAGCCACTTAGTATTCCAGAATGGAAATGGGAGAGCATTTCGATGGATTTTATCACAGGTCTCCCTAGAGTACAGAGAGGTTATAATGCTATATGGGTGATTGTGGATCGATTAACTAAGTCCGCCCATTTCCTTCCAGTAAAGGAGAGTACCACCTCAGATTAGTTGGCTCAGATCGACATGAAAGAGATAGTCAGGTTACATGGTGTGCCTAAGATCATAGTGTCAGACAGGGATTCAAGATTTGTCTCAGCTTTTTGGACTAGTTTACATAGAAATTTGGGTACCGGTTTGGCATTCAGTACTGCCTATCATCCTTAGACAGATGGCCAAACAGAGAGAACAAATCAGGTGCTTGAGGATATGTTGAGAGCCTACTACATGGATTATAGAATGTCATGGCATGAAATGTTACCTTTGGTGGAGTTTGCCTACAACAACAGTTATCAGTCTACGATTAAGATGGCGCCTTACTAGGCTTTGTATGGTAGACGATGTAGGTCTCCACTACATTGGGATGAGATAGGTGAAAAGAATGAGTTGAGTACCGCTCTTGGGCCAGAGGTGACTCAGAAAATGATAGAAGATGTAAGATTAATCAGAAAAAGAATGAAGCAAGCCCAAGATTGATAGAAAAGTTATGTCGATTTGAAGAGAAAAGAAATTGAATTTCAAGTGGGTGATAAAGTGTTTCTGAGAGTTTCCCCTTACAAGCGAGTGATGCACTTCGGGAACAAAGGGAAGTTAGCACCAAGATTCATAGGTCCGTTTGAGATATTGCAAAAAGTAGGAAAGGTTGCCTACAGATTGGCACTAACACCTAGTTTGGACAAGGTGCATGATGTTTTCCATGTCTCGATGCTACGGAAGTATGTAAGTGATCCCTCCCATATCTTGAGTGTAGAGGACATTGAGTTAGCAGAAAACCTCGTGTATGAGGAGCGTCTAGTACAGATTCTAGATCGAAGGATTAAAGAGCTCTGGAACAAGAGTATTCCGCTAGTGAAGGTCCTTTGGAGGAATCACAAGGTAGAAGAAGCGACATGAGAGGTAGAACGAGACATGCAGAATCGCTTCCCAGAGTTATTCGTGTGAATTTCGGGGATGAAATTCTTTTAAGGGGGGGAGAATTGTAACGCCCCACTTGAGGTACGTAGTTAAGTTTTGCTGCATTTCTTGAATGTTTATTGTTTTGCTTTTATTTGGGTTGATATATTGTTAATATTGGTTGGTTGGCCCTTAGTTGAATTTTTGTTAAAGTTATTTTGAGAAAAATATGAAGAAAATCCCTTAAACTTTCATTAGGGGTAAAATGGTCTTTTCACTCAAAATTAGTTGAAATTATGGGGAGTGGAAAGAGATAGAATTTCATGGAGAATGTAATAAAAATGAGGGCATTATTGTAATTGACTAAGGGACATAGATGAAATTTCAAAGAAAGAGCAAGGGCAAAATGGGAAGACATGTGTTAATTGTGAGTTAATAAGGGTTTGGGTCTAGAAACTTCTTCTCACCACTTCCTCTCAACTCTTTTTTTCAATATTTCAAGAATTTTAGAAACTCTTTTTTTCAATATTTCAAGAATTTTAGAGAGTTGTTTGAGTAGTTTGGGATAGAAACTTAATCTAAAGCACCCTAAGGTAAGGATTTTTGCTTTAGATGTGAAGTTTTGCTTATATATATATATATTGAAGTCTTAGGGTTTTATTGTTTAAAGGTGTAGAGAAGAGACAAGCTATCAAAGGAAAGGAAAAGTGTTAGTGAAATCTCTCCATTACAAGGTAAGTAAATCCAACCAAGTTGAGTTTTGAATAAGCTTTTGAGTAGATATTTAGAGATTGAGTAGAGATGTATGCATGTATAAATATGTATTATGCTTGTTGAGGAATTGAATTGAGATGAGTAGCTAATTGGTGGTTGTTGGATACACTTCATGTATGAGAAGTGTTTTAATGTGTATTGAGAAATGTAAATTGAGATAAAGTTTGAGAGATGTTGTGTAAACATATTTGGAAGTGCTTTTCTTGACAGGGATTATGATTATATAAGGGAGTTTTCTCCTATTTTTGGATGGCTAGAGAATGAAGTAGAGTAGTTGTAACGCCCCACTTGAGGTACGTAGTTAATGCTTCTTCTTTTGCTCTTTTTGAGTTGATTCATTATTGTTTGGTTGACCTTTGATTGAGTGGTGTGTTGAATACTTGCCCTGAAATTGGTTGAAAATAGAAGAAATTCAGTGTTCCAAGATTCGTCGGGGCGAAGAGGTGTTGAAGCCACGAGAAGCTGCTGGACAGTTTCGCCGCGGCGACAAAAGCTTCCTCGCGCGGCGAGGCCAACCAAAATGTTTGTTAAGTTTTAGATATTTTCTTCCCTAAGGGCAATTTGACCATTCTACCCCTAATTAGCAGGAAAAGTGGGGAGTACAATGTGAGAAATTTTCATGGAGAATATGTTGTTATAGGGTTGTGTTTGTAATGAATCAAAGGATATAGATAGAATTCCCAAAGAAGAGTAAGGGCAAAATGGGAATGCTTGTGTATAAATTTCATTAAAAGGAATTAAGTCATTGCAAACCCTTCATTCTTCTTCTCCATCGCCACTCTCCTCTCTTGTTTCCTCTCAATTTCTCTTTCTTTTGTTCAAGGAGTTTTGAAGGGCTTTTGGAGTGATTTGGGGTAGAAAATCAATCTAAGGCATCCTAAGGTAAAGATTCTTGCTTTGGTTGTGAAGCGTTGTGAGTTTTTGAATATATTTGATTATTGAGGGTTTTTGTTCATTTGTTTAAGAGTAGAGAAAAAGTCAAGCAAACCAAGTGAAAGGAAGAGTTAGTGAAATCTCTCCATAACAAGGTAAGTAAATGCCAACCCAAGTTGAGATTTGAGAATTTTCTTGATTAGGGTTTTGATAGCAATTATGTATGTATGTTACATACATGTTATATGCCATGTTATTGAGTCTTAAATGGAGATTTCTAGTGCTTTGTGATTGTTTATACATTTCAAATATAAGAAGTGAGATGTGGGTTGGAAAGGTAGTTTGAGATGGAATTGAAGGATATTGAGGAATCCTTTTTGGAAGTGTCTTTCTTTGGCAGGATTTATGGCTATGTGAGGGGGTTTCTCCCCATTTTGGATGGTTAGAGAAAGACATAGAATCATTGATATAGTAGAGTTTTATTATGCACTTGAGTTGTTTGATGAAATGCCTAATAGAGGTTTGAGTATGAGAAATGAACCTTAATTCTTGCAACATTGCATGTCGGCATTTCATAAGTGCATTAGTAGAGATGAACCATCCATAGGCATTAATTGTGCATTGAGAAGTGACCTAAGAAAGAGTGAGGAACTTTGTGTATGCACTTGCTCTATGAGTAGAGAACTTTGTGGATGTAACTACCCTAAGGGTAGAGAGAATGAAAAGTGCTAGAGTAGAGTGAATGAGAAGGGTTATTAGAAATGGGTCGATGCTTTGTGATCATCACCCGACAGTTATGAGAATCGGGTTGATGCTTTGTGATCATCACTCGACTAGCCATTAGAAATGGGTTGATGCTTTGTGATCATCACCCGATAGGTAGTAGAAACGGGTGGATGCTTTGTGATCATCACCCGGTTAGTTAATAGAAAGGGGTTGATGCTTTGTGATCATCACCCGACAGTGATTAGGAACGAGTTAGTGCTTTGTGATTGTCACCCGAGGGTCATGAGGAATGGATAGGTGCTTTGTGGTCTCCACCCGATAGTTACGAAAACCGGGTAGGTGCTTCGTGATCCCCACTCGGTAGTCACTAAGAACGGGTTGGTGCTGTGTGAATTCCACCCGATAGTCATGAAGAGTGAGATGGTGCTGTGTGAATGCCATCCGGCCGTACCTCCGGTAAGATGAGGCCATGGCGTCTAGTAAGCAGAAAACAGAAACGAAGTAGTGTAAGGAAAGAATTAAGAGAATTACATACGGGGACAAACAGATAGAGGGTTTACTTACTGAGCATTATTTTGTGCTCACCCCGTTATTTTCCTTTGTGGATACAAGATCTAGGTAATGATGCAGTTGGAGGGGCATCGGCAAGCGAGGAGCAATAGCTACACTGTTCCCCTGTTTTTGTCTTTTTAAAGTGGCATTTTGTAAATAATGCTCTTGTGTATAAAAGACGTATTACTTATAATAAAAAGAAAAGTTTTGGGCCCATTTTCTATTATTATTATGCATGCATTGTACTAGTTTACAGCAGTTGTTACATTTTGGTATCAGAGCAAAGATTTTGGGATTGAACAATGTACTATTCTCATCGCCACGATGTCCTATAACCGACTGTGTGAGTTAATTCTTTCCTTACAGTAATTGTTTCTCGAGTTCATTGGTGCGATTATTTTGTAGATGAGGCGTAGTTATCGGAATCGTGGTAAGGGTGTGGTGAATGAAGGAGAACCTTCTAACCCACCAGAGTCTACGCCCCCTCCCTTGGATTAAGCTAGAATTCGGGGAATTATATAGCAAGTCATGGCAGAAACCCAAGGGAGAGTTGAAACCCCCGTACAGGTACCGCCAGTTGCGCATGTCGAAAGAGGACAACCGGTTCCTCCCCCAGTACAGAGCTGAGTTGAACCAATTTACGGTCTTTCCAGTCAACATCCACCCTCAGAGTTTAAGGGTACTACGGATCCAGTAATAGCAGAAGAGTGGTTTGGGTCGGTAGAGCGAGCCACAGGTTTATTTCCCATGTCAGACCGGGAAAAGATCCGGTATGCGAGTTTCTTGTTTTGGGGTGATGCCCGAATTTGGTGGGAATTAATGGAAGAAACTCATGATGTGGCAACGATGACTTGGGAAGAGTTCAGGCAAGAGTTTGAGGCCGAGTATAGAACAGAGGACCAAGTTCATGAGAAGGTCCAAGAATTTATCAGCTTACAGCAAGGGTCTAGTGTCGTGAAGGAGTACTCGATGAGATTTAATTCTCTTGCAAGGTTTGCACCCGGAATAGTTAGTACTCCGGCATTAAGAAAGGATAAGTTTGTGCATGGGTTGAAGCCAGAGATAGCCCGGGATATAATGACAAGTTCTAATCCTCCTCAAAATTATAGTGAGGCTTTGAGGCGGGCAATGAAGGCGGAGATTTTTGAGAATAAGATTTCCCCAGTCGGATCCTCGATAGGAGGACCGCGTGAGCCACCTTCTGCCCCACAAAGAGAGAAACAAGAAAGTGTGAGAGGTAAAGAAATGAAGAATCAGAAGAAGAAGTTTCGAGTATAAGAATAAGAAGAGTGAAGAAGATAAATGGCCCCGAGACGGAGGTTTTCCTCTTGCCATCTTGGAAGAATCACCCACGGAGAATGAGAGTGTATATGAAGTGCAGCAATAAGGGCACATGATGAGAATGTAAAGCTCCTCTTCCAAACCACCCGGGGCGAAGAATCAGAAGAAGAAGTTTCAGTATAGGACGGAGAATAAGAGGGAGTGGAAGAATAAAGCGGCCCAGGACGGAGGGGTTTCCTCTTTGCCCTAAATCTTTGGAAGAATCACCGGAGAATGTCGAGGGACCGAGAGTGTGTTATAGGTGCCGGACGCCCGGGGCACATGATGAGAGATTGTAAGCTCCTCTTCCACCACCCGCCCAGAGTTCAAGAGGTACTGCGAATGCCAGAATGTTTACTATGGCACAGGGTGAAGCAGAGGCCAGTCCATCAGCCGTTACTGGTCAGTTATTATTTCATTCAGTTCCTTTGTATGCTTTAATTGATTCAGGAGCCACTCATTCATTTATATCGTATGGGATGATTGAGAGATTAGGTTTGAAACCTATAAGAGTGACTCAACCCATTAAGATAGAGTTACCCAATGGGGTTAGTGTTCTGACGCAAGAGATGTTGTCGGGAGAGCCCATGGTGATCCAGGGTAGAGAGTTAACAGTTGACTTAATAGTTTTTGAGATGCCCGACTTTGATGTGATATTGGGCATGGATTTCCTAGGGAGATATTGTAAAACCCCTCCCTAGCCGGGTATTTCCTAAGTATCCCTTGGCCATTGAGAACCTAGAAAACGCACGCCTAGGAAAGAAGTTTATTTTTAAAATCCTATTTAAAGAATAAACTTGTAGTTTAAAACATATATATCGATATATGTGTTAACTTTTTTTTTTTTTTTATTTTAACTATAATAAGTTCATTGTATAATCAAAAAATATAATTTCCTTTCTTGGAGTAAATTATGAAATCCATAGTAATACTTACTAGAACATACACACTTTTATAAAATTTACTAGCAATTTGATTTCTTCTATTAATACAACATATTTACTCCATTATAGAACATGGACATAATTACTACATTATGAGATATGAACATAATTACTATACTAAATATTAGCAAAACCATTCAATAGTCATCATTAAAGCATCCCCTCATGCTCATAGCGTCCCTTGGAATCCTCTCCCAGCTTCATGCCTTAATCCGTACCTGCAAAACATTTTAAAAACATTTCGTGGGGTGAGCGCTAATCGCTCAGTAAGGAATATGGCCATTTATAAACTATTAAGGTTCATTATACAAGTAAATTACTTAGGACTTTACCTACCTGCAAAACATGACCTTCATTCTTTGACATAACAAGTTCATAAAACATATCATACATTTTGGGACTTTTCTCATGAACATAAGTCATAACATAACTATACATAATATAACATAGAACATAAATGACTTATGAAATATTCATGTACATGGCATGCTTATTTGTTTTGTCTATATACTTGACGATTTCATTAGTCTTTGTTATCCGGTCGGATTCATTTGAACCATTACCTTGTTCTTGGTCGTCACCTCAAAGGACTCATGGTTTCCATAAGAATTCCATTCCTCTGATCTTGGTTTATACCTCAAGAGACTCATGGAATTCATTCATTAACATTTCATAATTTTTTTTCATAAGACAACTAAATAAGCTATATGCATTACCATTATGAATGCAAACATATGGACTAACATCTCCCATGCTCAATCATACTATATTCTCCTACTAAACTTCTTAACTTAATTCATTTAATTTCTCATACAATTCAAGGAATTTTGGTATTAAGTTTATTCAGGGGTTTATTAGAATTAGAAACAAATGGGAATTTCCATTAAGAAGTTGGATGCCATATAGTTCATCACTTTTCAAGCAATTTTTTCCTTATCTTCCAATTCGAACTGGTTCTTGCCTAAAACACAAAAGTTTTAGGTCTGTTTCTCAAGTTTTTAACACTTCAAGAATCAACTCAATCGGACTTCTATAACTTCGGTTATGACTGATTCAGTATAAGTCTTAAAACAGCCAAATCCGAATTCTATTCATTTTAACCATGTCACCTTCATTTGCACATTCATATTATTTGCCATATCATTCTAAGTATAAAAGGCCATAAAAACCTCCCTTTTTACAGAACCAAAAAGTGCCAAAACATCGTCCAACTACAAATCTCTTAATTGGCATAATCATCCTCCATATGCACACATACACCAATCAACACACCCATTTAAACAACTCATAACCAAAACATAGCATCACACTCATATTAACATAAATAAATGTAAGTTTCATAAACCCTAGGTGTTATCACTTGTAGTCATAAGGGAGATTTTTTCCTTACCTTAGTATTCAAAGCACAAAGGTACTCCTCCTTGGCTCCAAAGTTTCACCTTTCTACCTTACACACATAACCACTTATGAATTTCTCTTTTAACTAAAAAATTCAGAAAAACTAGGGTTTTGAAACTCACCTTTAACCCTGAAATTGAAGTTCTTTAAGGGTGGATGGTGATCTCCTTTAAAAATCAACTTGAAATCCTAAGAAAATTTGAGAATAAAAGCTTGGATTAGTAGCTTTTATGGTGGATTTGAGAGATGAAGAAGAAGATGATATATTTGGGGTCTCCAAGGCCGACTACTCTCTCTTTAAACCTTGTAAATATTCATTCCATTGATACTCTAATGTGATTGGTCAATAAAAGTTAGATATAAAGGTCATTTGGCATAAATTTTTCATATAAGGGTGTTTTGGTCATTTCTACCACAACATAAAGATAAGTACTCATTTAATGCCATTTGACTTCTTTAAAACACTTAACCATTAAGTAATTCTACTAGGTAAATGACTAATTTACCCTTGGTGCACTTTTATGGACACTTAAATCATATGGTTTTGTATGAAAAGACCATTATACCCTTGGTTACCGTTTATGCCATTTAACCTTATCAATCAACTTTATAACCATTATACCCTCATTTCTCTTCAATGACATCATCATTTACACTTTATAATGGCCACATCTCGAAATACATGTAAATTGACCATTTTACCCTTCCATTCAAAAAAGAAAATTACTTGAAAAGGTAAATTTCATACCTTAGGGCATCGGAATAATAACGTGGGGTTTACAATCATCCCCCCCTTAGAAGAATTTCGTCCTCAAAATTCAGTTGAAGAGGTCTGGATATCTTTCCTTCATATCTTGCTCAACCTCCCATGTCGCTTCTTCTACATTATGATTCCTCCACAATATTTTAACAAGCGGTACTTTCTTATTTCGGAACTCTTTTATTCGTCTATCCAGAATCTGAACTGGACGTTCTTCATAAATTAGTCCATCTTTTAACTCCACTTCATTTGCTTGTAATATATGCGAAGGATCACTAACATACTTTCGCAATAGGGAAACATGGAAAACATTATGGATCCGATCCATACTAGCTAGTAAGGCAACTCTGTAAGCTACTTTGCCCACTTTCTCTAATACCTCATATGGACCAATATATCTAGGCGTAAGCTTCCCTTTTCTTCCAAACCTCATGACCCTCTTATAAGGAGAGATTTTCACAAACACTTTGTCTCCTATTTGGAATTCTATATCCTTTCTTTTTGGAGTCTGCATAGCTCTTGTCTATCTTGGGCTCTTCATTCTCTCTCGAATTAACTTTACATCTTCTATCATTTTTTGTGTCATTTCTGGACCAAGAGCTTGAGTCAATGCTTTCTTTTCTCCTATTTCGTCCCAATGTAATGGAGATCTACATTTCCTTCCATACAAGGCTTCATATGGTGCCATTTTAATGGTTGCTTGATAACTATTGTTATAAGCGAATTCAACTAGAGGGAGAATGTCACACCAATTCAACTTATGGTCAATACAGCATGCCCGTAACATATCCTCCAATATTTGATTCATTCTTTCTGTCTGTCCATCTGTCTGAGGATGATAGGGATACTTAGGAAATACCCGGCTAGGGAGGGGTTTTACAGATATGGAGTAGAGATTGAGTGTCGGAAAAAGAAGGCGAGATTTAATCTCGATAGTGGAGATAAGTTTAGTTTTGGGGAGGGCCATCAGTTGAGCATGCTGATTAGTAGTGTGAAAGCTAGGAAGATGTTGAGAAAGGGGTGTTCGGGATATATTGCCCATGTAGTGCAGAGTGGTGATGTTCCACAGCCAGAGATTTAGAAGGTGCCAGTAGTTCGAGACTTTCTAGATGTGTTTCCAGAAGAGTTACCGGGTTTGCCTCCAGAAAGGGAGGTAGAATTTAGTATCGAACTAGCACCAGGGACAGCACCAATATCTAAAGCCCCTTATCGAATGGCCCCAACTGAGCTTCAAGAATTAAAGAAACAACTCCAAGAGCTTCTAGATAAAGGCTTTATCCGACCGAGTCATTCTCCTTGGGGAGCCCCAATCCTGTTTGTGAAAAAGAAAGATGGATCACTAAGGATGTGTATTGATTATAGGGAGTGAATAAAGAATTCTGATGAAGAATAAGTACCCCCTACCCCGGATCGATGACCTTTTCGATCAGTTGAAAGGAGCGGCAGTGTTCTCCAAAATTGATTTGAGGTCCGGGTATCATCAAGTAAGAGTAGTTGAGCAAGATGTGGCTAAAACTGCCTTTCGTACAAGATATGGGCATTATGAATTTGTAGTGATGCCTTTTGGCTTGACTAATGCCCCAGCAGTTTTTATGGACTTGATGAACAAGGTATTCCATGAGTATTTGGATCAGGTTTATTGTTGTTTTCATTGACGACATCCTGATTTATTCTAAGTCGAGGGAAGAACATGAGGAACACTTGAGATTAGTATTGCAGCGACTGAGAGAAAAGAAGTGTGCTAAATTTTCTAAGTGTGAGTTTTGGCTTAATCAAGTGGTATTCTTGGGTCATACCGTGTCGAAGGAAGGGATTTCGGTAGATCTGAGTAAAGTACAGGCAATCCTTGAATGGTAGCAGCCTAGAACAGTGAAAGAAATCAGGAGTTTCTTAGGTTTAGCAGGTTACTACCGGCGATTTGTAGCGGGATTCGCCCAACTAGCTAAACCGTTGACAGCTCTTACCAAACAGAAAACTCCTTTTGTCTGGTCAGCAACATGTGAAAGCTTCCAAGAGTTGAAGAAGAGGTTAACAACGGCTCCTGTATTAGTGTTACCACAGAAGGGTGTAGATTATGACATTTTTACAGACGCCTCTGCGGGGGAGGCGGGCGTCGTGGCGATGCGATTAGGTAGGGTTATAGCTTATGCTTCTCGTCAACTGAAGGAGTACGAGACCAGATACCCTACGCATGACCTAGAGTTGGTGGTCATGGTCTTTGCCCTAAAGATTTGGAGGCATTACCTTTATGGTGTGAAGAGTAATATCTACACCGATCATAAGAGTTTAAAGTACTTCTTCACTCAAAAGGAATTGAATATGAGGCAGAGAAGGTGGTTAGAGCTGGTTAAGGATTACGAATGTGAGATCAAGTGTCAACTGGGAAAAGCCAATGTGGTAGCCGATGCCTTGAGTAGAAAAGCTTATTTATTCCGGCTTACCAAGCAGAAAAAGTTAATAGAAGAATTGTCTAAAGAACGGATTGAAGTGATTCCGGGAAGAGTTGCCAGTTTAAAGGTACAGTTTACTTTATTGAAGGAAATCAGAGAACAGCAAGTGGCCGATGAGTGGTGTTAGAAAACAGTTCAGCAAGTGCTTGAGGGCAAGACATCAGAGTTCTTTGTGAGAGATGGTATCCTCTATTGCAGGAATCGGTTGTGCATTCCTCCAAATGAGGAGTTGAAACAGAAAATTCTTATGGAGGCTCATGACACATCGTACACCGCTCATCCGGGAGCAACAAAGATGTATCAAGATGTAAAGAAAGGCTATTGGTGGTCAGGTATGAAGAAAGACATTCCAGGGTTTGTAGCTAAATGTCTAACTTGTCAGCAGGTGAAAGCAGAACACCAACGACGTCCGAGTTGCTTTAACCACTGAATATTCCAGAGTGGAAATGGGAGAGCATTTCGATGGATTTTATCACGGGTCTCCCTAGGGTACAGAAAGGGTGTAATGCTATATGGGTGATTGTGGATAAATTAACCAAATCAGCCCATTTCCTTCCAGTAAAGGAGAGTACCACTACAGATCAGTTGGCTTAGATTTACCTCAAGGAGATAGTCAGATTGCATAGTGTGCCCAAGACTATTGTGTCAGATAGAGATTCTAGATTTGTTTCAGCTTTCTGGACGAGTTTACAGAAGAATTTGGGTACCCATTTAGCATTCAGTACTGCCTATCATCCTTAGACAGATGGCCAAACCGAAAGAACCAATCAGGTGCTCGAAGATATGTTGAGAGCCTGTTGCATGGATTATCGAGTATCCTGGCATGAGATGTTACCCTTAGTGGAATTTGCCTACAACAACAGTTATCAGTCTACAATTAAAATGGCGCCTTATGAGGCGTTATATGGTGGACGATGTAGGTCTCCGCTACATTGGAATGAAGTAGGCGAAAAAGATGAGTTGAGTACCGCTCTTGGGCCAGAGGTGACCCAGAAACTGGTCGAAGATGTGAAGTTAATCAGAAATAGAATGAAACAAGCCCAAGATCGACAGAAGAGTTATGCCGACTTGAAGAGGAAAGAGGTAGAATACCAAGTGGGCGACAAAGTGTTTTTGAAAGTTTCCCGTTACAAGCGAGTAATGCGCTTCGGAAGCAGAGGGAAGTTAGCACCGAGATATATAGGTCCATTTGAGGTATTGCAACGAGTGAGAAAGGTGGCCTACAGATTGGCACTACCACCTAGCATGGACAGGGTGCATGATGTTTTCCATGTCTCGATGCTACGGAAATATGTAAGTGATCCTCTCCACATCCTAAGTGTAGAGGACGTTGAAGTAGGAGAGAATCTAGTATATGAAGAACGTCCAGTTCAGATTCTAGATCGAAGGATTAAAGAGCTTCGGAACAAGAGTGTTCCATTAGTGAAGATCCTTTGGAGGAATCACAAAATGGAAGAGGCCACTTAGGAGGTAGAACAGGACATGCAGAATCGCTTCCCAGAGTTATTTGTATGAATTTCGGGGACGAAATTCTTTTAAGGGGGGAAGAATTGTAACGCCCCACTTGAGGTACGTAGTTAATGCTTCTTCTTTTGCTCTTTTTGAGTTGATTCATTATTGTTTGGTTGACCTTTGATTGAGTGGTGTGTTGAATACTTGCACTGAAATTGGTTGAAAATAGAAGAAATTCAGTGTTCCAAGATTCGCCGGGGTGAAGAAGAATCTTCGCCTCGGCGAAGAGGTGTTGAAGCCACGGGAAGCTGCTGGACAGTTTCGCCACGGCGACAGAAGCTTCCTCGCCGCGGGGACAGGCCGACCAGAATGTTTGTTAAGTTTTAGATATTTTCTTCCCTAAGGGCAATTTGACCATTCTACCCCTAATTAGCAGGAAAAGTGGGGAGTACAATGTAAGAAATTTTCATGGAGAATATGTTGTTATGGGGTTGTGTTTGTAATGAATCAAAGGATATAGATAGAATTCCCAAAGAAGAGTAAGGGCAAAATGGGAATGCTTGTGTATAAATTTCATTAAAAAGAATTAAGTCATTGCAAACCCTTCATTCTTCTTCTCCATCGCCACTCTCCTCTCTTGTTTCCTCTCAATTTCTCTTTCTTTTGTTCAAGGAGTTTTGAAGGGCTTTTGTTCAAGGCATCCTAAGGTAAGGATTCTTGCTTTGGTTGTGAAGCTTTGTGAGTTTTTGAATATATTTGATTATTGAGGGTTTTTGTTCATTTGTTTAAGAGTAGAGAAAAAGTCAAGCAAACCAAGTGAAAGGAAGAGCTAGTGAAATCTCTCCATAACAAGGTAAGTAAATGCCAACCCAAGTTGAGATTTGAGAATTTTCTTGATTAGGGTTTTGATAGCAATTATGTATGTATGTTACATACATGTTATATGCCATGTTATTGAGTCTTAAATGGAGATTTCTAGTGCTTTGTGATTGTTTATACATTTCAAATATAAGAAGTGAGATGTGGGTTGGAAAGGTAGTTTGAGATGGAATTGAAGGATATTGAGGAATCCTTTTTGGAAGTGTCTTTCTTTGGTAGGATTTATGGCTATGTGAGGGGGTTTCTCCCCATTTTGGATGGTTAGAGAAAGACATATGATTATTGTTATAGTAGAGTTTTATTATGCACTTGAGTTGTTTGATGAAATGCCTAATAGAGGTTTGAGTATGAGAAATGAACCTTAATTCTTGCAACATTGCATGTTGGCATTTCATAAGTGCATTAGTGGAGATGAACCATCCATAGGCATTAATTGTGCATTGAGAAGTGACCTAAGAAAGAGTGAGGAACTTTGTGTATGCACTTGCTCTATGAGTAGAGAACTTTGTGGATGTAACTACCCTAAGGGTAGAGAGAATGAAAAGTGCTAGAGTAGAGTGAATGAGAAGGGTTATTAGAAATGGGTCGATGCTTTGTGATCATCACCCGACAGTTATGAGAATCGGGTTAGTGCTTTGTGATCATCACCCGAATAGCTATTAGAAATGGGTTGATGCTTTGTGATCATCACCCGATAGTTATTAGAAACGGGTGGATGCTTTGTGACCATCACCCGGTTAGTTAATAGAAAGGGGTTGATGCTTTGTGATCATCACCCGACATTTATTAGAAGTGGGTTGATGCTTTGTGATCATCACCCGACAGTGATTAGGAACGGGTTAGTGCTTTGTGATCGTCACCCGAAAGTCATGAGGAACGGGTAGGTGCTTTGTGGTCTCCACCCAATAGTTACGAAAACCAGGTAGGTGCTTCGTGATTCCCACTCGATAGTCACTAAGAACGAGTTGGTGCTGTGTGAACTCCACCCGATAGTCATGAAGAGTGAGATGGTGTTGTGTGAACGCCATCCGGTCGTACCTCTGGTAAGATGAGGCCATGGCGTCTAGTAGAAACAGAAAACAGAAGTAGTGTAAGGAAAGAATTAAGAGAATTACATACGGGGACAAACAGATAGAGGGTTTACTTACTGAGCATTATTTTGTGCTCACCCCGTTATTTTCTTTTGTGGATGCAGGATCTAGGTGATGATGCAGTCAGAGGGGCGTCGGCAAGCGAGGAGCAATAGCTACACTGTTTCCCCTGTTTTTGTCTTTTAAAATGGCATTTTGTAAATGACGTTCTTTGTGTATAAAAGACGTATTACTTATAATAAAAAGAAAAGTTTTGGGCCCATTTTCTATTGTTATTATGCATGCATTGTACTAGTTTACAGCAGTTGTTATAAGCACCCCGTAAATGAACAAGCCAGCAGAGCTGAAGTTCAATAATTTATGGTAGTGGACCTTGTACGTGGATGGGTCCTCAAATGAGAAAGGGATAGGAGCCGATCTCCTGCCCAAGAGTCTTGAAGGGAATCCAATCTAGGCTGCAGTTAGATTTGGATTTGCCGCCTCGAATAATGAGGCAAAGTTTGAAGCCATGCTCGCGAGGATCCGCCTCGCCAAAGACATGGGGGCAGAGTCAATCAGAATATATAATGACTCTCAACTCGTGGTTCACCAAATTTTTGGAAAGTATCAGGCAAAAGAGGACAAGTTGTATAAGCGAGGCTATAATTCCCCGCTCTTATGATGTGTTGATCACGAAGATGTGGAGTACATCTTGAAGGAAATCCACGAGTGTATTTGTGGGAATCATGCCAAGAGAAGATCTTTGGCATGGGATACTATTAGCTAACATTTTTTTGCGATGCGTCCGACTTTGTGTGAAAGTGTGACAAATGTTAAAGGTTTGCAGATATTCCATGAGTTCCACCTTAAGGGTTGACCACTCTAACTAGTCCATGGCCATTCGCGATCTTAGGGATCGATTTGATAGACCCTCTGCCTTAGGGAAAATGAGGCGTCAAGTTGGTAGTGGTCGCAGTTGATTACTTTACCAAGTGGGCAGAAGCCGAGCCTTTAGGCACCATCACTTCGAGCAAGCTGAAGGATTTCGTGTACAAGAACATTATTTGTAGATTCGGAATCCCCCATACCATCATAACCAACAATGGGAAATAATTTGATTACAAAGACTTCCAATTGTTCTTTGAAAGGCTCGAAATCAAGAAAAGCTTCTTCGCTATCTACTAGCCTCAAGCTAATGGTCAAGTAGAAGCTGTTAATAAAATAATCAAACACACCATCAAGAAGAAGCTCGAGTCCCTCAAAGGCAGATGGGCAGATAACCTACCTGAGGCCTTGTAACACCCACATCGAGGTACGTAGCTTTACTTATGCCCTTTGACCCTTAGTTGATTTTTGTTAAAGTTATTTTGAAAAAAGTGTGAAGAAAATGCCTTAAAATTTCATCAGGGATAAAATGGTCTTTTCGCTCAAAATTAGTTGAAATTGTGGGGAGTGAAAGAGATAGAATTTCATGGAGAATGCAATAAATGAGGGCATTATGGTAATTGACTAAGGGACATAGATAGAATTTTATAGAAAGTGCAAGGGCAAAATGGGAAACTATAAATAATAATATGTTATATTAAGAATTGAAGAATGAAACCCTAGCCATTCTTCATCCATTTTCACGCCACCTTCACCTTCAAATCCTCTCAATTTCTTCAATTCTTCTTCAAGGGAAATTCATAGATTTTGGGTACTTTTTAGTGGATTTTCAATACCAAACATCCTGAGGTAAGATCCTTGCACCAAGAAGTGAGTTTTAATTTTTAAAGTGTTGAATTTTGATGATTTGTGTTCATAGGATTTAAGAGAAAGAGAGTTGGTTCAAAGAAGATTTTTAAAGTGTTGGATTGCTCACATTTAAGGTAAGTAAATCCTACCCTAAGTATGATTTAAGTAATATTGTGTGGAGAATTCCTTTTATGCATATATATGTGTTTTATATGAAGAATTGTTGATGGATTTGGAGCTGAATGATGATTAGAACTTATCCATGAGAAGTAGTGTTGGTATATTTGATATTTGATGTGAGATTGGATGAAATTTGGAAGAATTGGAGTAGAAATTTTGGAGTGTACATTTTGGACTTTGGCGTTAAATATGGAGGATGTTATACCAAATTTTTGGTAGCTTAGAAAAGAGATAGAAGTGTAGCCAAATTAGAGTTGCTTTGTGCACATAAGTTGCTTGATGAAATGTCAAAGAGAATTGCATGTATGAGTATGATTATGTGTTTTATTGAGATGAGTTTGTAGATGGTAGAGAATGAAATGCTTGCATTCCATATTGCATAATTGCATTTAAACATGTGAATTTAGAAAGAATTATAAGCATGAAACCATCTACATGCATACATACTCATAAGAGCATGAAAAGCACTAAAAAATGTTAAAGAGTAAATAGAAAGAAATGAGAATATTAGAGAAGTTCAAATCTGAATTTTTATTTAAAGAAGTGTAAAAAGATAAAAAGAAGAAAAGATTGTTGCGATGGGGAACCTGTGAGTGACAAGAAGAATTTTCCCTACATGCACGCCACCTTTAGTGAGCAGCCTAAGAATAAGAAAGAAGAATTGGTACAGTCCGTAAGAGTGCATGTGGATGAGAGTTGTACCCAAGAAAGAAGAATACACTCACACGGCCAAGGTTCCAAATCCATGCCTCAACCGAGTCCGATCGGCAAAAGAATAAGAAAGAAAAGAAAAGAATAAGAAATAAAAGAATAAGAAATAAAAGAAAAGGATAAGCAAGAAAAGAAAGAATAAGAAATAATAGAAAGAAAAACAGAAAAGAAAATGCACATTTTATGCATTTGTGCATTTGCATTATATATATGCATAATACCATGGCCATTATCTGAGTAGTGGGAAATTAGGATAGAGAAAGAACATAGAGAGAAAGAATAGAGAAAGAACAAAGAGAAAAACAGAGTAAGAGTAGAGAAAGAATAGAGAAGAATGGGGAAGTGTGAAGTAAGGAAAGAAATTCAGAATTTAAGCAACGGAGAGAGAAGGGTAGCATATCGAGTTTACTTACTGAGCATGTAACGTTGTTTTTAATGTTTTTGCAGGTAACAGGTGAGATGCGGTCGCTTGGAACATCATGCAGTGGAAGGGTTGGGCAAAATTGTCGAGTTACTATTTTGAGACTTTATTATATTATGTAAAGATTTGTATATAAAGAAAATTAAATATGGGCCCATAATTTTATACTTGTTTCTATGTATATTTTCTTATATATATATTTAGTGAGTTTTACTGTTATTTTACGAGCATACTAGCTAGAAAGAGAGTCATTACAAGCCTTATGGTCATATAAAAAAATTGCCAGAAGCTCAATAGGAGAAACCCCATTCTCGTTCTCTTATTAATGCAAGGTCGTGGCCCCTGTTGAAGTGGGGATTAGTTTGTTTCGAAAAGAAGTCTTTGATGAATAAACAAACGAAGATCTTCTCCATTTTAAGGTTGGATTTAATCGAAAAGCATCAAGCTAAATCATAGTTAAGGGTTGCTTCTTATCAACAGCGAGCCAAAAGATACTGTTGTTAGTGTATGCCCCAGGAATCAATCATGTTGTCAATTTCAGGATATTATATCTTGTAAATACTCTTTTAAGAATGGAAGAAAGAGTTATGATTCCACATGTTGTTTACTGCTTCATTTATATTATTTATAATGCATGTGAAATGTCCGGATGATACGTATCTTTAGAATATCAAATCATCGAAACATTCCCTATGTAAGTAATGTTAATTAGGCAATAACATTGCATGATAGGCATGCTGAATGTCTCCATCGAATATCATGTGATGGTATTATTGTGGGTGATTATAAAAGTTATATCACTAGGGCATTAGCATGGATAAAAGGTTGGTAAATTTTTTATCAAATATGACCGATTACGATGAATCACATGGACACTTAGAATGTGGTCAATGATACATCGTAGGATCGTACTAATGGACCACTGATCCTTAGACCTGAGACATCATGGTTGGACTCAACATAGGATGCATATGGTTCATATGGTGTGTATACACGAGACTAGTCATGTCTTGTGTAAGAAGTAGGTTTGGTCATATGTTATTCATGTGCGAGGACAAGTGATGGTCAAGACGAGATCCGTTGACTTGAAATAGGTTAGTCTTGAGTTCCCGGATGAATGTCAATAAACATTGGAAAAAGGAAATCTCTGGCCAAATTACAAAATAGTCATATGAAAAGGAGTTTCATGATGACACATTCCATTGTATTGATTGACGATTTGGATAAAGATTAAGTTAAGGGTTTTAACATACCATGAACCTATCCTTAATCAGGATTAGACGATGGAGAGATTTTATTACACAGAACATACGATCAGGAAAAAAGGTTCATTGGAGTTTAACTTCATTGTGACTTGGGGGTTATAGAGCATTGCTAGATGCCTACCATGATCGGTAGGAGTTTCGATCATAAAGAGTTATGCCGAAACTTATTGGATTTCGATATTAGGCCTACGGCTAGGTTACAGTGAACCTAAGTGGTCACACCTAAAAGCCAAGTATGAGAAGAGAGAGTAATACATATTGTTAAAAGTTAACGATGTTAAAATGTAAACGTATGCATTTGAATTTATGTATTGGTAAGAAATGATTACTCATGGGAAGCTAGCACTTACCAAGGGTAATAAGGTAATTTAGTCATTATTGGATGAGATTCAATAATGGACTAAAATATATTATTGAATTGGATTCAATAATGGGTTAAATATTAAATGGGATTTTTTTATATGCCTTGATATAGATTTGTTTAAATCAAGGATTTAATATTAAGGAATTAATATTAAATTGGAAATGTTTCAAGGACTTATGATCAATAATGATTTAATATTAGGAGTTAATATTAAATTGAAATTATTTCAAGGACTTGAAAATAATATTGAATTTGTATTAAGTGTTAATATAGGATTCATATTATTTTAGGGACTTGAGAAAAATTTCAAATTATTGCAAAATGGTCCTTGTATATAAATAAGTGATATTCCCCAAATTTAATCCAATTTTCATTTTTGATTGAAAATCTCTCTCTTGAGCTCTCATGGCCAGCTCTCTCTTCTTCATCTTGGGGTGGACTTTACTTTGAGGATTTTCATCAAATTTGTTGAAGATCTTGAACTCCTTTTCAAGTTACAAAAGTTGTAAAGCATAAAAGGTAACAATTTCACCCTTTTAGTTTCAATAACATGTCATATAACCTTATACCATGTTTTACACCAATTTACCTTTCTAAGCATGAATTCTTTCAACTTCAACTCTAAGGTCAAAAACTAAGACTTTGGGGTGGACGACCTAATTCTCAGAAAGGTTGTCCCAAGTCCACGAACCCGAACTTGGGGACACTTGGGCCCAAATGAGAAGGTTCTTTTAGGATCTTTGAAAAGCTCGCACCAGAAACTTTTCACCTAGAACACCTTAATGGTGACGTTGTATTACAAGCATGGAATGCCGAGCATTTGCAAAGGTGCTACCAATAAGCAACTTAGGTTTCAATTTTGTTCTATCTCATTTCTCTTAATCAATGTAAGGTCTCTTACGGCCAAATTTCATTTATCAATAAAGAGGTATTACTCAGAACTTTTGCCTTCATTTATAATTGATTATTTGTTGTTTCAAAATTGCGACCTATTCGATCATATCTAAAAAACTTAGAGTCAAGAGTTCGAAAAAGGCAGATTAGCTTTATAAGTCACGCCAAAATTCAACTCATCAAGGGAGAAATCCCCTGACACGATGCAGTTAAAACTCGAGAAACGCTCGAGTAAAACACATCAAAAGGAAATCAACCATAAATCAACGACCAAAACTTGAGACGGACGACAGGTCCAAACTCAACGTTGTCGCACGAAAGATTTTCTTATTTATTCAAAAAGTTCCTAAAGAAGCGAGCTATGCATACTTGGAACAAATTAGAATACTTTATGTTATGTTCGGTCATAACAATTAAAATGACTCTGCAGAAATAGAAGTATTGCTCGACAAAAATGGGAAAAGCCAAATTCCATTAAGTAAAGAGTTTAGTTACAAACTAAACTAATAGAAAAAAAAGAGCAAAAAAGAGAAAGTCTAAACAGCAGAGGTAGGAGCATCGTCGATGAGGTTTAGGAGCATCGCCGATGACAGAGTTTGAGCAAAGATCCAGCCGGTGAGTCGGGACATCTTCAGGAAGCTTGGCCAAGGAAAGGTCACCAACATCAAATGGGAGCAAGGCTAGAGGGGTCGGGTCTTCAACCTCTTGTTTGACCGCGACCTCCTCCTCCTCCTCTTCGTCGCCTTCCACATCATCTTCGTTCTCAGGGTTGGAGTTGTCTAAATAAATGAACTCTAAGCCCTGTGCCTCAACTTTCGTCTTCTCAATCTCCTTCTGATAGACTATAGGAAGGAAAGAAGGAGAAGTCAAGCGAAGGATCAGCTTCCCAAAGTTGCTAAGCCAAGTTGACCGAGATGTCCCAGGCGCAACTTTTGACTTCTGGCCTTAGCTCCTTTACATCAATTTTAAGCCCAACAGCCATTGACTCGGCCTCCTTGTGATCTTCCCTCTCTCGAAAGACTTGGCCTAAAGCCTCCACATACTTGGCTTCCCATTTCAAGTCAGCCTTTTGAGTCGTGGCAAGCTCAAAATTCAGCTTATTGTTGGCACCCTATTGCTGTGCCAGACTCTTCTCGACATTGGCCAAGTCCACCTCAACCTTTGTTCGAACGGCCTCGCCACCGAGAGTTTGTCAAGAAACTCCTTCTCATTGACCTCAAAGGCCCCAGCTTGCTCTCTCAGCCATTCAAGCTCTGTCTACAGCGACCCTCTCTCATTCTCTGCGACCTCGATCCTCACCAAGGCGTCCTCTTTCAACTTCTCTGCTTCTTGCCACCCCACATGGTTACCCTCCAAGGTGAGATAGCTCTGATCAATGAGGAGTTTGGTCACTGTGCAAGCTTGAAAAGGAAGAAGCAATTAGTAAGAAGTGAAGTAGAAAAACTCTAAATAATGAAAGAAAGGCGAACTACCAATACCTTGGTGACATAGCTGCAGGCGCGAACAAGTTTCTTATAACGCCCACATCAAGGTACGTAGCTTTATTTATGCCCTAATACCCTTAGTTGAATTTTGTTAAAGTTATCTTGGACAAGTGTTAAGAAAATTCCTTAAATCTTCATTAGGGGTAAAATGTTTTTTTCACTCATAATTAGTTGAAAAAGTGGGGAGTGAAAAAAAGTAGAATAACATGGAGAAGTTAATAAAAATGAGGGCATTTTTGTAATTGACTAAGGGACATTAATGGAATTTTGAGAAAGTGCAAGGGTAAAATGGGAAACTATATACTATTTAATAAATAAATTAATAAATATAAATATTATGTAATAAGAGTTCAAGAAGAGAAACCCTAGCCACTCCACCCATAGTTCACGCCACCTTCACCCCCAATTCTCTCAAATTTCTTCACTCAATTTTCAAGGAAATTCATAGGATTTTAGTTCAATTTTGATAGATTTTCAATCCTAAGCATCCAAAGGTGAGATTCTTACACCAAGATGTGAGATTAAATTTTAAAGTTTTGAATTCTTATGGTTTTATATGCTTAGGGTTTAAGAGGAAAATGAATTCTACCAAAGAGAGATTATAGTGTTGGAGTTGCTCAAATTCAAGATAAGTAAATCAAACTTTAGCTTTGATTGAATAAATACTTGTGTAGAGAAATTTTTATATGTTGTATGTGTGTTTGGATGATGAGAATTATGGGTTGAAAATTGAGGTTGTTTGATATGTGAATTTCATGGCCATGAGAAGTAATTTATTATATGTGATGAGAAGTAATTTATTAGTATGTGATGAGATGTGTTGAGTTGATGGGATTTTGGATGAAAAATGAAAGAATGGATGTAGAAAGGTGGAGGATAAAATTCGGCTAGGTTGATTGTTGGCTTTAGGGAGTTGTTTGCTCCAATTTTGGTGACTTGAGAGATATGTGGAGGTGTGTAATACTCTCTTTCTAGCTAGTATACTCATAAAACAACAGTAAAACTCGCTAAATATATATAAGAAAATATACACGTAGATGAGTATAAAATAATGGGCCCATATCTAATTTTTCTTTATATACAAATCTTTACATAATATAATACAGACACAAAACAACAACTCGACAGTGTTGCCAAACCCTTCCGCTTCTTGACATTCCAAGCGACCGCATCTCACCTACTACTTGCAAAAACATTGAAAACAATGGGGTGAGCACTAATTGCTCAGTAAGTAAACCCACTATGCTACCCTTCTATCTATGTTGCTCATATTCTGAATTTCTTTCCTTACATCACACTTCGCTATTCTTCTCTGTTCTTTCTCAATTTCTAATTTCTCACTACTCATGATAGTAGGCATGGTATCATGCATAAGTATGATGCAAATGCACAAATGCATAGGATATGCATTTTCTTTTCTGTTTTTCTATTTTTCTTATTCTGTTTTCTGTTTCTTTTCTCTGTATTTCTTTCTATGCTTCCTTTCTTTCTATTCTTCCTTTCTTTCTATTCTTTTCTTTCTTTTCTATTCTTTCTTTTCTTTTCTTCCTTTCTTTCTATTCTTTCTTGCCGATCGGACTCGGTTGAGGAATGGATTTAGAACCCTGGCCATGTGAGTGTATTCTCTAATTCTGGGTACAGTCCTCATCCACATGCACTTCTAACTGACTATACAATTCTTCTTTTTGATTCTGAGGTCGCTCACTAAAGGCAGCATGCATGCGGGGCTATGTCACTCACGAGTTCCCCATTGCAACAACATTTTCTTCTTTTATCTTTTTACACTTCTTTAAATAAAATTCAGATTTGAACTTCTTTAATATTTCTCATTTCTTTATATTTGTTCTTTAACTTTAATGTTCATTATTGCTCTTTAATGCTCTTATGAGTATGTATGTATGTAGATGGGCTCATGCTTATTATTCTTTCTAAATTCACATGTTTGGATGCAATAATGCAATATGGAATGTGAACATGTCATTCTCTACCATCTAAAAAGTCATCTCAAGATAACAAATAATCATACTCATACATGCACTTCTGTTTGACATTTCATCAAACAAGTTATATGCACACATCAACTCTAATTTGGCTACACTTTTACCTCTCTTCTAAGCCACCAAAATTTGGAATAAAAAACACCAAGATTAACGTCAAACCTGTCCAGGATTCACACTCCATAAATTCTACTCCAATTCTTCCATAATTCATCCAAACTCTCATCAAACATCAAGTACACAAACACTACTTCCCATGATAAATTCTAACCATCATTCAACATCCATTCCATCAACAATTCTTCATATATAAGCACATACATGCATAAAAGAAATTATCTACACAATATTACTCCAATCATGACTAGGGTTGGATTTACTTACCTTAGATGTGAGCAATCCAATACTTTAGTAGTCTTCCTTGATCCAACTCTCTTTCTCTTAAATCCTATGAACACAAATCATAAGAATTCAACACTTTAAAAATTAAATCTCATATCTTAGTACAAGGATCTTACCTAAGGAGACTTGGGATTGAAATTCCACTAAAAATGAACCAAGATATATGAATTTCCTTGAAAAATGATTGAAGAAATTTGAGAGAGCTTGGGTGGAAGGTGGCGTGAATGGAGGAGAAGAAATGGCTAGGGTTTCATTCTTTAACTCTTAATATAACAAAATATTACTTATAGTTTCCCATTTTACCCTTCCACTTTCTATGAAATTCCATCTATGTTCCTTAGTCAATTACCATAATGCCCTCATTTTTATTGCATTCTCCATGAAATTCTATCTCTTTTCACTCCCCACTTTTTCAACTAATTATGAGTGAAAAGACCATTTTACCCCTAATGGAATTTTAGGGAATTTTCTTCACACTTGTTCAAGATAACTTTAACAAAATTCAACTAAGGGTATTAAGGCATAAGTAAAGCTACATACCTCGATGTGGACTGTATTTTTGAGTTTATTTTTGTGACTATGGTACTTGATGTAGAGATTTGTATATAAAAGTAATGCTATTTTTGGGCCCACTATCTTATACGTATATGCATATATGTTTTTCTATGATATATTTAGTGAGTTTCATTTTATACCTCCCAAGTATACTAGCTACAAAGAATATTACATTGCTCGTGAAGAGGGGCAGTCCTAAGCATCTCATAGGTCCGCAACAAGATGGCCTCCTTGGCTGCCAAGGCTCCAATGCCTATATGCTTTAGGAGCCCGTTGATCAGCTCATCAAGCGCGGCCTAAGCAGCCTCATCCACTTGCCCTCTACCATGTCGCTGAGTTTAGTTTGACCTGCTTCCCATGAGGATGACGACCTCACCCATCGGAATAGACTTCTTCTTGGCCATTCTCTTAGCCAAGGTATCCTTCAGGCCACTAGCTTGCTCAGCAATCTTTTTATCCAAGCCTCCTGCTTTGCTTTCCCTAACTCTTCTTGCCTCTTCTTCTTCAAGCCTTCTAACCTTCTTCTTGCTGGGGTTTTTCTTGCCGAGCCCTTGGGGGGCTCAAGGGCACTCTTCTACTCGACTGCCTTGGAGGTAGTCGCAGGCTTCTTTGCACTTGGGCCCTTCCCAAGTTCACCACCACTGCATTTGAGGGTTGACCGCCTCGGTAGTATCTACGGGTTGCTTCTTCATTGGGATAATTGATAGCTTCTTGGCAGCCCCGTGGGCTAGTGCTTTCTTCTTCAAGCTTTTCGGTTTTTCGGCCCACATATTTGTGAAGAAGGATACACTGTTAGTAACCTAACAAGACAATACTATAAACAGCAAGCTACCAAGCATTCACCTTTCTCAAAAATGGTGCAAAACTTCGCTGAGTTGATGCAGAAGCAATACGCTTTCAATCGAGAGAGGTGATGAGCTCGGTAACGTCACTCACTTTTAGGGAGATTGCTAAAACGTTGAAGTTGCTCTAAGCTCGCTTCAAGAAAGAAGTTCTACTGCAAAACAAAAAGAATGTAGGGTTAGTTTGCTTGTTGGACTAGGAAACCCTCTTTATTCGCACAAGGATCAGAGTCTTACTAGCTTCCGAGGCAAAATTGTCAGTCTTCCCAGCCTCATAGAAAAAATATTAGGAGTCCCAATTCGAAATCTTCTTTGGGACTTCAACCAAACTGTTAAAGTGTACTTTCCTCGCCTTTGAGAGGTAGTACATTTGGTCTTGACTCTTCTTCAGCCTATACAAGTGGACGAGCTCTTCTAAAGATTGCTCGCCCAAATCAGCTATCATGTACGCTATGTACATGCCTACAATAATTATGTATGAGTTTCCCATCAATTAAAAGGGAGCAATGCCAAACCTATTCAAAACGTTGGCAATGAAAAAATGAGGGGGAACGGACATCCCACACCTCAAGAGAGTATCTGAAATGGCAACTTAACCTACGGGGGGATTTTTCCATGAGAATTCTCTCGGAGCCCTCAATGGAAGCTGAGTCCCATAAATGTTTTTTATGCACTCAATATCCTTGACCCCAATCAAGGAACTTGGTTCCTTCCAAGGCCTGTGAACTGGAGACCTCTTTGTTGGAGGGGTCTCCGCAAAAGCATGATCTGAGGAGCTCGCAGCATCATTGTCCGAGCTCTTTACTATGAGGTCCTTAGAAACCTCCGGGACAACTTCCTTGCAAACAGTCGAGACTGCTGGGGAATCAAAAACTCTATCTATGTTGTGGCTATTAGATGAAGACATGATGAAAGTTCGCCTCTGGGTACTTGAAACAGAAGCAACCAAGTGTCGAAACTTTAATTTCAGCAACCTATCCACACTTTGCTTTTAGTTCAGGAACCCAAGGTAGCTTATGCTGATCAAAAGATACAAGCAAGCTACCAGGATTCCCGTGACCACCTCCTTAAACCCTTCTAAAACCCAAACCGGTGGGTACACTCAAAAAACCCTAAAAAAAGGCTAATGTGGTCACGGCAATGGCCACCCTCATTAACAAAGAATGTTTAAAATGAGTAAGAGAGAAGAAAAGAGCCTTACCGGAGTGTAAAAGTGGTGGGAGTTCGCCGAAAAATCGTCGTGAAGTTGAGAGAGCAACGATAGAGCAAAAGCAAAGAAATTCTGAATATTTTGGCAAGTATGTGAGTTTCTGACAAAGGATGCCAGTATGTCGATCATCCATAAGAGGCGATCAACCGTTAGACTTCTAAAATCATAATTGTCATCGCACATCACCATAACTTCACACGTGGACAGTTGTAGTCGTCCACGCACGACGAAAAGTAATTGCAAAAGCTGGCTACATTTAATGCGACATGACTACATGAAAATTACTCGTATGCCCCTCATTTCAAATTCCAAGTTTATCGCACATGCCACAGCGAAAAAAAGCCTAAGTCTTGTTCACATCAACTGAAATGAAGTTTGACTCATAAAGCTCGACTAAACCTACATTCAACATATAACCTGTGAAGTCCACGCTTAATATCAAATCAAGCAATTAGCCTTCGAAGCTCGAAATAAGCACCGAACACTAAGGAGTAGATGTTGTGTGTGGTTTTTCCATTAAGCTCAAAGAAGTCAGAGTTCCGCGAGGTTAGTCCGACTTAACACTTGTCTGACCTAGCATAAGCTCGTCGAGATATAGCTCAACCCAACATAAGCTAGTTGTGACCAATCTTGATAGTTATTCAAGAAAATCACAGATAAGCTCAAATCCTAGATATTTCAGAAGAGATCATATCAACAGTAATAATGACGCGATCTTAGGGCTCAATCGCGAGAATATCAAAATTGCATTTCAATGTTAATTGTAATTCCTTTAATTTTGCTATTTCCTTTGTAAAACTTGTATATAAACCCCTTCCAACGATGGAAAATGGGTTAGCAAATGGTTATAGGCATTAGACTCTTTACTTGTAAGCTCTCGAAGCAAATAAGAACAATAGTGAACGTAGGCTCAAGAGTTAAACTTGCCGAACCACTTTAAAAACTTTTTTGAATTCTTTACATTATTGTCATTACATTCACTATATTATAGGTTATCCATAATCACGTGCACATCAGTTCTAATTCCACCAAGATCAATTAGATCGCTTTAGTTGGTGTTAATTTTTCCATCAACAATTTTCTATACATTACAATCATAATTCTATAAGTAACAAGTTCACGACAATTTCTAATCATATTAAATCAATGGTTTAATAATATTAGCATACTACTAGACTTCTTAAATAATAACTCAAATTTCTCATCTCAAATTAATGAGTTGACTTATGTGACATTGATATATTATTTAAGAAATGAACTCTTTATATACACATGTTAAATAAATAACAATAGATAATATTTCCATATAACATTATAATTCATATAATGATTAATGAGACATAATTGAATTGGCAAATAAATTAATATAATGTGCCTTAAAAAACGTTTTTAATAAAAGTGTCCAGCCCCTTGGCAGTTTGCTCAGGGCCTCACCTCGCCCAAATGATTTAGAGGAAGTCTTCGGATCTCAACCACCTTTACAATATCTTCTAATTTTACAAAAATAAAAAATAAAAAAAATGAAGCTTTAAATGTAGTATTATTCATAAAAGAGAAAAAAAAGATAAAGATCCGACGAGAATTCTGGAAAGAATTTCAACCACAATCGAAAATGCCCCAAAACAAAGGGAATATAATTGATGGATGATCTGCTGAAATTAGAGTCTTAGAGATGATGGGGAGCAATGTGACAAAATAATAAAGGTAAATCATAAAAGGCCTCTAAATAATCTTGAAATTATCCACACACATAGGACATATGGAACATTATCAATATTTTTTTTATCTTATAAAACTTTTTCACGATTTAAAATTGTAAAAAAAAAAACTAATATTTTTGACAAGTTATTCATACAGCCGCCGCCGCCGCCCCCCAAAAAAAAAAAAAAAAAAAACAAACCTATGAATATGTAGATTCAAGATCCAATTATTCTACTAACTTATTCACACGCATTATGATATATAAAAGAAAATAAAAACATATGATAATGCTAAAATTTAAAAGAGAATTTTGATCTTTATTTATTTATCTTTTTTAAGGAAAAGTACAAAATTTGTAGGATCCAATTCGTAACATAATGGAAAATGTGACCAACGAATGGAATAATTGATGGATTCATCTCTGAGGGATTAGTCTGACGGTCAAGAAAGTTTACTTCTTTTATTGACTTCTTGATGTCGAATCACCTTAGGATCACCTATCACATTTGTGGTTTTAGGCTTGTAGGGTGTTCAATAAGCTTTGCGATTAGTTGAGATATATACAAACTGATCTAGACACTCTAGTCATAAAAAATAAAAAAAATAAAAAAAGATTGATGGATCTTGTGATTGGAAATGGAATTGGAGCTCATGAAAAGCAATTTAAAAAAAAAAAAAAAAGGTTTCTCAAAATAAAAAAAAAATAATTATATCAAATAATCATAATTTCCGAAATGTCTATCAGTGGGTTGTTGATCACTTTAAATAGGGGTGGGAGAAATTATCCGAAAACCGATCCGAACCGAAAATCGAACTGAAAGTATTTAAATATGTAGTTAGAGATTGAAATTTTGGAATAGGATTATTTCCAAAAACACTTTCATGACCCAAAAATAGGTTATTTTATATAATTTTAATATATATATATATTAAGAATTCACATGGGAACTGAGAATGTGAGCACAAAGACAAAGGAATCTACCGACGCCAATTCAGCTGTCGGATTTTGTGACATCAACCACAATTTGTGGGCTTCGTGGCACCTACCTTCTTTCTTTCTATTCAAATATACAATCATCACCTACAACTCACATACACCCTTTTATTCTACCCTGTCATCAAACCACGTGTGGGCTCCTCTTTCTTCTTCAACTTCATTTTTTTTATTCATTTTTCTATCTAAATTTTATTTAGATTTTAAGGATCTTATAATATAATATACAACAACTCATGCATTACCCTAATCAATCATTAACATACTTAATTTTTAATTATTACCTACTTTCTAATTAATTTTAGAAAAAAATAAAATTTTAAAATCGCTACATCATTTAAGTATAATTTGAGAGAAAAAAAAAGGGTAAATTTTTATAGTGTTTTCATATTTTAAACCAACTTTAAAATTTTTGATAAGAATTTCAATAATTCTTTTTTTTTTCCTAGTCTAACCCACTTAAATTGGAAAATCTAAGGTGGGATATAGACATTGTCATCCATAAATTAGTCTAATAAAAGGTTTTACATAACTAACTTCTAGGTGATCGAGTGATTCGATAGAAACTTTTAAATGTGTAACTTAATATATTTTGAATTCGAGTTCCTCTTTGATTGTTAATAAGGATTATCACTGAGCTCTTACCTGATCGGTGATTTCAGGACCCCAAAAAATTAATCGAGGTATACGCGTAAATTGGTTTGAACACCTTCGGTCATTAAAAAAAAAAAAAAAAAAGTTTTACATAAAACATTTTATTTTCTCTTTATTTCCATAAATTTGTCAATGTTGAACCAATTAAATAGATTTATTATGATATTGGTTAGGTCATCATGAGATATTTTCAAAGTGATTGACTGACCACATTAAGATTTAAATGTCGACAAATAATTGGCTAATGTTACTAGCCCAACACCTTAATCTTAGCCCTCCACCTAGAAAATCATCAAAATAATAGCAATAAAAAAAACATTCATGTAATATAGAACAGGGGTGTTTGGTTCGCGGTAATATCAGATTATTGGGGTAATGTCATATTATATTACTTGATTACCACGTTTGATTGTCAAATAATATAAGATTTCGGTAATTTTCAAATACCAATAGTAGTTACTATTGGTAATATTGGAGGTAATCTGATTATCTCAATTTTCTTAGGTATTCTGAGATTATCAGGGTTATCATTTTTTGTTACAATTTTATCCCTTATTAATAAAAATTTTGGACAATAATGCCCTTATTTTAAAAAAAATTTACATTAATATCCTATTTCAATTTGACCCTTATTTAACTAAAATTTTGGACAATAATGTCATTATATTTAAAACAATTTACAGACCATCACTGTCACTCAGCCACCACCACCACTACCACCCAGCCACTACCACCGACAGCGGCCAACCACCACGGACTGCCGTCCAAAACTCGTCGGAGTCCCTAAAAAAGAACGAGTTTCGGTGGGAGGCTCCGGGAGGCTTCGATATGGTCGAAAACGACCATATCAGACAGATCTAGTCTGACCATTTCCGGCTAGATCGATGGATCTGGCCGTTAATGGCTAGATCCCTGGTCATTATCGGCCAGATCTGGGCGAGATCTGGCCGATAACGGCCACGGACCTGGTCGTTAACGGCCAGATCTATTCCGACCGAAATAGATCTCTGGACAATAATGGCCAGGGATCTGGCTTGATATGGCCGTTTTCGGCCATCAATATGGCCGGAAACTGCCATATCGAAGCCTCTTGGTCACGATGAGTTGCTGATGGGGACTTTTGGAGACTTTTGGTGGTGGTCTGCGGTGGCGGCAGGTGGCGACGGCAGGAGGTCAGGGTGATTTCATAATAAATTAAAGTTTTATATAAGCAGGGGTGTTTTAACTAAATCTAAAATATTGGGAGTTAAAAGAAATTATTCAAAAATTAATATTAAAAGGGGACAATTTAATAATTTAAATAACATATCCACCAATTTATTCCCCATAACCAAACATATTAATATAACATACCCACCAACTAACCAAACACATTTTCTTAAAAATTCCCAGTAATCTTTCAAGGTAATCTATCTTTCCAGTAATCTAACATTTCCAGTAATCTAACATTCCCAGTAATCTAATATTCCTGAATCAAACGCCCCCTTAGAGGTAACGTTATCTCATGTTAATGTGTTATTTTACCCTAGGTAACATTTCAACTACGCTCAGATAATGGTCAATGACCATTAGCCCCCTAATAATCTTAGGGAATTCTTTAATACTACCTCCCTCTTATCATATATTACCCAAGAGCATTAAACCCCATAATTTACAAAACTAAGCATGTAACGCTTCTCTCATCTAGACCCTAATATTATAATTCAATGATTGATTTATAAATTGATTGTATTGTAACCTGATGGGCTCAAGTAAGAAAAAAAGTTACCATGTAACATATCGTTAATTGTGCTCAATAACTAATCCAATAATTGAAGAATTTATAATATGATAACTCGGGTAAAAAGTAACTTTACTATATAAAAACATTAACACATCCCCAAGAAAAAATACAATAACAAATTTACTGAGTTAATCTAGGATAATTTTACCTCTTTCAAACCCTTTTATAGTTCAATGATTATCTAAAGATTAATGATGTCAATGCTTCGTTTTCGATAAGAGGTAATGTTACAGTGTATTATTCGTAGAGTAATTTAAAACTAAGGTTTGGAAAAGTAATAACAAGATGCTAAGTGTGATTAAAACCATGTGACTTACCAATAATGAAACAATAAAAGATTTGTTCTCCAACGCATATAACGTTAGATTATGTTAAATCATACTAGACTCAATAGTCTAATATTTTAACAATCTCATTAAAGCATACCAAACATTCTGACTATTTTCCAATGAGCACAATTAATTAACACATGATTTTATGGCTATTTCTGTCCTGCAAACAAAGTTTGATATTTCAAGACTTGCTCTTTAGTAAAATATATATACAGTACTCATATTTTGGCTTTTGGGTGATACTATTTGAAACCTTAGGGGTGGTACTAAAAGTTTCCCCATCATTAACCTTTTGCCGGGGAGAATCCAGTGTGGAGCAACAAGTTGAGAGCAGGAATATGAAGCCAGATGTTGGGGCCCATGTGGGTGTTGTTTGCAAACGTGGCAAGATTATTAGAGACGCAGAAGCAGAGCCGATTATGCTCGTCTTGTATGTGACTTTCTTTCTTGCATGGATAACTAATAGCTGATAGAAAAAGCTAAAAAGAGAATTAAAGTGTCAGTTTCAACTCCAGGATTTGTAGTTCATGGTCGGCTTCAAATCTTCAATTTAATCTTTTTCTATTTTTATAATATTAAAATAACCCCTTTTCCCTTTCTGGGTATATATATTTTTGGTTTCTTCAATCTGGGTTCATTGCACATAATATTCTTTGAGGAAAGATTGGTTTTTAAGCTTACCCCAGGTGAGTTTATTCAATTTCATGGTTTTTTGGGGTGATTTTTGTCAATAGTTACTTGTGAACAAGTCATTGTTTTCAATGGAAATGGAAATGATTGAATTAATGAATGGAAATCAATAGTTGTTTGATTTTGATTCTGTTATATCAGCTGTGGATTTCAATTGTGAGTTAGATTTTTATTCAGTAAACTTGTATTATTTAGTAAATTGATTATTAGGACTTTGAGGAATGATGATCAATTAGAAATAAGGCTGTATTCATGGGGATGATGTTTTATGATTCAATTCTTGAAGAAGAGAAATTAACTAGGCTGCAAATTCATTGTCAGTTGTGTTGTAGTTTATTGTCTTCCGGTTTAGATGAGTTGTTGTGCTGATGAGATTGATCAAAGATGTTCCTGATACACAATTTCATGTCAATGAGATTCATGTTATTAGGATATGAACAGGAAATATGATTCTCAATCATCATGCTATTTTTTATGGCTGCGTGCGCTGAATATTTTGAATCATGTTTGAAAAACATCGTGACATCTAAAGTGCCTTAGTGGTTAATGTTTCTATCTAGGTGTTTAAAGTATCAGTTTTTAAGGTATTTTGGGTTTGCCATAATTTGACCTCATAAGAGAGGATAAATTTAGATATTTAACCGTATAGTTTAAATATTTGGTGAGTTTTAAATTTATTTTTGTTAAGTGTAGAGTAATCATACCAGATATGACTGCCACTAACACCTGAGCTTACACCAAAACTTTTACTAGAATGTGGTATTATTTTTCTTTTCAATATCAAATCATATATGCTTGCTCATAAATGTTCAGATGCTTGTTGACTGGTCCTTTTTAGCTGCATATTTAGATGCTAGGTGAAAACACTGATTGAAGTAACTTTTGCTAACTAGTAATTGTTTTTAGAGCTATAATTCGTGCAAGCATACATTTAATTTCACTCAATCATTGGATTGATGAAAATAAATCCCGTGGAAAGCTGTTGAATGATGTAATTTACATTTCTTGAAATCGAGTGAACATGATAGTTACCTATATCCAATAAGAGAAAAGTAACGACCAAACTGGTAACCAGTGGTCTTCTTTGGCAATATGCACAAAACCAGAATTTTTTTCTATATTTTTATTATGAATTACTAATATTATACATATCTTGATTCCATGGTCATATGTTATATGTACAGAGTTTCAGAACTTGGCTTTTGGACTTAACGCAGAATTTGAGTTAAGTGGGTTATCTGAGTGAGACTTAAGAATGCTTAAGAAGCTACATCACTTATGATGCAGTAATTATGGAGGAGAGTGATAGGTAATCTTCACCGTTCAATCCTCAAAAATCTTTATCTGTTTCTCCCCCTCTATACTTCTAACAGGAAGAAAATGAATCTGTACATCCACCAGACTTATGGTTTTTCTGGATTTAAATGTATTTTACATTTTTCCAGGATTAATGAACAGACCTTCTCAAATGGAGACAGCTATTCCGGTGACTTTAAGGGAATACTTCCCCATGGAAAGGGAACATATACATGGTCAGATGGAACAGTCTATGAGGGTGACTGGGAAGAAGGAAAAATGACAGGGAAAGGATGTATAGTCTGGTCATCAGGAGCTAAATATGAGGGTGATTTCTCAGGAGGTTACCTTCATGGATTTGGCACATTCATTGGACCTGACAGATCAGTTTACAGAGGGACCTGGAGGATGAATATACGGCATGGAGTTGGAAGAAAGGGGTATCCTAATTCAGATATTTATGATGGTACATGGAAGGAAGGAGTACATGAAGGTAATGGTAGGTACTCTTGGAATAGTGGAAACACATATATTGGGAACTGGAAAGGTGGGAAAATGTCTGGTAGAGGGGTTATGAAATGGGCAAATGGTGATATTTATGATGGCTCTTGGTTAAATGGTCATAGACATGGGTCCGGAGTTTATAGGTTCGCTGATGGAGGTTATTATTTTGGAACATGGAGTAAGGGCCTAAAGGATGGAAAAGGAAAATTCTATCCTGCTGGAAGTAAACATCCATCTGTAAATATGTTTTCTGGCACACTAGGAAATGATGACAGTGAAAAAATGATTTTGTCTCAAAATTCATCAATGGATTCAAAGGAACTCAAGACTCCAAAGCCAAGGGTCAAACGTAGCATTTCCGAGAAGATTTCAGTTGGTGGAATTTTAAAAAGTTCAGGTCGAATTTCTCACAGAACCACATCATTGGATGAAAGGTCTATCTTTTGTGATTCTGCTAAAGGACTTGTATGTAATAACTCCTCATGCAAGTTTTTGCATACTTCAGATGAAGGTCAACGCGAGGAGCACGAGAGCAGTACTGTAGTTTATGAAAGGGAGTATACGCAGGGAGTTTTGATTAAAGAGATTGTTAGGAATTGTGCAGAACTACAACGTAAAGGTAAAAGACAAAGTAAATTTTCAGTTGAAGAGGTAAAAAAGAGGTCATGTGTGGACATCTTCGAAGGCCATCAAAGCTATTACCTAATGCTTAACTTGCAGCTTGGTATCAGGTAAACTGATAGACATGGAAACCCTTCCTCCCCTGGTGTACCTTATTTTTCTGTTATTAATGCTTGTGTTTATTTCAGCTGATAATGGTATCTCTTCAGAGAAAATGTAATTTTCTTTTGTCTGTGTTGATCTTGAAGCTGAATAAACTAAAATAATGGTTGTTGGCATCTGAATCAATCCAAAAAAAAAAAAAAAAATGGTTTTTCGCCCAATATATGTTAAATAATTCTGAGTATACAATTTTATACTACTACATATCATCCTTCCTAGGTGCAATTTTTGTTTGCAAAATGGCATGGTTAGTAATTTAAATTTAGATATTTCTAGAAGGAGGATGTCGATAGATATGTGTTTGTAATCTATGAAGCATTACATTGATCTAAAGGGCTAGCTATACTGTTTTGTTCTTCATTGTACTTAAGGCATGTTTTGTTTTCCTTTCAAGAAAATTTCAATTATTGAGTATATAGTTGGGCTCCATAATTATTTTATTTGAAGTTCACAGGTACACAGTTGGCAAAATCACACCAGTCCCTATGCGCGAAGTTCGAGCTTCCGATTTTGGAGATAGAGCTAGAATAAGGATGTATTTTCCTAGAAAAGGTTCCCAGTTTACACCTTCTCATTGTTCTATTGATTTCTACTGGAAAGATTACTGCCCTATGGTCTTCAGGTACTCATTAATTATTTGTATGTAGTAATATATCCAAGGAAAAAATTGTTTCCCTTTTGTCACTTTTACCCATTTCACCATTGACTATTTTAATGTTTACTTATTTGTGAATACAAATACATACTTATGCATTGTGCTTAAATAGATAACTTTTCCACATTGCACTTTCAAGTTCTATTTGCTGTTACTAAATAGGTATATCCTAAGTATACAGTACAGTACTTGCTAATATATAACTCTTGTGACATTTTTTAATGGCTTTTGATATTAGTTGCATCTTTCTATAACTTTTTTCATATATATAGAAATTTATTTTCAGGAATTTGAGGGAGATGTTCAAATTAGATGCTGCAGAGTACATGATGTCCATTTGTGGTGACGATGGTCTAAGGGAGCTTTCTTCTCCAGGAAAAAGTGGCAGTATCTTCTATCTTTCTCTCGATGATAGATTTGTGATTAAGACATTAAAAAGAACTGAGCTGAAGGTTTGAATCTAGATTACCTCTGCACTAAATATTAATTTCAGTAGCTTTTGTCTCTGAACTACCTAGTGTGCATTTAGATACCTATCTTTTTTAATGAACTTAGTGATCAGCCAATTTCTGTAAAGATTTTTTATTTTTTATTTTCTGATACAACCTTGAACTTATATTTAGGTTGTTCTCAATTTTTTTATATAATTTTTTGTCTATGTTCCTTTCTATTTCCCCAAACCCATTGCCCTTTTAAACAAAAAATAGGGAAAGAAAAATGGAATAACTGAAAGTTTGTGGGGTTCTATAGACATGTAAATTCATTCCTAGATGTTAGATCTTTGCACATTTTAATCCACCAGAACTGGAGATGTCAAACATACCCTGTTCAATTCTGGATATAGTTTTAAGCTAGATGATGGATCACTGTGGTTATTTATCTATCTCCAAAAGGAGAATGAAATGATGGAGCTTAAGCTTTTGATAGGATTTGAACATGAAACATTGCATAATACCTTATGTTTCTGTTTTCATTGTGGATATGCTTTGAAATTTCTTGTTATGAGGTAAAGTTTTTAATCCTACTGTATGTGATATTTTAACTATGACATATTATGATTATCTATGGGCCAATGAACAAGAGAGAGCTGTCACTCTTATTTTCTATCTTCAAGTCCTGGTTCAGTTCAGTTGCTTGAATTTAATCATTCATTTCCATCGGAAACAAGGTGAAGCAAAATCAACAGGGTTAGATGATATTATACTTTTTGCTCATGTTTCAAATACATTGAGTTTCTGCTTCACATTCTCCAAGGAGGGTGGATGAGAGTGATTACAACATATGGTACACTTAACAGAATTCAGCTGAATGATTTGGTACGGAAAAATCACATTTTGAATCTTCCAGCAAGTAGAATTCTAAATCCATTCTGGATTTAGAATATTTTAGAGAAAGAAAGGTCAATGATTTTGCTCAGTGATAAAATTGTCTTCAAGGACATGGCTTGCTGAGTTAGCCTAGTTAATGATCATAGATGAGTCATATTAGACAACAATTAGAATCATTTGAAGGTTCATTTATCTCTTACCGCAGATTAGTAGTGCAACACCTGCAACTCAACTAGTTTCATCAGAATCATATTGCTTCGTAATATCAGAAGTCAATTAATTTTTAGTTGGCATGAATTAGTGAAAGAAGGTTTATAAAAGATGTGCTATTGCTGGATATCTTTTTAAATGCTAGGTGCATCTGTTTCCTCCTTAATTTGATGTAAGGTGATATTGGTTCTTTTCTTTTTGCTATCTTTGATATATCATTTTGCCTTTGTACTCTATACTGTCAATTTGTGAAGTCTCTCGTATGAAAGCTGTAAGGAATAAATTAGAAAAAGAAGAGGGAAAAGATGTGAATAGATGCACATAAAAATGAATACGCTTGAGAATGCTTTAATTTTGAGTTTGACAGAAGTTAATAGGAAGCCATTGGATGCTCTAACTGTGCTAGCAGAATAATCATACCAGTGTGAAGTCCTAATATTAACTACTGGTGTTTCAAGGACGGAAGGAAGAGGGAGAGTTATATGAATTGAGGTGATGAAGGCATGCGAAATGGTTAAGTGACCCAGATGGAATGTTGTGAAATAAAAGTTTTGTGTAGCTAGTCTCAAATGGTTAGGTTCAACCCTGAAAAGTTTTGAGAATTTGTGTTCGTTCAAGAGGGACATTTTCTTTTCTTTTGCAAAATTTGTTGATATGCCAATAATATTGTGTAATCGTCTGTGTTTTATTGATTGCTAGATATGTAAGTTTGAACTCCCCTCTCCCAAATGTGGGTTAAAAAATCAGCTAGTCAAACTTTCCTTGATTTGATCTGTAGTGGAGGAAAGAGAGTCAGCAATGAACATGTATATTTTATTTTTCTGCTGTGCAGGTCCTACTCAAAATGCTGTATAAGTATTACATTCATGTAGGGGAACATGAAAATACCCTCATAACTAAATTTTTCGGGCTCCACCGTATAACACTGAGAGGTGGAAGAAAGGTAAATGCTAACTTCGTCTTAGAGCTCTAGTAAACGTCCTTGCAATTTTTTACTGTGACCAGTATTTACTTTCATTTTCTTTGTGGTTTCTAGGTACGGTTTGTGGTCATGGGGAATATGTTTTGTACAGAATTACGAATACATCGCTCTTATGATCTCAAGGGATCTACTATAGGAAGATCTACAGACAAAGATAAAATCAAGGAGAATACTACATTGAAGGATCTTGATCTATCATTTGAGTTTCACATGGACAAATTGTTGCGAGAGTCTCTCTTTAAGTAAGTGTTGTGAGTTTGATGATAGCAAAGGTTATATATACATATAGTTTACTATGAATATGTATGCAGATATATAGAGGCATGTGTACATGTTTGTAGATGTACAGTGAAAAGTCAACTAAAGTTGGTTATATTTAAGAAAATAAGAACACTTAAAAATAGTTAAGAATTCTTTCCAATGTTTGTCAGTTTTGAAACTTATTTAGATGTGTTCTTGATTGAGGACATTTGGATCCTTCAATCATTGATGATTGATAATTCATATCACTTATCCCCCCCAACTGCTTGTCTCAATGGAGAAGTTAGATTTCAGATTAAAATGGGAGAGGAGGAACTATTCCTCTATTTCTTGTGCCTTTTTTTCAATTTTTTTTTTTTTTTCAATAATGCCATTGCCACTACTATCACTTGAACTTCTGTATCATTTTCCTATATGATTCATTTTTGGCTAGTTGTTTCCAGTAAGCAGTAAATCTTGTTGTTACCAGTAAGCTGTATCTACTGCATATTAGGTTGATTTTAAGTTACTAGGATCAATATGTGTGTAAAGCAAACATAAGAACTGCATTGTGTACGTCATTTATTATGCATTAAAGTATATACTTCTAATTATCAGTAGTATTTTTACTTGCTCTTAAATTGCAGACAAATTGCAATAGACTGCATGTTCTTGGAATCTCAACAAATAATTGATTATAGCCTTCTATTGGGATTACATTTTAGAGCTCCTGAGCATCTGAAGACCTTATTAGAACCACCAAGTACGACATCCAGTCCTGAGAGTGTACTTGCATATGATGGTATAAGTTTTTTCTTTTAGCAAAGACATTATATTGTTAATTTCATATGTTTTGTTTATTTTTCTTGGTTGCATTTGTGTGATATTATGCTCTCTGGTGGCCTTTTTAAGCATTAAACGGTCGCAGAGAAGCTAATGTTTAAGCATCCACAAAATTAGTATGTGAAGTTTTGGTGCTGTACGAATATGTTTACCAACTTTAGTTGTGACCATGATTGGTCAAATTACTGCTTATTAATTGTAGTATATGAGATATAATTTCTTAAACTTCTTAAGGTCCATCTATTAAGGTGTTAAAATATTATATTGTGTTGCTTGGAGGTTAGGCTGACACCGTAAAATGTTATTGTAAATATGAAAGCAGTCTTTCATAAAACATGTTGAGGAATAAATCTTGTGAATAGATATTTTATGACAGAATTGTATCTCGGAGTGAAGGAAGGCAAACGCTGATTTATCAATCTTCTTTAATTCCAAGGCATCTGAAATACCTTTGATTCTGAACTTATATCTGACATACAAGTTATGGAACTGTGAATTGACCCTCTCAGCCAGGCTTTAATTGAAAACAGGAAAAGGGAGAATCAGCTTGTTACCAATTTATATGAGTTTGTCATGCTTACCCTAAAAGGAGCTCTTGTCTTTTTCCTGTCGTCTGGTTATGTTTGCAAAAGGATTTTGTAATTTTAGTGACTATAGTGCTTGTTCTGGACACTTGGGCTGTCTTCTGTTCTGTCATTTAGGATAGCTGGTCAGGTATGACTGAATTTTTATGACTTCTTCGATGAGTATAGTTGAATTGCAAAGTTTTATTTTGACATTCGAAAAATTTCCTTTTAAGACACAAGGAGCACCAATCAATGAATAATTGGAGTAAATAGTGGTGGTTATTATAAGTCATGGATAGTAGTAAAGTTGGTTACAAGAAAATAAGACAATATGTTGAGCTGGTCAGATCTGAAAACAAGACAACACGTTTGCGGGGAGGTCTCTGGTTAAGAATTGAACTTATTAAATTTTGGTTGAATGTTCAGTTGATCAGACTTGTTATTGCTTTTGTGAATTGTGGCACTCAGCAATTGTTTCATCCACTTCTTAAGTCTGTTTGAAAATTAGCATTAAATCTTCTTTTGCTGGCTATCCTTTCTAAGAAGAATAAGAGAAATGAAGTGCAGAGATGCTACGTGAACTCTGCCTTAGTATGAGTTTTTCGTGGCTTGTAGATATGCTTAATCAGAATCTGTATGTAATTTGTTAACTTCATATCTGGATTTTGGATTGGTTCTTCGTTTCACATAGTTTTTTTTTTTTTTTTTGCCTTCAATGTACTTCCTCTTCTCTAGCATCAAAGAGTGAAGAAAAAAAAATGGAACTAAATATGGTTAGTTATGATATTCTCCTTATATGTTGCATTGTTCATCAGCCATGTTCCAGGAGCAAAATTAGCGCAAAGGAGATTAAATATGCATTATCATCTAGACATTTACCACATGGTTAATATTTATTTCTCTCTATAGAAAACTAGTTTGGGACTGAGTTATTTTTTAAATCTGTTTACGTGCAGTCATCTTATTTTTGGTAAATAAACTTAATCTGACCATTGTTCTATGCAAACATTACTATATTTCCAGTGAATAACTGCTCATGCATATGCATTTTTGGCTGAGTGTGAGTTAACATTAAAATGGGAGTTATCCATTTACTCATGGTATTAATTAAAAATTTTAAGTTCCTCCTGCTCAACCAGCAACAACTATCAGTTTCAGACATTTATCTCATTATATATACATATGAGAGTAAGTTGGTGATCATTCAAAGGAGTCTAAAGAAACTATAGGAGTTGTTTCTGGAGTGAGAAAGAGACTACATCATAAGCAAAAGAGACGTCGTTACATACTTGTTCCATAATAACTTGTAATATTCTTTAATTGTGAGTTTGTGGTGTGTGTCTAGTAAAAATAAATGTACTTGGGACTGTTTTCGGTCTACCATGACTTTAATTTCATAGCAAATCTGCTTCTGCTAGGTATAAGCACACAAGGGGAGCTCATGATTCCTCCCAGCGGCCTGCTCCTAGTCACCCATGAGCCCAGCTTTGTCAGCACTGCACCGGGTCCTCACATTAGAGGAAGTACGTTGAGAGCATTCTCATTAGGTGACAAGGAAGTTGATCTCCTACTGCCTGGTACTGGGAGGTAATTTCTCTCCTTCTAATTTCTCATGTATGAGACTTTACTTCTGCATTTTGTTTAATTGATCATTCAGCCTAGTGTCGAGAAAAGTCTTCTCTCTATCTGTGTCTGCAAAAAGAAAACGTCAGTGATATTATAATCTAGTACATTCTCTATCCAACACTTGATCATCCTTGCTAAATGTCTAGCATTAGAATTTGCAATGCCATAAAAATGAGTAGCTTGGAACCTAAGTTGAAGTTCATGAAGCAGTTCTCTATATGAATTGGTAGCTTTTATTCGGCTTATTTCTCGTGTTAATTCTTTGAGGGATGCTGGTTCTATAACTTGCTTTAAAATTCTTATTTTTCCTCTATACCTATTTAGGATGCTAGCAATAGGTAATACAACTTTGATGGGTCAAACACATACTGAATTTCTTCTGTTTTTTTAAATGCATTTTTTTCTCATAAACTCGATACCCATGAATTGGAGTCAAACTACAACCGTCTTTTTCAGCATTCCTCTCTAACAATGGCTACATTTCTCAATCAATCAATTTTGTGTCAACTCATATCCTCCCCTTGGTATTTCGTTCAACTTGAATAGTGGCATGCAATTGTGCAAAATCATTTTTGTTGACATTCTCTACTCTAATTCCAAATGGAGTGCACTCACCACACATTTCATACATGTAATTTCAGTTGCACTTATTACATTAAACTTTCGCAACGCTCATCGAGTAGAATTTAATTAAGTCATGGCCATTTGTATGCATATATACTGCAGGTTACGAGTGCAATTAGGAGTAAACATGCCAGCGAAGGCCAATCACAAGCTTCTCAAGGAAGAGGTCGATGATTCAATGGAAGTTGAACTTTTTGAAGTGTATGATGTCGTACTGTACATGGGCATCATTGACATATTGCAGGAATACAATGTGAAAAAGAAAGTGGAGCATGCTTATAAATCCTTGCAATTTGATCCTCTGAAGATATCGGCCGTTGAACCAAAACTATACGTGAAACGTTTCATCAATTTCTTGAAGAAAGTTTTCCCAGACCAACCATGAATGAGAAAACTTAGTATTTTTGAATTTCCTGGTGACTAGTGTTCTCTTGTATAGGTAAAGAATTTTTTGTTTTATAATTGTCGGTGCATACATCAACATAAATTCGTTTGGGTTCATTCATTGTAAAGTGATATTAATATTTATTTAATAAATTAAATGTATCCTTCTTATGTTTTTAATAGTAAGATCAGTCCCTGCATGCCAGCTTTTTTATTCATTTCTTTCTATTAAATCTGTTTCTTCAACGAATGAAAGGATTAAGAATTTTTTAACAATTTCTTTGATATTCTGGATATGGAAGATTTTTATATTTATAAAAGTATAATTCTACTTCTACTTCTACATATGAAGGGGTAGAATTATTCTGGACTTTTAGATGCATACGAAATATATTTACTTAAAATGGAATATAACCATTTACATGAGAAAAGAAATTTGTAGTCTTACTAAAATTCACTTTTGTTTGAACTAAATATATCGTCGTCGTCACCAGCGTTCACATGACTATAGCCCTCAGCAACATCTGCCTTCGCATCTTTATCCTTCAAACACGAGGAAATTTAACTGTCCGGCTATCCCAAGTTTCCATTTAACAAAATGGCAATGAAAATCTTTTTTATTTTTTTTTGGGTTAAAAAATATGACGTGACATACTTAAGTGTAATTAAAGCAGCAAAAAGGATTAGGGTGAAAAGATTTAAACATTTGTGGGTTAGAGTATAATAAAGAGAAGTTGATTTAAAATTTGTAAGGCAGAACACATTTCTCTCAGGTTCTTTCTCTCTCTCGTTTTTTCTTCCAATTTTCTGCAATTTCTCAATTTCTTTGCTCTTTGCATTTTATTCATTCTTTGTCATTCCCGATTAAGTTATAATGGCTGAGTCCTTAAAGAAACAAAAAAAATCCATATACTTCCCAAATTGTAGGCATGATTAGGTCTACCAAAAATGGAGAAGAAGAAGTTGTGGTGGAGTAACTTCCGATGACTGAAGTTGCTCCACTAGGAGAGGAGACGGCGTCGACGGAAGATATTCTATTGGTGAAACAAGGGAGGGCAAGAGTTGAAATTGAAACTGAAGAGGAGGATGCCGACGCAAATTCCAAGCGTCAGACATGATCGCTAAAGCGACCAAGAATAAAAGCAAAGGATCGCTTAAGCAATCTGGTATATGACAGAATATCGCTTAAGCGATCTAGTATAAGCGATTTTAGATCACTTAAGCGATCATGCATCTGGGCAGAAGTTGATTCTGCCTCGGACACGATCGCTTAAGCGATTATAAATCGCTTAAAGCGACCAACGTTAGCAAAGGATCGCTTAAACGATCATGCGTCTGGGCACTTATTTATTGTCTTGTTCATGATCGCTTAAGCGACCAACAATAAAAGCGAAGAATCGCTTAAGCGATACTTAAGTGATCCTGAGTCTGGGCACTTATTTATTGTCTTATTTATGATCGCTTAAGTAGATCACTTAAGCAACCAATAGTAAAAGCGAAGAATCGCTTAAGCGATACACTTAATCGCTTAAGCGATTGTGCATCTAGGCAGGAGTTTATTCTGCCTCGGACATGATCGCTTAAGCGATTTGTAATTGCTTAAGCGACCAAGGTTAAAAGCAAAGGATCGCTTAAGCGATAGAATAAATCGCTTAAGCGATCGTGCCTCTGGGCACTTATTGATTCTGTCTTGTTCGTGATCGCTTAAGCGACCAAGTGTAAAAGCATAGAATCGCTTATGCGATAACATAAATACAACCAGATCTCATAAGCGACTAAGTCTAAATACACAGGATCGCTTAAGCGAGAAATGAAATCTCTTAAGTGATCCAGTGTATTTGGATATTTTTTATTGTATTTCACTAGATTGGTTAAGCGATTAACGCTATCTTAGACATATAAGGTGTACGATTCATTCAGTGGACCATGACCGTTATTATATTTTGATTAAATTAGTTCTTTTACGGCTATATTAAACATATATGATGGAGAATGTTTACGTCTATATTAAACATATCAGGTGTATGGTTTGTTCAGTGGATCATGACCGTTATTATATTTTAATTAAATTAGTTCTTTTACGGCTATATAAACATATATGGTGTAGAATGTTTACGTCTGTATTAAAAATATCAGGTGTACGATTCGTTCAGTGGACCATGACCGTTATTATATTTTAATTAAATTAGTTCTTTTACGGCTATATTAAACATATATGGTGTATAATGTTTATAATGTTTACGTCTATATTAAACATATCAGGTGTACGATTCATTCAGTGGACCATGATCGTTATTATATTTTAATTAAATTAGTTCTTTTACGGCTATGTTAAACATATATGGTGTAGAATGTTTACGTCTATATTAAACATATCAGATATATGATTCGTTCAGTAGACCATGACCGTTATTATATTTTAATTAAATTAGTTCTTTTACGGCTATATTAAAGATATATGGTATAAAATGTTTATGTCTATATTAAACATATCAGGTGTACGATTCATCCAGTGGACCATGACCGTTATTATATTTTGATTAAATTAGTTCTTTTACGGCTATAATAAACATATACGATGGAGAATGTTTACGTGTATATTAAACATATCAGGTGTACGGTTTGTTCAGTGGATCATGACCGTTATTATATTTTAATTAAATTAGTTCTTTTACGGCTATATTAAACATATATGGTGTAGAATGTTTACGTCTATATTAAACATATCAGGTGTACGGTTTGTTCAGTGGACCATGACCGTTATTATATTTTAATTAAATTAGTTCTTTTACAGCTATATTAAACATATATGATATAGAATGTTTACGTCTATATTAAACATATCAGGTGTACGATTCATTCAGTGGACTATGACTGTTATTATATTTTAATTAAATTAGTTCTTTTACGTCTATATTAAACATATGTCCATAAACATGGAAAATAAATATTGAAGTAAATTACCCTTAATCGCTTAAGCGATCTCGTCTATTTAGCCTTGGTCTACAGAGTGTAGAGCAGATGGTTGCAGAGTTCAATTTTATATCAATTTTATATCAATATTATATTTTTTTATATTACTTTCTTGCTAAGAACTAACAAAAATAATAAAATAACAATAGATTTTTCAGTTTTATGTATGGTGCTGATTGACAAAGACCGAAGTGTTCTTTTCACATTCTATTGAAATGAAAAAAATAATTAATAATAATTAATAATTAATAGAAAAGGACTAAATATTAAATAAACATTATGGAATATAATTTCTCACCGAAGTATATTGCTTACTGCATCGCTTAAGCGATCCAGTATATCGCTTAAGCGATCTAGTACAAATAAGCCTGACCGCTTAAGCGATCTACTGCCATATATCTGATCGCTTAAGCGATCTGCTCCCATATACCAGACTTATACCAGATTGCTTAAGCGATCTTCTCATATACCGATATATCTTGTCATATACCGAGACGCTTACGCAATCCATCAGATCCAAAACACATTTTCAGCCATCTCCACCTACAATCGGTCCATCATACCCAGAACACATACCCAGAGCAAATTTTTAACAAATTTCACTCCTTTCAACTTGCATTACATCAAACACAACCCAACAACCTAAACAACTAAATCAAAATCATAACCTAAACCCCATCCATTATTAAATCTTTGTAAATCTAAATATAAAATGTAAAGAGGAGATACACATATTTACACGAAATGTCAGGAGGAGGAGGAGGGGGATCTTTGGCGGAGAAGATGTTAATGGTGGAGGAAGAAGAAAGTGTTAATGGCAGAGGAACAAGAAGATATAGAGGAATGAGGAAGAAGAAGATGTAGAGGAAGGAGGAAGAAGAAGATGTAGATGAAGAAGAAGATGCAGATGAAGAAGAAGATGCAGACGAAGAAGAAGATGTAGACGAAGCTGAGAAGAAACAGCAACCAAGGTGGAGATGCGTTAATGGCGGGAGGAAGAAGAAGATGTTTGGGGATGTTTGCAAGAATTTTGGGTTTTTGGGAATATAGTATAATTTTTAAAAGATTATATAATACTTCATTAATCCTAATTACCCTTAATCAATAATATGGCTATTTAGTAAAACTTTAAAACTTGATAGCCTTTTAATTAAATTCAAACTTGAAAAGTTGTTTTAATAAACTGCCCCTTCAAACACACAGCCAAACTGCGAAAACAGTGAATCTAGTCTCCACAATTAGCTGTTGAGGTACTTAGAGCATCTCTAATGATGTTTTTTATTTTATAGAGCATCTTCATTAATTTTTAAATATAAAGAACATAATTTTTATTCAAATCCAATAGACTTTTTAAATTTAATGAAGATGCTCTTTATTTTTAAAAAAGAGACTTAGTAGGAGAGAGAATTAATAAATAAAATGCATAGAAACTTGTAATTTATTAATTAAAATTAGGATAGAGAGTAAAATTTGACTCTTTAAATGTGGAGAGTCAAACTCACTCTCTAATTTATATTTTAAAGATAAAGAGTACGTTGGACATTTGTTTTTATGAATAGACTGTTTATAATAAAGAGTTTGGGTCATATAAATAGTCATTTGGAGATGCTCTTGTACAGGTAAATGCTACAATATTAGACTCACTTTTAAGTATCTCAAGCCAACAATTTTACCTATTTCACTATTATACATACACAATGATGTCCAAAAAAGAAGATTTTTAAGCCACAAAATGTCTAGAGCATATTAAATCGGAGACTCGAGATTAGCCACTTTTTTAGTTTTTGATTATTTTTCTTTTATTTAGCACGTCTCAACCTTTTATTGGTTTTCTTCTCAAATTATTTTACTTACTGATCTTCTTTTAAAATAAAATGTATATTTAAGGGGTGAGCGGTTCCATATACCCTGCGATTTTCGGTAGAACTGGAATCAGAATCGGAACCGATCGATTCCAGTTTTTTGATTCTTGGAATGTAGGTTCTAATTCCTAACTCGAGTATCTTATAAAAATCAATCACCCCTCTGTTAGTTTAAAAAATGACAAACACATCTTAAAATTTTACAAATACACCCCTGACAATTTAAGAAAACATGTATTTAGTAGTTTTCAACTTCCATTACTCATTCATTTGTGTCCAATGTGACTCACAAATCCTCTAATATCTAGGCAACACTTGAATTCAATTAATTCATCATAATTCACATAAAATTTCTCAATCAAAACCAAAACACAAACAATTATTGAAATAAGAAAAAGAAGAATGAGAGAACAACTAAAGCAAACAACAAAGCACATGTAATATCTTTTTTTTTTTTTTTTTTCAAAACACTTTTAATTAGATCTTAATTCCAATTGTACACTTAATTAATCAAATAATTAATAAATCTAATCTATTTTAATTCTCTTAAGTTTCAATCACATGCCCTCGAAACTTTAATATTATAATATATATATTTTTTAATAAAGAAATAAAATAAAATTATTAATAATTAAATTATTTCGGAAAAAGTTTTATACACAATTTGTAGGTGATTCTGATTTTTGTATTTTAATAAATTAACAACTAACCATTTGTCTTTGATACTCGTTGAATTTCGATTCATAATTACTTATAAATAGATAAAAATAAGAAGTTTTTGAATTTATCCATAAGTTAAATTAACATTAATTGTGAATTTGTGACAAAAGAATAAAATTAAATATTAATATTAATATGATTTATGAATCTTTAGTTAAATAATTAGTATGACTCCAACGGTAAGTTTGTTTTATGATTTCTTACTATACTATGACTCATGAGGTATGAGTTGTTATATTATAATTAATTCTATTTCTAATCATTTAATTAAGTAATGTACTATTATTTATCAATTTATCATATATAATTAATGAATTACTAATTTACTATAAATATACTTAGAACTTGTTAATTGAAGTAAATAATTAAATATTATTTAATCAAATATATTATTTTTGTAACGCCCCACTTGAGGTATGTAGTTATTGTTTCTTCTTTTGCTCTTATTTGAGTTGGTTTCTTGGTAATATTGTTTGGTTGACCTTTGATTGAATGTTATGTCAAGTACTTGCCCTGAATTTGGTGGAGAAATAGAAGAAGTTTAGTGTTTCCGTCTTCGCCGGGGCGACGAAGAATCTTCGCCGCGGCGAAGAGGTGTTGAAGCCACGGGAAGGCTGTGGGCAGACGTCTCGCGGCGAAGTTTCCTCGCGGCGGCGACAGTCCGACCAAAATGTTTACTAAGTTTTAGATATTCTCTTCACTAAGGGCAATTTGACCATTCTACCCCTAATTAGCAGGAAAAGTGGGGAGTAAATTGTAAGGAAATTTCAAGGAGAATATGTTAGTATGGGGGTGTGTTAGTAAGGAATCAAAGGATATGGATGGAATTTTCATAAAAGAGCAAGGGCAAAATGGGAAGAATGAGTATTAAGAGATATTAAAAAGGGTTTAGCCTTTGAATGTTCTTCATTTCCCAATTCCACCGCCTCCTTCATTCTTCTAAACTCTCTCAAATTTCCTTCAATCTTCCAAGGATTTCCAAGAGCCTTTTTGAGTAACTTTTAGTGGGGTTTTAATCTAAAGCTTCCTAAGGTAAGGATTTGTGCTTTAGATGAGAGTTTTATTATGTTTTGATTAGAGTCTCATGTTGTGATTATTGGTTAAGTTGTAGAGGAAAAGCAAGCTACCAAAGGAAAGGAGAAGTGTTAAAGAAGCTAATTTCTTATAAGGTAAGTAAACTCAACCCAAATTGAGATTTAAGAATTCTTTTGAGTAGATTGATATACATATGTGCTTTCTTTTAAGTGTTGAATGAGATTAGTAATTATGATTGAGTTATGAGTTATGAGAAGTGTTGTATTTTGCTTGATGTTGGGTTGAGTTTGATTGGAGTTGGAGGAGGTTTTGAGCAAGATTATGGAAGTGTTTCTCTTTTGATAGGGAATTTAGGGTTTATGAGGGAGTTTTCTCCCATTTGGTTGATTAAAGAAAAGAGAAAAGCTAGAGTTAGAGTAGAGTTATTTATGCACATGAGTTGTATGATGAAATGCTCAAGAGAATCATAAGTAAGGATAGAAAGCCTTAATGGTTGCTTCATGTCATAGTTACTTTTCATAAATGCATTAATGAGTATGAGTCATTGATGTGCCTTAATTATGCTTTACTTATGCATTAGAAAAGAGAGTAGAAAAAGAGTAGAGACTTTTGAGTTTAGACTACTCCAAGAGTAGAAAGAAAGAGAGAATGAGCACTATAGAGTAAAGCTAGAGTAGTGCTTAATAAGATAATAGAGTAGGTTGTGCGATGGGGAACCTGTGAGTACGGGTAGAGTATTCCCGCATGTACGCCGCATCAAGAAAGCGGCCAGAGTATCAGAAAGAGAAGTGGTGTAGCCCGTAGTGTACATGCGGATGAGGGCTATACCCGAGTTTACCCGAGAGATTCTATGCACTCACATGGCCAAAGGTTCCGAATCCATGCATAACCAAGTCCGATCGGCTAGAATGAGTATAAGTCACAGGGAGTGGGAGCAAGTCCCAGCCGTGCCTCCGATCAGATGGGGCCATGACTTACTAGAAAGAAAGTTAGTATAGAGGAGTTATGAGAAAGAGATATTAGATAGTTTTATTAAAGAAAGAGTTACAGAGATACTTGAGTTCAGGGGTTTACTTACTGAGCCTTGTTTGTGCTCATCCAGTTGTTCCCTATATTTTTGCAGGTTCTAGATGAGGACACAGTTGGATGGACATCGGCACTCGAAGAGAAATGACTACACTGTCCACCCTATTTTGATAGTTTTGCATATGTCACAAACCTTGTATATATTTGTATAAGAATGCATATGTTTAATGAAAGAAAAATTTTGGGGTCCAACTTTTTATATTATGGTTACGTGTATTTTCACTGTGCATGTTTTACAAAAATTGAGTTGTTACAATTTTATTCAAAAATAATTCTTTTAATAACTTTAAAACACTTTTAATTGGATCCTAATTCCAATTATATACTTAATTAATCAAATAATTAATGAACCTAATCTAGTTTAATTCTCTTAAGTTTTAATCATATGCCCTCAAAACTTTAATAATATCTTTTTCATTAATAAAGAAATAAAATAAATTACTAATAATTAAATTATTTTGGAAAAAAGTTTCATACACAATTAGTAGGTGCTGATTTCATATCTTCAATACTCGTTGAACTTCGATTCATACTTAATTATTTATGAATAGATAAAAATAATTTATATAATATTATAATTACTAGAGTGGAAATGAAGTTTTTGAATTTGCCCATAAGTTAAATTAACATTAATTGTGAATTTGTGACAAAAGAATAAAATTTAATATTAATATCAATATGTTTTATGAATATTTAATTAAACAATTACCTTTCTTAATATACCATGACTCATGAGGTATGAGTTGTCTTACTATAATGTAATGTTATAATTAATTAAATTTTTTAATCATTTAATAATGTACTAATGTAGTAATGTTTATCAATTTATTATATATAGTTAATTAATTACTAATTTACTATAGATATACTTAGAAGTTAGAACTTGATAATTGAAGTAAATAACTAAATATTGTTCAATCAAATATACTATTTTATTCAAAAATAATACTTTTAATAACATTAAAACACTTTTAATTGGATCCTAATTCCAATTATACACTTAATTAATCAAAACTTTAATATTATAATATATATTTAAAAAAAATTTAAAAAATATATATAATATTTATTATTTAATATAATCTACACCAACCAAGTAGGGGCCTTCATAGTCCACACACGTCACCGACATGTGTGTTAATCCCATTAAAAATTTTTTATATGTAAAATTATAATAGATCCCCCATTCTTTACTGATATTCCATTTCAGTCCATGTTTCAAGCAAGTTTCAGCTTGGGTACCCACCCTCAGTTCCAAGTAGGTTCTATCTCGTGTACCCACCATCGGTTCCAAGCAAGTCCCATCCAGGTACCCACCATCGGTTCCCATCCTAGGTTCCGATTCTGGTTCCTACACATGTAGGAATCAGAAATGGACCCACATAGTGTCGATTTCAAAAAATTGGAACCGGAACCTACCCACACAATTTCGATTTTGGTTCTATTCTAGTTTTGGTTCTACCCGCTACCTATTCTTACCCCTAATATTTACAACTTTTTTTTTGGTAACTGGCTGAGAGCTTGCGAAATATTTGCAGAATGAAAAACTTTCACCAACCCAAACAAGTTATGGACAAACAACACCAACAAAGATATGCAATAAATATGTATGATGTTGAACAATAAGTATGGACAAATGATAAGCAATGAATGAGAGTGATTCAAACAATATTGGTAGTCAATAATAAGCAATAAATGAGAGAGTTATGAATATGAGCAACAAATATGAGTATGAGTATGATGCTTCAAGTAAGTATGCTATGAGTAATAAATAAGTTGAGAGAGAAGAAATGCTAAGAGATTTATTGTGGTTCAGAGCTCTATCCACAAGCCTCCTGCATCCACTTCTTCAAGGCAACCTCCTTGAAGTTCGACTATAATCGAATTTCGCCTTTACACTAGTTTTCACAGGATTTTGCCTATAGATTTATAGGATTTCGCCCACAGAGTGTTAAGTGTGAGAAAGATTGCCTTTTAGCTTAGGCTTGAACACACAATAAGAATAATACTCTCAAAGGTTTACAAATGAATACAAGAGAGTGATGCTTTGATTTGGATTTTTAGCTCAACGTACTATGTGAGAGTGCTTTGATATGACTTGAATCTCTAATATTCTCTCTACCTTTCTAAGTATTGAAGTGCTTTATTTAAGTTTGACTTCTCCCTTGGTTACAAAGAGCCGTTGATACATTTAATGCGCATTTGAAAAGCCTGCAGACGTAGAGGAATGGTCATTCCATTATTGCAAACAGTCATTTCGTATAACTTTAGGGTTTCTCGTATGGTCATTCCAACACAAGGAACGATCGTACCATCACCACAAATGGTTGTTCTACCATGAGGAATGATCTAACCATTGGCTCCTTAAAATCCATAAAAATTCTAGTAGCATGAACGACTACTTGGAATGTTGACGTTCAGCTAGCAGTGGGCAAAGTTAGGCCCGAGCGGAAGGACCAGTCCCAAACAGGCCCAAATTGGTTTTGATCGGTCCTAGGCCCATCACTTTTGTTAGGGCTCGGACCAGTCCCAAGCCTAGCCTGTATAGGATCGGTCCTATGTAGACCTGGTAAATATCCATTTAGCCCCCTAATTTTTTATATATTTGGGGGTAATAATAATTATGTAAGAGGGTTTTCATAATTTATCAGGGAGTGATTTGTAATTTTTTATATTATAGGGGGTTTTGGTTATTTGTCAAGGGGTTTTGGTTATTTGATAAGGGGTATTCTAAAATTAGCCCGACCTAGGCCGAATCACCCCTCCTCAGGGCCCGAGACTGGTCTTACAAGGACCAGTCCTTGGGCTCGGGCCCTTTAGGCCCATGCTTTTTGCCTAACTCTACGTTCAACCATGAACAATCTTTGAGTGTGAATGGTCATTCTACCATGGAGAACGGTCGTTCCACCACAAAGAATGGTCGTTCCACTTTTGAAACTTGAATCTTCAACTTGATCTTTAAGGCTTTTGTTCCAAGATTCGTCAAAGGCGCGAAGTACTTGAATTCTGAAAGCCTTGACTTTTGACTTGGATGGAACAGGAGTGCTACTTTGGTCGTGCTGGTGTGAGCAACTTGGCTTCATTTTGGACAATAGCATGCACGATCATACAGAATGTTGTCGTGGTGAGAAGAATGTGCATCTGGGCAATTTTAATACAAAGGAATTGTCGTTCCTTTATCCTAGACGATCTTTCAAATAGGAAAAACTGCAATTTATTTTTGGTTATGACTCTTTGTCATACCTTAACATGCTTGTTAGAAATATCAATCAACTCTTTGATTAGTTTTGACACATCAAAACACATGAGAGCTCAACAATCTCCCCCTTTTTGATTGATGACAAAACTAAGCAAACATTGAATTTCAAATAAAAATATAAGTGCATTCATAACATGCCAAAAACAAAAATTGACAAGCTCCCCCTTAGAATGTGCATATTTCAAAAATAAAGTGGGTACAAAGCTCCCCTTTACACTAAGCATATTCATTCTTCTTTTCAAGTAAGAGTGTAACACTCTTTTTGAAGATCAAAGAAGAAAAACATATATAATTCAAAAGATATTTCAATATCTCACACAATCACACAAACTCAATATGCATCATCTCTCCCCCTTTTTGTCATTGAGGAAAAATATATCAACACAACTGTAATGACACATAAGAGTGATGAAAAGAAATGCATTATATACCAATTAAGCACAAAAACACAAACATCTCATTATAAACCACATGAGAACAAAACTAAGTATTAACAATAAGTTCAAGTGTTCAAAAGAACACAATTGTTTCCTATGTGCAAAAAGATAACAAAATAAATAAAAGAAAGACGCTAGGATGACTAAAAAAAAAAAAAAATGGCTATGGTTGAGGAGGTCGAAAAGATGGTATAGATAGCTGGTTTGACAAATGATTTTTGACATGCTTGATTTCCCTTTTGAGGTCGAATAACTAATCCTCCATCTGAACAAACTTTTGATCAAAGGAAGCTTTCATTCTCTCAAGGATTTCATCAGCCGGATTATAGGGAATAGATCTTGATCCGAGGTTATTTCTCTCATTTTCATCTTCTTGCTGATATTCTAAGTCTAGAAGAATTAGTTCCCATGGTTCACCAATCTTCCTTACAAGACCCATTTGTTCCAAAATAGGGCCAGATAACATATAATTATGATTAAACTAAATTCTTTCAGCTTCGTCTTGTTCACTGAGATGGATATCTAATTTGTTGCAAAGGAAGGTTATAAGCATAGCAAATGGAGTTATTTTCTTATCTCATCAAGCTTGCTTGCTAGTATCACTACAATGTTTATGTTAGTTCCATTTTTAGCAACTTCCATTTTCATCAAGTCCTCTAGGGTTACACCATCAGTTTCTCTTGGTTAGAATGAAATATAGAGGTAATGATCCTATGAAATATCTTCATTGCTGGGTCCTTTAGATGTTGTGATTTAGACCCATGAGGATCATACTTACCACTACTAAACATTTTATTCCATGCTCTGTTGCAATTCCAATTTAAGAAAGGATTGACTAATCCTCCACAGTGACAGTCTAGCCATAAGGCAAATTCTATAGGCCATATGAAAAATTCCTCATTCTTTAATTTAAACAGAAATGCATACCATAGATGTTCGGTTGATTCCTGATCTAATACTTTTAGACTCCTAAAGAATTCATACACTAAGTGCTTGTATCCATTAAGTCTCATTCCACACAAGGATCCCTAATTTAGATTTGATATCCATTTAATCATATATTCTTCTGATCCTAGACTTCGAATAATAGACCAATCAATAAAACATCTTAGGGGCATACCTCTGATTTCCATTCTTGCAAACTGTCTCTTTTGCTGAAAGTCTCTGAAAATCACACCATTTGGTCCATTGAGACCCTCTAACTAAGCTACATTGCTTCTTCTTCCCATATGTCTTGTTTTGATGACCATCTTTTGTTGATGTACTTGAGGGTTTTGGATGAATGTATTGCGGTTTGGATTGATTTAGAAAGGATTTTAGAGCAAATTTTGAGAGAAAAACTAACTTGGAGCATGACGTTCCAAAGAAAATGAACAGTTATATTTATAGAAATCACGCAGCACGGTCGTGTGGTCATCGAGCATGATCGTTCTCAAAAGTTTAAACAATTAGGGTTAGGTCAACTTGACTTTGCATGGTTGTACGCGAAAGCAGTATGGTCGTGCTTGGGTTTTTAAACCTAAATTGATGGCTGTTACAAGGCACGAACGTTCCAAAGACTTGAACGCTCATACGATAAGGAACGTTTATAAGGCACGATCGTTCTAACTAGAATAAGTTTAAAGATTTTGACTCTTGAGCACATTGATTAAAATATCATCAAACAAACATGTTCTGGATAATTCAATCGCTTAGGGATTTTCATTTATAAGAAAATATATGAAATTGATGGCAACCACAAGATTGTATCAACTTGAGTTTTCTTTGATCAATCATAAGCACAAAACAATTCATGCAAGAATTCATAAAGATATGTTTCACATATGCCAAGTTACAAATAATTCTTACACATGATACTGATTATAGGTTCTCCTATCTTCTTGAGAAGACATACTACTTGGTGATTTTTAAGTCCATCATCTAACGTACCTAATCGGTCTCCCTTGGAGATGCATGTATAGATTTCTCTACACGGATTGTTGCAAAAACAGATTTTGAGTACCCATCTCATAATTCCAATTTTTTTATCTTTGCAAGTTGATGGATCAAATCACTAATGGGGTTATGTAAGAGTTATTGCACTTTGATTTATGCGAAGACAATCACACAATCAATGTATAAAGCATGTTATCACAATCAACTCAAACATATATTCAATATGCATATAAAAACCTATCATCTCAATCAATTTTATAGGTAAAACAATAGGATGATCAATCATACCTGGTTTGCATCAATCATTCCAAGCTCTCTTTGAATAGTATATAATTTTTCTTTATCAAGAGGCTTAGTGAAAATATTAGCCAATTGTTGATTAGTATCAACAAATTCAAGCACAATATCACCCTTGTTAACATGACCACATCGGAAATGATGTCTAATATCTATATGCTTTGTCCTCAAATGATGCACTGTAATATTCTGTCTAGCTAGTAGTTCTTTGGAAAAATATAAGTAAAACTCAGTAACATATTATAGAATATATATATATATATATAAGAATGTAATAGTGGGTCCAAAATAAATTTAACTTTATATACAAATCTCTACATCAAGTAATAAAGTCACAAAAAAGAGTACAAAGTAATCTTGGACAGTGGTGCCATTCTCCTCTACTACTTGACGTTTCTCCCGACCACATCTCATCTATTACCTACAAAAACAGTGAAATCAACGGAGTAAGCACTAATTGCTCAATAAGAAAACCCACAATACTTCTATTCTTTTTCCGTTACTCAGATTCTGGATTTTCTTTCCTTACACCAAACTTCTCAATTCTTCTCTGCTCTCTCTAAGATTCTAATTTCTCACTTACCGATATGTAAGCACAAATAGAGAAATGAACTTGGGGTAGTAGAAATGGCATGATGCATATGCACAAGTGCATAAACTTTTTCTATGCAATGCATTTTCTTTTCTGTTTCCTTTCTGTTTTCTTTCTTTTTTCGTGTTTCTTTCTTTTTCTATTTTTTTTTCTTCTATTTCAATTCTCTCTTCTTTCTTTTTTGTTTCTCTTATTTTCTATTCTTTCTTGCTTTTCTATTCTTTCTTTCTTTTCGTTTCTATTCTTTCTTTCTTTTCGTTTCTATTCTTTCTTTCTTTTCGTTTCTATTCTTTCTTTTCTTTTCTATTCTTTCTTTTCTTTTCTTTTCTTTTCTCTTCTTTCTTTGCCGATCGGACTTGGTTGAGGCATGGATTTGGAACCCTGGCCGTGTGAGTTTATTCTCAAATTCTTTTTTGGGTACAATCCTCATCCACATGCACTTCTTATGGACTGTACAAATTCTTCTTTCTTATTCTTAGGCCGCTCACTAAAGGCGGTGGGCATGTGGGGATATTCTTATTCTCTGTCACTCACGGGTCCCCCATCACAACAACCTTCTCTTCTCTTCTCTTTTTATATTTCTTTAAATAAAATTTTAGATTTGAGGTATTCTTTAATTATGTTCTTTAGATAATGATTCTACAATTAATTCCTTTTTTTTCTTTCTCTTTATTCTTTAATGTTCTCATACATGTATATGTGCATGTAAATATGCTCATTCTTTGCTATTCTTTCTAAATGCAAATGCTCAATTGTAAGAATGCATTATGGCATATAAATATATCATTATGAAACTAGTATTCTCTACCAACAACATTTCCATAACAAAGTAATAATCTAACATACTCATATATTTGCACTTTCTTTGAAATTTCATCAAACACCTTACATACACATACAAACTCTAAATTGGTTACACTTCCACATATTTCTCAAGCCACCAAAATTGGAGCAAAAACTCCCTAAGGCCAACAACCACCCTAGCCGAATTTCACCTTCCACCCTTCCACATCCATTCTTTCATATTTCATCAACTCAACACATACAAATACATCACTTCTCATGGCCATAAGATTCACAAATCAAACAACCTCAATTTCAATCCATAATTCTCATCATCCAAACACACATACAACATATATGAAATTTCTCTACACAAGTATTTATTCAATCAAAGCTAAAGTTGGATTTACTTACCTTGAATTTGAGCAATTCCAACACTATAATCTCTCTTTGGTAGAATTCCCCTTCCTCTTAACCCTAAGCATATAAAACCATAAGAATTCAAAACTTTAAAATTTAATCTCACATCTTGGTGCAAGAATCTTACCTTTGAATGCTTAGGATTGAAAATCTATCAAAATTTAGCCAAAATCCTATGAATTTCCTTGGAAATTTAGTGAAGAAATTTGAGAGAATTTGGGGTGAAGGTGGGGTGAACAATGGGTGGAGTGGCCGGGGTTTCAACTCTTGAACTCTTATTACTACATAATAATATATATAGTTTCCCATTTTACCCTTGCACTTTCTAAAAATTCCATCTATGTCCCTTAGTCAATTACAATAATGCCCTCATTTCTATTATATTCTCCATGTTATTCTACTTCTTTTCATTCCCCACTCTTTCATCTAATTATGAGTGGAATGGCCATTTTACCCCTAATAACATTTTAAAGAATTTCTTTAACACTTGTCCAAGATAACTCTAACAAGATTCAACTAAGGGTATTAGGGCATAAATAAAGTTACGTACCTTGATGTGGGCGTTACATGCACAAGATTTTTAGACAAATTTATAGTACTTGTATTATCACAATGAATAAGAATGCTATGCATGATCAAACTAAAATTTTCAACCTGTTGCTTCATCCATAGAAGTTGTGCACAACAACTAGCTGTTGACACATATTTAGCTTCCGTGGTAGAAGTAGCAACTGAATTTTGTTTTTTTTTTTTTTTTTATTTTAAACCATGAAACTAGCATGCTTCCTAAGGATTGACATGTTCACTAGTGCTCTTCCTATCTATCCTACATCCTCCAAAATCAGCATCTGAATATCCTATAAGACTAAAAGATGATCCTTTAGGATACCATAAACCAATGTTTGGAGTTCCTTTCAAGTATCTAAGAATTTTTTTTGACAACATTCAAAAGAGATTCCTTAGGACATGATTGGAAACATGCACACATGCAAACACTAAATAATAAAAGTGCACCTATCATGCTTCTATAAAGCTTAGTATCAACAATTTTACCTCCTTCATCAGCTTCCAATTTAAGTGATGTGCTCATGGGAGTAGGTTGATCTTTTTTCTCATTCATCTTGAAGTGCTTGAGGAGATCATGAATGTATTTGGATTGATTCAACGAGATCCCTTCCTTTTGTTGCTTGATTTGTAATCCTAGAAAGTAATTTAGTTCTCCAATTTTGCTCATCTTGAATTCACCCTACATCATCTTAGAAAATTCCTTGCAAAGGATTTCATTAGTAGCACCAAAGATGATATAATCCACATAGATTTGCATTATCAAAATATCTTGCCCATGCCTTTTTGTAAACAAGGTAGTATCTACCTTCCCTTTTAAAAATCATTTTGAACAAGAAAACTACTCAATCTATCATACCAAGGTCTAGGAGCTTGCTTTAAACCATAAAGTGCTTTTGAGAGTTTAAAAACATGTTTGGGAAAATTGGGGTTTTCAAATCTGGGTGGTTGTTTGACATAAACCTCTTCTTGAATAAAACCATTTAAAAAGGCACTTTTAACATCCATTTGAAAAAGTTTGAAATCTAAATGGCATGCATAAACAAGTAACATTCTAATAGCTTCTAATCTGGCAATGGGGGCATAAGTTTCATCGAAATCAATACTTTTCTCTTGCGAGCAACCTTGAACAATTAACCTTGCTTTGTTTCTTATCACAATACCTTGCTTATCTATCTTGTTCCAGAAAACCCATTCAATGATTGGATGATCTTTAGGTCTTGGTACAAGCTCCCATACTTTGCTTCTCTCAAATTTATTTATCTCTTCTTGCATTGTATGAACCCAACTTTCATCATTAAGTGCTTCATCCACTTTCTTAGGTTCCACTTGAGACAAGAATGCTATGAAATGGTAGATGTTCCTTATTGATACTCTTGTTTTTACTCGTGAGTGGGATCGCCAATGATTTGTGCATCTTTCACTTCATCTCTCACTCTTGGTAATGAGATCTCCCTTGATGGTTCTTGTAATACTTTCTTTCTAGCTAGTATACTCGTACAATAATCAATAAAACTCATTAAAAATATATATAAGAAAATACACATATAAACGAATAATAAAGTATGGGCCCATATTTAATTTTTCTTTATATACAAATATTTACAAAATATACTCAAAATAGCAACTTGACAGTGTAGCCCAATCCCTTCCACTGCATGACATTCCGAGTGACCGCAACTCACCTATTACCTACAAAAACATTGAAAACAACAGAGTGAGCACTAATTGCTCAATAAGTAAACCCGCTATGCTACCCTTCTCTCTCCGTTGATTAAATCCTGAATTTTCTTTCCTTACAACGCATTTCCCGAGTATTCTTTATTGTTTCTCTGTTCTTTCTCTATTCTTTCTCATTCTTTCTCTGTTTTGCTCTTTGTTTTTCTCTCTGTTTTCTAATTTTTTACTACTCATGATAATGAGCATGATATTATGCATATTCATGATGCAAATGCACAAATGCATAAAGTATGCTTTTTCTTTTCTATTTTTCTTATTCTGTTTCTTTTCCTTTATTTTTTTCTTTCTTTTCTAGTTTTTCTTTCTATTATTTCTTTTCTTTCTTTCTATTCTTTCTTTTCTTGCCGATCGGACTCGGTTGAGGCATGGATTTGGAGCCTTGGCCGTGTGAGTGAATTCTCTAATTCTGGGTACAATCCTCATCCACACGCACTTCTAACAGACTGTACAATTCTTATTTCTGAATTCTGAGGCCGCTCACTAAAGGCAGCATGCATGTGGGACTCTGTCACTCACGGGCTCCCCATCGCAACAACCTTATCTTCTTTTTATCTTTTTACACTTCTTTAAATAAAAAATTCAGATTTGAATATCTTTAATATTTTCATTTCTTTCTATTTTCTCTTTAACGTATTTTAGTGCTCTTTCTTGCTCTTATGAAGATGTATGCATGTAGATGGTTTCATGCTTATAATTCTTTCTAAATGCAAATGTTTAAATGCAAGGATGCCATGTAGCATAAAAATAAGTTTCTCTCTACCATCTACAAACTCATATCAATTCATAAATGAATAAAATTTTACCTTTAATGCAAGTTTAAGGCATTTTCTTCACATTTTCTCAAATTAACTTTAGCAAAAATCAACTAAAGGTATAAGAGCATAAATTAAATTATGTACCTCCATGTGGGCGTTACAATTCTTGAGGTTCCATAAATATATCATTTTCATTATTGACCTCTTCTTGATGTTCTTTTTCCTTGTTGTCAGTTGATGCTGAAGTTTCATCTTTCATTTCAAGCTCTTTCATCAACTCATCAACCTTTTCTTCATTAAGAATTTATGCATTCTTAGAGGAAGATTCATCAAATAGCACATGTTTCTTCAACTAAGAGAGTTCTTTTTTTGAAGACTCTATACGCTTTCGAATGAGAAGAATAACCAAGGAAAATTGCTTTGTCCAATTTGGCATCGAATTTTACAAGGTTGTCCTTACAATTGTTATGTTAGGAAACGATCTAACTCATGGCAGCAGAAAACAAAACTTTTAAAGCATAGATCATTTCCATTAAACCAAGATCAAGGCACAGATTATACAGTTTATATGTTAAATAAAAAATCTGCAGTAATATGAATGATCAGAGTAAGTTTAGAGTTCATACGCACGTTTGGAGGCTCCTTCAAACTTGTCTCTAAATCTTTTCGCTACTGATCCAAGAACAGGATCGAACCAGCAGTAATCCACACAAAGATAACCCGAAGAGCTAAAGAGGGATTTGCTAGATCCTCTTTAGCTTCAAGAACCAAATAAAAAATCAAAGAAACTTTGATTCAATGAACCAAGGGTGGCGTGAGACTTGGGAGAGGGCTATGATTTTCTTTCAATGAAGAGTGATTGAATACTTGTTATATTTCTCTCACCCTTATAAAATCACAAAGACCATGCACTTATATAGTGCACATGAAACCCTATTCCAATAAGGAATAGGCTTAGGCTCCAACCCAAACAGCCCCCTATATCCAAACACTTCCAATCATGATATTTTATTTTAATTATTATTATTTCTAGTTAAACTCAATTAATATGTTTATAGAAATATATTAACATTTAATAATAGTAATAATAATCCATTTAAATATATGTGTACATATATTTAGATATAATCTCACTTATTTAGTTTTAATATCAAATTAAATATAGGCAACAACCTTAGCAAATTTAATTGCACTGTGAGATTACCAAAATACCCTTTTGTCCTAAAAGATGAAAACGCCCCTTGCACAAACTTATTCTTAAATTATCTTTTATGTGTGTGACCCGTAGGCTCCTCATCATACCAGCAGTGTATAGTATCATGATTAACACCAATGAATCGTCTCACTACACACAGACCAAGATTGGCCCTTAGTAAGGCATCATGGCCACCCGATAGATTTGGATTCAACGAAGCAGCTACCTATCAACGATATGGTTACCGTATAATCAAATCCTTTCATCATCTGTTATCTCATCGAGACTGAGGTACAAAAATAGTGTCAACCTCAATTACTCTCGATATATATGTATTCATTTACTGACCAATGACCGGATTAATAAATTAGATTGAGCAACAACTCAATCCCATTGTGGCCATAGTTTTAGTGTCATTGCCATTTACTAAATTGCGTTGTGAGATAACTTCTCCCGTACCCAGGAGTGATGATTCCTTTGTAGATCCACCATAGTCTTGATACACTCCTCGATGCAGCTAATCACTACCGTATTGACAGCTCTGAATAAAACTACGTTAGGTTAGTGTCAAACTACACCAATCGGTGCACAAGACACTCCGGTGATCTCAAGTATAAGGATCACATGCACCACCATTCGTTGGAGGATTTATTCCATAGACACTGGGGTTACCATCTATATGGAATCCTTCGGTGGGTCAGTGATAATCCGTAAATTATACAGTTTTTATTTGATCTTTGTGTCGGATTTCAGGTACTTTCTAGTGCATTTTTACCTGAATTGGTGTTTAATTCTTTACTTTTCGTGTTTCAGGTTAAAATGGACTTTTTGAGCGAATAAAGACAAAATTTGATAGTTTTGACTCAGAAATGAGCGGATTTCAGAAGATAGGAGAGTTCCGGAGCAGGAGAACGCACGATGAAGCTTGTTTCCAAGGAAGAGAGCCGAAAATCGAAGATTCGAACGAAGAAGCAAGCAGAGTGGCAGTTCTGTAAATTTCAGAACTTTTGAAGGAGCTTCGCCCCGGCCAAGAAATTGTCTTCGCCGCGGCGAAGTAAGACAGAGACGATGTGGAATTTTTCATTCTTCGCCGCGGCGACAGTCAACTTATTCAGTTTTGTAAACGCACAGCTTCGTGTTGTGCGTATTTTTGGCAGGGTTTTTGGACTAAGTATAAAAGAAAAACTTAACCTTTTGGCCAAGGAGCTTCAGCTTTTTAGGTTTAGCCATTTTTATACTTTTCTTAGAGAAAAGCTTGCAGTTTTTCGGATTGTAGAAGGAAAGATTCAGATTTTTACTAGAAGATTCATCTTTTGGGGAGATTTCTTATCTTTCATCTCAGTTTCATTATGTTTAACTTGTTTATTTCTATTTGTCGTTTTTGTAGTGTTAATTTAGCTATGAACTAATCTTCTATGGGTTAGGGTTTTGATTGTAGTTTGGATTTTACATGGGTTAAGTATTTGATTGTGTTATTTCCATGTGAATAAGCGTTGGTTGTGTGTTACTCTGAATTTAAATGCTGAATGTGATGAACATGATGAGATTGAGAAATAATTCATGTTAGGCTTCTTGGGTAATCACCATTATAGTAATGGATGCTAGAGATAGATTCAAGAATTAATGAAATCAATTTAGGATTCTTGGGCTTAATGATTTTAGAATTATTAACCTTCAATTTGTTGGGTGCGGAGCGTTAAAAAGGATAAATAGGAAAACATAGCCCGAGAGGGTATGTTAACATATTAGTGAATCCGATTTACAACCATTGCGCATGAATGTGAAAATAGTGTAACTCTTAGGTTTAACCCATAAAAGTCCAAACGAACTCAAAACCCTACCCCGTTTTACTTGAATTGATATTCTGTGTTTCATTTTGCTTTCTTAGTTAAGATTTAATTCTTTGTTTAATTTCAGTTTTGTTTTTTTTTTCATTAAAATTGCTCCCACCAATCCAAAGAAGTCGATTACTTCAACTTGATAACGTTAGGAAACTTAGTGCTTTGCTACAGTCCTCGTGGGAACGATATCCTACCCATCACTCTATTACTTGAGCGACTAGTATACTTGCTATTTTTGCATGTTGTAGTAAACACGCATCAAGTTTTTGGCGCCGTTGCCGGGGACTGTTTATAAGTTAACATTAAGTTTTTCCTTGAGTTTAACTAGATTGAAGTTTTAATTTTTGTTTTTAATTTTTGTAGAGTTGTGATTTCACTTTTCTTTGAATTGTATTCGTTCAGTTTATGCGAAGAGCAAGACGTCAACCAGTGGTTCCTGTTGACCTTGAGCTTGAGAGGAGTAAGAAGATTAAACAGAGAGAAGAGAAAGAGATACACTTACGAGAATCGGAAGAAGTTGTTGTTGAAATGGTGAACAAGAAAATAGGACAATTTTCACTTCGAGATAAGAGATCAAGCGAGGCAATCATCCGGATGATCCAAGAGTCGGTTAGATTCAACGGTGATTTGAAGGAGGATCCAAATCAGCACATTGCAAATTTCCTGGAAATTTGTGACACCTTCAAGTCAAATGGAGTGTTGGATGATGCTATTAGGCTGCGTTTATTCCCATTTTCATTGGGAGATAAAGCAAAAGGGTGGTTAATGGCATTACCACCGGGAACGATAACAACATGGAATGATCTGGCACAAAAATTCTTGACCAAGTTCTTTCCTCCATAAGTCGGTAAATTGAGAAATGATATCACATCATTTCTCCAAGATGATGCCGAGTCATTGTACGAGGCATGGGAAAGATACAAGGAATTAATGAGGAAGTGCCCACATCATGGTTTGCCGGTTTGGCTTCAAGTCCAAACATTCTGTAATGGTCTGATGGGTAACGTACAAACCATGGTTGATGCAGCTTCAGGAGGGGCTTTGCAGAATAAGACACCAGAGGAGGCGTATGAGTTGCTTGAGGTTTTGGCAAGCAACAACTATCAAAGACCGAATGAGAGAGTAACAACGAGGAAATCTTCGGGTCTTCATGAAGTAGATGCTTTCTGACCATCTCATTGACTCTTGCACTCCAAAACAGTTGGGAACTATGCAGGTAAATTCTATACAAGCACCTCAACTAACATGTGATTTTTGTGCAGGAAACCATGTGAGTAGCGAGTGCCAAGTTGGAAACACATTTGCACCGTCATCTTCATCAACGGAGCAAGTGAACTACTTGGCAGGAAATCAAAGACAACCGAACAACCCGTTCTCCAACACATACAACCCAGGGTGGAGAAATCATCCGAATTTGGCTTGGGAAATCAGAATCAACAAGGTAACCAATGGAACCAGAGGCAAGTTCCAATTAACCCGCCAGGGGTGACCAATCAACCGGGAGATCAAAGAGTGACGAAGTTGGAGGATATGTTCGGTAAATTCATGCAAGAGACTACAGGGTTCATGAATGAGACGAGGACAAACTTTAGAAACCAAGGGGCGTCCATTCGGAATCTTGAGGTACAGATGGGCCAATTGGCCGAGAAGCTGAATGATAGACCACAGGGTTCTCTACCAAGCAATACCGTGACCAACCCACATGAACAAACAAATGGCATAATTTTGAGAAGTGGGACAGTGTTGGAAGAGGTAGGCCATACTACCAAAGAGGTGGAGCAACCCGGAAAGGAAGAGTTTGAAGAGAGAATTGATGAAGAGATTAATTGTGAAGAGAATTCAGGTGCCTTGGGGGAAGAGAAAAAGAAAGAGGATGAAAGGCAAAAGAAAAAGGAGAAATTGCCATTCCCGAGATACCACCAGAATTAGCACATCACACCCCACCCGTGCCTTTTCCTCAGAGATTGAAGAAGAAGAATCAGGATAAGCAATTTTTGAAGTTCATTGAAATTTTCAAAAAATTGCATATTAACATTCCTTTTGCAGATGCATTATAGCAAATGCCGAGTTATGCGAAGTTCCTGAAGGAAATCCTTTCGAACAAAAGGAAATTAGAAGATGAGGAAACGGTGATGCTAACGGAAGAGTGCAGTGCAATCCTCCAGAAGAAATTACCCCCAAAGGTCAAAGATCCAGGGAGTTTTACTATTCCTTGTGTTATAGGGGATATTACTTTTGATCGTGTGCTATGTGATTTAGGAGCTAGTATAAATTTGATGCCCTTTTCTGCTTTCAGGAGATTAGGGATTGGTGAAGTGAAGCCAACGACAATGTCGTTGCAACTAGTGGATCGGTCGATAAAGCACCCGAGGGGGATAGTTGAAGATGTATTAGTGAAGGTGGGAAAGATAATTTTTCCAGCGGACTTTGTAGTGCTGGACATGGAAGAGGATAAGGAGATTCCTCTCATTTTGGGCCGACCATTCTTGGCCACGGGGAGAGCACTGATTGATGTGCAGGAAGGAAAGTTTGTTAAGGGTTCAAGATGAAATAGTAACTTTTAATGTGTTTGATGCAATGAAGTTTCCATCGGAAGCGAATTCATGTTTTAGTGTGGATGTGGTGGACGAACTTGTTGTGGAGTCCATAGAGGAAAACATCCCAGAATTACCTCTAGAAGCATGTATAGCCAAATCGAAAACGGTAGAGGTAGAAGAATCAGCAAGGAACGATTGTGCTAGAATGTTAGAAGCACTTCAACCGATTGAGGAGAGTCAAGATGCAGAATTTAAGGAGTTTGATTTTGACAAAGAGAAGGCAAAGGAAAATAATAAAGAAGCTCCAAGGGTTGAACTGAAACCCTTACCACCTCACCTCAAATATGTCTATCTTGGAGACTCAGAAACTTTTCCGGTGATAATTAGTGCAGAATTGAATGCCTTAGAGGAAGAGAGATTGATTAGAGTGTTGAGAGAACATAGACTAGCAATTGGATGGACCATTACGGACATTAGAGGTATCTCACCCTCATTTTGCATGCATAAGATTCTCATGGAGGATGACTTTAAGCCGAGGGTACAACCACAATGGAGATTGAATCCTTCAATAAAGGAAGTGGTGAGAAAGGAGGTGGTGAAACTCTTAGATGCGGGGATCATCTATCCGATTTCTGATAGTCCATGGGTGAGCCTGGTACAAGTTGTTCCAAAGAAATGAGGGATCATTGTTGTGAAGAATGAGAGTAATGAGTTGATTCCAACAAGGACGGTAACCGGTTGGAGAGTGTGCATTGATTACCGTAAACTGAACGAGGCGACAAGGAAGGATCATTTTCCATTGCCCTTCATCGATCAGATGTTGGAGAGGTTGGCAGGACATGCATATTATTGTTTCCTGGATGGCTATTCATGTAACGCCCCGCTTGAGGTACGTTGTTATCGTTTCCTCTTTTGCCCTTAATCGAGTTGGTTTGTGTTGTTATTGTTTGATTGAGTGTTGTGTTGAATGTTTGCCCTGAAATTGGTTGAAAACAGAAGAAATTCAGTCTGCCGTGCTTCGCCGGGGCGACGAAGAATCTTCGCCGCGGCGAAGAGAGGTTGAAGCCACGGGGGAAAGCTGCTGGACAGTTTCGCCGCGGCGACAGAAGTTTCTTTGCCGCGGCGACAACCCGAATAAAATGTTGATTGAGTTTTAGATATTTTCTTCCTTAAGGGCAATTTGACCTTTCTACCCCTAATTAGCAGGAAAAGTGGGGAGTTAATTGTAAGGATATTTCATGGAGAATAGGTTGAGTTAGGGGTGAGTTTGTAATGAATCAAAGGATATGGATGGAATTCCCAAAGAAGAATAAGGGCAAAATGGGAATGCTTTGGGATGTATTTCATTAAAAGGAATTAGAATCAAAGAAACCCCTCATTTTCTTCTTCTCAAACGTGACTCTTCATTCTTCTCCTCTCAACTTCTCTTCTCTTTTGATCAAGGTATTCCAAGGGGTTTTGAAGTGATTTGGGGTGGAAAAGTAACCTAAGGCTTCCTAAGGTAAGGATCTCTACTTAAGTTGTGTGATTTGGGAGTTTTAACCCATATTGAAATTTGAGGGTTTTCCTTCTTTTGGTTAAGATTAGAGGAAAAGTCAAGCTAAGCAAGAGAAAGGAAGGATTTGTGAAGTCTCTACATAGCAAGTAAGTAAAACCCAACCCAAGTTGAGATTTATGAATTTTCTTGATTAGGGTTTTGATAGAAATGATGTATGTATGTGATGTACATGTAATATAGCATGTATGAAGGATTAAATAGAGATTTCTATGCTTTGTGATTGTTTATACCTTGCAAATTTGAGAAATGGGTTGTTGGTTTGGCAAGGTAGTTGAGATGGAATTTAAAGGGTGTTATGGATCCCCTTTTTAGAAGTGTTTTCTATGGCAGGTTTTATGGCTTTGTGAAGGGGTTTTTCCCCATTTTGGATGGTTAAGAAAAGTTTTAGAATCATGGCTATGATAGAGTTTCATAGTGCACATGAGTTGTTTGATGAAATGCCTAATAGAGGTTTGAGTATGAGAAACGAACCTTAATTCTTGCAATATTGCATGTTGGCATTTCATAAGTGCATTAGTAGTGATGAACCATCCATAGGCACTAATTGTGCATTGAAAAAGTGACCTAAGAAAGTGTGAGGGAAATGGTTTATGCAATTACCCTATGAGTAGAGAGCTTAGTGGGTAAAATTACTCTAAGGGTAGAGAGCATTGAAAAAATGCTACAATAGAGTGAATTAGAAGAGTAGTATAGTTGGGATGATGCTTTGTGATCATCACCCGACCGTTATGGGAATCGGATTGATGCTTTGTGATCATCATCCGAATAGCCCTTAGAGAGATGGGTCGACGCTTTGTGATCGTCACCCGATGAGTAGTAGAAATGGGTAGATGCTTTGTGACCACTACCCGGTTAGTTAAGAGATATGTAGGTTGATGCTTTGTGATCATCATCCAACGGCTAGTAGAAGCGGGTTGATGCTTTGTGACCATCACTCGATAGTGACTAGAGACGGGTAAATGCTTGGTGAACGTTACCCAAAATTCATGAGGAACGGGTAGGTGCTAGGTGATCTCCACCCGATAGTTAGAAAGAACCGAGTTAGTGCTTTGTGATCCTCACTCGGTAGTCACTAAGAACGGGTTGGTACTGTGTGAATTCCACCCGATAGCCATAGAGAGTGAGATGGTCTTTGTGTGAACGCCATTCGGCCGTACCTCCGGTAAGACGAGGCTATGATGTTATTAGAAACAGAAATAGAATCAGAATAGCAAAAAGGAAAGAATTAAGAGTTATTCATACGGGGACAGACAGAGAGAGAGAGTTTTACTTACTGAGCATTATTTTGTGCTCACCCCGTTATTTCCTTTGTGGATGCAGATTCTAGGTGATGTTGCGGTCGGGGGGGCGTCGGCAAGCAATGAGGAATAGCTACTGTTTCCCCTTTCCCTGTTTTGTCTTTTTAAAATACATTTTTTGTAAACAGTACTCTTTATGTATAAAAGACACATGAGTTGTAATGAAAAGAAAAACTTTGGGCCCAATTTTCTATTGTTATTATGCATGCATTGTACAGTTTTCAGTAGATGTTACATTTTTTGGTATCAGAGCAAAGATTTTGGGATTGAAACAGTGTACTATTCTCATCGCCACGCGTCCCTCTAACCATTGTGTGAGTAATTCTTTCCTTATAGCAATTGTTCCTTGAGTTTATTAGTGTGATCATTTTGTAGATGAGGCGTAGTTATCGGAATCGCGGTAAAGGTGTGGTGAATGAAGGAGAACCTTCTAACCCACCAGAGTCTACGCCCCCTCCCTTGGATGAAGCTAGAATCCGGGGAATTATTCAGCAAGTTATGGCAGAAACTCAGGGGAGAGTTGTACCCCCTGTTCGTACACCTTGATTATACATGTCGAAAGAGGACAAACGGTACCTCCCCCAGCGCAGAACAGAGTTGAACCGATTTACGGTCTCTCTAGCCAGCATCAACCCTCAGAGTTTAAGGGTACTACAGATCCAGTGATAGCAGAAGAGTGGCTTGGGTCAGTAGAGGCGAGCCACGGGTTTATTTCCCATGTCGGACCGGGAGAAGATCCGGTATGCGAGTTTCTTGTTTCGGGGTGATGCCCGAATTTGGTGGGAATTAATGGAAGAAACTCATGATGCGACAGTAATGACGTGGGAAGAGTTCAGGGCAAGAGTTTGAGGTGAGTATAGAACAGAGGACCAAGTTCATGAGAAGGTCCAAGAATTTATCAATTTACAGCAAGGGACTAGCGTTGTGAAAGAGTACTCAGTGAAGTTCAATGCTCTTGCAAGGTTTGCACCGGGAATAGTTAGCACTCCGGCCTTGAGAAGGGATAAGTTTGTGCATGGATTGAAGCCGGAGATAGCCCGGGATATAATGACAAGCTCCAACCCTCCTCGGAATTATAGTGAGGCTTTGAGGCGGGCGATGAAGGCGGAGATTTTTGAGAATAAAATCTTCCCCGTAGGATCCTCGGACAGGGGAGGATCGGAAGGAGCTACCCTCCGCTCCTCATAGAGAGAAACATGAGGATGTGAAGGGTAAAGACATGAAGAATCAGAAGAAGAAGTTCCAATATAGACGAATAGAAAAGAGTGGAAGAATAAACGACCTCGGACGGAAGGGTTTCCTCCTTGCCCTAAATGCGGGAAGAATCACCCGGGGAGAGTGTCCGAGGGATCGAGAGTGTGTTATAGGTGCCGACGGCGGGGCACATGATGAGAGATTGTAAAGCTCCTCTTCCACCAACCACTCAGGGTTCAGGAGGTACTGCGAATGCCATAGTTTTTACTGTGGCACAAGGGGAAGCAGAGGCTGTCCCATCACCAGGTATCGGTCGGATTATTATTTCATGCAGTCCGTTTATATGCTTTAATTGATTCAGGTGCTACTCATTCGTTCATATCTTATGGGATGCTTGAGAGGTTAGGTTTGAAACCTACTAAAGCGACTCAACCCATTAAGATAGAATTACCCGATGGGGTTAGTGTTGTGACTCAAGAGATTTTGTTAAGAGAGTCCTTAGTGATCCAGGGTAGAGAGTTAATCGTTGACTTAATAGTTTTCGATATGCCCGATTTTGATGTGATTACGGGCATGGACTTCCTAGGGAGATATGGAGTAGAGATTGTATCGGAAAAAGAAGGCGAGGTTTAACCTTGATAGTGGAGATAAGTTTAGTTTTGGAGAAGGCCATCAGTTGAGTATGCTGATTAGTAATGTGAAAGCCAGGAAGATGTTGAGAAAGGGGTGTTCGGGTTATATTGCCCATGTAGTGCAAAGTGGTGATGTTCCCGCTTAGAGATTCGAGGGTGCCGTAGTTCGAGACTTTCTAGATGTGTTTCCGGAAGAGTTACGGGTTTGCCTCAAGAGAGGGAGGTAGAGTTTAGTATCGAACTAGCACTAGGGACAGCACCAATATCTAAAGCCCCTTATCGAATGGCCCCAGCTGAGCTCCAAGAATTAAAGAAGCAACTCCAAGAGCTTTTAGATAAAGGCTTTATCCGACCAAGTCATTCCCCTTGGGGAGCTCCAATACTGTTTGTGAAAAAGAAGGATGGATCACTAAGGATGTGTATTGATTATAGGGAGTTGAATAAAGTTACTGGTGAAGAATAAGTACCGCTACCCGGATAGATGACCTTTTTGATCGGTTGAAAGGAGCGGCGGTGTTCTCCAAAATTGATTTGAGGTCAGGGTATCATCAAGTAAGTGGTTGAGCAAGATGTGGCTAAGAGCCGCCTTTCGTACAAGATACGGGCATTATGAATTTGTAGTGATGCCTTTTGGCTTGACTAATGCCCCTGAGTTTTTATGGACTTGATGAACAGGGGTATTCCATGAGTATTTGGATCAGTTCATTGTTGTCTTCATCGGCGACATTCGATTTACTCAAAGTCAAGAGAAGAGCATGAGAAACACTTGAGATTAGTATTGCAACGGCTGAAAGAAAAGAAGTTGTGTGCTAAATTTTCTAAGTGTGAGTTTTGGCTTAACCAAGTGATATTCTTGGGTCATACCGTATCAAAGGAAGGGATTTGGTAGATCCGAGTAAAGTGCGAGCAATCTGGAATGGCGAAGCCGAGCAGTGAAGGAAATCGGGAGTTTCTTAGGCTTGGCGAGTTACTACGGCGATTTGTAGAGGATTCGCCCGATTGGCTAAACCAGATTGCGACTCTTACCAAGCGAAAACTCCTTTTGTTTAAGTGGCGACATGTGAAGAAAGCTTTCAAGAGTTGAAGAAGAGGCTAACATCGCTCCCCGTGCTAGTGTTACCACGGGAGGGTGTAGATTATGACATTTATACAGACGCCTCTTTGCAGGGACTTGGTGCTGTGTTGATGCAGTTAGGTAGGGTTATAGCTTATGCTTCTCGTCAATTGAAAGAGTACGAGACCAGATACCCTACGCATGACTTAGAGTTAGCATTGTGGGTCTTTGCTTTAAAGATTTGGAGGCACCTACCTTTATGGTGTGAAGAGTAATATCTACACCGATCATAAGAGTCTAAAGTACTTCTTCACTCAAAGGAGTTGAATATGAGGCAAAGAAGGTGGTTAGAGCTGGTCAAGGATTATGATTGTGAGATCAAGTATCAACCGGGGAAGGCCAATGTAGTAGCCGATGCTTTGAGTAGAAAAGCCCATGTTTTCCGGCTTACCAGGCAGAAAGAGTTAATAGAAGAATTTTCTAAGGAAGCAGTTGAGGTGGTTCCGGGAAGAATTGCCACCTAGAGGTGAGTCCTCTTTACTAGAGGAAATTAGAGAAAAGCAAATGGCAGATGAGTGGTGTCAGAAAACAGTTCAGCAAGTGCGTGAGGGCAAGACATCAGAGTTCTTTGTGAGAGATGGTGTCCTCTATTTTAGAAATCGGTTGTGCATTCCTCCAAATGAGGAGTTGAAACAGAAAATTCTTATGGAGGCTCATGACACACCGTACACCGCTCATCCGGGAGCAACCAAGATGTATCAGGATATCAAGAAAGGCTATTGGTGGTCAGGTATGAAGAAAGACATTGCAGAGTTTGTGACTAAATGCCTAACCCTGTCGGGCGGGTGAAAGCGAACACCAACGGCCGTCCGTGGGGTTGCTTCACCCATTGAGTATCCCGAGTGGAAATGGGAGAGCATTTCGATGGATTTTATCACGGGTCTCCCCAGAGTACAGAGAGGGTATAACGCTATATGGGTGATTGTGGATAGGCTAACCAAATCAGCCCATTTCCTCCCAATAAAGGATAGTACCACTACAGATCAGTTGGCCCAGATTTACCTCAAGGAGATAGTCAGATTGCATGGTGTGCCCAAGACTATAGTATCGATAGAGATTCCAGTTTGTTTCAGCCTTCGGACAAGTTTACGAGGAGTTTGGTTACCGTTTAGCATTCGATCCGCTTTATCATCCTCGGACGGAGATGGCCAAACCGAGAGAACGAATCAGTGCTCGAGGATATGTTGAGAGCTGTTGCATGGATTATAGAGTATCCCCTGGCATGAGATGTTACCCTTAGTGGAATTTGCCTACAATATGATTATCGAGTCTACAATTAGAAAGGCGCCTTACGAGGCTTTGTATGGTAGCGGTGTAGGTCTCCGCTTCATTGGGATGAAGTAGGAGAAAGAGATGAGTTGAGTACCGCTCTTGGGCCAGAGATGACTCAGAAGCTAGTAGAAGATGTGAAGTTGGTCCGAAATAGAATGAAACAAGCCCAAGATCGACAGAAGAGTTATGCCGATTTGAAGAGGAAAGAGGTAGAATTCCAAGTGGGCGATAAAGTATTTCTGAAAGTTTCCCCTTACAAGCGAGTAATGCGTTTCGGAAGCAAAGGGAAGTTAGCACCAAGGTATGTAGGTCCTTTTGAGGTCTTGCAACGAGTGGGGAAGGTGGCCTATAGATTGGCACTACCACCTAGCATGGACAGGGTGCATGATGTCTTCCATGTCTCGGTGCTACGGAAGTATGTAAGTGATCCCTCCACATCCCGAGGCGTAGAAGACGTTGAAGTAACAGAGAATCTAGTATATGAAGAACGTCCAGTTCAGATTTTAGATCGAAGGGTTAAAGAACATCGGAACAAGAGTGTTCCGCTAGTTAAGGTCATTTGGAGGAATCACAAAGTGGAAGAGGCCACTTGGGAAGTAGAACGGGACATGCAGAATCGTTTCCCAGAGTTATTTGCGTGAATTTCGGGGACGAAATTCTTTTAAGGGGGGAAGAATTGTAACGCCCCGCTTGAGGTACGTTGTTATCGTTTCCTCTTTTGCCCTTAATCGAGTTGGTTTGTGTTGTTATTGTTTGATTGAGTGTTGTGTTGAATGTTTGCCCTGAAATTGGTTGAAAACAGAAGAAATTCATGTCTAGTGCTTCCAAGGGCGAAGAAGAATCTTCGCGGCGAAGAGAGGTTGAAGCCACGGGGAAGGCTGCTGGACAGTTTCGCCGCGGCGACAGTTTCTTCGCCGCGGCGACAACCCGAATAAAATGTTGATTGAGTTTTAGATATTTTCTTCCTTAAGGGCAATTTGACCTTTCTACCCCTAATTAGCAGGAAAAGTGGGGAGTTAATTGTAAGGATATTTCATGGAGAATAGGTTGAGTTAGGGGTGAGTTTGTAATGAATCAAAGGATATGGATGGAATTCCCAAAGAAGAATAAGGGCAAAATGGGAATGCTTTGGGATGTATTTCATTAAAAGGAATTAGAATCAAAGAAACCCCTCATTTTCTTCTTCTCAAACGTGACTCTTCATTCTTCTCCTCTCAACTTCTCTTCTCTTTTGATCAAGGTATTCCAAGGGGTTTTGAAGTGATTTGGGGTGGAAAAGTAACCTAAGGCTTCCTAAGGTAAGGATCTCTACTTAAGTTGTGTGATTTGGGAGTTTTAACCCATATTGAAATTTGAGGGTTTTCCTTCTTTTGGTTAAGATTAGAGGAAAAGTCAAGCTAAGCAAGAGAAAGGAAGGATTTGTGAAGTCTCTACATAGCAAGTAAGTAAAACCCAACCCAAGTTGAGATTTATGAATTTTCTTGATTAGGGTTTTGATAGAAATGATGTATGTATGTGATGTACATGTAATATAGCATGTATGAAGGATTAAATAGAGATTTCTATGCTTTGTGATTGTTTATACCTTGCAAATTTGAGAAATGGGTTGTTGGTTTGGCAAGGTAGTTGAGATGGAATTTAAAGGGTGTTATGGATCCCCTTTTTAGAAGTGTTTTCTATGGCAGGTTTTATGGCTTTGTGAAGGGGTTTTTCCCCATTTTGGATGGTTAAGAAAAGTTTTAGAATCATGGCTATGATAGAGTTTCATAGTGCACATGAGTTGTTTGATGAAATGCCTAATAGAGGTTTGAGTATGAGAAACGAACCTTAATTCTTGCAATATTGCATGTTGGCATTTCATAAGTGCATTAGTAGTGATGAACCATCCATAGGCACTAATTGTGCATTGAAAAGTGACCTAAGAAAGTGTGAGGAAATGGTTTATGCAATTACCCTATGAGTAGAGAGCTTAGTGGGTAAAATTACTCTAAGGGTAGAGAGCATTGAAAAATGCTACAATAGAGTGAATTAGAAGAGTAGTATAGTTGGGATGATGCTTTGTGATCATCACCCGACCGTTATGGGAATCGGATTGATGCTTTGTGATCATCATCCGAATAGCCATAGAGAGATGGGTCGGACGCTTTGTGATCGTCACCCGATGAGTAGTAGAAATGGGTAGATGCTTTGTGACCACTACCCGGTTAGTTAAGAGATATGTAGGTTGATGCTTTGTGATCATCATCCAACGGCTAGTAGAAGCGGGTTGATGCTTTGTGACCATCACTTTCGATAGTGACTAGAGACGGGTAAATGCTTGGTGAACGTTACCCAAAATTCATGAGGAACGGGTAGGTGCTAGGTGATCTCCACCCGATAGTTAGAAAGAACCGAGTTAGTGCTTTGTGATCCTCACTCGGTAGTCACTAAGAACGGGTTGGTGTTGTGTGAATTCCACCCGATAGCCATAGAGAGTGAGATGGTCTTTGTGTGAACGCCATTCGGCCGTACCTCCGGTAAGGCGAGGCTATGATGTTATTAGAAACAGAAATAGAATCGGGAATAGCAAAAAAGGAAAGAATTAAGAGTTATTCATACGAGACAGAGAGAGAGAGTTTTACTTACTGAGCATTATTTTGTGCTCACCCCGTTATTTCTTTTGTGGATGCAGATTCTAGGTGATGTTGCGGTCGGAGGGGCGTCGGCAAGCAATGAGGAATAGCTACACTGTTTCCCCTGTTTTGTCTTTTAAAATACGTTTTTTGTAAACAGTACTCTTTATGTATAAAAGACACATGAGTTGTAATGAAAAGAAAAACTTTGGGCCCAATTTTCTATTGTTATTATGCATGCATTGTACAGTTTTCGGTAGATGTTACAATTCAGGATATAACCAAATTGCCATCGCTCCGGAGGATCAAGAGAAAACGACCTTCACTTGCCCCTACGACACCTTTGCTTACCGAAGAATGTAGTTTGGGTTATGCAATGCACCAACAACATTCCAAAGATGCATGATGTCAATCTTTGGAGACATGGTGGAAAAATTCATAGAAGTTTTCATGGATGACTTCTCAGTTTTCGGATCATCATTTGATAACTGTCTAACAAATCTGTCTCTTGTTTTGCAGCGGTGTAAGGAAACAAATTTGGTGCTGAATTGGGAGAAATGTCACTTCATGGTCCAAGAGAGAATAGTGCTCGGGCATAGGATTTCCAAGGATGGGATTGAAGTTGATCGGGCAAAAGCAAGTGATTGAGAATACCACCACCATCAAATGTCAAAGCAATCCGAAGTTTCTTGGGGCATGCGGGGTTTTACAGACGCTTTATCAAGGATTTTTCAAAGATCTCTAAACCCCTTTGCAATTTATTGAATAAAGATGTTGTTTTTGATTTTAATGATGATTGCATGCATGCTTTCCTAATCAAAAAATTACTAGTATCCTGCACCTATTATTGCGGCCTTCCCCGATTGGGGGACCCCTCCGCCCTTTGAACTAATGTGTGATGCTAGTGACTTTGCTTTAGGGGTAGTATTAGGACAGAAAAAAAATAAAGTGTTGCATGTAATTCAGTATGCTAGCAAGACACTCGTTGATGCACAATTGAATTACACCACCACTGAAAAAGAATTATTGGCTGTTGTGTTTGCTTTTGACAAGTTTTGTTCTTACTTATTAGGTGCGAAGGTGATCGTTTACACGGACCATTTAGCACTCAGACACCTACTGGTGAAGCAAGAAGCAAAACCTCGGTTGATAAGATGGATTCTACTACTTCAAGAGTTTGAGTTGGAGATTCGAGACAAGAAGGGGTCGAAAAATTTGGTAGCTGATCATTTGTCGAGAATTGAGAGACCAACCGAGGGAAATGAGTTGGAAATGCCAATTTCAGAAACATTTCGGATGAGTTTGATGAGAAAGTGGAAGAAGCACCATGGTATGCGGATTTTGCAAATTATCTATCATCAAGGGTGCTCCCAAGTGGTATGACATTTCAACGAAGAGGAAATTTTTTCTACGATTTAAAGTACTACTTTTGGGAAGAAGCCTGTCACATATGCAACTGTACGAATCAAATGATACGGAGATGTGTCCCGGAGGAAGAAATGGAGAGCATTTTAAGGCATTGTCATGAGAAGGAAGTAGGTGGCCATTTTGGGGGAGCTAGAACAACAGCGAAGGTGCTACAATACAGGGTTTTGTTGGCCAACCCTCTTTTCAAGGATTCCTTCCGGATGATTTAGGAGTGTGACCAATGTCAACGGATGGGAAATATTTCAAAAAGAGATGAGATGCCGTTGAACAATATCCTGGTGGTTGAAATTTTTGACATTTGGGGGATAGATTTCATGGGTCATTTCCCAAGCTCTTTTGGGAACATGTATATCCTAGTAGCGGTGGATTATGTGTCGAAATGGGTTGAGGCAGTTGCATTGCCAACTAATGATGCTAGGGTGGTGATTACTTTCGTGAGGAAGAATATTTTCTCAAGGTTTGGTGTACCACAAGCAATCATTAGTGATGGAGGATCGCATTTTTGCAATAGGCAAATGGATGCATTGCTGAGTAAGTATGGAGTTACACATAGAGTTGCAACACCCTACCATCCACAACGAGCGGGCAAGTGGGCTGTCGAATAGAGAACTTAAGGGGATTTTAGAAAAACAGTTAATGCCTCGAGGAAGGATTGGTCACGAAAGTTGGACGATGCTTTATGGGCTTATCGCATTGCCTTCAAAACCCCAATTGGTATGTCTCCGTTCAGATTTGTTTATGGGAAAGCGTGCCACTTGCCGGTAGAACTTGAACATAAGGCATACTGGGCCGTCAAGCAGTTGAACATGGACTTGAAAGCCGCAGGAGAGGAGAGAATGCTGACTTTGAACGAGCTTGATGAGTTTCGTCTCAAGCATATGAAAATGCCCGGAATTATAAAGAGAAGACTAAAAGGTGGCATGACAAGCACATCCGGGTCAAGATTTTTGAAGTTAGACAGAAGGTATTGTTGTTCAACTCTAGACTTAGGCTTTTCCCCGGAAAACTTAAGTCTAGATGGTCCGGACCATTCACTATTACGAAGATACATGCATCCGGAGCAGTGGAAGTCACACATGAGGAAAATGGCACTTTCACGGTTAATGGGAGAGGTTGAAGCCATACATTGAGGGGTGATGAGTTGCAAGTTCACCCCCAATCCGACTTGAAATCTCAACCTAAATGATGGAAAGAGTCAAGCTTCCGACTATAAACAAGCGCTTCTTGGGAGGCAACCCAAGTGTTTTTAACTTTTTGAGTTTAATTTTAGTTGTTCAAGTTTATTTTATTTCATTATCAGTTGTATAAAATTTGATGTTGTTATTGTTTTGGGTGTTTCAGGTGAAGTCTTGAGCCAAAGGAAGGTATAGAAAATTTCCAGACTTTGCCGCGGCGAAGCGACATGAAGAAAACCAGGTTAGCTACTGGAAGATTTCGCCGCGGTGAAGAAAAAGGAGTGCGTTCTTGAAAAATGGCTAAGGCATTTCGCCGCGGCGAAGAAATTTTCTTCGCCGAAGCGAGGTACGCCTTGTGCTCTCGGGAAGATTTCGCCCCAGTGAATAATTTGTTTTCACCGAGGCGAAACCTGGGGATTTTTTAGGGTTCATGAACGATGAACTTCGCCGCGGCGAGACCTGGAAAAGTTGATTAAGGTTTATAATTGATGAACTTCGCCGCGGCGAAGATCCGTTTCTATAAATACTCGCTTTACTCCTCTCATTTTCACGCCTTGCATTTTGAGTTGAGAGAAAATTTTCCAACTTTCAATCTTTCACTTCTATTTTGCTTTTCCAACCAAAATTATCACTCTACAACATTCCTAAACACCAAAACAACCCATTTCAACAACAAATTTCACAAAAATTTTTGGATCGAAAATTTGGGGCTTTCTTTTTTGGATCGTTTCCAGGTCAATTGGTGGTGCAAACTCCTTCATATTGGTAAGATCTCGAAAACCCAAAGCTTTACTTTGGAAAATTTTAAGTCTATAATCATAGATCTAAGAATTTTGTGAACTTTTGACTTGAGAAATTTTGGGTTGGTTGAGTTGTGATTAAGATTAATGTTGAGAAGTTTGTGAACCAATTGATTGTTAGAAGTGTGGGTGTTGATTATTTGAAGTGTTTGTGATGAATTGAAAAAAAAAAAATCGTTGTTTGGGGGTTGAATTGCGAATTTTTGGAAGTGTGGATTGTTTTTGCGGGAGGGTTTGGCGTGGAATTTATTTTAAGGGTATATTGGTGGAAACCGATGCTTGCTTAAAAGCGCCCTAGCGAGATTGGCGACCTCGGGTTTAACAACGCCGCGTACACCTTAAAATAGAAAACAAAATCGTAGTTTGGGGGTTGAATTGCAAATTTTTGGAAGTGTGGATTGCTTTTGCAGGTTTGACGTGGCTGTGTTTTTGTAGGTCTACTTCCTTAGGGTTAATAGTTGGATTGAATTTCAGTGAATCAATGGCTCCGAAAATTAAGCACAAGAGCAAGGGAAGAACGTTGACAACCGGTTTGTGAACGAGGCAGCCGTAAACATTATGAGGAGGTGATCAAGCGAAAGGATAAGGGTTTCATCCCGACGATGGATTAATGACACCACAATCTGTGGACTAGAGTAGGGGTAGACGTTGGGACATGTTCATGCGTGCTCCTGATGTGCTGGCTGTAGAACTGTTGGTGAGAGAGTTCTATGCCAACTTCCCCGAAAGTCAGGATGAGATTGTGTTTGTACGAGGGGAGGATGTGCCATTCTCAGCAAAGGATATCAACAATTTCTATAACTTGCCCGACCATTTCAGTTCCGCTGATGAGTATGTGGTGTTCAAAAGATCAGCCTATGAGGATGATATTATCTTGCGGTCATTCGAAACACAGGGGCGGCATGGGAAGTGTCTAAAAAATAGAAAAAAGACACTCAAAGGAACACAGTTGACACCAATGGCTCGGCTGTGGCAGTACTTTGTCTGTGCTAAACTAATGTCGGAGACGCACTATAGCACAGTGACTCATGAGAAGGCGGAATTGCTCTACTCTATTGCCACAGGAAAGATTATGGATGTGGGAGACATCATTTATGAGAGTGTCAAGATAGCATCCAAAAAGGGGCGATCAAGTTACTGTTTCCCGCATCTCATCACAGCCATGTGCCTAAAAGCAGGGGTCAAGGTTCAAGATGATGAGCCGCGTATTCATCCGGCTCCCACTCTAGATGCGACTATTTCAAGAAACACCTTGACCGAGCAAGGCTTGCCCAACCAAGGAGGCGGGGCGAAGAGGCGGGAGAAGAGCATGGCCACATCATCCGGCTCACGGGGTCACAAAAAGCGATGATGCAAGAAATGATGGGGATGATGAAATATGAAGAGATCGCATGTGGATTGGATGATGGAGCGGACACGAGCATTCATGAATTGGCGGATGACAGATGCTTCAAAGAGCTGAAGGTTGACACTTCCGCATATCAATAGGTTGACTGGGACTCAGATGAGTGGCCGGAATCAGAGGAAGACGAGGAAGATGAAGCGGAAGAAGAGGAAGAACAAGACTGAACCGGAGCACATGTTTATGTTTTGTTTAATTGCTTTCATTTAATTTTTGTCCAGTTGAAACTTAAACTCATTTTATTTTGGTTTTGGATTTTGTTTATTTTGTTAGTTGTTTAGTTGATGTTTTTAATTGGTAGTTGTTAAAAGGGCGAGATTAGGTTGTAATACTTTCAATTTAGTTGTGAATTCGTTCTAACATGAGGGACACCACAGTTTATTGTTTTGACAGATTTTGGATGATGAAAAGTCCGAGAACGGGTGAACATTGTGGAGCGACAATTCATGACTTAACCAGGGAGCATTCTCGTACCTTTATTTTGTTCATTTGTTTTTCTTTTGTTGTTTTTCTTTATTCCTGACTTATGCATAATTGAACATTGGGGACAATGTAATATTTAGTTATGCGCCCGCTTTGAGTACGTTATTCTTGTTTCCTCTTTCGCTCTTATTTTGAGTTGATTTTGGTGTTATTGTTTGATTTAGTGTTGTGTTGAATGGTTGCCCACGAAATTGGTTGAAAACGAGAAGAAATTCGGTCTGCCAGGTGCCCTTGGGCAAGGCCGAAGAATCTTCGCCGCGGCGAAGAGGTTGAAGCCTCGGGGAAGGCTGGCTGGGACAGTTTCGCCGCGGCAGAGGTTTCTTCGCGCGGCGGCTGACCGAATAAAATGTTGATTGAGTTTTAGATATTTTTCTTCCTTAAGGACAATTTGACCTTTCTACCCCTCGTTGCTGGGAAAAGTGGGGGAGTTAAGTGTAAGGAATTTTCATGGAGAATATGTTGTTATGGGGGTGAGTTTGTAAAGAATCAAAGGATATGGATGGAATTCCCAAAGAAGAATAAGGGAAAAATGGGAATGCTTTGGGATGTATTTCATTAAAAGGAATTAGAATCAAAGAAACCCCTCATTTTCTTCTTCTCAAACGTGACTCTTCATTCTTCTCCTCTCAACTTCTTCTTCTTTTGATCAAGGTATTCCAAGGGGTTTTGAAGTGATTTGGGGTGGAAAAGTAACCCAAGGCTTTCTAAGGTAAGGATTTCTCCTTAAGTTGTGTGATTTGTGAGTTTTAGTTCATTTTGGTATTTGAGGGTTTTCATTCTTTTGGTTAAGATAAGAGGAAAAGTCAAGCTAAGCAAGTGAAAGGAAGGATTTGTGAAGTCTCTACATAGCAAGTAAGTAAAACCCAACCCAAGTTGAGATTTATGAATTTTCTTGATTAGGGTTTTGATAAAAATGATGTATGTATGTGATATGCATGTATTATAGCATGTATGAAGGATTAAATAGAGATTTCTATGCTTTGTGAGTGTTAATACCTTGCAAATTTGAGAAATGGGTTGTTGGCTTGGCAAGGTAGTTGAGATGGAATTTAAGGGGTATTATGGATCCCCTTTTTGGAAGTGTTTTCTATGGCAGGTTTTATGGCTTTGTGAAGGGGTTCTTCCCCATTTTGGATGGTTAAGAAAAGTTTTAGAATCATGGCTATGATAGAGTTTTATAGTGCACATGAGTTGTTTGATGAAATGCCTAATAGAGGTTTGAGTATGAGAAATGAACCTTAATTCTTGCAACATTGCATGTTGGCATTTCATAAGTGCATTAGTAGTGATGAACCATCCATAGGCACTAATTGTGCATTGAAAAATGATCTAAGAAAGTGTAAGGAAATGGTTTATGCAATTACCCTATGAGTAGAGAGCTTAGTGGGTAAAATTACTCTAAGGGTAGAGAGCATTGAAAAATGCTACAATAGAGTGAATTAGAAGAGTGGTATAGTTGGGATGATGCTTTGTGATCATCACCCGACCGTTATGGGAATCGGATTGATGCTTTGTGATCATCATCCGAATAGCCCTTAGAGAGATGGGTCGACGTTTTGTGATCGTCACCCGATGAGTAGTAAAAGAAAAGTAGATGCTTTGTGACCACTACCCGGTTAGTTAAGAGATATGTAGGTTGATGCTTTGTGATCATCATCCAACGGCTAGTAGAAGCGGGTTGATGCTTTGTGACCATCACCCGATAGTGACTAGAGACGGGTAAATGCTTGGTGATCGTTACCCAAAATCCATGAGGAACGGGTAGGTGCTAGGTGACCTCCACTCGATAGTTAGAAAGAACCGAGTTGATGCTTTGTGATCCTCACTCGGTAGTCACTAAAAACGGGTTGGATCTGTGTGAATTCCACCCGATAGCCATAGAAGTGAGATGGTCTTTGTGTAGACGCCATCCCGGCCGTACCTCCAGGTAAGATGAGGCTATGATGTTATTAGAAACAGAAATAGAATCGGAATAGCAAAAAGGAAAGAATTAAGAGTTTTATACGGGGACGAGACGAGAGAGTTTTACTTACTTGAGCATTATTTTTGTGCTCACCCCTGTTATTTTCCTTTGTGGATGCGGAGTTCTAGGTGATGCGGATCGGAGGGCGTCGGCAAGCGAAGAGATAACTATATCTTGTTTCCCCTGTTTTGTCTTTTTAAAATACATTTTTTGTAAACTTGATTACTCTTTATGTATAAAAGACACATGCTTACTAATGAAAAGAAAAACTTTGGGCCCAATTTTTCTATTGTTATTATGCATGCATTGTACAGGTTTTCGGTAGATGTTACATTTTTGGTATCGAGCAAAGATTTTGGGATTGAACAGGTGTACTATTCTCATCGCCACGACGTCCTCTAACCCATGTGTGAGTAATTCTTTCCTTATAGCAATTGTTCTTTGAGTTTATTAGTGTGATCATTTTTGTAGATGAGGCGTAGTTATCGGAATCGTGGTAAAGGTGTGGTGAATGAAGGAGAACCTTCTAACCCACGAGTCTCCCCCTCCTTTGGATGAAGCTAGAATCAGGGAATTATTCGACAAGTTATGGCGAGGGCTTCGGGGAGAGTTGTACCCCCTGTTTAGGTACCGCCGATTACATGTCGAAAGAGGACAAACGGTACCTCCCCAAGCCGCAAAGCGAGTTGAAGGCCATTTACGGTCTCTCAGCCAAGCATCAACCCTCGAGTTTAAGGGTACTACAGATCCGGTGATAGCGAGAAGAGCGGCAGGTCGTAGAACGAGCCCACGAGTTTATTTCCTATGTCGGACCGGGAGAAGATCCGGTATGCGAGTTTCTTGTTTGGTGATGCCCGGGAATTTGGTGGAAATTAATGGAAGAAACTCATGATGCGAAAGTAATGACGTGGGAAGAGTTCGGGCAAGTTTGAGGTGAGTATAAAAGCAGAGGACCAAGTTCATGAGAAGGTCCAAGAATTTATCGTTCTGACAAGGGACTAGCATTGTGAAAAGAGTACTGTGAAGTTCAATGCTTTCTTGCAAGGTTTGCAAGGGAATAGTTAGCACTCCGGCCTTGAGAAGGGATAAATTTGTGCATGGATTGAAGCCGGAGATAGCCCGGGATATTATGACAAGCTCCAACCCTCCTCGAAATTACGGTGAGGCTTTGAGGCGGGCGATGAAGGCGAGATTTTTTAGAATAAAATCTTCCCAAGTAGGATCCTCGACGGGAGGGCCGAAGGGAGCTACCCTCCGCTCCTCATAGAGAGAAACATGAGGATGTGAAGGGTAAAGACATGAAGAATCAGAAGAAGAAGTTCCGGTATAGACGAGAATAGAAAAGAGTGGAAGAATAAACGACCTCGGATGGAAGGGTTTCCTCCTTGCCCTAAATGCGGGAAGAATCACCCGGGGAGAGTGTCGAGGATCGAGAGTGTGTTATAGGTGCCGGCAGGCCGGGGCACATGATGAGACATTGTAAAGCTCCTCTTCAACCAACTACTCGGGGAGTTCTGCTGCGAATGCGAGTTTTTATTGTGGCACAAGGAACCGCAGAAGGCAGTCCCATCGGCCAGTTCTTAGGGTCGATTATTATTTCATGCGTCCACTTTATATGCTTTAATTGATTCAGTGCTACCCATTCGTTTATATCTTATGGGATGCTTGAGAGATTAGGTTTGAAACCTACTAGCGACTCAACCCATTAAGATAGAACTACCGATGGGGTTAGTGTTGTGACTCAAGAGATTTTGTTAAGAGAGTCCTTAGTGATCCGGGGTAGAGAGTTAATCGTTGACTTAATAGTTTTCGATATGCCCGATTTTGATGTGATTACGGGCATGGACTTCCTAGGGAGATATGGAGTAGAGATTGTGTCGGAAAAAAGAAGGCGAGGTTTAACCTTGATAGTGGAGATAAGTTTAGTTTTGGAGAAGGCCATCAGTTGAGCATGCTGATTAGTAATGTGAAAGCCAGGAAGATGTTGAGAAAGGGGTGTTCGGGTTATATTGCCCATGTAGTGCAAAGTGGTGATGTTCCCCAGTTAGAGATTCAGAGGGTGCCAGTAGTTCGAGACTTCCTAGATGTATTTCCGGAAAAGGAATTAGGGTTTTGCCTCAAGAGAGGGAGGTAGAGTTTAGTATCGAACTAGCACCGGGGGACAGCACCAATATCTAAAGCCCCTTATCGAATGGCCCCAGCTGAGCTCCAAGAACTAAAGAAGCAACTCCAAGAGCTTTTAGATAAAGGCTTTATCCGACCAAGTCATTCCCCTTGGGGAGCTCCAATCCTGTTTGTGAAAAAGAAGGATGGATCACTAAGGATGTGTATTGATTATAGGGAGTTGAATAAAGTTACAGTGAAGAATAAGTACCCATTACCCCGGATAGATGACCTTTTTGATCAGTTGAAAGGAGCGGCAGTGTTCTCCAAAATTGATTTGAGGTCTGGGTATCATCAAGTAAGAGTGGTTGAGCAAGATGTGGCTAAGACTGCCTTTCGTACAAGATACGGGCATTATGAATTTGTAGTGATGCCTTTTGGCTTGACTAATGCCCCTTGATTTTATGGACTTGATGAACAGGGTATTCCATGAGTATTTGGATCAATTCATTGTTGTCTTCATCGACGACATTCTGATTTACTCAAAGTCAAGAGAAGAGCATGAGAAACACTTGAGATTAGTATTGCAACGGCTGAAAGAAAAGAAGTTGTGTGCTAAATTTTCTAAGTGTGAGTTTTGGCTTAACCAAGTGATATTCTTGGGTCATACCGTGTCGAAGGAAGGGATTTTGGTAGATCCAGTAAAGTGCGGGCAATCTGGAGGTGGCGAGCGAGCAGTGAAAGAAATCGGGAGTTTCTTAGGCTTGGCAGTTACTACCCAGGGCGATTTGTAAGCGGGATTCTTGATTGGCTAAAGGCCCAAGATTGGCTGACTCTTACCAAAGCAGAAGACTCCTTTTTATCAGTGAGCGGCATGTGAAGAAAGCTTTCAAGAGTTGAAGAAGAGGCTAACATCGCTCTGTGCTAGTGTTACCACGGGAGGGTGTAGATTATGACATTTATACGCACCTCTTTGCTGCGGGGACTTGGTCTTTGTGTTGATGCGATTAGGGTAGGGTTATAGCTTATGCTTCGTCAATTGAAAGAGTACGAGACCGAGATACCCTACGCATGACTTAGAGTTAGCAGTGGTCTTTGCCTTAAAGATTTGGAGGCACTACCTTTATGGTGTGAAGAGTAATATCTACACCGATCATAAGAGTCTAAAGTACTTCTTCACTCAAAAGGAGTTGAATATGAGGCGAGAAGGTGGTTAGAGTGGTCAAGGATTATGATTGTGAGATCAAGTAGGCCAATGTAGCCGAGAAAAGCCCATGTTTTCCGGCTTACAGGCGAGAAAGAGTTAATAGAAGATTTGTCTAAGGAGCAGATCGAAGTGGTTCGGGACGGTAATTGCCCACCTAGAGGTACTCCCTTTACTAGACGAAATTAGAGAAAAGCAAATGGCGAGATGAGTGGTGTCGGAAAACAAGTTCAACAAGTGCGTGAGGGCAAGACATCGAGTTCTTTGTGAGAGATGGTGTCCTCTGAGAAATCGGTTGTGCATTCCTCCAAATGAGGAGTTGAAAGAGAAAATTCTTACGGAGGCTCATGACACACCGTACACCGCTCATCCCAAGGAGCAACCAAGATGTATCAGGATATCAAGAAAGGCTATTGGTGGTCGGGTATGAAGAAAGACATTGCGAGTTTGTAGCTAAATGCCTAACTGTCGGCCTGGGTGAAAGCAGAACACCAAGCAAGTCCGTCGGGGTTGCTTCACCCATTGAGGTATCCCAGTGGAAATGGGAGAGCATTTCGATGGATTTTATCACGGGTCTCCCCAGTACGAGAGGGTATAATGCTATATGGGTGATTGTGGATAGGTTAACCAAATCAGCCCATTTCCTCCCGAGAAGGAAAGTACCTCTACGATCGGCTTGGCCCCGTGATTTACCTCGGGGAGGGGATAGTCGGATTGCATGGTGTGCCCAAGACTATAGTATCGAGATAGAGATTCCGGTTGTTTATTTATTACTTTGGACAAGCTTACGAGGAGGTTTGGGTACCCGTTTAGCATTCGATCCTATCATCCTCGACAGATGGCCAAACCGAGAGGGAACGAATCAGGTGCTCGAGGATATGTTGAGCTTTGTTGCATGGATTACAGTATCTGGCATGAGATGTTACCCCTTAGTGGAATTTGCCTACAATAACGGTTATCGATACAATTAGAATGGCGTCTTACAAGGCTTTGTATGATAGACGGTGTAGGTCTCCGCTTCATTGGGATGAAGTAGGAGAAAGAGATGAGTTGAGTACCGCTCTTGGGCCAGAGATGACTCAGAAGCTAGTAGAAGATGTGAAGTTGGTCGAAATAGAATGAAACAAGCCCAAGATCGACAGAAGAGTTATGCCGATTTGAAGAGGAAAGAGGTAGAATTCCAAGTAGGCGATAAAGTATTTCTGAAAGTTTCCCCTTACAAGCGAGTAATGCGCTTCGGAAGCAAAGGGAAACTAGCACCGAGGTATGTAGGTCCTTTTGAGGTCTTGCAACGAGTGGGGAAGGTGGCCTATAGATTGGTACTACCCACCTAGCATGGACGGGGGTGCACGATGTCTTCCATGTCTCGATGCTACAAAAGTATGTAAGTGATTCCCTCCACATCCTGAGCGTAGAAGACGTTGAAGTAACAGAGAATCTAGTATATGAAGAACGTCCAGTTCAGATTCTAGATCGAAGGGTTAAGAGCTTGAACAAGAGTGTTCGCTAGTTAAGGTCCTTTGGAGGAATCACAAAGTGGAAGAGGCCACTTGGGAAGTAGAACGGGACATGCAGAATCGCTTCCCAGAGTTATTTGCATGAATTTCGGGGACGAAATTCTTTTAAGGGGGGAAGAATTGTAACGCCCCGCTTGAGGTACGTTGTTACTGTTTCCTCTTTCGCTCTTATTTTGAGTTGATTTTGGTGTTATTGTTTGATTTAGTGTTGTGTTGAATGGTTGCCTGAAATTGGTTGAAAACGAAGAAATTCAGTGCAGTGCCCTGGCAAGGGCGAAGAAGAATCTTCGCCGGCGAAGAGAGGTTGAAGCCTCGGGGAAGCTGCAGATTAGGGCGCCGCGGCGGCAGAGGTTTCTTCCGCGCGGCAGCCGAATAAAATGTTGATTGAGTTTTAGATATTTTCTTCCTTAAGGACAATTTGACCTTTCTACCCCTCATTAGCAGGAAAAGTGGGGAGTTAAGTGTAAGGAATTTTCATGGAGAATATGTTGTTATGGGGGTGAGTTTGTAAAGAATCAAAGGATATGGATGGAATTCCCAAAGAAGATTAAGGGCAAAATGGGAATGAGTGTGTTTATATTTCATTAAAAGGAATTAGAATCAAAGAAACCCCTCATTCTCTTCTTCTAAAACGCAACTTCCCATCCTTACTCCTCTCAACTTCTTCTTCTTTGATCAAGGTATTCCAAGGGGTTTTGAAGTGATTTGGGGTGGAAAAGTAACCCAAGGCTTTCTAAGGTAAGGATTTCTCCTTAAGTTGTGTGATTTGTGAGTTTTAGTTCATTTTGGTATTTGAGGGTTTTCATTCTTTTGGTTAAGATAAGAGGAAAAGTCAAGCTAAGCAAGTGAAAGGAAGGATTTGTGAAGTCTCTACATAGCAAGTAAGTAAACCCAACCCAAGTTGAGATTTATGAATTTTTCTTGATTAGGGTTTTGATAAAAAATGATGTATGTATGTGATATGCATGTATTATAGCATGTATGAAGGATTAAATAGAGATTTCTATGCTTTAGAGTGTTAATACCTTGCAAATTTCGAAATGGGTTGTTGGTTTGGCAAGGTAGTTGAGATGGAATTTAAGGGGTATTATGGATCCCCTTTTTGGAAGTGTTTTCTATGGCAGGTTTTATGGCTTTGTGAAGGGGTTCTTCCCCATTTTGGATGGTTAAGAAAAGTTTTAGAATCATGGCTATAATAGAGTTTTATAGTGCACATGAGTTGTTTGATGAAATGCCTAATAGAGGTTTGAGTATGAGAAATGAACCTTAATTCTTGCAACATTGCATGTTGGCATTTCATAAGTGCATTAGTAGTGATGAACCATCCATAGGCACTAATTGTGCATTGAAAAATGATCTAAGAAAGTGTAAGGAAATGGTTTATGCAATTACCCTATGAGTAGAGAGCTTAGTGGGTAAAATTACTCTAAGGGTAGAGAGCATTGAAAAATGCTACAATAGAGTGAATTAGAAGAGTGGTATAGTTGGGATGATGCTTTGTGATCATCACCCCGATCATAGGGGAATCGGATTGATGCTTTGTGATCATCATCCGAATAGCCCATTAGAGAGATGGGTCGACGTTTTGTGATCGTCACCCGATGAGTAGTAGAAATGAGTAGATGCTTTGTGACCACTACCCGGTTAGTTAAGAGATATGTAGGTTGATGCTTTGTGATCATCATCCAACGGCTAGTAGAAGCGGGTTGATGCTTTGTGACCATCACCCGATAGTGACTAGAGACGGGTAAATGCTTGGTGATCGTTACCCAAAATCCATGAGGAACGGGTAGGTGCTAGGTGACCTCCACCCGATAGTTAGAAAGAACCGAGTTGATGCTTTGTGATCCTCACTGGCAGTGACTAAAAAACGGGTTGGTATTGTGTGAATTCCACCCGATAGCCATAGAGAGTGAGATGGTGTTGTGTGAACGCCATCCTAGGCCGTACCTCCTCGAAGATGAGGCTATGATGTTATTAGAAACAGAAATAGAATCAGAATAGCAAAAAGGAAAGAATTAAGAGTTTTATACGGGGACAGACAGAGAGAGAGTTTTACTTACTGAGCATTATTTTGTGCTCACCCCGTTATTTTCCTTTGTGGATGCAGGTTCTAGGTGATGCAATCGGAGGGGCATCGGGCAGCCGAAGAGATAGCTACTTTGTTTCCCCTGTTTTGTCTTTTAAAATACATTTTTGTAAACAGTACTCTTTATGTATAAAAGACACATGCTTACTAATGAAAAGAAAAACTTTGGGCCCAATTTTCTATTGTTATTATGCATGCATTGTACAGTTTTCAGTAGATGTTACATTAGTTTTGGGGTAGGGAATAGATTTTGAGTTTAAGGGTATATTGGCTGGAAACCGAATGCCGCCTTAAAAGCGCCTAGCGAAGACTTGGCGACCTCGAGTTTAACAACGCGCGTACACCTTAAAGCGTAAAATCTATTTTAAGGGTATATTGGAGGTGGAAACCGATGCTGCTTTAAAAGCGCCTAGCAATACCCTTGCGATCTCGGGTTTAACAACGCCGCGTACACCTTAAAATCTATTTTAAGGGTATTTTGTGTTGTATTTTTCTTTTGGTTGCTTTGTTTTGCCGATGATGAATTGTTAAATCAATGATGAGAATAAGATTGTTGAATTTTTATTTTTGAGAAATGTTAAGCATTGCTTCAAGTTTACGTTTATTGACTGGATTTTGATTGAGGTTTGTTGAGTGGTTCAACCATGATTTTCATTTTTCCGGCATGCTTAGATTCATTTTATGCGATTAGGTAAAGTCTTGATAATGTTGGTGGACTTTAGAACCTAGTTGAGAAATGCTTGAGGCGAAATTCTAGGATTAGACATGGTTGAGGAAATGATTTAGGCATTTTTCGGAACGTTTGAGCCTTTCTAGCCAACCCATGAATGAAATTGTCCCTAGTCACCCATTTGAGCCATTTGAACTTTGCTTTATTTTTCTTGGAAAACAACGAATTGTAAATTCCTTTTTTACCCTAAACAACCGTATCGCACCCTTTAGGAGAATTCGGTCCTAGTGCAAAACAAAGAACGAAACGAGTGTACAAATGAGTAAAAGATTAGTTTGGGGGTTAAGAGAAGAAAAATGAAGAAGAGACCAAAAAGAATGATGTGGGGGTTGAGAGAAAAGTATAAAAACAAATGAGGTAGTCACCTCAATTCGATTCTATTGATTGTGTGCTCTTAGAAAAAAAAAAAAATAGCAAGTAAAAAAAATATATATATATATATATATATATATATATATATATATATTTTGAACACAATGCGGCCTAGTTTAAGGGTATACCGGCTGGAAACCAGAACCCGCCTTAAAAACTGCCTAGCAGTATTTGGCGACCTCAGGTTTAACAACGCCACGTACACCTTAAACGAGTCCCCCCTGCATTTATGGTATTCAAAAGTTTTTAAGGATACGCGTTTGAAAGCTGTGAACTAGTGGACATGTCGATTGGTGTTGAGAAAGTGTGGGTTTCGATGTGAATTGAGTTTTGCTTTAGGATAACCGAGTTCTCTTACTTTGTTTCCTATCCTTTTATTGGAGCCCATGACCCGAGCCTAACGTTACAAGCTTTTAAAGACCTTTTGATTCTCATCTGTGCTTAGTCCTCATTAGTGGAGAGTAGTTCGATATTTAGGCTTATGGAGTCTGCCACCATTTGATAAACTTTAAAATTTTTGCATAAAATAAACCGGGAAGTTGGAATGTGGATTGAAGTGGGGATCACCTACTTGGTGGACCGATTGAGAAAAGACAGTCGATGTAGCTTATAACTTCTTGGAATGTCGAACATTTCCTGATAATAATTTTTCAACAATTTGTGAGACATGTGCAATTTCTAGGCAATTCATATTGGCATTTGAGTTTTGTTGATTTTGGTTTTTCAGTTTGTTTGTGTGTTTTCATGTTTTTGTTTTTGGTTGTTGTCTTTGTTTTCGTTAGTTTTGTATTGTATGCTCGGGGACGAGCATCTCTTTAGTTTGGGGGTAGTTGATAATCCGTAAATTATACAGTTTTTATTTGATCTTTGTGTCGGATTTCAGGTACTTTCTAGTGCATTTTTACCTGAATTGGTGTTTAATTCTTTACTTTTCGTGTTTCAGGTTAAAATGGACTTTTTGAGCGAATAAAGACAAAATTTGATAGTTTTGACTCAGAAATGAGCGGATTTCAGAAGATAGGAGAGTTCCGGAGCAGGACAACGCACGATGAAGCTTGTTTCAAGGAAGAGAGAAAGAAAATCGAAGATTCGAACGCAAGCAAGAGAGGCGCTTCAGAAATTTCAGAACTTTTGAAGGAGCTTCGCCCCGACGAAGAAATTGTCTTCTCCGCGGCGAAGTAAGACAGAGACGATGTGGAATTTTTCATTCTTCGCTGCGGCGACATTCAACTTATTCAGTTTTGTAAACGCACAGTTTCGTGTTGTGCGTATTTTTTGCTGGGTTTTTGGACTAAGTATAAAAGAAAAACTTAACCTTTTGGCCAAGGAGCTTCAGCTTTTTAGGTTTAGCCGTTTTTATACTTTTCTTAGAGAAAAGTTTGCAGTTTTTCGGATTGTAGAAGGAAAGATTCAGATTTTTACTAGAAGATTCATCTTTTGGGGAGATTTCTTATCTTTCATCTCAGTTGCATTATGTTTAACTTGTTTATTTCTATTTGTCGTTTTTGTAGTGTTAATTTAGCTATGAACTAATCTTCTATGGGTTAGGGTTTTGATTGTAGTTTGGATTTTACATGGGTTAAGTATTTGATTGTGTTATTTCCATGTGAATAAGCGTTGGTTGTGTGTTACTCTGAATTTAAATGCTGAATGTGATGAACATGATGAGATTGAGAAATAATTCATGTTAGGCTTCTTGGGTAATCACCATTATAGTAATGGATGCTAGAGATAGATTCAAGAATTAATGAAATCAATTTAGGATTCTTGGGCTTAATGATTTTAGAATTATTAACCTTCAATTTGTTGGGTGCGGAACGTTAAAAAGGATAAATAGGAAAACATAGCCCGAGAGGGTATGTTAACATATTAGTGAATCCGATTTACAACCATTCCGCATGAATGTGAAAATAGTGTAACTCTTAGGTTTAACCCATAAAAGTCCAAACGAAGTCAAAACCCTACCCGTTTTACTTGAATTGATATTCTGTGTTTCATTTTGCTTTCTTAGTTAAGATTTAATTCTTTGTTTAATTTCAGTTTTGTTTTCTTTTTCATTAAAATTGCTCCCACCAATCCAAAGAAGTCGATTACTTCAACTTGATAACGTTAGGAAACTTAGTGCTTTGCTACAGTCCTCGTGGGAACGATATCCTACCCATCACTCTATTACTTGAGCGACTAGTATACTTGCTATTTTTGCATGTTGTAGTAAACACGCATCAGTCAGTCCAGTGAACTTACTATAGCAAGCACCCATATGTTGCACCAGGTTGTCAGCAAACAACCTTGACAAGTGAGATCAGTCACTGCCTTTCAACAAGGTCGTTCAACACTATGATAGGCCTTATCAGACATTCGTGCCCTTGGTCACAATAATACTGGGGCTATGAATGTTTCTGGAATGGCCACCATATGTGTTCATAGGATTCTCACTATCAAGACTTGAAACACTTGATACCCTCGTCATGGTTCTACCATTCAAAGGACATATATCAATACATACAGCTATGGTTTACATGATATAGTAGATGATGCCTTTTATTAATTAATAAACATTACTACAAAGAGTGAATTCCACAATAATTGATTGGCTCTAGGGCACCTACTCTAACAATCTCCCACTTGCACTATAGCCAATCATTCATGTATTTAATACCAAATGACCTCAAGTGTTGTTCATGCTTTTGCTACGACAGAGGCTTTGTCAATAGATCTACGAGATTGTCGTCAATATGCACTTTACTGATCTACATGTCTTTCTGTGCAGCAATTTCTTTGATGAGATGGAATCGTTTGAGTATGTGTCTAGACTTTTGGTGAGACCGTGGTTCCTTAGCTTGAGCTATTGCTCTATTGTTATCATAATAGACGTCTATTGGATCAACAATCGTGGAGACCATACCAAGTTTGGTAATGAACTTCTTTATCTAGACTGTCTCTTTGGCCGCATCAAATAATGCAATATACTCAGCCTCTATTATAGAATCTGCTATAGTGCTTTGCTTGGAGCTCTTCCATCTCACTACACCCCTATTAAGACAAAATACAAACCCAGATTGCGAACGATAATATCTTTGTCCGTTTGGAAACTAGCATCACTATATCCTTGTACAGTGAGCTCATCTTCCCCTCTATAAACCAAGAACATATCCTTAGTCCTCTTCAAGTACTTAAGAATGTTCTTGACAGCCATCCAATGACGCTTACTTGGATTCGATTGATATCTGCTACAAGCGCTCAAAGCACATGAGACATCAATCCAAGTACATAACATGGCATACATGATGGATCCAATCGCTGATGCATATGAGATCCTCTTCATCCTATCTCTCTCATCTTGTGTTTTAGGACACATATCCTTAGAGAGATAAATGCCATGTGACATCGAAAGAAATCCCTTCTTGGATTCTTCCATACTAAATCTTTTCAGTACCTTGTCAATGTATGTACTCTGACTTAGGCCAAGAAACCTACGCAATCTATCACGATAGATCTTTATTCTGAGGATGTAAGCCGCTTCTCCTAAGTCCTTCATGGAGAAGCATTTGGATAACCAAGTCTTTACCAATTGCAATTTCGATATGTCATTCCTGATCAGAAGTATGTCATTGACATACAATATTAGGAATGCCACTACGCTTCCACTCACTTTCTTGTAAAAACAAGCCTCATCTTCGTTCTTGATGAAACCGAATTCTTTTACAGCTTCATCAAAACAAATGTTCCAGCTCCTTGAATCTTGCTTGAGTCCGTAAACGAACCTCTGTAACTTGCACACCTTGTTAACTTATCCATCAAGAATGAAACTATCAGGTTGAGTCATATACACATCCTCTTCAAGGTTTCTATTCAAGAAAGCAGGTTTGACATCCATTTGCCAAATCTCATAGTCATGATATGCAACAATTGCAAGTATAATCTAGATGGATTTAATCATGGCAACTGGCGAAAAGGTTTCTTCACAGCCAACACCATGAATTTGTTTGAAACCTTCGGCAACCAGTTGTGCCTTATATGTATACACCTTACCATCCATGTCAGTATTCTTCTTGAAGACCCATTTACACCCTATGGGTTTTACCCCTTCAAGTGGATCCACCAGAGACCACACTTGGTTTTGGTATATGGAGTCCATCTCAGATTTCATGGCTTCTAGCCATTTAACGAAATTTGGATCCGATATAGCGACTTCGTAGGTTCTGGGTTCATTGTCTTGGTAGATCGATACGTCACCATGTTGAGTCACGAGATAACCGTATCTCTCGGGATCACAATGCACTTTCCTAGATCTATGTAGCTCTTGTGCTATCTGAGGTGGTTCACTTTGATCCACAAATTATGGAGTAACCTCCTCGCGATGTTCAACCACCTCCTGTGGCACATCTTCCCGTCCTTCATCTAATGTATCTTGTGGTACTAGAACTTCTTAGGAAAAAATTATTTTCTAGGAAGACACCAGTATGAGCGACAAAAAATTTGCGCTCTTTTTGGTGGTAGAAATAGTATCCTTTGGTCTCCTTAGGATACCCCATAAATATACATTTACAGGATTTCGGGCCCAGCTTGTTCGAAGTCAATTTCTTGACATAAGCTTCACAACCCCAAATCCTTAGATAAGACAAGTTGGGCTTTCGCCCGTTCCATAATTCAAATGAAGTCTTATCTACAAACTTTGACAGCACATAGTTCAAAACGCGAGTCACAGTCTCTAGGGCATAACCCCATAATGATGCAGATAGATCACTAAAACTCATCATGGACCTAACCATATCAAGTAAGGTCTTATTCCTCCTTTCGGACACTCCATTGTGTTGGGGTGTGTACAGAAAGGTGAATTGTGATACTATCCCACATTCCTTCAGGTATTCAAAAAACCTTGAGCATAAGTATTCACCTCCTTGATCCGACTGAAGAGCTTTAATACTTTTGCGCAAGATATTATATACCATTCCTGAATTCTTTGAATTTATCAAAGACTTCATATTTATGTCTTATAAGATAGACATAACTATATCTACTGAAATCATCAGTAAATATGATGAAGTATGAATATCCACCTCTAGCTTCAACTGTTAGTGGACCACATACATCACTATGGATGATGCCTAACAGTTCAGTACCCCTTTCACCTTGTCCTGTGAAAGGAGACTTGGTCATCTTGCCTAAAAGGCATGATTCGCATACCTCAAATGACTAGAAGTCAAACGGGTCCAAAACTCCATCCCTTTGAAGTTTTGCAATGCTAGTCTGTTTAACATGACCTAATCTACAATGCCAGAGGTATGTCTGGTTTCGATCACTATGTTTAGCTCTCTTGGTTTCAATATTGAGAATATCCTTATTGTTTAAATCAAGAACATATAACCCCCGTTATATAACCTTGCCATTCCAAATAGATTACCATTCAAACTAAAGGATAACAATTCATTAGAAATCTCAAAATGATATCTTATATTATTCAAAGCGGATATCGAAATAATATTTATGGAAATAGAAGGTACGTAATAATAGTTCTAAAGTTCCAACAACAAGCCCGAAGGCAAAGATAAACAATAAGTTCTTACAGCCACATGTGCTCAATTTCTAACTCATAGATCCACTTCTCCCTTGCGAGCAATCTACTCTACCTTAGTCCCTACACATCAGTGCAAATGTGAGTACCACATTCTGTGTTAATGACCCAAGATGTTGACGGAGAGAAGTTAATCTCAATCATGAACATACCTGAAGTCAAAGTTTCTGACTTCTTCTTATTGGCGAGGAAAGCCTTGCAGTGCGTTCTCTAGTGGCCAAGCTTGCCACAATAGAAGCAAATTACTTTCCCGCCCTTTCCAACGCCACTCTCAGGCCTAAGAGCACACTGTCATTTAGGTTTGGACTTTGGGTTTGGCCTTGGCCTTTCCCTTGCCCTTGCCCTTGCCCTTGCCCTTATCCTTACCTTTTCCTTTACTAGCAAAAACTAGTAAGATAGGCTTGGACCTTTTCATGTCCTGCTCTGCAGTCCTTAGCATGTTTAGAAGCTCTGATAGGGGTTTCATCATCATGTTCATGTTGAAGTTCATTATGAACAATGCAAAAGAATTAGGCAAAGATTGCATAATTAAATCCACTTGTAATTCTGCATCCAACCCAAACCCCAAAGTCTCAAGCCTCTCTATGTGCTTTATCATTTTGAGCACATAAGGGCCAACTTTGACTCCCTCAGTCATGCGACTTCCAAACAGTGCTTTCGACACCTTGTACCTCTTATGTCGAGCATTTCCTTCGAAAAGCTCTTTGAGGTGCAGAATAATAGAAGCATCGTCCATATTCTCATGCTACTTTTGCAGCCCATGTGTCATTGATGCTAACATCAAGCATTGAACGCCATCTGGATCATCAAGGAACTTTTGATAAGTATCCTTCACTTCCTAAGTGGCGTCAGGACCAGGTTCAGCCTTGTATGGCTTATCAAGGATATACAATCTCTTTTCAGACTTTAGTATAATCTAAAGATTACGGTACCAACCTGAGAAATTGGATCCATCTAGCCTGTATTCTTTCTCGATTATCAGTCATAGGTTCATAATGCTCATTTTGGTGAATCTACAGTTACAAAAAAGTAAAAGTCATTATAATGTTTATTAACGTTTAATATGGTCTTTTATTAAACAATGCTCCCACTATTTTCCTCAAGTCAATAGCCCTCACTATTAACTCGGGAAAGCCTGTTGGCTTTCCTAGTGGACTGAGATCCCATCTGGTCTATTTCAAACCTTCGCTGTGGCAAACAAGCCAAAATGGGTTGATTAGGTAGGCCAACAAACTTAATCCACACTAGTTGATAGCTCATACTATCAACCTCAAATGACGAAAATTCTTGAAGCCGACATTACTTCTATGCTTGAAGCCGACATTACTTCTAGCTGTAAGATTTACCAAAATACCCCTTCGTCAACAAATGATGAAAATGCCCCTAACTAGTTATCTTCTTTAAATTGCATTTTATATGTATGACCTGAAGGCTCCTCATCATGTAGGTAGTGAGTAATATCGTGATCAACACCTTACTAATTGTCTCACTACACACAGGCCAAGATTGGCCTCTAGTAAGGCATCATGGCCACCCGATAGATTCTGATTCAGCGTCTTCGCTACCTGTTAATGGTATGGTTGCCGTGCAATTAAATCCTTTCATCATCTATTGTCTAATCAAGGTTTGAAGCATAAAAGTAAAGTCAACTTCAAGTATAAACCTCCTTGACATATTCAGATTCGGTTATCGAGCTAATTAACCAACCGAGCATCAACTTAATTCCACTGTGGCCACAGATTCCAAGTGTTAGAGTACGTGCACTAGAGCCAACGATTTAGCTATTGTAAACTCATTTCAAATTAATGAATAAAAGACATCGCTTGTTTGTGAGCATATACTATAGCATATATTTACTGCACGTAAAGAAAATAGTATGTCCTTAGAAAGGTTGGAACTAGTGACAAGAGAATTAAGTGTTATGCACCTTAATTGTGAGAACCCTATGAGCATAAGGTGACCCTTCTTAAACGGTTTGTAGTCATAGTATAAATCTGACTAAGGACATAGATTATATGAGGAGACTATCTTCGCGTTGATCGACCATATCAAAAGGTAGTGACAGATCTCACATGTCAAGGTTGTGGGCATCAACCTAATGCAACGCATGGATGCTTGCTTGTGCAAGTACATTGGATTGACCCATCTGAGGATTCCACACGAGATGGTAAACCTAATGTCTATGGAATATATCCTCTTACAGATGGTGGTGCATATGGTCCTTCTACTTGAGATCACCAAAGCGCTGTGTGTAAATATCGATGTGATTTGACAGTAGCCTAATGTCGTCTCTTTTAGGGATTACCAAAACAGTGGTGATTGGTTACATTGAGAAGTACACTATGGCTATGGTGGATCAACAAATGATTCATTTCTCTCGATTACAAAAGATCTTATCTTGGCTAGATATTTGGTTAAAGAACTATGACCTCAAATCCGTGGCTACAGTGGAATCGAGTTGGTGCTCAAATCCAATAGTTGCCAGATTCAAGAACCAAATATAGAAAATGTCAAGGTAGCTTTTGAGGTAGACACTATTTTTGTACCTCAAACCTTGATGAGATAAAAGATGATGAAACGGATTGAATTGCACAGTAACCATACCGAAGACAAGTTAAGCCTAAATCGTTGATTCTTTACTTATTGGAGAATCATGATGTCTTGCTAGAGGTCAATCTTGATTGGTGTACGAAAACACTAATTGCTTGATGCTTAATTAGTTATCGGGACGTTGCCGGCAAAGTGAAGAGCCTGTGGGTCACACACATAGAAGGTAGTTAAGTTAGAAATGGAAATGGAAGGACAATCTTGTCCTTCGGCCAAAAGGGTATTTTGGTAATTTGGGAGTCCAGGGGCATTTTCGTCATTATGGGCGAAAAGGGCACTTTGGTAATTTTGCTAAGGGGTTGACGCCATTATCCAATTTATTGGGAGAATTTTTAGCAAAATTGGAATCATATTAATTTTAATTAATATGGAGAATATATATTTAATTCAATTAAATATATATTAAAACTCATCTATTAAATATGATAAATACATATGGATTAAATAAATATTAATATTTATTTAATTAGATTATGTATTTATAAGGAATTAAATAGATAGGAATATTTATTTAATTAGGATTCATATTTAAGGAGAATATGTTTGAGAGATATTATAATCCCTTATATCAAGGATTGCAATCCAATTCAAATAGGAATTAAAAGGATTGTAATCCAATCCAAATAGGAATTAAGGATTCTTATTTGGGATTTCCTATATAAAGGGTCATTGGGTTCTGATTTCATAGAGCAATTCCTATAAAGTTAATTTTGAAAATTGAATAGTAAAATTAACTCTCCTATTCACGCCAAACCCTAGCCACCTTGTGAGTTTTTCTCACACAAATTTCTTCCACCTTCACTAGCTTAAGCCCTATGGTTGATCTAGCAGTCAATCCTAGGGTGATCCCGAACCTGCCTTCATGTGGATACCGACGGACTCAATCCTACGTTGGACTGATAGCGACTAGTAAGAAAGATCCAGAGGAGGAGTCGCCAACGAAGGTAAATCACATAACCTTGTATGGTTTTATATGTTGATTATTCAGTCTGAATCGTGATCTTGGGTAATGGAATCATGCCATGGCAAGATTTTTTTTTTTTTTTTTTTTTTTGGTTGTTATTCCGTGCTTGCCACGACATGGTTCCTACATTGTGGTCATTGTCCTTTACCACAATCCCGCCAAGATAATTTCTCTTGAACCCAGGAGTGATGAATCCTTTGTCAATCCACCATAGTCTTGATGTACTTCTCAATGTAGCCAATCACTACCGTACTAATAACCTTATCAGGATTACATTTGGCTAGTGTCTAACTATACCAACATGTACACACTGTGCTCCAGTGATCTCAAGTCTAAGGACCACATGCACCATCATCTGTTAGAGGATGTATTCCATGGACATTGGGTTTACCATCTATATGGAATCCTCTGATGGGCCAGTCTGGTGAACTCGTGAACAATAAGCACGCATGCGTCGCACCAAGTTGTGACTAACAACCTTGACTTGTGAGATCTATCACTACCATCCAATCGGGTCGTTCAATGCTATGATAGCTTTACTGTATTATCTGTGCCCTAGGGTCAGGATAATACTAAGGCTACAGATGTTTTTAGAATGGCTACCATAAGTGATCATAGGGATCTCATAATCAAGACTTATCATTGTTTGATTCACTCGTCACGGTTTAACCACTCTAAGGGCATATATTAATACATATGAAATATGCTTTACATAACATAAACGATGCTTTTTATAGATTGAATAATCATGATCCACAGAGTCAACATACAACAATATGATTGGCTCAGGGGCACCTACTCTAACAATCTCCCATTTGCACCTATAACCAATCATTTACGTATTTAATACCAAATGAAGCCAAGTGCCTATCATGCTTCTGCTGCAACAGAGCTTTAGTAAGCGAATCTGAGATGTTATCACCAGTAGGTACTTTTCCTATTTGGACATCTCCCCTCTAAACAATTTCCCTAATAAGGTGGAAATGTCTGAGTATGTGTTTGAATCTTTGATGAGACGGTGGTTCCTTGGCCTGAGCAATGGCCTTATTGTTATCATAGAATATTTGTACTGTATCAACAATGCTTGGAACCACTCTAAGTTCAGTTATGAACTTCCTGATCCAAACCGCCTCTTTGGTAGCATCTGACAATGCAATATACTCAACCTATGTTGTAGAGTCAGCTACAATACTCTGCTTTGAGTTTTTCCAGCTCACTACAACTCCATTAAGACAAAAGAAAAAACTTGATTGTGATGGAAAATCATCTCTGTCCGTTTGAAAACTAACATCACTGCATCCTCTTATAGTGAGTTCATCCTCTTCTCTATAAACCAAGAACATATCCTTAGTTATTTTCAGGTGCTTAAGAATGTTCTTGACAGCGATCTAATGACGCTCACCTGGATCTAATTGATATCTACTACAAATGCTTAAAGCATATGACATATCAATCCAAGTACATAACATGGCATACATAATGGATCCAATAGCGGATGCATATGGAATCTTGTTCATCTTATCTCTCTCCTTAAGTGATTTCGAACACATGTCCCTCGAGAGATAAACATCATGTGACATAGAAAGGGATCCCTTCTTGGATTCTTCTATACTGAATCTCTTTAGTACCTTGTTACTGTATGTACTCTGACTCAAGCCAAGCAACCTATGAGATCTATCACGATAGATCTTGATACTGAGAATGTAGTCTATTTCTCCTAAGTCCTTCATGGAGAAGCACTTGGATAACCAAGTCTTTACCGTCTGCAAGTTCAGTATATCATTCCAATAAGTACTATGTCATCGAAAAATAATACTAGGAATGTCATTGCGTTCTTACTTAACTTCTTGTACACACAGGGCTCATCTTCATTTTTTATGAAATCGAATTCCTTAACGGCTTCATCAAAATGAATGTTCCAGTCCTTGATGCTTGCTTAACTCCATAAATGGACCTTTGCAACTTGCATACCTTCTCTGTCTGTCCTTCAAGAACGAAACCATTGAGCAGTGTCATATAGACATCCTCTTCAAGGTTTCCATTCAGAAAAGCAGTTTTGACATCTATCTGCCAAATTTCATAATTATGGTATACAACTATTACTATTAGTGAAAAGGTTTCACCATAGTCCATGCCATGCTTTTGCTTGAGACCTTTTGCAACAAGCTGTGCCTTATAGGTATGCATGTTACCTTCCATGTCTATCTTCTTCTTGAAGACCTATTTACATCCTATGGGTTTTATCCCATCAGGTAAATCCACCAATGTCCATACTTGGTTCTAGTGGAGTCCATTTTGGATTTCATGGCTCAAGTCATTTAGCAGAGTCTGAATCTGATACAACGTCATTGTAGGTTTGAGGTTCATCGTCTTAATAAACCAATACGTTGCCGTGTTGAGTCACAAGAAAATCATACCTCTCGGGCTCATGATGTCCTCTACCAGACCTACGTAGTTCCTGTGTAACCTGAGTTGGCTCACTTTCTTCCACAATCTGTGGAGTGACCTCCTCCTGATGTTTCTCAATTCTTGGTGGTATATCTGCTTGTTCCTCATCAGCCATATCTTGTAGAGTATGAACTTCACTGAGGTTGACCTTTTTATCTCCTATACTATTTTGGATAAATTCCTTTTCCAAGAATACCCTAGATCAAGCTACAAAAACCTTTCGCTCTTCTAGCTGGTAGAAATAGTATCCCGTGGTTTCCCTAGGATATCCTACAAAGATACATTTGTCAGATTTTGGGGCAAGCTTATTTGACGTCAATTTCCTAACATAAGCACTACAACCCCAAATTCTCAAATAAGACAACTTGGGCTTTCGCCCATTCCATAGTTCACATTGAGTCTTATCCATTGAAATGGACGACACACGATTTAGTGTGTGAATCGCAGTCTCCAAGGCATAGCCCTAGAATGTTGTGGATAGATCAGTAAACTCATCATCAAATAAACCGTATCAAGTAAAGTTCGATTCCTCTTTTCTAATACACCATTGTGCTGAGGTGTGAGTTGTGATACTATCCCATATTCCTTAAGGTATCTACCAAACTTCAAGCTTAAGTATTCACCTCCTCGGTCCAACCGAAGGGCTTTAATACTCTTTCCAAGCTTGTTCTATACTTCATTCCTTAACTCTTTGAACTTGTCAAATGATTCAGATTTAGAGAAAGGAATTCCTTAACTCAAGTTACATTCAAGCGGAGTGAGATGAGAGAAAGAAGTTACATTGGAGGTTTAAAGAAAGGCAGGGCACGCAGACACTATTTTAGATTACATAACCCAAAACAATTAAACTAGGTTCGTAGGCTTATGCACCATGCATAGTCACAAACAAGAATCATGCATAAACAATCAAAATTTAAATTTGATTAGGTTGGTAAATTATTAGTTACCCCTTGAATTTCGACAGTGTTCTTTAAGTCCTACAAGTTTTAAAATTTTCATTTTAGTCCCTTACTATCGGGCCTTACTCAATTGGACCCCCAGAATGTTTTTACATGTAGCAACATTTTTTTAGAAAATTATGGATTAAAAATATCATACAACAATGCGATCACAGCCCAAAATTCAACCCATTGCATATTTATGTGGGTTGCCCAAAAAAAAAAAATTCAGATTTGGTGCACATTTTAACGTGCACCAGATCAAGCGTTTGGCTGAAAAACCAAGTGCCAACCGAGGCCAGTGCTGGGAGCACTTGGCCTCCACGGCAGCCCCAAAACAGCAGCTAATCAAGAGGACAGTAGCAGTGCATTCGCATGTGCCACTGCTGCGTGTGATAGCAGTCTTGGTATAGTCGCACAAGGCTGTTGTTGTGCCGTTTGCAATGGCACAGCCCAAGGCCACATGCTATAGCATGTCGCCAGCACTCCTCCCTATACGGCAAAGACGCATGTCGCCCGCAACTGTGATGCGCAGCATGCGCTTTGCACGCCGCCGTTGTCGCTTGTTGTCGCGCATGCGGAGCACATAAGCGCAACACACCACCTTACAAGGCACATCCTCCTTTGATTGGAATCAAGTTTTATTGATTTCGATCCCCCAAAAACAGATGAAAAAAAAAAAAACCAGATTAGAAACACATCAACCGCATCGGATTTTTAACACAAAAAAAATCAGTTTTTACACATCATGCAATAACATAATTGATAAATATCGAGATCAATTCAATCAAATGTCGAATAATAGCATAAAAGGTATAAGGAAGGCTCTGATACCACTGTTAGTCACTAATGGGGTTTAAGCAGCGAAAAACAAAAATAAAATCCCCAACAACAACATTGAACCCAAGAACCTTATACCCGATTTACATTATTTATATATGAAATGATATTGAATATAAAACTTTCATATTTCATACCAGCATTTGGAGGCTCCTTTAATCAATACGAATCGCTCGTGAACTCTCAGTATCCACATGAAGACAGGATGGCGATCGACTTGCGGTCTCAAGTGCTAGCAAGACACACAAGCAAAAAGGATGTAGAATTTTTCTTTAAGAAAAATTGTCTTCTCCACCAAGTGAAAAACGTGAGAGAGAGTGAGGTGAGTGGCTTGGATTTAATTAACGTGTTCTCTCCTTTTATTTTAATTTTAAGTTGCCTTTTTATATGCAACAAAAATTAAAACCCTAATCTAGTTAGGAATAAATTTATTCCATGACTAGAATAGTAAATCCTCATTACCAAACAAGGTAATAATCCACATGGCATCTTATTCAAATTCAACTATGATTTTCATATTCATATATTATCTTTATTAATGTCATCAAATATTAATATTAAATAATATATATATATATATAATATTTAAATATGTGAATATATTTAAATACATAATCTCACTAATTTTAATTTTATTATGAAATTAAATATAGGCAACGACCTCCGCAAATTTAATTGCACTATGAGATTACCAAAATACCCTTTCATCTCAAAAGACGAAAATATCCTTTCCATCATAAATGACGAAAATACCGTTTCATCGCAAATGACGAAAATGCTCTTTCTCACCAATTCATCCTTAATTTGTCTTCTATGTGTGTGACCCGAAGGTTCCTCATCATATCGATAGTGAGTAGTCTTGCGATTGACACCAATCAATCGTCTCACTAAACACATACCAAGATTGGCCTCTAGTAAGACATCATGGTTACCCGATAGATTCGGATTTAGCGAAACAGCTTGCCTATCAACGATATGGTTACCATGCAAACCGATCCTTTCATCATCTGTTATCTCATCGAGACTGAGGTACAAAAATAGTGTCAACCTTAGTTATCTTCGATATCTTTGTATTCAGTTATAAGACCAATGACCAGAATAATAAATTAGATTGAGCAACAACTCAATCCCACTGTGGCCACTACTTTAGTGTCATTGCCATTCACTGAATTGCGCCGTGAGATAAATTCTCCCATCCCGGGAGTGATGAATCCTTTGTTGATCCACTATAGTCTTGATACACTTCTCAATGCAACCAATCACTACCGTATTAATTAGGGGTGTTCAAAAGAACCGGTTGGAACCGGAACCGACAGGTACCCTAGGTTTGGTTCCGGTTCCTACCCAGAACCAGTTGTCAATGGGTAGGTTCCGGTTCCAAATTTTTGGAACCGTTACTGTGCGGTTCGGTTTCGGTTCCTATAGTTAGGAACCGGAACCAGAACCAGGAACCAGGAACCGAGACTAATATAAAATAAAATTAAAGATTAGGGGGGTTAATAAAAACTTTTGTAAAAAAAGTAATGTGAATACATCTATATTTATATTTTATAACATTTAAAGTAAGTTAGTTTGACTTTTGAGAATTTACCTTTACAAAGTAATGGAGTTTGTAATTTTGAATTTATAATTTGTAATTTTATTTTTGTTAACAAGTGCTAGGTGTGGGGGTATTTGTAAGTTTTTAAGGGTTTTTTTGCCATTTTAAAAACTTTTGGCGGGTCATGTAATTTTACAGGGTACCCAGAACCAGAACCAGAACCATTCTTACGAGTTACGTTGAGGGGTACCTAGGAACCAGCTGTTGGTTAACGGTTCAGTTCCAAATTTCAAGGAACCGTCGATTTCGGTTCCGGTTCCTTCAAAAAGTGCAGGGTACCCAGAACCGAACACCCCTAGTATTAATAGCTCTGAATAGAACTATGTTCTGCTGGTGTCAAACTACACCAATCGGTGCACAAGGTGCTCCAGTGATGTCAAGTCTAAGGATAACATGTAACACTATTCGTTAGAGGATTTACTCCATAGACACTAGGATTGCCATCTATATGGAATCCTTTGGCGGGTCTGTCCAATGAACTTGGCAACAGCAAGCACCAATGTGTCGCACCAGGTTGTCGACAAACAACCTTGACAAGTGATATCAGTCACTGTCTTTCGACATGGTTGTTCAACACTATGATAGCCTTACCGTATTATCTGTGTCCTTGGTCAAAATAATACTAGGGCTACGAACATTTTTAGAATGGCCACCATATGTGATCATAGGGTTCTCACTATCAAGATTTGAAACATTTGATACCTTAGTCACAGTTCTACCATCCTAAGGACATATATCAATACACACAATTATGATTTACATGATATAGAAGAAAATTGTCTTTTATTGATTAATAAACATTATTTCAGAGAGTCAATTGTACAATAATTGATTGGCTCTAGGGCACCTACTCTAACAAACACAATGTACCTTGTCAGCTCGACATTAGTCTCATGTGAATGTCTAGTTTGTTGGATGAAACTATTAGCGGGCTGTAGTGGCAAAGCCTGCTCAATGGTGTATAAACGGTCATTTGACCTAAGAAAATGGTTGACACTTCTATACCAGCCAACGAAGTTAACACCATCAAAGTTGATTCTTGTTTTGATGAACAATCACAATAACTCAATGTTGGTTGTCATTTTGAGATTCTACAAGTGAAAAATAAAGCGAGTTAATATCATGTTATAAATTTAATTAATCAAGGTCCTTTAATTAGTTAAGTGCTCCCAATATTTACTCAAGTTCTAGTAGCCTTCACTATTAAACTTGGGAAGGCCCATTGGCTTTCCTAGTGGGCCAAGATCCTTTCAATTCCGTTTTCAACCTTCGTTGATCGAATCAAGTTAAAAATGGGCTGATTTAGGTAGGCCACAAACTCAATTTATAGCTAATGGGGCCAACTATTAATCCTCAAATATAAATTGGGTAAACAAACCAACTACCTCAAGTGCAACTCTTTGATTTGTAGAGTAGATACTACATATCTTCCCGTGCATTATAAAATTGCACTTTCTCTACGTGTGCCTCTAGTATGTTTTTAACCTTCGTTGATCGAAAAGCCAAAACTACTAGTTAAGTCTAACCCGACATCATTAAGGAAAAACTCCAATGCAACTTAGCTTCCTATTGATAGAAGCATACCCTTCGTTGATTTAAAAGGTTGCGAGGATCTATGGTTTGACTAAGCCCATGATGTTCGAAGACAATTCCGGGTACCCGCCCTTTTTTGAGGGAACCGGATCGAAACTAGAACCGATCGGTTCCTTTGATTTGGAACTGGAACCAACGGTGCTGGTTTCAGGTACTCAGGAAAATATCAATTACCCCCTATTTTTAAAAACTAATAAATAAACCCTTATAAAATTACATGACACCTCTAATAGTTTTTTGAAATGACAAATACACCCTACAAACTTTACAAAAATTACAACTATTCCAATATACATTTCAACCTCCCAAAATTAAAATTACATAACACTTTAAAACTTTAAATAACACAAGTACAACATAATAACATATCAACTATCAAGTTTCATCCTCCCAAAATTAAAATTACATAACACAATAACATCACATAATAAGTTAATAACATAAAGGCCTAGAAGGAATAAATTCCTTTTGAAATGTGTGTATACAAAATAATTTAGAGGCAAACAACCTTATAGTGTGTATACAAAATAATTCTGCATTATAACAAAAATCTTCCTCCACAGTTCTTAAATATTTCAGCAATGCAATAAACAAAAAGAAGCATGAAACTTGGCACTTTCAATTCAGCATTCATAACAAAAATTTAACTTCTCTCTTTTCAATGTATTTTAACTTATAAATTAACAACACAAATAAACATACTTCCAGCACATATGCAAGACTCCATTAAAACGAAAATGCCAAATTCAGCATAATCTTTCCCACTCCATTTTACACCGTTTCTAGCACACAAAAATTACCACCCATAATCCTCAATTTATTCCAGCCAAAAACTTTCACAAGGTCGACATTCAATAAGGCATTATACCCAAACAATTTTTCAGCAATAAATCACAATCCAACACCCTTCAAATCCCCCAGCCGAAGCCATATAAGTGTACAATTAGTAAAGCATCAGTTTAACTAACATTCCAGCCACAAATTATTACATTAAACAATTCCAGCATCATTCAATTTGTGTAGTGATAAGAGTGTAATTTAGATATTTTTATTCCTTCCATATTATGTTTTTTGTTATGTTTTATGCCTAGTTGAGCTGATTAGAGCTTATTTTGTAAGTTTGGCATTTTTGGATAGACTTTAGGAAATAATTGAGAAAAGATTAGGAAATTCCAGATTTTCCAGATTTTTCGTTATTCTGACCAGTGCTACGTTTTTCAGGTTTTTCAGGGAGCTAGATTCCTCGATTGCAAAAGTGTTCTTCAGAGAAATTAAAGTAGACAAATCAATCTTTTCAGGAAGGTATTATGGCCGAGAATCCGAGTTCGTTTGGGTTCTCAGTAGTTTTGCAAAACCGGACCTGGAATCCTAGTTGCAGAAGGATTCCTTAGCTGAGTATTGGATCTTCGAACAGGCCTAACTGGAGCGTCAGATATCAAAAAAGGGTAGCCCGGATTCATCTACACATCCTGGACTACAATTTTTATGAAGTGACAGAGCCCAGAAAATATCTTTTACATTGCAAGAATCCTGGTGAAAGCTGGAGACGAATTCTGGAATCCATATTTGATAAGATTTTGTCAAATCTGGAAGTCTATCTTCTAGGAAACGTTTAGGAAAGAAATTCTGTGATTCTTGGGGAAGAATTAAGGAAAACACATGTTATTTAATTAGAATTTTTTAGGTTAAACGGGGGAGAGGACAGTAGAGTATTATTTTTCAAAGTTTTTGCTTTCTAGGTCAAGATGTGCGGCTAATTTCCTTCTTTAGTTCAAGGGGATTTTGAAGTCTAATTTCATGTCATTGGTGTAACTTAACCTCAGTAACATTGTTCTCAATCTTGTTTTTATTAGAATTGTTTATGTTATTCTGATTTAATTGTCTGTGATTCTTGTTTGAGTGGTTTAGTTTTGGCCTGCTAAATTGTTTAATCAGAATTTACCTGTTAGAATTAGGAATTGTGATACGTAATTGTCCTTCTTCTATTCAACGAGTGATGCATGATGATAGCTAATTATGGACAAGTTTTCGCTCTATTGTCTTGAATAACATAATCTAAGTTAAATAATCCGAGCTTGCATGATTGTTGCTTAGATTGATCTATTCTCCTAATTCTTAAGGCTGCCATTGAATTAAATTTAGAGAGCTTGTTCTAGGTTGTTCAAGGGTTAGTATCTACTGGAAGAGCTTGTTTCAGTAGTGACAAACTAAGGGAGAATTCGAGTAACTGAGCTTGTTGTTTCCTAGGGTCAGTAGTTCCATAATGACGAGATAGAACAGTGTTACGGTTACTTTATGTCCAATGCATGTTTAGGTGCATATTGAACCGAGAACTGATTGTTTAACCTAATATTTTATTTCTCTGTTTTACTTTAGTTTGCCTTGATTACAAACTCCCTTTCATTACTGTTGTCAAGTTTACTGTTTAGAGTTTAATTTGCGTTTCGTTGGTTTTTATTGTTTTAGAATATAGAAATTAATCGAGTCATTCCCTGTGGGATCGACCCTTGCTTGCCCTTTATACAATTCAGTTGTTAGGTTAGTAAGGTTAATTAATTTGGTGCATTCGGCACGCTACCAAATTTTGGCACCGTTGTCGGGGAGTGGTATTTGTCGTTTTTTTATATTCTATGTTTTTTTTTTTTTGTGATTTTTTTTAATCAGTGCTTAGTTGTGGTTTTTTTTTTTATTTATTTAATTGTGATTTTTAGGTTTTTGCAGAGAAAAAAAAAGAAAAAGAATTTTTTTTTTTTAACAGTAGCACTATTCAACATGAACAGTAGTACTATTCCTAAGAGAAATTTTGGTTGAACTAGGAGTGCTACGAGTACCCGTTTCAAAGAAAACAACATTTTGAGCAAGACTAGAAAAAACTTCTAGCCCCACCCTTTCGTTCTCAAATTCGATCATTTAATAGGGTTTTTGGCCAATTTTCGCTGCTGTCAGGAAATTTTTTTTATTTTTGTTTTATTATTATTTTCATTTATTTAGGCTTAATTTGGTGATTTTAGTGGTTTATGACTTGATCCAATTCTACAGGAGAGTTGGATTTTGATCCAGAAATCGAACGCAGTTTACGGAAGTTGCGAAAAAAGTCACGTCAAGCAAGTTCTTCATCTCCTGATCTCAATATAGCCATTGGTTCAAAGATCCCTACGCTTCATCCGGTGATTCGGATTCGGAGATAGAAGAAGAGATGGTCGCCGCGTAACATTAAAGGAGTTGGTCGCTTCCCCGATTTTAATCGCACCTTTGTGTATTCAAAGACTTACTTTAGATGTTGCTTTTGAATTGAAGTCTGGTCTAATTCACTTGTTGCCTACATTTTGTGGTCGTGCAGGTGAATATCCAAATAAACATCTAAAGGAGTTTCACGTTGTCTGTTCAAGCATGAAACCGACTGGAGTGACAGAGGAGCAGATTAAGTTGCAAGCTTTTCCTTTTTCGTTGGGGGATGATGCAAGGATTGGCTCTATTATTTACCATCGGGGATAGTCACAACATGGAACGAGATGAAAAGGATGTTTTTAGAAAGATATTTCCCAGCATCTAGAGCTGCCACCATCAGGAAAGAGATATGTGGATAAGGCAATATAATGGAGAGACGTTGTATGAATATTGGGAGTGATTCAAGAAGCTATGTGCAAGCTGTCCTCACCACCAGATAAGTGATCAATTGCTAATTTAGTATCTCTATGAAGGATTACTGCCTATGGAAAGAAATATGATAGATGCAGTAAGTGGAGGTGCGTTGGTGGATAAGACTCTTGAAGCTGCCAAACAGTTAATCTCAAACATGGCTACCAATTCCCAACAGTTTGGTACAAGACATGATGCGCCACCCAAAAGGGTGAATGAGGTAAGTACATCTTCCATTGAACAACAATTATTTGATCTTACCTCTCTTGTTAGACAATTAGCTGTAGGGAATGCGCAACAAGAAAAAGCTTGTGGGATATGTTCGACAATGGGACACCAAATGAACATGTGCCCAACACTTCAAGAGGAAGGGACTGAACAAGTCAACGCAGCAGGAAACTTTCCTGGACCACCGAGGTAACATGATCCTTACTCCAACACGTACAATCCAGGTTGGAGAGATCATCCGAATTTCAGTTATAGAGGGAATAGACAAGTAGGAGGTGGACAGAATTTGTTCCAGAATAGACAACAACAAAGTTTTGAACCGAAGCAACCAGCCTCACAGAGTTCAAACTCATCCTTGGAAGATAAAGTTAAGTCCCTTGCTTTGAATACCAAACAGTTTCAACAAGATACAAGATCTAGTATTCAAAGTCTGGAGAATCAGATGGGTCAAATGGCAACTGCTATAAGTCATGTAGAGGCTCAAGTTGGAGGGAAGTTGCCTTCTCAAACAGAGGTGAATCCAAACGAGAATGTGAATGCAGAGACGCTAAGAAGTGGCAAGAAAGTGGAAGAACCAAAACTGGACAGCCCAAGTGTATCAAAGGAAGCAGAGATTGAAGATGAAATTGAGAAAGAAGAGGCTACAACTGAATCAAAGGTAATTCCTAACCCTTCAATTCAACTTCAATCTAATACTTTTCCTTTTCCTGGCAGATTTGCGAAGTCAAACAAATCAGAGAAGGATAAGGAAATTTTGGAGATGTTTCGAAAGGTGGAAGTGAATATACCTCTGTTGGATGCAATTAAGCAAGTGCCAAGGTATGCGAAATTTCTTAAGGAGCTATGCACCAATAAGCGGAAGTTGAACGGTGATGAGAAGATAATAATGGGAGAAAATGTGTCAGCTGTTTTCCAAAGAAAACTTCCTCCCAAATGCAAAGATCCAGGTATGTTTACAATTCCGTGTAAGATAGGTAACACCAGGATTGAGAGAGCTATGTTAGATTTAGGAGCTTCGATTAATGTTATGCCACGATCTATTTATGCTTCATTAAATCTAGGTCCTGTGAAAGATACTGGTGTTATTATCCAATTGGCTGATCGCACTAATGCATACCCCCGGGAAGGGTAGTTGAGGATGTTCTTGTGCAGGTCAATGAGCTAGTGTTTCCGGCTGATTTCTACATTCTGGATATGGATGATTCCTCTTCTCCTGACCCTGCACCTATCTTACTAGGAAGACCATTCCTAAATACAGGTCGGACAAAAGTAGATGTTCATGATGGTACCCTCACGATGGAATTTGATGGTGAAGTAATTCGTTTTAATATTTTTGATGCCATGAAATATCCAACTGATGTTCAATCTACTTTCGCTATTGATGTTGTTGATCCTGTTGATTCCATAGTGCAAGAGGTCTTTGAGTTGAATAATGCTGATGAGTTAGAGGTTGCCTTTCTCAAACATGTGGAATCAGAGGAGAAAAGAGAGATGGAGCTCAGAGAAGAATTGAAGGAGACAGTGGCCGCGTTACATTCTTTAAAACCGATTCCAGAAAGGTATGGAGTTTCTTTTATAAAGCTCCTTGATTCTCACCAAAAATTGTTGCCTTCAATTTTGCAGGTCCCTATACTGGAGTTGAAGCCATTATCGAGCCATTTGAAGTATGTATACTTGGGATAGAATGAGACACTACCGGTAATTGTGTCGAAGAAGTTAACACCCAATCAAGAAGAGAAACTAGTTCGAATGTTGCGGGAGCATAAGGAAGCGATTGGCTGGACCATAGCTGACATTAAGGGGATTAGTCCTTCCATATGCATGCATCGGATTCTGTTAGAGGAAGGAGCCAAACCAACACGAGAAGCGCAACGAAGATTAAATACACCGATGATGGAGGTGGTGAAAAAAGAAGTCCTAAAGCTTTTAGATGTTGGGGTAATTTATCCAATTTTTGACAGTAAGTGGGTAAGTCCAATACAAGTTGTCCCCAAGAAATCTGGTGTTACAGTGGTGAAAAATCAAGACAATGAGTTGGTCCCTACACGTATTCAGACAGGCTGGCGTGTGTGCATTGATTACAGGAAGTTGAACTCAATAACTCGAAAAGATCACTTTCCACTTCCCTTTGTTGATCAAATGCTTGAGAGGTTAGCTGGTCATATTTATTACTGTTTTCTTGATGGATTTTTAGGGTATAACCAGATTGTCATAGCGCTAGAAGATCAAGAGAAGACGACATTCACATGTCCATTTGGTACTTTCGCCTACCGTCGAATGCCTTTTGGTCTTTGCAACGCTCCAGCCACTTTTCAACGATGTATGGTAAGTATCTTTTCAGAATATGTCGAGTCAATCATAAAGGTTTTTATGGATGATTTTAGTGTCTATGGTGATTCATTTGATAAGTGCTTGCATAACCTTACACTGATTTTAGACAGATGCATAGAAACTAACCTTGTACTTAACGGGAAAAAATGTCATTTTATGGTAGAGCAAGGTATAGTTTTGGGGCATATTGTCTCATCTAAGGGAATAGAGGTTGATAAGTCTAAGATAGATTTGGTTACAGCTTTGCCTTACCCCGCCACTATGCGGGAAGTTCGATCTTTTCTTGGCCATGCAGGTTTCTATCGGAGATTTATCAAGGATTTTTCCAAAGTTGCATTGCTCCTATGCAGATTGTTACAAAAAGATATGGATTTCTAGTTTGATGAGCATTGCAAGGAGGCATTTGACAAGCTGAAAACATTGTTGACGATACAGCACCAGTGATACAACCACCTAATCGGGAGCTACCTTTCGAAATTATGTGTGATGCGAGCAATTTTGCATTAGGTGCTATTTTGGGTCAACGAGTTGGCAGAGCGTGTCACGCCATTTATTATGCATCCAGGACCTTGAATGGTGCCCAGCTAAATTATTCTACGACTGAAAAAGAACTTTTATCTGTTGTTTTTACTTTAGAGAAATTTCGGTCATATTTGTTGGGTGCTAAAGTTATTGTTTTTTCTGATCATGCAGCTCTTAGGTACTTGCTCACAAAGAAGGAGGCAAAACCAAGGCTAATTAGGTGGATTCTTCTCCTCCAGGAATTTGATTAGGAGATTAAAGATAAAAAAGGAGCAGAGAATGTTGTAGCAGATCACTTTAGCCGTTTGGTTCGTGGCAGCGATGAACTTCCTTTGCGAGAAACATTTCCGGATGAGCAATTGTTTTCCATTGAAATGGCGTCACCATGGTATGCAGATATTGTCAATTTTTTAGTTACTATCGTGTTGCCAAATGATTTGACTAGAGTTCAAAAGGACAAGATCAAGAGTGATGCTAAGTATTATGCCTGGGATGATCCATATTTGTGGAAGCATTACGCTGACCAAGTGATAAGAAGGTGCGTACCTAAATATGAATTTACTCCTATCCTAACCTTCTGTCATACCTATGCATGTGGAGGACATTTTGGACCACAGAGGACAGCTCGTAAGGTATTAGAATGCGGCTTTTATTGGCCATCGTTGTTCAAGGACGCCTACATGTTCTGTAAGTCATGTGATGATTGCCAAAGAATAGGAAACATTTCTCGTAGAGATCAAATGCCACAATCTCCCATATTTATTATTGAAATTTTTGATGTTTGGGGCATTGATTTTATGGGTCCATTTCCTATTTCCTTTGGTAATGTTTATATTCTATTAGTTGTTGATTATGTTTCCAAATGGGTGGAGGCGAAAGCCACCAGAATTGACAATTCAAAGGTTGTTGCAGATTTTGTTAAAACTAACATTTTTGTCAGGTTTGGGATACCAAGGGCCATCATCAGTGATAAGGGCACTCATTTTTGCAACAGGACAATAGAGGCATTACTTAAGAAATACCATGTCACACACAAGGTCTCCACATCGTACCACCCACAAACCAATGGCCAAGCGGAGGTGTCAAATAGAGAGATCAAGTCAATTTTGGAATAGACAGTGAACCCAAACAGGAAGGATTGGTCTTTAAGATTAGACGATGCATTATGGGCATATAGAACAGCATATAAGACACCCATTGGCATGTCCCCATACAGATTAGTGTTCGGTAAGTCGTGTCATCTTCCAATGGAATTAGAGCACAAGGCTTATTGGGCAATCAAGCATTGCAATATGGAGATGAAAGAAGCTGGCGTTAATAGGAAGTTGCAATTGCAAGAACTTGAGGAGTTGAGGAATGATGCCTATGAGAGTTCACACATATACAAAGCAAAGACTAAAGCCTTTCATGACAAGATGATCTCAAGGAAACATTTTTCAGTTGGACAGAAAGTCCTTCTTTTTCATTTAAGGCTGAAGTCATTTCCGGGTAAGTTACGTTCTCGTTGGGTGGGACCTTTTATTGTGACTAATGTTTTTCCTTATGGTGCAGTAGAAATATAGAGTTTGAAAACAAACAAGGTGTTTAAGGTCAATGGACATAGGCTTAAGCCTTACTATGAAGGGTTCCAAGTTTACATTATTGAGGAGGTGGGATTGGAGGAGTCGATACATGAGTAGTGATGACCATGCAGAGAGTCGAGCCAACGACGTTAACCAAAGGCGCTGCTTGGGAGGCAACCCAAGAATTCAGATTTGATTTTCTTTTCCCTTGACTTTAGTTTTTTTAGTTTTGCCATATTTTTTTGTTTTATTTGTTTTATTTGCTTGTCTCTACATTTGGGGTATTACATTGGGGACAATGTAAGTTTTAAGTGTGGGGGAGAAGTTAGGCTTGGATGGGTTTTATATTCTATTTTTAATTCTGTTTGTATTTTCTTTTTTTATTCTATTTTTTTAGGAGTATGTCTCTATTTAGAAAAAAAAAAAAAAAAATAAAATAAAATAAAATAAAAAGTCAGCTCTAATGAGGTTTATGCTTTAAGTCATGTCTTTGAACGTCTAGTGATGCATGAAATAATAACTTGACTTTGTGTTGAGCATATTCCTTGACTTAGGATGTTAGCAATATTTCATAAAATAGAGTTAATTATATTTGAATCTTTGTAGTTTTGAAACAATATGTCTTGAGAAGTTGTGTGAACTTGGTGATGAAGCATGATTGAGGAGTGTATAACAACCCTTAAAAGAAAGAAAAAAAAAAAAGAACAATTGTTTCTCTTAAGCTAGTCCTAAATTTGGGTTTAAGCAAATAGAAAAAAAAAAAGGTATGTGGTGAGTCGAGATGGAGCGTAAAACGCACTCACTCATAAACACAACCATGAAATGAGATGGAGCATAAAATGCACTCATTTTTTTTAAAAAAAAAAAAGAGGGAGAAGAAAAAAGTTCTAGTTTGCTACCCAGTTTGTAGTAGTCAAGAGAAACAGTTGAGGAAAAGTTGAGGGGTGAGTTGTACATGAATTGGTTGTGATTAGTTTTCTTGTTTGCATTGACTATTTGAGAGTAATTGTGGAAAATGATGAAGAGATACGAATGTCATTAACTCTACTTTATTTTATCTTTGTTGCTTCCTAAGTTAGGTATGAATATGCATGGATTAAATAGTGTTGCTTATGCATCATGATGGTGTTCTGGATATGACTTGAGTGTAGCTTTTCTTTAGTGTTTGAATTAGTTTGCCCGAAGACGCGCAAAAGCTAAGTGTGGGGGAATTTGATAAGAGTGTAATTTAGATATTTTTATTCCTTTCATATTATGTTTTTGTTATGTTTTATACCTAGTTGAGCTGATTAGAGCTTATTTTGTAAGTTTGGCATTTTGGATAGACTTTAGGAAATAATTGAGAAAAGATTAGGAAATTTCAGATTTTCTAGATTTTTTGTTATCCTGACCAGTGCTACGTTTTTCAGGTTTTTCAGGGAGCTAGATTCCTCGATTGCAAAAGTGTTCTTCAGAAAAATTAAAGTAGACGAATCAAGCTTTTCAGGAAGGTATTATGGGCGAGAATCCGAGTTTGTTTGGGTTCTCAGTAGTTTTGCAAAACCGGACCTGGAATCCTAGTCGCAGAAGGATTCCTTAGCTGAGTATTGGATCTTCGAATGGGCCTAACTGGAGCGTCAGATATCGAAAAAGGGTGATTCAAAAGCCCAGATTCATCTACACATCCTGGACTACAATTTTTATGAAGTGATAGAGCCCAGAAAAGATCTTTTACATTGCAAGAATCCTGGTGCAAGCTGGAGACGAATTCTGGAATCCATATCTGATAAGATTTTGTCAAATCTTGAAGTCTATCTTCTAGGAAACGTTTAGGAAAGAAATTCCGTGATTCTTGGGGAAGAATTAAGGAAAACACATGTTATTTAATTAGAAGTTTTTAGGTTAAATGGGGGAAAGGACAGTAGAGTATTATTTTTCAGAGTTTTTGCTTTCTAGGTCAAGATGTGCGGCTAATTTCCTTCTTCAGTTCAAGGGGATTTTGAAGCCTAATTTCATGTCATTGGTGTAACTTAACCTCAGTAACGTTGTTCTCAATCTCGTTTTTATTAGAATTGTTTATGTTATTCTGATTTAATTGTCTGTGATTCTTGTTTGAGTGATTTAGTTTTGGCCTGCTAAATTGTTTAATCGAATTTACCCGTTAGAATTAGGAATTGTGATACGTAATCGTCTTTTTTCTATTCAACGAGTGACGCATGATGATAGCTGATTATGGACAAGTTTTCGGTCTATTGTCTTGAATAACATAACCTAAGTTAAATAATCCGAGCTTGTGATTGTTGCTTAGATTGATCTATTCTCCTAATTCTTAAGGCTGCCATTGAATTAAATTTAGAGAGCTTGTTCTAGGTTGTTCAAGGGTTAGTATCTACTCGAAGAGCTTGTTTCAATAGTGACAAACTGAGGGAGAATTCAGGTAACTGAGCTTGTTGTTTCCTAGGGTCAGTAGTTCCATAATGACGAGATAGAACAGTGTTACGGTTACTTTATGTCCAATGCATGTTTAGGTGGATATTGAACCGAGAACTGATTGTTTAACCTAATATTTTATTTCTTTGTTTTACTTTAGTTTGCCTTGATTACAAACCCCCTTTCATTACTGTTGTCAGGTTTACTGTTTAGGGTTTAATTTGCGTTTCTGTTGTTTTTATTGTTTTAGAATATAGAAATTAATCGAGTCATTCCCTGTGGGATCGACCCTTGCTTGCCCTTTATACAATTCAGTAGTTAGGTTAGTAAGGTTAATTAATTTGGTGCATTCGGCACGCTACCATGTAGCCATACATAATTATAAGTAATGTTTGACTAATTTCATTAAAATTGAAGAAGTACAGGGAAAGGATGCTTCATGCAAAACTGGAAAGAGCACACATAAAAAATAACCAAGAAGCACTTATACAATATGCTCAAACAAACTATCAAACTCAAATAACTCCTACTCCTTGCGTGACACTGAAATCGGTATACATACACAAAAGAGCACGCATACACAATAGAACAAAGCAGAATTGATACAATGTTCTCAAATAACATCACTTCAGAACTACAAAGAAATCAAGAAGAAAGCAAAACAAAAACAATGTCATCCACTAATTTTTGCATAAACAACTAAAGAATTAGTTGAACAACCAATTTCTTACTAACCATATACACAAAAACAAAAATAGTAACAGCCCATTTTCAAAAAGCAGCATATAATGCAGAAACAAATATCATATTCTCCAAAGAAACACCCGAATAAAGAGAATAGAGAGAATAGAGAGAAAGTGAGATTTTTTTAGTTTTCTTTAACCTGAGTGAGAACCCTAAATCGATAGAAGTCCCAATCACAATTTTTTTTAATTTTATTTAAAGCATAAAATATCATAAAAGCCCCCATATTTTCATGAAATTTCATTTAAGTATCGGTTCCCGGTTCCTCCCTGCAAGAACTGGAACCAGAACTGCACAATGTCAGTTCCCATTTTTGGAACCGGAACCTACCCTGTGGCAGCCGGTTCCATGTAGGAATTGGAACCGAAACCAGGGTACCCAATGGTTTTGGTTCTACCCTATATTTTTGCCCACCCGTAGTTCATAGACTTAATATCCTTTATGAGGGGTTTTTGCTCTTTTGGTCTCATCATTTTATCATCTTTATTAACATGTTATATCCATAACATTCAAACTTTAGCCTGCCAACTAAAGCAATAAAGATAAATGTGTTGGTACATTGCCTGAACTAAACCAAATTCTCCAAGCCTTGGAGAATTTATATGTCAACCTAGGTAATTAAACTACAAGAGGACTTTCAATTTAAAAACCCACCTTCTTCAATCCAATTCTTCTTCTCGTCGATAATTACTCTAAATTAAAATAAATTCTAATTTAACTTTACATCAATAAAAAGAAACCTCGATTTACATTTGAAGGGAGTAAGATGAGAGAGAGAGAATTACAAGAGATTATAAGAAAGGTAAGGCACACATGCCTTATTTAAATTGAATTTACAATCCTCAAATTCAAATTTGTCTAAAGGCAAATGCAACCAACACCATGCAATTTCATCTCAAGAATATGCATATAACAATCAATCAAAAACAACAATTTTTTATCACTTGTTAAATTATGAATTACCCTTCAATGTTATACCTTGTTATGTTTAAACCCGACAAGTTGTGAACTTTTCATTTTAGTCCCTTGTTGTTGGGCCTCTCCAAATTGGGGCTCCAGAATGATTATAATATGCATCAACAATTTATATAAAATTCTGGACCAACATCTATTTGCAACAATGCCCAAAACAGCCCAAAATGAAGCCCACCTACACCAACACATAAGCTGCCCGAAACAGTAGTTTTACGTGCATTGACACATATGGGCAGTAGCATTAAATACTCGCTAAACATGCATCAACATGTTAAAAATACACTAGTGTAAATTGTGATTCAATTGATTCACTATTGAATCCGTTATGACCTATTTACAAACATGCAGCGAATTAACGCGCACTAGCGTCAACTAACTGTAAAAAGACTGAAACCCCTTGCTACAGAAGTCCAAAAACTAATGTAAGCCCACTGTAATGATCCTCCCACATTTAAGAACATGTGAGATTTCAAATCGCTCAAAAATGAGCATCGTAGTGTAAATGAGAGCGATTTCCTCTGAGGAAAATCACATGCTGCCCAAAACAGGACAGTTGAGCATATGAATACTCAAAGTGAAGAACAAGGCTACATGGGTAAACAAATAGTCAACAAGGCTGGGCCATTTGCGGCAACAATCAGCCCAAGACAGCCACCGTACACAGTAGCATTACGATGATCGTGACAACAATCCCGCATTTTTCAACCAGGGCTATTGGGGACAGTGGTTGTGCCCAAAACACCTTGAAGCGTGTTGGCCAAGGCCGCATGTTGAAACATGCACCCATCCCCTCCTCCACATGCGACAATAGGTGACTACCGTGTGTAGTACACACAACAACCGCGGGCGTGCTGCTTTGGATCACAGTGTTGCCGTACACCACCAGGCAAGGCAACAAGCACCACCACACATGGTGGTGCTAAGGGTTTCACAAAAATATCCCGATTTCACAAAAAATAGTCCAATCACAATAGATTTCAACAAATCCCCAAACACAACAATCCATGTTTTAATCTAATTAATCCAAATCAAAATCAATCAAATTAAATGTTAGAGTAGATGCCCTAGAGCCAATCAATTATTGTAGAATTGACTCTTTGTAATAATGTTCATTAAATCAATAAAAGGCATTTTATTCTATATCGTGTAAATCATTATTATTACAATATGTATTGATATATGTCCTTAGAATGGTAGAACCGTGACGAGGGTATCAAGTGTTTCAAATCTTGATAGTGAGAACCCTATGAGCACATATGGTGGCCATTCTAGAAACGTCCGTAGCCCCAGTATTATTCTGAAGTAAGGGCACAGATAATACGGTAAGGCTATCATAGTGTTGAACGACCTTGTCGAAAGGCAATGACTGATCTCACTTGTCAAGGTTGTTTGGTGACAACCTGGTGCAACACATGGGTGCTTGCTGTAGGCAATTACACCGCAAAGCAAGTTCACTGGACACCCACCAAAGGATTCCATGTGGATGGTAACCCCAGTGTCTATGGAACAAATCCTCTAACGAATGGTGGTGCATGTGATCCTTAGACTTGAGATCATCGGAGTGCCTTGTGCACCAATTGGTGTAGTTTGACACTAGCCTAGCGCAGTTCTTTTCAGAGTTGTCAATACGGTGGTGATTGGTTGCATCAAGGAGTGTATCAAGACTATGGTGGATTGACAGAGGATTCATCACTCCCGGGTATGGGAGAAAGTTATCTCACGACGCAATTCAGTATATGACAATGACACTAAAACTGTGGCCACAGTGGTATTGAGTTGTTGCTCTATCCAGTTTATAATATGGGTCATTGGTCCAGAAATTGAATACATAATATCGAGAGTAACCGAAGGTTGACACTATTTCTATGCCTTCGTCTCGTTGAGATAACGTATGATGAAAGGATCAAATTGCACGGTAACCATATCGTTGACAGGTAGCTACTTTGCTGAATCCGAATCTATCGAGTGGCCATGATGCCTTGCTAGGGCCAATCTTGGTCTGTGTATTAGTGAGACGATTAATTGGTGTTAATCGCGATACTATACACTGCCGATATGATGAGGAGCCTATGGGTCACACACATAGAAGACAATTTAAGATCCAAGAAGAAAGAAGGGCATTTTCGTCTTTTAAGGCGAAAGGGTATTTTGGTAATTTCACAGTGCAATTAAATTTGTTGAGGTCGTAGCATTTATTTAATTTGTTAGAAAAATTAAATAAGTGAAATTACGTTTAAATGTGTGTTCGCACATATTTAAATATATTATCATTATTGTTAAATGTTAATATATATTTAAATATATATTAATTGATTTTAATTGAGATAATGATGGAAAAATAAAAATATTAAATTGGGAGTGTTTGGCAACATGGGGCGTTTGGGTTGGAGCCCAAGCCTATTCCGTATGGGATTAGGGCAAATTGTTTTTACTATAAAAGGAAACATGTGTGATTATTCAATTAAGTTTTTAATTGATTTCTTTTTAAAAGAAAAACACACACAGCAGCCCCTTTTTGAATACACTCCCACGGCCGAAACTTTTTGGCCTAGAAGTCAATTCAATTTGATTTGCTTTCTTCTTAATCTTGAAGCCAAAGAAGATCTAGCAAATCCCTCTTTGGTTCCTTTTGAGATTGTCTTCGTGTGGACTACGCAGGTTCGATCCTACACTTGGATCGGCAAAGCAAAACATTCGTCGACAAATTTGGAGGAGCCTCCAACGTCCGTTTGTTTCTTTTAACTCATGTTTAATATTTCTGCAGATTCTTATTATGATAAAATTGTAAAATTATATCCTTGATCTTGACTCATGTAAACGATCCTGTTATATTATTTTTTTGTTTCCGCTGCGTATACGGGACCGTTTACTAACATTAAAACCCAAAACATGTAATCATCAAATCACATATTTCTAGCAATAGATTAAACACTGTAATCTCATGTAAGAGGCTTTGATACCACTATTAGGAAGGCGGTGGAAAACAAAAAATTACCGATTAAAACCCTAGAAGCCCCAAAATCCATATATGAGAGTTACGATATTTACATGCTTTAAATCATCAGAAACCCATACAAGGTTTAGATTCTTATCCACGTTTGGAGGCTCCACCACTTTCCGATCCGAAGAAAATGCTCACACTCCAAGGATAGGAATGAACTAACAATATCCACACAAAGGCAAGAATCAACACACAATAAATATACCAGTTTGATTTGTAAGGTTTAAAGAAGATGGTTAGAGTAAGAAACTTGAGAGAAAAATTCTCTCAATGAATTTCTCTTGGGCGACCAAATGAAAAACTTAGGGAATATTAGGGAAAAGTGCCCTTTTATAGGCACACCCTTAATTCCATTGATTAGTATATTACAAATATACCCTTCCACTAATTATTCAATTAGTATCCATGATTTCCGAACAAAATCATAACTCGGGTATTAAGCTATTAATATTTTAATCTTCTAATAATGATTTTTCAATATTTAAATATGTATATTGGTGTATATATTTTTCAAATATTGACGGTTTATTTATTTACTATATATATGTGACAATATACATATTTAAATAGATAACCAATCTTACATATTAAATCCAATACGGGATTGGATCTAGGCAACAACCTCTCTAACAAATTTAATTACTACCAAAATACCTCTTCGTCAACAAATGATGAAAATGCCCCTCACTAGTTATCTTCTTTAAATTGCCTTTTATGTGTGTGACCTGAAGGCTCCTCATCATGTTGGTAGCGAGTAATATTGCGATCAACACCCTACTAATCGTCTCATTACACACAGGCCAAAATTGGCCTCTAGTAAGGCATCATGGCCACCTGACATATTCGGATTTAACGTATTCACTACTTGTCAACAGTATGGTTGTCGTGCAATCAAATCATTTCATTATCTATTATCCCATCAAGGTTTGAAGCATAAAAGTAATGTCGGCTTCAAGTATAAACCTCCTTGACATATTTGGATTTGGTTATCAGACCAGTCAGCCAACCGAGCATCAACTTAATTCCACTGTGGCCACAAATTCCATGGTCGTTGTCTTTTACCGTAATCTCACCGAGATAATTTCTCCTAAACCCAGGAGTGATTAATCCTTTGTCGATCCACTATAGTCATGATTTACTTCTCCTTGAAGCCAATCACTACCGTACTAATAACCCTATCAGGATTACATTTGGCTAGTGTCAAACAACACCAATAAGTACACACGGCGCTCTAGTGATATCAAGTTTAAGGACCACATGCACCACCATTTGTTAGAGGATGTATTCCATGGACATTGGGGTTACCATCTATATGGAATCCTCTTATGGACCTGTCCAATGAACTTGTGAATAACAAACACCCATGTGTCACACCAAGTTATCACCAAACAACCTTAACATGTGAGATCTGTCATTACCTTCCGGTAGAGTCGTTCAAAACTATGATAGTCTTACCGTATTATATATGCCCTAGGTCAGGATAATACTTCGGCTATAGACGTTTATAGAATGGCCACCATAAGTGATCATAAGAATCTCACAATTAAGACTTATATATCACTGCTTGATTCTCTCGTCACAGTTCAACCACTCTAAGGGCATATATTAATACATACATATGAAATATGCTTTACATAATATATGTTATGAAACAATCCAGTTACGCAGTGGAAAAACAAAAGAATTTACAACAACGGATCGTTCCTTAGAACCAAGATCAAGGTACAAATTTACAGTTTATACATTAAATAAGAATCTGCATATTTTAGTTTAGATTTTTAAGAAATCATACGCACGTTTGGAGGCTCCTCCAACTTGTCTCTCAACGTATTTCGCTACCACCCAAGTGTAGGATCGAACCGATGTAGTCCACACGAAGATAACCTCAAGGAACTACAGAGGGATTTGCTAGATCCTCTTTAGCCTTTAAGAATCAAGAAGAAAACAAAGTGTACTTGATTTTAGCAAAGAATGCAAGCTGGCGTGAGAAGAGAAAAGGGGCTGGAAATATTTCTTTCAATGATTGAATGAGTGAATTAAAATATTTCACAAAGTGTGCACTTATATAGTGCACACTGTACCCTATTCCATCATGGAATAGGTGATTAGAATGCAAAATGTCATATTTACCCCCCCTTAATGTCTAGTCTTTTATACTTATTTGCTGCCTAAATGTACTCATTATTATTCTATTTTGATTTAGGATGCAAATGGAGGCGTTAATTGCAAAACGGAACTAATTAAGTGAATTCGGACAATTTCGACATTGTTTCGTAATCTGGGCATAACTCTCTCGTCCGAGCTCCGATTGAGATGATTCAAAATGCTGTGGAACGCTAAGAAAGAGATCTACAACTTTCATGTTTTGATTTTGGAGAGATACTCGCTGAATAAAGGTTTTAATCGAGCTTGAAGTTGACACACCTGCACTGCCGACGTTCTGGAACATTCCGCCTTGTCATGCAATTCAAATAGGCAGATCATTACAAGAAGTTTTGAAGACCTATTGCACGCAAATTACAGTTGGAAAACACCACTTTCCTATTTTATTTTAGGACTTTATTATTTTATTTCCAATTAATCAGATTAGGATAAATGTTACTTTAGGATATTAAAATATTTTGAGGAGATTGAGTAGAATTAGAATTAGAATTTAGATATTTTCAAAAAAGAGATCAGATTAGGGATTACAAGACATATCACACACGTCTCTCTCTCTCTTCTCTCTCTGGTGGATTTTCGTTTTTCCTTTGAATTTTCATGATGGCCATGAGAGCCTAATTTTTATAACTTGGTCGAAGGAAACGGAGGCCTCGAAATCAATAACTGTGAGATCTAATCCGTTTTATGTCAGTGTTCAATTTTATGCTTTGAGTATTAGATGTTCTTCTATGCTTATTTTAATGATTGTTTCATTTAATTTCTAGGAGGCCTACTAGGTTATTATTTGTTACAATCTACTGCTAAGTTAGATATCAAATCCGTGATTGTTTGATCCCTCTAACTTGTGAAGCAATTAGGGTTATTAATTTACTGCGTCAGGAATTAGTAATTTCAAGAGGAACACTCGACTAAATTAAATGCAACCGCTTGAGTTTGTGTTGTTTAGCTTCATCGATCTCTTTAGTTCTTAAGGCTACCACTAGATTAAATCTTTAGCGCTTGTCTAGGGTTGTTTAGTAGTAAGGTTAATTAAGATCGCTTGTTTCCTAATTAATTACAACTAAGGAGGGATAGGAAAATAGTTCCAACGGTTGAATATTCGTATGAATTGATTTAATTTTGCATCAATGATCGGGCTTGTACGATTCCGATGGTGGATGTTGACTGAGACCAAGTTTCGTTATATTAATTGATTTCGATTTGAATTGTTTTTGTTTTTGTTTTTGCTTAGATTGTTTTCTGTTTTACTCAAAAGCCCCCAGCCTTATTCACATTATTGAAAATTCGGCTAGGCACTCTTCGTGGGATCGACTCTTGCTTACCCTATTTATAGTTCAGTAGTTAGGTTAGGAAGGTTTTTAATCTTGGTTGCCTACGACAGCACACCAATAGGCTTGGGCTCCAACCCAAACACCCCTTGTTTCCAAACATCCCCTTTAAGATATTTTAATTTTAATTTATCATTATCTCAATTAAATTCAATTAATATATATTTACAATATATATATTAACATGTAACAATAATGATAATTATTTAAATATATACGAATACACATTTAAACGTAATCTCACTTATTTAATTTTAATATCAAATTAAATAAAGGCTACGACCTCAGCAAATTTAATTGCACTATGAAATTACCAAAATACCCTTTCGCCTAAAAAGACGAAAACGTCCTTCTTCTAAACTAGTTCTTAAATTATCTTCTATGTATGTGACCCGTAGGCTCCTCATCATACCGGTAGTGTGTAGTATCGTGATTAACACCAATTAATCGTCTCACTATACACAGACCAAGATTAGCCCTTAGCAAGGCATCATGGCCACCTAATATATTCGGATTCAGCAAAACAGATACCTCTCAATGATATGGTTACCGTACAAGCCAATCCTTTCATCATCTATTGTCTCGACGAGACCAAGGCATAGAAATAGTGGCAACCTTTGGTTACTCTCGATATTATGTATTCTGTTACTGGACCAATGACCTGTATTATAAACTGGATAGAGTAACAACTCAATCCCACTATGGCCACAGTTTTAGTGTCATTGCTATTTACTGAATTGCACCGTGAGATAACTTCTCCCATACCCAGGAGTAATGAATCTTGTGTCTATCCACCATAGTCTTGATACACTCCTTGATGCAGCTAATCAACACCGTATCGACAGCTCTGAATGTAACTGCATTAGGCTAGTGTCAAATTACACCAATCGGTGTACAAGGCGCTCTGGTGATCTCAAGTCTAAGGATCACATGCACCACCATTCATTAGAGGATTTGTTCCATAAACACTAGGGTTACCATCCATATGGAATCCTTTTGTGGGTCAGTCTAGTGAACTTGCCTACAGCAAGCACCCATGTGTTGCACCAAGTTGTCACTAAACAACCTTGACAAGTGAGATCAGCCACTGCCTTTCAACAGGGTTGTTCAACACTATGATAGCCTTACCGTATTATCTGTGCCCTTTATTTCAGAATAATATTAAGGCTACAGACGTTTCTAGAATGGTCACCATATGTGCTCATAGGGTTTTCACTATCAAGATTTGAAACACTTGATACCCTCGTCATGGTTCTACCATTCTAAGGACATATATCAATACATACAATGATGATTTACGCGATATAGTATAAAATGCCTTTTTATTGATCAATGAACATTATTACAAAGAGTTAATTCTATAATAATTGATTGGCTCTAGGGCATCTACTCTAACAATATAAATGATTCCTTTCATAAATGGAATAATCATGATCCATAGAGTCAACATACAACAATATGATTGGCTCACTGGCACCTACTTTAACATTCCGGTGATTGAAAAACGTATCTCGGCCTATTGAACGACCGGAGACCTTGGGCTCAAAGAGAAAGGCTTTGGAATTCCTATCTTTTCCTCCCTTTTCTTAATCAAAATGGTGTTGTACCCTATTTTTTCTATCTTTGTTCCTTTGTCTCTATCCCCTCTCTCTTGGCCATGATGACTTTTATATAGAGAGAAGGTATGTGAGTGTCATGATAGCTACATCAGCCATAATGTCGATATCGTGCGGCGGTCGGAGGCTCACATCTCCTACGCCATAGCTCATGATGGTGTCCCCTCTACTAATAGGAGTTTGTACAAGTCTCCTATTGGTTGAGGTGCATGGAGAACACGTGTAAACTATTTTTTGTCATGTGTTGTTGGTCGCTACATGCAGAGTATACGTGGTGAGATGATCTGTCTGTTTGGAGAAAATATTTTCATCTTGTGGGTCCCTACTTGTTAAACGTTGTGCCCATGCTTGGGCGGAATGCTCGCGCTTCTTACCAAGCTCCTTTGCTTCCTTGGCTTGATTCTCGCTCCGTGCAAGGGTGTGCCCCGGGCGTCTCGTCTTAGTCTGGGCTGGGGGATTTTACTACAGAACTTAATTCAAAACTCTAAATGAAGAAAATTAATTAATTAAAAATGAAAAACAGTTGCTACTCTTAGGGTGTGGCAAAACAATTAAGGAATAAATTAATAAAAGTGTCAAAAAAAAAACATGGTTAATTAATGATGAAAGACACACCTTAATTGAAACTCAATCGTTTTGGGATTCAACTTCAAAACTTCAGTTTAACTTGTACGTTTTAATACAATAACAATTATAATATTGAGAAAGAACTTGAATTTTCATTCATTCCCTCGTTCATGAATTCCACCACGAATCATAAGTTACTATCTTTATATTTAATATTTTTCATATGTAATACAGTTGTGATACCATAGACTTTTCGTATCATGAACCATACTATTAACACAAAGTCTTTACCATTGTTAATATAATATAAATATATTCTCAGGTTCTGGGAAAGGAACTTGAATTTTATTGAGTCACTCGTTTATGAATTCGACCTTGTATTATAGGCTAGCATCTTTTATTATTATAATTTTTTTATAAATAATTATTATATTTAATATTCTTGATATGTAATACAGTTGCTACATTAGCTCAATATACAAAGAAAAACTAATATAGTTGGAACTTGAATTGTTAAACTTACAAAATTGAATACGATACATACAAAAGAGTTGCAAATCAGAAAGTTCTTCATCTTTTGACTATTAAGAACAAATTTCAAAGACTTTTGTAAGTAAAAAAGCACTGAGCACAGAGCCACAGACACAATATGTATTCATTCTTTTTTACTTTTCTCAACAATGGGAGAAAAATTAATTAAATAAAAAAAACAATTAATCTCTAATTAAAGCTTCACAATATATGGCTTCGTTTGGTTGCATTTTGGGAATACTACTTTTAGTATTCCCAAAAAGGTTAAATAGTAAAATATTAAAAAACTCACAATATTATTAAATTTTTTTTAAACCCTCTAAATTTGTTAATTTAATTAAATACCTCTAAATATTTTTTAAAAAATTGTAAAAATACCCCAACAATCCACATTTACCAGATTCCGGCCACCACTGCCGGAAAATGGCCGGAATCTGGTAGGATGGCGCACTACCGGCTGAATCTGGTAGGTAGTGCGTCGATCTAGCCTTTTCTGGCCAGATCCTGGATCTGGCTCGAAAAGGCCAGATCTAAGGCCAAAGATCTGGCCGTGATCTTTGGCCGTAACTAGTCGATAACGACGACCAACAATCAACGATGACCGTTGTTGGCCATCGTTGACGAGCAAATACGGCCAGATCTGGCCAGATCTAGCAGATCTGGCCTTTGCCGGCTAGATCCATCGTGGATCTGGCCGGAAAATGCCATATCGGTGTACAAACAGCAAGATCTAACTAGTCATGCATCGATACGGTAACTCCAACCACCCTTCGGTGGTGGTGGCCGGCTGTCCGTATTTGAGGGTGGGTTGGGGGTATTTTTTTTAACTTTTAATGTTTTATTATAGGGGGTATTTTGTAAAAAAAAAAATATAGGGGTATTTTATTAATTTATAAATTCTACATCATAATACCCATTCAATTCAACTATTTTTTAATTTTTTTCAAAAAACGTTTCCCAAAAATACAAAATTGTGAACCAAACGGAGCCTATATCTTCCACATGTCTTATCACTTCAGTGCCTTGAATGCTTCATGTAACCTCTTGAAAAAAACAAAACCTCATTAAATTAAAATAAGGCCGAACGACTTATGGACACCCAAGGTTTGTCGAAACAACAAGTTGATACCCAAAAGGTTTTGAAACGACAAATAAGTACCTTCCGTCATATTCTGTTAATAATTTTCATTTGATAATAGTGAAAAGACTAAAATGCCCTTAAAAGTTTAATATTTTAGATTTTTATAAATTTAAAAATTTCTAAAAAACCCCCTAGGTTTGCTAATTTGACTAAATACCCCAATATATAAAAATTTTATAAAATAACAAAAACACCCCCACCACCCGCAGCGATTCGCCATCACCGCATGAATCGTCGAAAAATTGCAGTACGACTGCATCCCATCGGATCGTGTCGTAACGCCGTAGATCTTTCATTTTCCCTAAGAAGATCAGTCCGATCCGGCCGGAAAAGGCCGCATCTACTGCCGTATCGGTCGCCGAGACCGAAACTTGTGGCCGGAAATTGAGTTACGGTATGCACTACCTCGGACCGTGTCGTAACACACGATCCGGCATTTTTCACCCGATCTATGGAGGATTTGGCCGGAAAAGGCCGAGATCGCCGCCGAGGCCGAAAAAGGCCAGACGTAGATCCGGCCTTTCTCGCCAGATTGTGGGCGATCTTGCCGGAAAAGGAAAAGGCAGTCGGTGTGTTATGACACAGATCCGACGGTCCGTGGTCGTAACACACGCCACCTGCATTCCGGCTGGTGGCGGAATCGCACCTCGGGTGGCGGGGTGTATTTGTTATTTTATAAAATTTTTATATATTGGGGTATTTAGTCAAATTAGCAAACCTATGGGGTTTTTTAGAAATTTTTAAATTTATAAAAAACTAAAAATTAAACTTTCAAGGGCATTTGAGTCTTTTCACTATTATCTAACGAAAATCACTAACAGAACATGACGGAAGGTATCCATTTATCGTTTCAAAACCTTTTAGGTATCAACTTGTTATTTCGACAAACCTTGGGTATCCATAAGTCGTTCTCCCTTAAAATAATTAAAAATATCAGTTACATCAGAATATTAATTATATCAGGAGTTACACTGTGTAGAGTTTTCAATGAAATTATATATATATATATATATAGAGAGAGAGAGAGAGAGAGAGAGAGAGAGAGAGAGAGAGAGAGAGAGAGGATGAAAATAAAATGAAATTAACTTACTGCATTAGGGTTTTTTTATTTTTAAAAATTATTAACGATAAAAAAGTGAATGTAAAGAATAGGTTTTTTAATTAACCCTAGACTGAAAATGCAGAGTTAAATATTCTTGTTTCTTGGTTTTCATATAAACCTTTTTAATCAACTCTGATCTTTGTCGTCTAAAAGGCGATTTTATAAATGATTATTTGATTCCTTAAGGAGAGAAAAGAACAAAACACTCTTCTTCAGAATCGGGTTTCTAAACAAACACTCTTATTGGGAAAGTTAAATCATTACTCAAATAATTTTCTTTAGTTAATTCTCTCTCTTTCTCTGAGAAAACAAAAAAGAAAAGAAAAAGAGTCAAAAAGAAAGAAAAAAAGATAATCAAGTCAATGGATTCCATGCAAATAAGAGAAGAAACTTACTTATCAGTTACAAAAACTTACCAAATAATTTTCATCAATCTTCATCTTCTTCTTCAGGAACGAACGCCATTTATAATTTAGAGAGTAACTGTTGGTTGACGGGAATGAAGCCTGGTCCGAGATCATTCTAAGATTATTATTCGAAAAACAATAAATGACCTCGAGCCAAACAACATTCCCATCAACCTAAACCTCTCAAAAATCACAATCAAAATCTCAAAATCTTGAACAAATGAACATGTTTTGAGGGGAATGAAGCCTGGTCCGATACTTTCAGAATCTCCTCTCGTTCAAAATAACAGTACTGAAGAATCGCATCGAGCCAGACAACAGTCCCCTCAAAAACAATCATTTTCATGACTTTTCTCGCCCAAAAAACCCCAAGAGAACACAAACCCACGTGAGAAAACTCTCAGATTTGGTTTGGATACGAAGTGTTTTTTATGTTTTTGTTTCTGTTTATGAGTTATATAAGAAACACCGAACATCACTAGCTGAAAAATAAAACCCTAGGGCACTTGGCGACATCTCAGAGTTTACTATGAATAAATACTATTATTCTAAATAAAAGCCTCAGTTCTTTATATGAATAGCGCGTGTATTGACGTTCCTAAATAGCCCAGAAGAAGGAATAGTTAATATACTGTTTCCCACTTCCCATATTCCAACATCTATGTCAACATTAAAAATAGGAAATTAATTAATTTTTTTATTGGCAAGTATTTTTGTGGAGTAATTAGGTTATGATTTGTGATGATTGGCTGTTGATAAAAAGATCAAAAAAATTTGATTTGTTAATATAATAGGAGATTAACTTAATGTTTAAGTTTAATAATATTCAAATTCCAAGAAGTGGTGTGATTTCAAAAACAAAATACAAATTCAAAGATATGCTATAACTGCCCTTACTTCAAAACATGTTGAACATTTTGACCCATTCAAATATTCAATATTTTGCTCCTTTAAAAAAAAAAAATTAATATGAGTACTATAATTCAAATATTTTGCCTCTTATAACTAAAAGATCTTGTGATTTTTTTCACTAACTCTAAGATTAAGAATAATACTATACAACACACCGTTTTTCTAAGATTATTTTTGTAGAGTGGAGGTTAGTAGATCAAATATTGGTGACCGATTAAATATTTATCGTCGAAATTAGTCGAAGATCAGCTAAGAACAGAAAACTCAAGCTTTGCGGAGGTTGGCAATCGGTAGGAAATCAAGTGCCAGATTGAGAGGGGCTTTGTAGAAAACAAACTAGAAGTTCAAATGGTGATGACGGAGAAAAGTTTTGTCATCAGAATTGGCATTGGGTATTAACGAAATATAAATTTTGGGTGAAAAAGTGTCATTAACGCAAACCTTGAGTGGGAAAAAGTCGTTTACTCATATGTATATATGCAATATCCAAACTAGCGATTAAGAAGCAATCTCAATCTCAGAATAAAGATTAATATAATCATTTAGAAAGATTTATTTTAACTGTCAAATATTAATTAGATAATTAAATGAGTTTTCATAAATGGAGCCTATTTGAGTACTAAAAATTGGAGATTGTTTCCAATAATATCTCAATAGAATTTATGAACTTTGTTAAAACAAAACCTAATTTTGTGGGATGTGACTTCTAAAATAAACGGAGATTCCAAACAAGGCATAGGAGTTGGACTCACGCGCTTCAAGTTTCAGTGGCGGCGGTTCCATAATTTGAGGTTTCAAATGGTAGCTTAAACCCTAAGCTCCGTACACTCTCTGTTACCTATTACTGCCCGTCATTTATTCTACCTGTAACCTCCTACCGCCGGTTCCATTTCTTTTACTCTTTATTATTATTACTAATATCATCCCTCAAGTTATGCAATTAAAATTGTTATATGATTTATTTTTATTTAATTTTTTATTTCTATTATTCTTATGATTAAATGAAATATAGCATTGAAAGCTTGTGGTTTGAGTGCAATGGTCCATTGTGGAGTAGTGATGAATTTACAGGTTTCTGATTGGAATGAATTATTGATATATAATTGCATTAATTATTTCCATTGTAGAAGAAAAAGAGACCCAACCACGCACATTCATCTTCCCTGTTTATTTATTAAAAGAAAGAACAGATGGGACGCCAATGTCTTCTTCATCATTACCTTATTATTGAACCTTAAAAACCAAATTAATATATTACTTTTAATTACCAACATTTAATATTCCTTTTTACGTTCTGCACCGGATTCATCTCCAAATCATTTATTTAATGCTTTTCAAATTAATGTATTTATATTCTAACTTTGTATACGTACCTTTATTGTTAATGAAATTTTGGAACAAGAGTGTGAAGTATTTACAAATAGATTCAGAGTGAGTTGGAGGTTGTTATAGCTTTTCCATAATCAATTGTTCTACATGCTGTTACTCCAAATGTGTTTGGTATACACATTTGAAAAGTGATTATAGAAGAAGTAGATTGTTGCATAATCTATTTTATTGAAGGATTTCAAAAGTAGTATTTTTCTACCTTTTTAAATTTCAAAAATTATTTTTGGAGGAGTTAATTACAAAAAATCTTAAAATAAACTTTAAAAAAAATATTAAAAACAAGAATCAAGGAGTCACCGGCCAACTATCGCTTGCCAACCACCTTCAAAGAATCTGTCGGGGATGAGTGAATTGACACCGCCAATACAATTGTGATTGTTAGGTAACAATCTATGCAATGAGGCCAACGATTTGGTGAAATCCAACAGTGTAACGCTGCAACAAGCCATAAAAGTTTGACCGACTCTTTTCATGTAAATATTACTTAATATTTTATTATGTTGATGTTTGATTTTGACACCAACTTCGCACATGTAAAGTGCTAAGAAATCACACGTGAGCTGATTATAGTGAGTCGATGAGGTACTGTGAACACAATAGCATGCAATGACGTAAATGTAAAGTTGACAAGATAGTTTTTATAATAGTTCAGATGCTTAAAGTGAATCTTACATCCATTATGTTCATTTTTATAAATTGCTTTATGATTGCTAGATAGGCTTACAAGAGGACACGAGCACCGATCTAGGATTACAAGTGCTTGGTGTTCTGAGTGTTCTTAGAGAATGTCAAGCCAGACTCTTTCTAGTAGTGTGTCTTTGCTATTTTCTTTCTTGAATGCCTGAATATGTTATCTCGATTATGTGAGAGGGAGCTGCCTATTTATACCTGTTTAGCTCAAGGTAATGATTACACTTTTGCAAGTGGCCTGATGCCGTGAAGATCCCTCATGCCTTCTCATTCATTGAGAACTCAATGAATATCCTTAAATTAAATATGGCTTGGACAGGTGTGCAAACCAAATTCACTCAAGCACAAAATCTTGAGTCGATTTAGGTCTGTGACAGTTGTATTCCTTTTGCTTGTTATGACGTGTCATGTTCTGGATGGTGGAATGATTTCCTAGGTTCTGATTGATGCAAGATGATGTCAGCATAGGTCAGCCCTTATTTTAGGCATAAAAGAAGTCCACAATTCTTGAGATTCAAAGTGTTGGATTTCGAGAACTTCATGATTATGTCAGGGCCTGATTTGGTTGTTCTTGGAGATATACAACCGATTTGAGAGATGGGGCGACCACATTGGTGGAGACGACCTGAGACTGGTCGCTTCATGTGATCTGAGAGACTTGTCCTGATTCATGAGCCGATGGTGGACCGTGAAATGTGACCTAAGAGCTAGGGAACAATATAAGGTTGATCGTCCATTGAGACCCGATGATCTGAGCTTGTTGTATTCTGAGATCTCTGAAAGTATTCTAAATTCTGGTCGTTATCCACGATCTGAAAAACTTGGATTTTTCCATGGCTAAGCGTTTGAACAACCTGAGTTGGTGTTCGCTTTTGGCAATCTAAATAGATGCCTCTTTTGAACGACCTTCCCAGGTGTTTTTTGTTGCATTGACAACTGTTACGGCAATAAAGTATTTTTTATCTGACAAAAGTGATACTATGCGCATTAAATGTTAGCCATGAACATTAAATGTTAGCCATGCTGAAATGAGATTCCTTAGGCCGCATTTAATGTGGATGAGATGATTATGCCAGCAATTTCAATTCTTGATGGGAGTTGTCGTCAGTTGGTTTCTAGCAAAACGTGGAGGTTAGTCTTTCTATGGATTGATGATGCGTGGTTGAGATCAACAATCAGAGATTTGTTCTCGCCCAAATTTTGCTTATATAAGGCAATCTGTAAACCCCACCAATACATCCAAGGGTAAAATAGTCTTTTCATTTTTATATACTAAGTTAACTACCATGCACATGCCTTAGGGGTAAAGTGGTAAAAGAATGATGATATTTTGTTGGCTTGACAAGATAGAGATGATGAAAGATTGAGGAGTAATTAAAAGAAAATTGTTAAGGGTAAAAAGGGAAATGATGTTTTAAGTCATTAAATGCATGCAAGTGATAAATATTGAGCTTTTTGATTAAAAAAAAAAAAAAACTAAAAAATAAAATCTTTGATTTACTTGGTTAAAGAATCGGCCAACACATATAGTCTTCCACTTTCCATCATCTTCTTCAATATTTCTACATTATTCCATCATCTTCTTCAATACTTCTCCATTAATTCTATTTCCTCCATTGAAATTTCAAGCTTCTTAGTTGTAATCTTTCAAGTGTCTTATATTTCTTCCTTTATTAAGGATATTAGGAGGTAAATTTCAACTCCTTATCTTATATGACTACTATGTACTTCAAGTTATTAAAGTTTTCTTATGAATTATGTTAGGATAAATAGTCAATTGGAGATAAGGAGAAGGAAATTTGCAAAAGAGTGTGGTTCTTCACCAAGGTAAGAGAAACCTCTATTTGATATGAAATAAGAATTAGGTTTCCAGGTTTAGTATTACGGAACCTTAATTCTTGTCACACAAAAGAAATTGAGCTTGGGTTGATGCTATAATTTGCAATTGATGGATTTATATGTGAATTGTAGAAAATTGAAGTTTGATGGCAATTAATGGAAATGGTTGTGTCGTGAGCATTTAGCATATTACAAGGGAGGTTATTATTGATCTCTTAACATGTTTTCACAAGGGAGAATGGTTAGGAAAGGTTAGGGAGTGAGTGGAGGTAAATAGGTATGGAAAACCCTTTAAAAAAAAAAGGCATGTTACCATGGTTGCCCTTTAAAAAAAAGGCATGTTACCATGGTTGCCACTGTCAAATATGTGGCCTTCTGAGAGAGTTTTGGACACCTTACCTATCGAACTGAGTTGAGGCCTAACATAAAGGTTGTAGCCCTTTCTTTAAGCTTTAAAATGAGACTAATATTACATCAATCGGATGTGTATAACTTGAGATATGCCTTCTTGAATATGACCTACGTAGCATGACTACCTCAAATGTACTTCCAGTTTCTTAATTTATTTATTTTTTAGCCTAATAATCTATGATTGATTCCAAGTATGAAAATAATGCTTAAAGGGTTTTGAAGCATGTTTGAATGAGTGATCTTTGTGATTATTTAATGATTGTACTAACATATATATTTGAGGTAATGAATGACCATGGAGGTTATGTGTAATATGTTATGTATTACCAAATTATGAGCTTGTTTATGTATAAACAAGCCTAAGTATGATATGTTTCTATGAATTTGTTATGCATCCACAAAATGGTCAGGATGAAATGCTATGTTCATATATGGAAAGTGTATGTTTTTGAAGAATAGAGCATGTCAAGCATATGAATGATGAAAAAAGGGGGACTTGATCTCAACTTTGAGCAAAATGCTTTCAAGGTACATAGACATGCATTTTTGTGAAGAAAATGATTTTTAAGTTTTATGGAAGTTGTTGGCATGTTATGGGGAACTTGAGCTCACTCATGCACATGTCTAGACCAAAAGAAATGAACAGTCCATAGCGTGCATGACCATGGGGACTGTGTTATAAGTTAAGGTTAGCTCATTGGCCAAAGGTTCTATAATCCATGCCTTAGCTTAGTCCGACCGGCAGATGGTAAAAAGTTTTCAAAGAAAAATGTATTTATACATGCATGGCATTGAAGTACATCATTCATGAACTTTAAAGGAAAGAATTACATGAATCATATTATGCATTATGATATGAACTGAATATGCTATGTTATATTACATATATGTTATTTTATGTTATTAATGTTTGGTTCATGTACAAGTAAATAAGATGTTTTCCAAGTTTAAGAATGTTACATAAGGTTAAATGATCGATACCCTTACTGAGTGATTAACACTTATTTCCCTAGTTTTCATGTTTTATAGGTAATGGTTAAAGCAGTAATGGCAAGCGACAGTCAAGGAAGCTTGGGGGTATGCATGTTAACTTTTGTTTGATTTAAACTTATGATGTTATATAAAGGATGTTGTTTTTGAATTAATGTATATAGTTTGATATCTATAATCTAAGTTTTATGAAATAATGAATATGTTTTGCTTATAAATGATGGGAGATATTTTATATTTGCTTTTGCTATTAAACAATTGATGTAGTTGTTTTCTTTAAACATATTTTTCATAGTCATATTTCAACAGGTTGATTAAGAAAGTAATGTAAATGAGAGGAGAAGTTTTTATTTATTTATTTTCATATAGTACATGTTTGTAACCAGGATTTACGTTTTAAATTACACAACCTTCCAGGTGTGAATTCTCTAAGTTTCCATTGTAAATGAATACTTTAGATGGTATCCAGTTGGAGGGGGGTGTTACACAATCGAAACGTCACCTTTCCACCTTAAAATCCTAACTTTGCCCTAAATTCTAAAAACTCAAGAATTTTTCTCAGAAAAACTCTCATTTTTTGCTCTTCAAAAACTCAGCCTTCTTATACCATTGACGCGAACCCAACGTTACGTTAGAATACCTCCCTCCTGCAACTGTAAGTTTAATGCCCACATGGAGGTATGTAATTTAATTTATGTTCTTATACCTTTAGTTGAATTTTGCTCAAGTTATTTTGAGAAAAATGTGAAGAAAATCCCTTAAACTTTCATTAGGGGTAAAATGGTCTTTTCACTCAAAATTAGTTGAAAAATTGGGGAGTGAAAAGAGATAGAATTTCATGGAGAATGCAATAAAAATGAGGGCATTATTGTAATTGACTAAGGGACATAGATGAAATTTCTAAGAAAGAGCAAGGGCAAAATGGGAAGGCATGTGTTAATTGTAAGTTAATAAGGGTTTGGGTTTAGAAAACCCTTCATTTTTTTCTTCTCCACCGCCATTCCCATTCACCACTTCCTCTTAACTCTTCTTTCAATATTTCAAGAATTTTAGAGGGCTTTTTGAGTAGTTTGGGGTAGAAAGTTAATCTAAGGCATCCTAAGGTAAGGATTCTTGCTTTGGATGTGAAGTTTTGCTTATATATGTATATTGAAGTCTTATGGTTTTATTGTTTAAAGTTGTAGAGAAGAGACAAGCTATCAAAGGAAAGGAAAAGTGTTAGTGAAATCTCTCTATTACAAGGTAAGTAAATCCAACTCAAGTTGAGATTTGAGAAATCCTTTAAGTAGAGATTGAGTGGAGATTTATGTATGTATAAGTATGTTATGTTATTGAGATGAGTTGAGATGAATATTTGCTTGGTGGTTGTTGAATACACTTTAATTATGAGAAGTGTTGTTGAGTGATGAGAATGTAGTTTGAGATGAAATTAAAAGAATTGGAGAAGTATTGTGGGAGTGTTTGTGCTGTGGGGTTATGGTGATGATACAAGAGAGTTTTTTCTCTCATTTTGGATGGTTTAGGAAAAAAATTGAATGATAATTAAATTACGGTTTGTTTAGGCACAATTGTTGTTTGATGAAATGCCTAAGTGAGAACATGTTACCATGGTTGTCCTGTCACAGTTGTGACCTTCTAAGTGATTTTCGGGCATCTTAAATATTGAACTGGGTTGAGACCAAAACACAAAATTTGTAGCCCTGTCTCTAAGCTTTAAAACGAGACCAAAACTGTAGTAATCCAATGTGTATAACTCAAGTTATGCCTTCTTGAGTGTGACCTGTGCAGAATGACTATCTTGATGCAACATTGCATTTGTGCATTTCATAAGTGCCTTAAGTAAGAAATTTTAAGCATGAACTATCCTTATACATTAATTGTGCATTGAGAAGTAGCTTGAGAAAGAGTAGAGAATTTTGTGAATGAACTACTCTAAAAGTAGAGAGAATGAGAAAAACACAAAGAGCGGGTTGGTGCTTTGTGAACTCCACCCAACAGTTACGAAGAGTGGGTTGGTGCTTTGTGAACTCCACCCAGCCGTGCCTCCGGTAAGATGAGGCCGTGACATTCAAGTGAGAAAGAATAAAGAGAGAATGAGTAGAGTTACGAAGAGCGGGTTGGTGCTTTGTGAACTTCCACCCAACCATGCCTCTAGTAAGATGAGGCCGTGACTTACAATAGAAAATTAATAAAAGAGAGCTGTGTGAAAGAGAAACAGAAAGAGAAAATAAATGAGACGAGAAGTGTGTAAGGAAAGAATTAAGAAAAATAGTTACGAGGATAGACGAGTAGAGGATTTACTTACTGAGCATTATTTTTGTGCTCACCCCGTTGTTTTTCTTTGTGTTTACAGGATCTAGGTGAGGACACGGTCGGATGGGCATCGACAAGCGAGGAGCAATAGCTACACTGTCTACTGTTTTTGATAACTTTTTGTAAAATGATATCTTATTTGGTAATAAGAATGTTTATATGTACTAAAAGAAAATTTTGGGCCCATCTACTTTTGTTGATATAAATGTATTTTACTTTATGTATTTCTATGAGTATCCTAGTACAAAGGAGTTATTACACTTTTGGTATCAGAGCAGAGATTTTGGGATTTGATAGTGTACTATTCTTATCGCCACGACGTCCGATAACCGGCTGTGTCAGTTAATTCTTTCCTTACTATAAGTGTTTCTCGAATTGATTAAATGTGGTTGTTTTGTAGATGAGGTGTAGTAAACGAAAGCGTGGTAAGGGTGTGGTGAATGAGGGAGAACCTTCTAACCCACCAAAAGCTACGCCCCCTGCCTTGGATGAAGCTAGAGTTCGGGGGATTGTACAGCAAGTTATGGCAAAGAGCCAAGGGAGAGTTGGAACCCCCGTGCAAGTACCACCAACCACTACTGTAGAAAGAGAACAACCGGTACCTCCCCCAGTACAGAACATAATTGAACCAATTTATGGTCTTCCCAGTCAACATCAACCATCAGAGTTTAACGGTACTACGAACCCGGTAGTAGCAGAGGAATTGTTTAAGTCAGTAGAACGTATAACAGCCTTGTTTCCCATGATGGACTGGGAGAGGATCCGGTATGCGAGTTTCTTATTTCGGGGTGATACCCAAATTTGGTGGGAATTAATAGAAGATACCCATGATGTGGCAGTGATGACTTGGGAAGAATTCAAACAAGAGTTTGAGGCTGAGTACAGAACAGTGGACTGAGTTCATGAAAAGGTCCAAGAATTTATCAGCTTACAGCAGGGGTCTAGTACCGTGAAGGAGTACTCAGTGAAATTCAACTCCCTTGCAAGATTTGCACCCGGAATAATTAGTACTCCGGCATTGAGAAGAGACAAGTTTGTATATGGGTTGAAACTGGATATAGCTCGGGATATAATAATGAGTTCTGATCCCCCTTGAACTTATAGTAAGGCCTTGAGGCGAGCAATGAGGGCGGAAATATTTAAGAATAAAATTCCCCTAGTAGGTTCCTCGGCAGGAGGACCAAGTGAGCCATCCTCCGCCCCGCAGAGAGAGAAATTTGAGGGTGTGAAAAACAAGGAAATGAAGAATAATAAAAAGAAGTTTCAGTCTAAGCAGAATAAAAGAGATTAGAGGAGTAAGCGGCCTCAGACAAAAGGGTTTCCTCTTTGCCCTAAATATGGGAAGAACCACCCAGGAGAGTGTCTGAGGGACCAGAGGGTGTGTTATAGGTGCCGACAGCCAGGGCACTTGATGAGAGATTATAAAGCTCATTTTCCACCACCCGCACAGAGTTCTGGAGGTACTACTAATGCCAGAGTGTTTATAGTGGCACAGGGTGAAACAGAGGCACCCATCAGAGCATCGGTCGCTTATTATTCCATGCTATTCCTTTATATGCCTTAATTGATTCAGGAGCCACTCATTATTTTATATCTTATGGGATGATAGAGAGGTTAGGTTTGAAACCTACTAAAGTGACTCAACCTATTAAGATAGAGTTAACCGATGGGGTTGGTGTTCTGACGCAAGAGATGTTGTCAGAAGAGTCTGTGGTGATCCAGGGTAGAGAGTTAATGGTTGATCTAATAGTTTTTGATATGCCTGACTTTGATGTGATATTGGGCATGGATTCCTTGGGAGGTATGGAGTAGAAATTGATTATCGGAAAAAGAAAGCGAGATTCAATCTTGATAGTGGAGACAAGTTTAGTTTTGGAGAGGGCCATCAATTGAGTATGTAGAAAGATGTTGAGAAAGGGGTGTTCGGGATATATTGCCCATGTAGTGCAGAGTAGTGATGTTCCACAGCCAGAGATTCAAAAGGTGCCAGTAGTTCGAGATTTTCTAGATGTGTTTCCGGAAGAGTTACTAGGTTTGCCTCCAAAAAGGGAGGTTGACTTTAGTATTGAACTAGCATCAGGAACAGCACCAATATCTAAAGCCCCTTATTGAATGGCCCCAACAGAGTTTTAGGAATTAAAGAAGCAACTTCAAGAGCTTTTGGATAAAGACTTTATTCGACCGAGTCATTCTCCTTGGGGAGCCCCAATTCTGTTTGTGAAGAAGAAAGATGGATCCCTACGGATGTGTATTGATTATAGAGAATTGAATAAAGTGACAGTGAAGAATAAGTACCCGCTACCTCGTATTGATGATTTGTTCGATCAGTTGAAAGGCGTCGCAGTGTTCTCTAAAATTGATTTGAGGTCAAGGTACCATCAAGTAAGAGTGGCTGAGCAAGATGTGGCTAAGACCGCCTTCCGTACAAGGTATAGGCATTATGAGTTTGTAGTGATGTCGTTTGGCTTAACTAATGCCCCAACAGTTTTTATAGACTTAATGAACCGGGTATTCCATGATTATTTGGATCAGTTTATAGTGGTTTTCATTGATGACATCTTGGATTTATTCTAAGTCGAGAACAGAGCATGAGGAACACTTGAGAATAGTGTTGCAACGATTAAGAGAAAAGAAGTTGTATGCTAAATTTTCTAAGTGTGAGTTTTAGCTTGATCGAGTGATATTTATGGGCCATAATGTGTCTAAGGAAGGGATTTCAGTGGATCCGAGTAAAGTGAAGGCAATCCTTGAATGGCAGAGTCCGAAAACAGTAAAAGAGGTCAGAAGTTTCTTAGACCTAGCAGGTTACTACCGGCGATTTGTAGCAGGGTTCGCCCAGTTGGCTAAACCGTTGACTCTTACCAAGCTGAGAACTTCTTTTGCATGGTCAGAAGCATGTGAGGAGAGCTTTCAGGAGTTGAAGAAGAGGTTAACAACAACTCCTATATTAGTGTTATCGTAGGAGGGTGTAAATTATGACATTTATACAGATGCCTCACTGCAAGGACTTGGTGCTGTGTTAATACAGTTAGGTAGGGTGATAGCATATGCCTCTCGACAATTGAAAGAGTATGAGACAAGATACCCTACGCATGATTTAGAGTTGGCAGCAGTGGTCTTCACATTAAAGATTTGGAGGCATTACCTTTATGGTGCCAAGAGTAATATCTACACCGATCCTAAGAGTTTAAAGTATTTCTTCACTCAGAAGGAGCTGAATATGAGATAGAGAAGGTGGTTAGAGTTGGTTAAGGATTATGAGTGTGAGATCAAGTATCAACCGAGAAAGGCCAATGTAGTAGCCGATGCCTTGAGTAGAAAAACTTATTTGTCCCGGCTTACTAAGCAGAAAGAGTTGATAAAAGAGTTGTGTAAAGAGCAGATTAAAGTGATTCCGGGAAGGATTGCCATGTTGGAGGTTTAGTCTACTTTACTGGAGGAAGTCAGAGATAAGTAAGTGGCCGATGAGTGGTGTCAGAGAATAGTTCAATAAGTACATGAGGGCAAGGTAACGGAGTTCCATTTAATAGATGGTGTCCTCTATTTCAGGACTCTATTTCAGGAATCGGTTGTGTATCCTTCAAAATGATGAGTTGAGGAAGAGAATACTTACAGAGGCTCATGACACACCATACACTGCTCATCCTGGAGCAACCAAAATGTATGAAGACGTAAAGAAAGGTTACTGATGGCCAGGTATGAAGAAGGATATTGCAGAATTTGTAGCTAAGTGCCTGGTTTGTCAGTAGGTGAAAGCAGAACACCAACGGTCGTCAGGGTTACTTTAGCCACTTAGTATTCCAAAGTGGAAATGAGAGAGCATTTCGATGGATTTTATTACATGTCTCCCCAGAGTACAGCGAGGGAATAATGCTATATGGGTGATTGTGGATAGGTTAACCAAGTCAGCCCATTTCCTTCTAGTAAAATAGAGTACCACTACGGATCAGTTGGCACAGATTTATATTAAGGAGATAGCCAAGTTACATGGTGTGCCCATGTCAATAGTGTCAGATAGAGATTTCAGGTTTGTTTCAACTTTTTGGATGAGTTTACAAAGGAATTTGGGTACCCGATTGGCATTCAGCACTGCCTATCACCCTCAGAGAGATGGTCGAACAGAGAGAACGAATCAGGTGCTTGAGGATATGTTGAGGGCCTGTTGTATGGATTATAAAGTATCTTGGCATGCGATGTTACCCTTAGTGAAGTTTGCCTACAATAATAGTTATCAGTCTACAATTAAGATGGCGCTTTGCGAGGCTTTGTATGGTAGACGATGTAGGTCTCCACTACATTGGGATGAGATAGGTGAAAAGGATGAGTTAAGTACTGCTCTTGGGCCAGAGATGACTCAGAAAATGATAGAAGATGTAAGATTAATCAGAAACAGAATGAAGCAAGCCCAAGATCGACAAAAGAGTTATGCCGACTTGAAGAGAAAAGAGATTGAATTTCAAGTGGGTGATAAAGTGTTTCTGAGAGTTTTCCCCTACAAACGAGTGATGCGCTTCGGTAATAAAGGATAATTAGCACCGAGATATGTAGGTCCATTTGAGGTATTGCAACGAGTGGGGAAGGTGGCCTACAGATTGGCATTACCACCTAGCATGGACAAGGTGCATGATGTTTTCCATGTCTCGATGCTACGGAAGTACGTAAGTGATCCCTCTCATATCTTGAGAATAGAGGATGTTGAGTTAGAAGAGAACCTTGTGTATGAGGAGCGCCCAGTACAGATTTTGGACTAAAGGATTAAAGAGCTCCGAAATAAGAGCATTCCATTAGTAAAAGTCCTTTGGAGAAATCACAAGGTAGAAGAGGCCACATGGGAGGTAGAGCAAGACATACAGAATCGTTACCTGGAGTTGTTTGTGTGAATTTTAGGGACGAAATTCTTATAAGAGGGGGAGAATTGTAACGCCCACATGGAGGTATGTAATTTAATTTATGTTCTTATACCCTTAGTTGAATTTTGTTAAAGTTATTTTGAGAAAAATGTAAAGAAAATCCCTTAAACTTTCATTGGGGGTAAAATGGTCTTTTCACTCAAAATTAGTTGAAAAATTGGGGAGTGAAAAGAGATAGAATTTCATGGAGAATGCAATAAAAATGAGGGCATTATTGTAATTGACTAAGGGACATAAATAAAATTTTCAAGAAAGAGCAAGGGCAAAATGGGAAGGCATGTGTTAATTGTAAGTTAATAAGGGTTTGGGTTTAGAAAACCCTTCATTTTTTTCTTCTCCACCGCCATTCCCCTTCACCACTTCCTCTCAACTCTTCTTTCAATATTTCAAGAATTTTAGAGGGCTTTTTGAGTAGTTTGGGGTAGAAAGTTAATCTAAGGCATCTTAAGGTAAGGATTCTTGCTTTAGATGTGAAGTTTTGCTTATATATGTATATTGAAGTCTTATGGTTTTATTGTTTAAAGTTGTAGAGAAGAGACCAACTATCAAAGGAAAGGAAAAGTGTTAGTGAAATCTCTCCATTACAAGGTAAGTAAATCCAACTCAAGTTGAGATTTGAGAAATCCTTTAAGTAGAGATTGAGTAGAGATTTATGTATGTATAAGTATGTTATGTTATTGAGATGAGTTGAGATGAATATTTGCTTGGTGGTTGTTGAATACACTTCAATTATGAGAAGTGTTGTTGAGTGATGAGAATGTAGTTTGAGATGAAATTAAAAGAATTGGAGAAGTATTGTGGGAGTGTTTGTGCCATGGGGTTATGGTGATGATACAAGAGAGTTTTTCTCTCATTTTGGATGGTTTAGGAAAAAAATTGAATGATAATTAAATTAGGGTTTGTTTAGGCACAATTGTTGTTTGATGAAATGCCTAAGTGAGAACATGTTACCATGGTTGTCCTGTCACAGCTGTGACTTTCTGAGTGATTTTTGGGCATCTTACAGATTTAACTGGGTTGAGACCAAAACATAAAAGTTGTAGCCCTGTCTCCAAGCTTTAAAACAAGACCAAAATCGTAGCAATCCGATGTGTATAACTCAAGTTATGCCTTCTTGAGTGTGACCTATGCAGAATGACTATCTTGATGCAACATTGCATTTGTGCATTTCATAAGTGCCTTAAGTAAGAAATTTTAAGCATGAACTATCCTTATACATTAATTGTGCATTGAGAAGTAGCTTGAGAAAGAGTAGAGAACTTTGTGAATGACTACTCTAAGAGTAGAGAGAATGAGAAAAACACAAAGAGCGGGTTAGTGCTTTGTGAACTCCACCCGGCAGTCACGAAGAGTGGGTTGGTGCTTTGTGAACTCTACTCGGCCGTGCCTCCGGTAAGATGAGGCTGTGACATTCAAGTGAGAAAGAATAAGGAGAGAATGAGTAGAGTTACGAAGAGCAGGTTGGTGCTTTGTGAACTCCACCCGGCTGTGCCTTCGGCAAGATGAGGCCGTGAATTACAATAGAAAATTAATAAAAGAGAGCTGTGTGAAAGAGAAACAGAAAAAGAAAATAAATGAGACGAGAAGTGTGTAAGGAAAGAATTAAGAAAAAGAGTTACGGGGATAGACGAGTAAAGGATTTACTTTTTGAGCATTATTTTTGTGCTTACCCCGTTGTTTTTCTTTGTGTTTACAGGATCTAGGTGAGGACGCAGTCAGATTGGCGTCAACAAGCGAGGAGCAATAGCTACTGTCCACTGTTTTTGATAACTTTTTGTAAAACGATATCTTTTTTGGTAATAAGAATGTTTATATGTACTAAAAGAAAATTTTGGGCCCATCTACTTTTGTTGATATAAATGTATTTTACTTTATGTATTTCTATGAGTATCCTAGTATAAAGGAGTTATTATAGTAAGGCAAAAGCCATCTTTTCTTTTACTCATTTTTCATACCTTTTCAGTATTTTTATAGTCATGGTGGTTTGTGGGTATCTGGTAAGGTCTAGGTTGTGCTCGAGGGAGTCACCGAAAAGCTTTGAAAACTTAGGGTAAAGAATCTTGGTGGACCATTTTAGGAGTTTCTAGCGTTAGTGGTAGCAAACCAGCCATGGGTGGATCCTTTGAGTCTTCTTCTGAGTCGTCCTTCAAGGTAGATTATTCAAGGTTTGAATCCCTCTTGGTTGTCATCCTTTTACATACGGTAGAACCAGTACTAGAGTATCCAGGTGGTTACCGGAGTGAGTGGACACCAAGAGACAAAATGGGGAAGTCTGTCGAAGAGGACACCTTCAAACCTGGTACCTCAAAGTATGTCAAGTCCACGGTCAAGGAAAAAGAGCTTTGGAAGATCACAAATCAATATGCGATCACGACGAACTTGTATAGAAAAAGACGTTTTACGACACAGGAGCCTCTAGAGGGAATGGCCGCAATCTCCGAAGCAATTTTCAAGTATGGGTCATGGTTCCTTTCCACCCCTTCATCAGGTCGATACTCGACCACTTTGGGATTGCACCATTCAAATGTTGAATAGGTACATCATGGCAGTGGCGATGTACATTTCGTTCTACGAGCACAACTTGGGAAAGCCTACAACGTTGGAGCTCACATGCACCTACATGATGAAGAAGAGCAAGGATAAAGACTCATACTATCTCTCCAAGTGATCATCGATCGAAGGAGGATTATTTGGTTATCCCAGTAATGCAGGACCTTATGAAACCAAATATTTTTTTTCTTAGAGTACGGTGGGTTCTGTAAATTTCAAGGCACGAGTAGGTTTTTCTCTTCATTTAGGTCATTTCTTTTTCCTTTTTCTTTATCTGATTGTTGGCTAACAAACTTTTGTTGTGCAGAAAACAAAACGACTAAATTGTAGCTATTAGATAACCACACGCAAGATGGAATGCATGGCATGTGATACTATAACATGTATTTCATATTTTGCAAAAAATTTCAATCAAATTGAAAACAAGTAAGGTATAACTTGTTACCTTAAGTCTTTAGCAATCTTGGAGACTTTTAATTTCAAGAGAAATTAAACAAAAGAGTATCCACACTAAGGTAAAAGAAGAATTAGGCCAAGAGAGACATTTAGGGTTCTTAGAAATTTTTTGATCTCTATCTTAAAATTGGTATATCATTTTCTTTATTTATGTAGCTTTGTAAACAATTCAATAATTGTTTTGGACTTCCTTAAACAATTCCATAATTTTGTTGGAGTTGTAAATAATTCCATAATTATTATGAAGTTATTAAACTTCTTTAAATAATAACATTGGATTAACATTTAATCACAATCAACAATTTAACTCTTAAATTGTTTACATAATAATTTAACCCTTAAATTGTTCATATGTTTACAATTAAAACCCATTGTTAAATTCAATTTAATATAAAGAAAATGATTAATTATGAATTGGAATTACATTTAATTCCAATTAGCAATTTAACTCTTAAATTATTCATAATAACTAATGTGACCCTCCATTGAATCTAATTCAATGATAATAATATAAATAACTTTATTACCCTTGGTAGGTGCTAGCCAACCTTGGAAAATCAACTCTTTTTGGCTATTTCTATTAGAGTAGATGCCCTAGAGTCAATCAATTATTGTAGATTTGACTCTTTGTAATAATGTTCATTGATCAATAAAAGGTATTTTATACTATATCGCATAAATCATCATTGTATGTATTGCTATATGTCCTTAGAGTGGTAGAACCGTGACGGGGGTATCAAGTGTTTCAAATCTTGATAGTGAGAACCCTATGAGCAAATAAGGTGGCCATTCTAGAAACGTTCGTAGCCTCAATATTATTCTGAAGTAAGGGCACAGATAATACGGTAAGGCTATCATAGTGTTGAACGACCTTATCGAAAGGCAATGACTGATCTCACTTGTCAAGGTTGTTTGGTGACAACCTGGTGCAACACATGGGTGCTTGCTGCAAGCAAGTTCGCTAGACTAACCCACCAGATGATTCCATATGGATGGTAACCCTAGTGTCTATGGAACAAATCCTCTAACAAATGGTGGTGCCTATGATCCTTAGACTTGAGATCACCGGAGCGCCTTGTGCATCGATTGGTGTAGTTTGACACTAGGCTAACGCATTTCTATTCAGAGTTGTCAATACGGTGGTGATTGGCTACATCAAGGAGTGTATCAAGATTATGGTGGATAGACGGAGGATTCATCATTCCCATGTATGGGAGAAGTTATCTCACGGCGCAATTCAGTAAATGGCAATGACACTAAAACTGTGGCCACAGTGGGATTGAGTTGTTGCTCTATCCAGTTTATAATACAGGTCATTGGTCTAGTAACTGAATACACAACATCGAGAGTAACTGAAGGTTGACACTATTTCTATGCCTCGATCTCGTCGAGATAACGGATGATGAAAGGATCGAATTGTACAGTAACCATATTGTTGACAGGTAGCTGCTTCTGAATCCGAATCTATCAGGTGGCTATGATGCCTTGCTAGGGGCCAATCTTAGTCTATGTGTAGTGAGATGATTAATTGGTGTTAATCGTGATACTACACACTACCGGTATGATGAGGAGCCTACGAGTCACACACATAAAAGATAATTTAAGAACCAGTTTAGAAGAAGGGTGTTTTCGTCTTTTAGGCGATGGGGTATTTTGATAATTTTACAGTGCAATTAAATTTGCTTAGGTCATATCCTTTATTTAATTTGATATTAAAATTAAATAAGTAAGATTAAGTTTAAATATGTGTTCGCATATATTTAAATAAATTATCATTATTGTTAAATATTAATATTATATATATATATATATATATATATATATATATATATATATATATATATATATATTTAATTTAATTGAGATAATGATAATTAAAATTAAAATATCTAAATGGGGTTGTTTGGATACAAGGGGTGTTTAGGTTAGAGCCCAAGCCTATTCCATGATGGAATAGGACAAAGTGTGCACTATATAAGTGCAACACTTTGTGAATTGATTAATTCAATTCATTCAATCATTAACATAAAATATTCCAGCCCCTTTCTCTTCTTCCCACGCCAGATTGCCTTTTGCTTGAATCAAATCTCTTTTGATTTCATCTTGGTTCTTAAGGCTAAAGAGGATCTAGGAAATCCTTCTTTAGTTCCTTGGGGTTGTCTTTGTGTGGACTACATTGGTTCGATCCTACTCTTGGGTCGGCAGCGAAATTCGTTCAGAGACAAGTTGGACGAGCCTCCACACGTCCGTATGATTTCTTAAACTCTAAACTGATTTTTCTGCAGATTCTAATATAATATATAAACTGTAAATTTGTGCTCTAATCTTGGTTCTAATGAACGATCTATGATGTAAATAATTTTTGTTTTCCGCTGCCTTGTATGATTTTTTCCTAACAAAATATGACATTTTGCATTCTCATCAACAACCAAACACACCCTTTATGGTATTTTAATTTTAATTGATTATTAATATAATTAAAATCAATTAATATATATGTAATGCCCACATGGAGGTATGTAATTTAATTTATGTTCTTATACCCTTAGTTGAATTTTGTTAAAGTTATTTTGGGAAAAAAGTGAAGAAAATCCGTTGAACTTTCATTAGGGGTAAAATGGTCTTTTCACTCAAAATTAGTTGAAAAATTGGGCAGTGAAAAGAGATAGAATTTCATGGAGAATGCAATAAAAATGAGGGCATTATTGTAATTGACTAAGGGACATAGATGAAATTTTCAAGAAAGAGCAAGGGCAAAATGGGAATGCATGTGTTAATCGTAAGTTAATAAGGGTTTGGATTTAGAAAACCCTTCATTTTTTTCTTCTCCACCGCCATTCCCCTTCACCACTTCCTCTCAACTCTTCTTTCAATATTTCAAGAATTTTAGAGGGCTTTTTGAGTAGTTTGGGGTAGAAAGTTAATCTAAGGCATCCTAAGGTAAGGATTCTTGCTTTAGATGTGAAGTTTTGCTTATATATGTATATTGAAGTCTTATGGTTTTATTGTTTAAAGTTGTAGAGAAGAGACAAGCTATCAAAGGAAAGGAAATGTGTTAGTGAAATCTCTCCATTACAAGGTAAGTAAATCCAACTCAAGTTGAGATTTGAGAAATCCTTTAAGTAGAGATTGAGTAGAGATTTATATATGTATAAGTATGTTATGTTATTGAGATGAGTTGAGATGAATATTTGCTTGGTGGTTGTTGAATACACTTCAATTATGAGAAGTGTTGTTGAGTGATGAGAATGTAGTTTGAGATGAAATTAAAAGAATTGGAGAAGTATTGTGGGAGTGTTTGTGTCGTGGGGTTATAGTGATGATACAAGAGAGTTTTTCTCTCATTTTGGATGGTTTAGGAAACAAATTGAATGATAATTAAATTAGGGTTTGTTTAGGCACAATTGTTGTTTGATGAAATGTCTAAGTGAGAACATGTTACCATGGTTGTCCTGTCACAGCTGTGACCTTCTGAGTGATTTTCGGGCATCTTACAGATTGAACTGGGTTGAGACCAAAACACAAAAGTTGTAGCCCTATCTCTAAGCTTTAAAACGAGACCAAAACTGTAGCAATCCAATTTGTATAACTCAAGTTATGCTTTCTTGAGTGTGACCTGTGCAGAATGACTATCTTGATGCAACATTGCATTTGTGCATTTCATAAGTGCATTAAGTAAGAAATTTTAAGCATGAACCATCCTTATACATTAATTGTGCATTGAGAAGTAGCTTGAGAAAGAGTAGAGAACTTTGTGAATGAACTACTTTAAGAGTAGAGAGAATGAGAAAAACACAAAGAGCGGGTTGGTGCTTTGTGAACTCCACTCGGCAGTCACGAAGAGTGGGTTGGTGCTTTGTGAACTCCACCAGGCCGTGCCTCCAGTAAGGTGAGGCCGTGACATTCAAGTGAGAAAGAATGAGAAAAACATGAGAAAGAATAAAGAGAGAATGAGTAAAGTCACGAAGAGTGGGTTGGTGCTTTCTGAACTTCACCCAGCCATGCCTCCAACAAGATAAGGTCGTGACTTACAATAGAAAATTAATAAAAAAGAGCTGTGTGAAAGAGAAACAAAAAAAGAAAATAAATGAGACGAGAAGTGTGTAAGGAAAGAATTAAGAAAAAGAGTTACGGGGACAGACGAGTAGAGGATTTACTTACTGAACATTACTTTTGTGCTCACCCCGTTGTTTTTCTTTGTGTTTACAGGATCTAGGTGAGGACGCAGTTGGATTGGCGTCGACAAGCGGAGCAATAGCTACAGTGTCCACTGTTTTTGATAACTTTTAGTAAAATGATATCTTATTTGGTGATAAGAATGTTTATATGTAATAAAAGAAAATTTTGGGCCCATCTACTTTTGTTGATATAAATGTATTTTACTTTATGTATTTCTATGAGTATCCTAGTATAAAGGAGTTATTACAATATATTAACATTTAATTATTAATAATAATTCATTTAAATATATGCGCATATATATTTAAATATGATCTTACTAATTTTAATTTTAATATTAAAATTAAATACAGGCAACAACCTCAGTAAATTTAATTACATATGAGATTACCAAAATACTCTTTCGTCCTAAAAAACGAAAATACCCCTTTCACAAAAACGATTATTAAATTATCTTCTAAGTGTGTGACCCGTAGACTCCTTATCATATCGGCAGTGAGTAGTATCGCGATTAACACCAATTAATCGTGTCACTACTCACAGACCAAGATTGGCCCCTAGTAAGGAATCATGGCCACCCGATAGATTCAGATTCAGCGAAACAGCTACCTATCAACGATATGGTTACCGTACAATCAAATCCTTTCATCATCTGTTATCTCATCAAGACTAAGGTACAGAAATAGTGTCAACCTTAGTTATCCTCAATATCTATGTATTCAGTTACTAGACCAATGACTGGAATAATAAATCGGATTAAGCAACAACTCAATCCCACTGTGGCCACAGTTTTAGTGTCATTGCCATTCACTGAATTGCGCCGTGATATAACTTCTCCCATACCTGGGACTGATGAATCCTCTGTCGATCCACCATAGTCTTGATACATTCCTTGATGCAACCAAACACTACCGTAATGATGGCTCTAAATAGAACTGTGTTGGGTTAGTGTCAAACTACACCAATCAGTGCACAAGACGCTCCGGTGACCTCAAGTCGAAGGGTCACATGCACCACCATTCGTTAGAGGATTTATTCCATAGACATTGGGGTTACCATCCATATGGATCCTCTGGTGGGTCTGTCCAGTGAACTTGCCTCTAGCAAGCACCCATGCATTACACCAAGCTGTCGGCAAACAACAGATCAGTCACTATCTTTCGACCGGGTCGTTCAACACTATGATGGTCTTACCGTATTATCTGTATCCTTGGTTAGAATAATACTGGGGCTACGAACGTTTCTAGAATGGCCACCATATCTGATCATAGGGTTCTCACTATCAAGATTTGAAACATTTGATACCCTCGTCATGGTTCTACCATCCTAAGGACATATATCATTACATACACGATATAGAAGAATCTGCCTTTTATTGATAAATAAGCATTTATTACAGAGTCAATTTTACAATAATTGATTGGCTCTAGGGCACCTACTCTAACAATCTCCCACTTGCACTATATCCAATCCTTCATGTATTTAATACCAAATGACCTTAAGTGTTTTTCATGCTTTTGCTACGACAGAGGCTTCATCAGTGGATTGGCAAGATTGTCATCAGTAGGCACTTTACTAATCTGTACATCTTTCCTCTCAACCATTTCTCCGATGAGATGAAAACGTCTGAGTATGTGTCTGGACTTCTGGTGAGACCGTGGTTCCTTTGCTTGAGCAATTGCTCCATTGTTGTCACAATAGACATCTATCATATCAACAATCGTGGAAACCATACCAAGTTCGGTGACGAACTTCTTTATCTAGACTACCTCTTTGGCCGCATCGGATAATGCAATATACTCAACCTCCATTGTAGAGTCTGCTACAGTGCTTTGCTTAGAGCTCTTCCAGTTCATTGCACCGCTATTGAGACAAAATACAAACCCTAATTGCGATCGATAATCATCTTTATCCATTTGGAAACTAGCATCACTGTATCCTCTTACAGTGAGCTCATATTCCCCTTTATAAACCAAGAACATGTCGTTAGTCCTCTTCATGTACTTAAGGATGTTCTTGACAGCTATCCAATGACGCTCACCTGGATCCGATTGATATCTACTAAAAGTGCTTAACGCACATGAGACATCAATCCGAGTACATAACATGGCATACATGATGGATCTAATTGCTGAAGCATATGAGATCCTCTTCATTCTATCTCTCTCATCGTGTGTTTTAGGACACATATCCTTAGAGAGACATACACCATGTGACATCAAAAGAAATCCCTTCTTGGATTCTTCCATACTGAATCTCTTCAGTACCTTGTCAATATATGTACTCTGACCTAAGCCAAGCAACCTACGTGATCTATCTCGGTAGATCTTTATTCCGAGGATGTAAGCTGCTTCTCCTAAGTCTTTCATGGAGAAGCACTTGGATAACCAAGTCTTTACCGACTATAAGTTCGGTATATGATTCCCGATCAGAAGTATGTCATCGACATACAACACTAGGAATGCCACTGCGCTCCCACTCATTTTCTTGTAAACACAGGGCTCATCTTCGTTCTTGATAAAACCAAATTCTTTTATGGCTTCATCAAAATGAATGTTCCAGCTTCTTGAAGCTTGCTTGAGTCCATAAATAGATCTCTGCAACTTGCATACCTTCTCAGCTTGCAGATAAAGAACGAAACCATCAGGTTGTGTCATATACACATCCTCTTCAAGGTTTCCATTCAGGAAAGCCATTTTGACATCCATTTGCCAAATCTCATAATCATGATATGCTGCAATCGCAAGCATAATCCGGATGGATTTAATCATGGCAACCGGCAAAAAGGTTTCCTCATAGTCAATACCATGAATTTGTTTGAAACCTTTGGCAACCAATCGTGCCTTATAAGTGTACACCTTGCCATCCATGTCAGTCTTCTTCTTGAAGACCTATTTACACCCTATGGGTTTCACCCCTTCAGGTGGTTCCACTAGAGACCATACTTGGTTCTGGTACATGGAGTCCATCTCAGATTTCATGGCTTCAAGCCATTTAATGGAATCTGGATCCGATATAATGTCTTCGTAGGTTCTGGGTTCATCGTCTTGGCAGACTAGTACATCCCCATGTTGAGTCACAAGATAATCGCATCTCTCTGGCTCATGGCGTACTCTCCCAAACCTACGTAACTCCTGTGCTACTTGAGGTGGTTTACTTTGATCCGCAGATTGTGGAGTGACCTCCTCACGATGTTCAACCAATTCCTGTGGCACATCATTCCGTCTTGCATCTAATGTACCTTGTGGTTCTAGAACTTCATTGAGTTCTACTTTTCTTCCACTAGTAATTCTTAAGAAAAATTTCTTTTTCTAAGAAGACACCAGTACGAGCGACAAAAAATTTGCGCTCTTCTGGGTGGTAGAAATAGTACCCTTTGGTTTCCCTAGGATACCCCACAAAAATGCATCTCTCTGGTTTTGGGCCCAGCTTGTTCGAAGTCAATTTCATGATATAAGCTTCACAATTGTAATGCCACATAAAGGTACGTAGCTTTATTTATGCCCTAATACCTTTAGTTGAATTTTATTAAAGTTATCTTGAACAAGTGTGAAGAAAATTCCTTAAACCTTCATTAGGGGTAAAATGGTCTTTTCACTCATAATTAGTTGAAAAAGTGGGGAATGAAAAGAAATAGAATAACATGGAGAAGATAATAAAAATGAGGGCATTCTTGTAATTGACTAAGGGACATAGATGGAATTTTTAGAAAATGCAAGGGTAAAATGGGAATATATATATAAAATTTTATGATATTAAGAGTTGAAGAAGAGAAACCCTAGCCACTCTACCCTTCATTCAAGCCATTCTCTACCCAAATTCTCTCAAATTTCTTCATTAAATTTCCAAGACAATTCATAGGATTTTGGCTAACTTTTGATAGATTTTCAATCCTAAGCATCCAAAGGTAAGATTCTTGCACCAAGAAGTGAGATTAAATTTTAAAGTTTTGAATTCTTATGGTTGTATATGCTTAGGGTTTGAGAAGGAGAGAATTCTACCAAAGAGAGAGTATAGAGTTGGAGTTGCTCAAATTCAAGGTAAGTAAACCTAATTTGAACCTTAATTTGAGCAAGATTGTAACACCCCACTTGAGGTACGTAGTTAAGATTTGATGAATGGCTTGAATGTTTATTGATTTACCCTCATTTGAGTTTGTATGTTGTTAATTGTTTGGTTTGGTTGAGTGGTTGCCCTAAAAATTGTAATGACTTGGCGAAATTTTGATGTTACAGTCTTCGCCGGGGCAAAGAAGAAGCTTCGCCGTGGCGAAGAAGTGCTACAACCCACGGTGTAGCTACTGTAAGTTTTCGATGGGGCGAAGAAATAGCTTCTCCGCAGCGAAGACTCAGCTGAAAATTTCCTTGAGTTTTTTTTAGAGAATTCTTCCTTTGGGGCACAATGATCATTCTACCCCTAATTGGTAGGAAAAGTGGGGATTGAAATGCAAGGAAATTGCATGGAGAATAGTTTATATGGGAGTGCATTTGCAAAAAATTAAAGGACAAAGATGGAATTCCTAAGAAAGATTAAGGGTAAGATGGGAAAGAGGGGAGAAAATATGAGATATTAAAGGTTTAGTTTTAGAAAACCTTCTCATTTCTTTCTTTCCACTGCCTCTTTCATCTTTCAATTCTCTCAAATTTTCATTCAACTTTTCAAGGATTTTTGGAAGGTTTTTGACTAGAAGTTGATACAAGTTGATCCTAAGCACTTAAAGGTAAGAATCCTTACTCTAGATGTGTATTTTATTGGTGTAAGAGTAGGATCCTTATTGAGTTTGTGTTTAAGGTTTAAGAGAAAGTATCAAGCCATCAAGAGTGGAGAGCTTAAGTGGATTTTACTTGAGTTTACGGTAAGTAAACCACCTAAGTGTGATTTGTATGATTGAATGATGTGTAGAGATTTCTATATGATTTAATTGATTGAATTTTTATGTTTGTCATGTATTGATGGATTTATGAATGAGTTTATTGTTGTTTTATGAAGAGAAGTCCACCATGATAATGGTAGATTGTGATGATAAAAGTTGGTAGAAGTATGGTTAGAATTGAAAGAATTTTGAGAGGAATATTTGAAGTGTATTTTCTTTGTAGGATGTGTGATGAATTAAAGGGTTGAACTCCAATTTTGGATGGTTAAGAAAGAAGTAGAATTATAGTAAGAGTGGAGTTTATGTATGCACACATATTGTTTGAGAAAATGCCTAAGAGAAGCATGAGTAGAAATAGAGAACCTTACTTTATGCAACATAGCATATTTGCATCTCATGAATGCATATAAGAAAGATTTTAGACATGAGCCATCCATATACATATGTTTATTTGAATAATCACCAAAGAAAGAAATTTGAGAAATGAGAAAGAAACACTCTAAGAATAGAGATAAAGAAAAGAACTAATTCTCTTAGAATAAGAGAAAGAAAGAGTTAGCACTAGAGAAGTGCTAAAGAAGAGAGAAGAGAATAGGTTGTGTGATGGGGAGCCCGTGAGTGTAGAAATTAACCGCATATAACCGCCATGAGAGAGCGGTCTCCGCCATGAGAGAGTGGAATGAGAATGAGAAAAAGAATTCGTATAGCAGTGAGAATACATGTGGATGAGGGCTATACACGAGAGAGAGTACACTCAAGTGACTAAAGGTTCCGAATCCATGCATCAACCAAGACCGATCGGCAAGAAAGAATAAGAAAGAATAAGAAAACATGAGAAAAGAATAGAAAGAAAAGAAAAGAAAGAAAATGCATGGTTATGCTTTAATGCATGTGCATCTCATCCATGCATTTTATTATGATATTCTCCTTGGGTGATGAGAATAGAAAGAAAGAAAAGAATTGAAGAGTAATACACGGGGACTATGAAGTAGAGGATTTGCTTATTGAGCATCTTTGTGCTCACTCCGTTGTTTTTATGTTTTTACAGGACATAGGTGAGGACGTGGTCAGATGGACGGCGGCAAGTGGGGAGACTTGGCTGCACTGTCCACTAATTTGAGAGTCTTTTTGTACAAATGATATTGTACTACGTAAAGAATGTATATATTAACTAAAGAAAATTTTTGGGCCCAACTATTTTGATACGTTTGCTTGTTCTTTTATTAATATATTTTATGTATATGATAGTAGAAAGTAGTTGTTACAAAGACTTTGTTGAATGAATTTTTTTGCATGTTTGTATGTGATGGTAAGAGAGAATTATAGGCTGTTTTTTATGTTTATTGATGTATAAATTCTAGCCATGAGAAGTAGTGTATGGTTATGTGATGATTTGGTGAAGTTGTGGAAGATTTTGTGTTGAGATTTTTGGAGTGTAGAGAAGTGATAAATTCAGCCAGGTTTGATACTCAATTTAGTGAGTTTTTGGCTCACAATTTGGTTGAATTAGAGAGTTGTGGAAGTGTAGCCAACATGGTAGTAGCATGTGCATATGAATTGTTTGATGAAAATCCTAAGAGAAAACATGTTACCATGGTTGCCCTATCAAATCCATGACCTTATGAGTGATTTTTGAGCATCTTACCCATCGAACTAGTTGAGACCTAAACATTAACGTTGTAGCCCTTTCTCTAAGATTTAAAATGAGACCAAGATCATAGCAATCTGATGTGTATAGCTTGAGATATGCCTTCTTAAATATGACCTGCGCAGAATGACTACCTCAAAAGTACCTCCAATTTATTAGTTATTTTTAGTCTAATAATCTATGATTGATTTCAAGTATGGGAATGTTGTTGGTAGAGAATACTAGTTCCATAATGATATCTTTATATGCCATAATGCATTCTCACATTTGCATTTAGAAAGAATAGCAAAGAATGAGCATATTTCCATGCACATACACATATATGAGAACATTAAAGAACAAAGAGAAAGAGAGTTTGGATGAATTGTAGAGAATTCCTTTTACGCATGTATATGCTTATATATGAAGAATTGTTGATGGAATGGATATTGAATGATGGTTAGAATTTATCCATGAGAAGTAGTGTTTGTGTACTTGATGTTTGATGAGAGTTTGGATGAATTATGGAAGAATTGGAGTAGAAATTTTGGACAGGTTTGGCGTTAAATATGCAAGATTTTATACAAAATTTTTGGTGGCTTAGAAAAGAGATAGAAGTGTAGCCAAATTAGAGTTGTTTTGTGCATATAAGTTGTTTGATGAAATGTCAAAGAGAAGTGCATGTATGAGTATGATTATGTGTTATATTGAGATAAGTTTGTAGATGGTAGAGAATGACTTATTTGCATTCCATATTGCATTATTGTATCTAAACATGTGAATTTAGAAAGAATTATAATCATGAAACCATCTACATGCATACATACTCATAAGAGCATGAAAAAGCACTAAAGAATGTTAAAGAGTAAATAGAAAGAAATGAGAATATTAAAGAAGTTCAAATCTGAAATTTTATCTAAAGAAGTGTAAAAAGACAAAAGAAAAGAAGGTTGTTGCGATGGGGAACCCGTGAGTGACAAGAAGAAGAATATTCCCACATGTACGCCACCTTTAGTGAGCGGCCTAAGAAGAAGAAGAATTTGTACAGTTCGTAAGAGTACATGTGGATGAGGACTGTACCCAAAAGAATATTCCTACATGCACACCGCCTTTAGTGAGCGGCCTAAGAAGAAGAAGAATTTGTACAATCCGTAAGAGTGCATGTAGATGAAGACTGTACTCACTCACATGGCCAGGGTTCCGAATCCATGTCTCAACCGAGTCCGATCGGCCAAGAATAAGAAAGAAAAGAACAGAAAGAAGAGAATAAGAATAGAAAGAAAAGAATAAGAAAGAAAAGAAGAGAATAAGAAAGAAAAGAAACAATAGAAAGAACAGAAAAAAGAAAGAAACAATAGAAAAAGAAAGAAAGACTAGAAAAGAAAGAAAGAAAGAAATACAGAGAAAAGAAATAGAAAAGAAAATAGAAAAATAGAAAAGAAAATGCACATTCTATGCATTTGTGCATTTGCATCATACCTATGCATGATACCATGCCTATTATCATGGGTAGTGAGAAATTAGAAACAGAGAAAGAATAGAGAAAGAACGGAGAAAGAATAGAGGAAGAATAGAGAAATAATAGAGAAAGAACAGAGAAGAATAGAGATGTGTGATATGAGGAAAGAAATTTAGAATTAAGCAACGGAAAGAGAAGAGTAGCATAACGGGTTTACTTACTGAGCAATTAGTGCTCACCCCGTTGTTTTCAATGTTTTTACATGTAATAGGTGAGATGCGGTAGCTTGGAACGTCACACAGTGAAAGGGTTGGGCAACACTGTCGAGTTGATGTTTTGTGACTTTATTATATTTTATAAAGATTTGTATTTAAAGAAAAATTAGTTATGGGCCCATTATTTTATACTCATTTACATGTACATTTTCTTATATATATTTTGTGAGTTTTATTGTTATTTTCTGAGTATACTAGCTAGAGAGAGAGTATTACATAACCCCAAATCCTTAGATAAGACAAGTTGGGCTTTCGCCCACTCCATAGTTCATATAGAGTCGTATCTGCAAACTTTGATGGCACACGATTCAATACGTGAGTCGCAGTCTCTAGGGCATAACCCCAAAATGATGTAGGTAGATCACTAAAACTCATCATGGACCTAACCATGTCAAGTAAGGTCTTATTCCTCCTTTCAGACACTCCATTGTGATGGGGTGTATACAGAGGGGTGAGTTGTGATACTATCCCACATACCTTCAGGTATTCAGAAAACCTTGAGCTTAAGTATTCACCTCCTCGATCTGGCCGAAAAGCCTTAATACTTTTGCCCAACATATTATGTACTTCATTCCTGAATTTTTTGAACTTATCAAAGGCTTCAGATTTATGTCTCATGAGGTAGACATAACCATATCTACTAAAATCATCAGTAAACGTGATGAAGTAGAAATATCCACCTCTGGCTTCAACTGTTAGTGGACCACATACATCACTATGGATGATGCCTAACAGTTCAGTAGCCCTTTCACTTTGTCCTGTGAAAGGTGACTCGGTCATCTTGCCTAAAAGGCATGACTCGCATACCTCAAATGACTAGAAGTCAAAAGGGTCCAAAACTCCATCCCTTTGAAGTTTTGCAGTGCGGGTCTAATTATCATGACCCAATCTACAATGCCAGAGGTATGTAAGGTTTTGTTTGCTATGTTTAGTTTTCTTAGTTTCAACATTGAGAATATCGTTATTGTTCAAATCAATAACATATAATCCATTATATAACCTTGCAATTCCAAATAGAATACCATTTAAAGTAAAGGACAACAATCCATTAGAAATCTCAAAACGATATCCTATATTATCCAAAGCGGATACTGAAATAATGTTTCTAGAAATCGCAGATACAAAATAATAATCTTTTAGTTCTAATAATAAGCTTGTAGGCAAAGATAAACAATAAGTCCCAAAAGTTAATGCAGTCACATGTGCTCCATTTCCAACTCGTATGTCCACTTCTCCTTTGGCGAGCACTCTACTCTGCCTTAGTCCCTACACATCAGTACAAATGTGGGTACCACACCCTGTGTCAATGACCCAAGATGTTGAAGGAGAGAAGTTAATCTCAATCATAAACATACCTGAAGTCGAAGTATCTGACTTCTTTTTGTTTGTGAGGAAAGCCTTGCAGTGCTTCCTCTAGTGGCCAGGCTTGCCACAATAGAAGCACACTACCTTCCCACCTTTCCCAAAGCCACCCTCAGGCTTGAGAGCATCCTGTCCTTTGGGCTTGGGCTTGGGCTTGGGATTGGCCTTGGCCTTTCCCTTGCCCTTACCCTTTCCTTTACTGGCAGCTACTAGTAAGATAGGCTTAAACTTCTTCAAGTCCTACTCTACAACCCTTAGCATGTTCAAAAGTTTCGACAGGGTTTTCATCATTGCATTCATTATGAACGGTGCATAAGAGTCAGGCAAGGATTGTAGAATTAAATTCAGTTGTAATTCTGCATCCACCTCAAACCCCAAGGTCTCAAGCCCCTCCATGGGCTCGATCATTTTGAACACATGAGGGCCAACTTGGGCTCCCTCGGTCAGGCAACTTCCAAACAGTACTTTTGACACCTTGTACCTCTCATGTCGAGCATTCCCTTTGTAAAGCTCTTTGAGGTGTAGAATAATGGCAGCAGCGTCTATATTCTCATGCCGCCTTTTGCAGCACTGGTGTCATCGATGCTAACATCAAGCATTGAATGCCATCAGCATCATCAAGGAACTCTTGATAAGTATCCTTTACTTCCTGAGTGGCATTAGGATCAGACTCAGCCATATATTGCTTATCAAGGATATATAATTTCTTTTTGGACTTGAGTATAATCTGAAGATTACGATACCAGTCCAAGAAATTGGATCCATCCAACCTATTTTCTTTTTCGATTATCGGTCGCAGGTTCATAATGCTCATTTTTTTAAGTGAATCTACAATTCAGAAAAGTAAAGTCAATATAATGTTTATTATTCCTTAATATGGTCTTTTATTAAAAAACGCTACCACTATTTTGCTCAAGCCAATAGCCCTCACTATTAATTCAGAAAAGCTTGTTAGCTTTCCTAGTGGATTGAGATCCCATCTGGCCCATATCAAACCTTCTTTTTGGCGAACAAGCCAAAATGGGTTGATTAGGTAGGCCAACAAACTTAATCCACACCAGTTGCTAGCTCCCACTACCAACCTCAAATGTGAAGCAAGCCAATCACACAATCCAAAGGCTTCTCCGTCTTCCTCAAGTGTGATTCCCAGTATTAGTAGAGTAGACACTACATGTCGCCACATACACATAACGAGTGTACTTCTGTACTATGCATATGACATGTTTATCAACCTTCGCTTTGGCAAACAAGCAAAATTATCATTTTAAGTTGACCCATCACCATTAATGAAAACTTCAATGAATTTTAACCTCCCATTAGTAGAACTGTACCCTTCGCTTTGGCAAACAAGGTTCCGATAAACAGTGGTTTGATTAAAACCATGGTGATGGAAGGCATACGTGACTTAATATACTTAAGTTGAGGATTTTTATTTAATGTCTTACTAGTTTATTATCTTTGTTAGAATGTCACTGTTTGGCATGTTATTGAACATTCAACCTTAGCATGCATTCTAAACAAAATAAAACGTGCCGGTACATGGCCCACTAAGACCGACTTCCTCGAGCCTAGAGGAATCGGTAGGTCAACCTAGGGTTTAAAAATAACTTGTGTCTTCATGTTATTCCTCTTCAAAGCTCTTTCGTTTCTTCTTCACGATCATTACAAAGAATTTTATAATAAAAATCCTATTCTAATTTACATCAATAAAATAAAAACCTTGCATTACATACGAGGGGAGTGAGATGAGAAGAAGAAATACATGGAGATTTAAGAGAGAGAGGTAGGACACGCAGGTCCTATTTGTTTATAAAATTTACAAACAAACCCAATAAACAATAAACAATATTTCTAAGGCTCATGTACCAGGCACCATGCAATTATCAAACAAGAACATTGCATACATTCAAAAACAATCAATTTTGAATTGGGTAGGTTAAATTATCAAGTTACCCTCTTAAACCTGCAGAATGAATATTGGCTTTAAGGGTTCAAAAAACTGCAATTTAGCCCTTATGCGAAAAACGAAAAGCAAAAATGGAACAGTACATTTCTTGCGGTGGCAAATAAATTATTCGCCCTGGTGAAGTTCATACACATGGTCGTGGCGGCGAAGTGTTATTTCGCCGCGGCTAACACCACAAAACAGTGAATCACACAATAACGTCTTTTGCAGTTTTTCACATAACGACACGGATCCAAATCAAATTGAATGCTTAAACATTCGACCAGGACACCAACCAACCAATACACATTCAATCAACACGTTATTTGATCAATTGATTAATGAAAACATTCAACATACAGAATTTTTCCATATTTCAAAACCTTCAAATCATGCAATAACATGTTATCAAGCAACTACACATGTTATCAAACATCAATAAAACAACATAATCTAATTCCCAAGGCTCCAATACCACTGTAAGTGATTGATCTCAAAAAGGCAGTGGAAAAAACACAAATTAAAACAAAAATCAATCACTTTCTATGCCAAGATCTGGGTATAGATCAAATTGCTTACATGTTAATAAACAAAAAATCTGTACAATATAAATCATAGTAAATAATCCATACAAGGATTAAGAACACATTACCAATGTTTGGAGGCTCCTTTAATACTTTGATTTCGCTTGTCGATTTAAGAAGAGAATCGCACGAACGTCGTCCACACAAAGATAATCCGTAGAACCCACTATAGTTTTGCTAGAACTAATAGAAGTCTTCAAGAATCAAGTGAATCAAGAAAGAAATTCTTTGATTCACACACTATGAAAAACGTGAGAGAGAGAAGAAAAGGTGGCTAGGGTTTTCTTTTTCAATCAATGAATGAAAAATTATATTATGTTTTAATTAAGTTTCACTTATATAGTGTCACTTAATTAAAAACCCTTACCCCAATAGAAATAGCCATGGACTCTTAAGTTAATCCATCCTTGCAACCAAACACACCCTTTATGGTATTTTAATTTTAATTGATTATTAATATAATTAAAATCAATTAATATATTTATATAATATATATTAACATTTAATTATTAATAATAATCCATTTAAATATATGCGCACATATATTTAAATATAATCTCACTAATTTTAATTTTAATATTAAAATTAAACACAAGCAACAACCTCAGCAACTTTAATTGCACTATGAGATTACCAAAATACCATTTCGTCCTAAAAGAAGAAAATACCCTTTTCACAAAAACGATTCTTAAATTATCTTCTAAGTGTGTGACCCGTAGGCTCCTTATCATATCGACAGAGAGTAGTATCGCGATTAACACCAATTAATTGTTTCACTACTCACAGACCAAGATTGGCCCTTAGTAAGGCATCATGGTCACCCGATAGATTCAGATTCAGAGAAACAGATACCTGACAACGATATGGTTACCGTATAATCAAATCCTTTTATCATCTGTTATCTCATCGAGACTAAGGTACAGAAATACTGTCAACCTTAGTTATCCTCGATATCTATGTATTCAGTTACTGGACCAATGACCGGAATAATAAATCGGATTGAGCAACAACTCAATCCCACTGTGGCCACAGTTTTAGTGTCATTGTCATTCACTGAATTGTGCTGTGATATAACTTATCCCATAACCGGGAGTGATGAATCCTCTGTCGATCCACCATAGTCTTGATACACTCCTTGATGCAGCCAATCACTACCGTATTGATAGCTCTGAATAGAACTATGTTGGGCCAATGTCAAACTACACCAATCGGAGCACAAGACGCTTCGGTGACCTTAAGTCTAAGGGTCACATGCACCACGATTTGTTAGAGGATTTATTCCATAGACATTGGGGTTACCATCCATATGGAATCCTCTGGTGGGTCTATCCAGTGAACTTGCCTCTAGCAAGCACCCATGCGTTGCACCAAGCTGTCGGCAAACAACCTTGACAAGTGAGATCAGTCACTGTCTTTCAACAGGGTCGTTCAACACTATAATAGCCTTACCGTATTATCTGTGTCCTTGGTCAGAATAATATTGGGGCTACGGATGTTTCTAGAATGGCCACCATATGTGATCATAAGGTTCTCATTATCAAGATTTGAAATACTTGATACCCTCGTTATGGTTCTACCATCCTAAAATATGCCTTTTATTAATAAATAAACATTTATTATAGAGTCAATTTTACAATAATTGATTGGCTCTAGGGAACCTACTCTAACAATTGGGAGCTTCGATGTACTTGACCGGAATGTTATCCGAAACATCGGAATCTAGCGATGAAGCTATCTTAGCCAAAGCATTCACAACAGAGTTGTATCTTTAGGGATTTGCTTGATCATGTAATGCTTGAAAGACTTGAGTGTGGCCTTAGCTTCTTCAAGTAACTGATCATATTCTCTTTTTTGGCTTGATATTCTCCCAATATTTGATTGACAACAAGTTGGGATTTGCTATTGATGTCAATCACTTCTGTCCCCATCTCTTGTGCTAATCGTAGACCAGAAATAGCGTTTCACACTCAGCCTCATTGTTGGTGGCTTTGAATCCAAATCTGAGGGCTCCATATATGCGAGCACCCTCAGGACTTACGAGTAGGAGACCAGCTCCAACTCTTTTTTTGTTGGAAGATCCATTAATATAAAGACTCCATGTTGACAGATTTTGGACGGTCTCTTGGATCATGTCACTAGCTGGCTGATCAGGTTCTCGATCTGGCTAATAGAAGAACTTTGATATGAAATCAGCGACAACTTGCCCTTTGATAGCTACTTTAGGCTTGAAGTGTAGATTGAATTGGCTTAATTCCATTGTCTACTTAAGCAATTTACCCAAGGCCTCTGGTTTTTGAACGACCTGTTTGAGCAGCTAATTAGTTAAGACATGGACGGTGTGGGCATGGAAGTAAGGTCGCAGCTTTCTAGAGGTGATTATCAAGGCAAAGGCTTATCACTCCACTCCATTTCTAGATACCTTGTCTCAACGTCTAGTGGCCATTTGCTAATGTAATACATAAACCATTTAACTTTGTTTTCTTCCTGTATAAGAGTTGCGCTGACTGCATGTTGAGAAACGGACAAGTAAAGAAAAAAGATTTCATTGGGAAGTAGCTTGGACAGAAGAGGTAGCTTTCCAAGATGCTCTTTTATGCTTAAGAAAAGGTCCTTCACACTCTAAAGTCCTTTTAAATTTCTTATTGGCTCTCAGTACATTGAAGAATGGCAAACAGTGATTTATAGCTCTTGATATGAAACGACTGAGAGCCACTATCCTCTCATTCAAGCTTTGAACTTGCTTGGGCTTTGTCGGACTGCTCATATCTAAAAGAGCTTGGATTTTCTCAGCGTTGACTTCAATTCCCTGATGATTAACCATTTACCTTAAGAATTTTCCTGATGCTACTCTGAATGAACACTTTAGTGGATTAAGCTTCATTTTGTATTTCCGGAGTATGTTGAACATTTTTGAAAGGTGAGATATGTGATCTAAAGCGACATGCGATTTGACTAGCATGTCATCAACATAGACCTCCATTGTTTTCCTGATCTGCTCAGAAAACATCTGGTTAACCAAGAGCTAGTAAGTTGCTTCAACGTTTTTCAGACCAAAGGGCATGACTTTGTAGCAATACAACCCTCGATCTATGATGAATAAGGTATGCTCTTCGTTTGGCTTGAACATCGAGATCTGGTTGTATCCTGAATACACATCCATAAAGCTTAGCAGCTTAATGCATTGTAACTACAACAAGCATAAATACCAAGTGCACTAGTCGCACAAAGTAATAAAGTGATGAGTGAGTATCATTCCCATGAGGATTGGTTGCTAAGCACTAAGTTTTCTATTGTCTTCAAGTTGGAGCAATCGAGTTTGTTTGGATTAATGGGAGAAAATTAAACTTAAAACTAAAACAAAATTTCTAAATATTCAAAGCTAAATTATGAAAGCAAGATTAAAAACAAGGTAATATCAATTTAAAACAACGGGTAGGGTTTTGATTTCATTCAGACTCTATGGATTAAACCTACAGATTATGTTATTTCCATATTCACATGCATTTATTGTAAATCGAATTCTCTAAATTGTAAACATACCTTCTCAGGCTATGTTTTCCTACTTTTCCCTATTAAACTTCCGCACCCAACAAATTGAAGATTAATAGTTCTAAGCTCATTAAGCAGCTAGAATCCTAGATTGATTTCATTGATTCTTAAATCTATCTCTAGCATTTAATACTACAATGGTGATTACCCAAGAAGCTTAACATGACTCATTTCACAATCTCATCATGTTCATCAGTTAAAAACAATAAATCCAGAATAATCACACAATCTTTGCATTAGCATATGAAAATAATAAAAACCAATTACTGAATCCATGAGAATCCGAACTATATCAAAACCCTAACCCAAAATGGGTTAGTTCATAGCTAAATCAATACAATAAGCAGGACAAACAATAAACACAAAGTTCAACATAATAAAAATGAGAGAAAAGACGAGATCTCCCATAGTTGAAGAATCCACCAGATTCAATCCCAAATCTTCTCACTTTTCAACACAAAATCGTCAAATCTCAAACTAAGAAGATGAAAAAGCTGTTCTAGCCTAAGGAAAACGCGACTCCTCTCAAAATGGTAAAGTTTCTCTTTTATACCTCGCCCAAAAACCTAAAACTTTGCCTAAAAATGAAACTGTGCATTTTACAAAAACTGGAAAGTGCAGACCTCGCCGCGAAGTGAAATGGATTCTCATGCGTGACTCAATTCGCCGCGACGAACCTCCATGAAGAATTCTAAAATTACAGAATTGCCCTCCGCTTGCTTCTTTGCTTGAATCTTCGATCTTCGGTGCTCTCCCATGGGAACAAGCTTCATAGTGCTTCACTGCTTGAACTCTCCCAAATTCGAGATCCGCTTACTTCGAGTCTAGAAACTCCAATTTTCGCTCATTATTTGCTCAAAATGTCCATTTTAGCCTGAAACACAAAATGTAAAGAAATAAGTAGCAATTCAGGCATAAATGAACTAAGAAGTACCTAAAATCTAGCCTAAAAGTCTAATAAAAACAGTATAATTCTCAGATTATCAAATACCCCCAAACTAAAGATATGCTCGTCCTCGAGCATCAGGTACAAAACTCAAACAAAGAAAACAATAAAAACTAAAACACAACACAATAAGGCTGGAAATGAAAAACAAGAATTAGACTCAACTCAATATACGAATTGCCTAGAATTTATATAAGTCTCAAAGATTATTGAGAAATTATTACTAGCAAAATGTTCATCATTCCAAGAAGTTATAAGTTGCATCGACTATCTTTCTCTATTGGTCCCTCGAGTAGGTGATCCCCACTTCAATCCACCTTCTGACTTCCCAGATTATTTTATGCAGAAATGTAAAGTTTATCAAATGGCGGCAGACTCCATAAGCCTACTCTCCACTAATGAGGATTAGACATCTCTAAGAATCAAAATGTCTTTGCAAGCTTGTAACATTAGGCTCGGGTAGTGGGCTCCAAAGGAAATGAAAGGATAAACAAACAAGAGAACTTGGTTTCCTTAAAGCAAACACTAAGACTTAATCAAACTCCCACTTCCTTTCTCAACCATCACTCAAGATGTCAACCAATTAACAACCCTCAACCATGCACAATTCTTATTTTTGCTTCTGCAATGCAGTTCTTAAAATTTTTTTTTTTTTTTTTTTTTTTGAAAATAATCAAAACAATTCAAATCGAGGTTAAATACCTCTCTTATTCTTTTTGCTCATCTCACAACCCCCAAACTATTCTTTTAGTTCATTCATACAACTCTTCAGGTTCCTTGTGTTTGCATTAAGTCCTAAATTCTCCTAAAGGTGTGATTATGTGTTTAGGGTAATTGGATTGGACAATTTTTGGTTTGCAAGAAAATAAAAAGCAATGAAAAATCTTTTAAGGCTCAAATGGGTGACTAGGGAAAGATTCATTCATGGGTCGGCTGGAAATGCTCAAACATTCCGAAAAAAATGCCTAAATCATTTCCTCAACAATGTCTATTCCTAAAATTTCGCCTCAAGCATTTCTCCACTAGGTTCTAGAATCCACCAACATTATCAAACTTTACCTAACTAGATAAAATGAATCTAAGCATGCCGAAATAAATGAAAATGGTGGCTAAACTACTCAACAAACCTCAATCAAAATCTAGTCAATAAACAAAAACTTGAAGCAATGCTTAACATTTTTCAACAATAAAATCCCAACAACCCTAATCTCATCATTGATTTATACAATTCATCATTGGCATACACAACAAAACATAGAAATAAAATAAAAAGTTCAAAAATTCTCAAATTTTTCCTACCCCCAAACTAAAGATGACATTGTCCCCACTGTCACATTATGCGCTACAAGAAATATATTATATTGTGACAAAATTAATTTTATCAAAGCTATTTCGTCACAAGAGATATAGGTATTATGACAAAATAGAAAAACATCACATTAAGTATGACAAAGAGAATAGATAGTGACTAAAAAAAATAGTCATAATATTTTATCACAATAAAGAAATCCATAAGAAATATACTGAAGAAAAACAATTTTATCATAATATTTCATCACAAATTTTTGGCACCAAATTTTAACACCTAGGTAACTTGTTTATTGTGACAAACATATTTTGTCATAAAACATTTTAGTCACTATATTTAGTTATACATGCTATAACTACAAATTATTTTGTCACAAAAGAATTTATTTATTGCTACAAAAATAAATTGTCATAATATATGCTGAAATAGAGGTATTAATAACAAAATGTTTGAGTCAAAATTTAAGCGCCGAGATAAATTGTTTATCGTGGCAAACCATATTTGTCATCAAAAACTTTAGTCACTATATTTAGTAATACATGCTATAATTACAAACTAATTTGTCACAAAAGAATTATTTATCATTACAAAATATATATATATATCATTTATAAATGTTAAAATCAAGGTATTAATGACAAAAGATTTGAGTCAAATTAAATGTGATATTTTGTGACAAAAATTTGCTAAAAAAACATAATTAATATGCGTACAACTATTTGTCATTCCTCTCAAGTTTTTAGCAATAACATATATGTCATTTAAAAAAAATCATTAATAATTTTAGCATATATGTCACTAAAAAAAAACTCATTAACACATAGGATCGAGTACAAGGTCATGGGCTAAGAAATTTGGTCAGGATCGAGGGGTGATCAGGGACGGGTCGAGTTTTGCTATATCTAGCTAGATCAAATAAATCCATTCTAAAACAAATTACCAACAAATTAGAGATGAAAAAAAACATCTGTTTGTAAAATCGTACCAACAAATTTCAATCCATTGCAAATATTATGTACCATTTTCGGCTTTTATGATAAAAGAATACAAATCAAATTCAAACTGAATACAAATATTTACATTTTCGGCTTTAATATTATAGACTTAATATTTGGATCACATGTTAAATATTAATGTCTGCATTACACATTCACGTCAAAGATGAAATTACAAAAATAAATCAGTTCATCCATAGTATATTCCGAAATTAAAGACAAGGGGGTTTCTTCAATCAATTGCAAAATGTTCATTACAATCAAACTGAAATAAAATACAAATTATACAATCAAGTTTACCCCCACCAAACGATAAGGAAGTACCCATACAATCAAATGTACAATAATAAAACTCATCATCATCCTCGTCATCATCATCATCTTCGTCATCTTCATTCTCACCATCATCATCTTGTTCGTTATTAGTATCATCGCAATAGTCAAGAATAGTATCATCTCCTCCATCAATAAAATCTTCTCCATCACTAGAATCTTTTTCACTGGAATCATCCTTGTCTCTAGAAACTCCATTATTGGAACCATCATAAGATTTATCAGTTTTATTTTTCTTCGGAGCTGATTTCTTCTTTGGAAGGACAATGCTAACATCAATTTCTTATGGGGGTACATCTTCTCGGAATAATGATTCTAAATTTTCTTCATCAATTTGTTCAATCTCATTAACATCATTTACCTCATACTGTTGATATGGCTTATCATTAAAAACCAACCCTTCATCCCTCTTTTCATTTTCTGGAACATTGTATATATTCCTAGGACATACTTTTTGAACAATTTTCCAACTGCTTCCATTCTTGGATATTGCTTTAAAGACGCTGACCCTGGTGGAGAAATAACAGCAGGTTTGTGAGAAAACTGCTTGCATGATATATGGGGAGATGCTGTCAACCTTTACCCTTTTTGCATAAAGTGATTGCTTATGGGATGCAACCCTTCAAACATCTGCTCATCTCCCAAGACTGCATACAATTAAAATGAATTCCATGGCCCGTGACCAATATCAAATTCTGCTTATGTGTGAACTTTTGTATTGTACTCTATTTTACCATGATTTTACTCTCATCCTACTCCCTACAAGCAAATTTATTTAATTTTCATTATCATATTTTACCAACTCCTATGTTTGCGTTGGTATTTTACCATGATTTTGCTCTCATCTTAAATCATTCTCCAAAATGGTGAAACATTTATTAAAAGAACGGGTCAAATGCTTATCAATGTGAAGGCATCAATATCAGAGAGATGCCTTTTGATAGCATCATTCTGATCTTGAATAACAGAATTAAGCTGAGCTTTTTAAATATCAACACCTCTTTTTGAGCATTCACTGCTATCTTACTAATTTCAGCACTAAGGCGCTTCAAACCTTAGAACTAAGAAAATATAACAAAACAAGTAAAGAAGAAGTAAATCGCATAAGAAAAACAGTAAGCATAAACAAGAGAAAGCAAAAGAAAAAGACAATAACCTGAGAAGATTTGCCAGCAAGTGAAGATGCCAACAATTGAGTATCCATTTGACCCATATGAGTTTCTTCAAAAGGGAGTAGAGCACCCAAACTCAATGACAAAGCAAACTTTTTCATTCAGTAAACCACTTTTGAAGACTTTAAAGGATCATTGCCAGAGGGGTAAGAAATCCGTTAAAAAGCTGGAAAAGATTTTAAAAAGCAAAGAAAGGTGTGAGAAAGGAAAAAATGAGACTAGTAAAAACAAAAAACCTTAGATAACCCCTCATAATTTGAAGAGTCAAAAGTTGTGCACCCAGGATCGGAAGACGAGGCACCATGTTCATCACCGCGATCATTACCAGCAGAAAAAGCGGGAAAGCAAGGGGATCTGGAAACAAAGAAACAGTGCAAGAAGAACATGGTTTGTGATTAACACTAAACCAAAGCTTGTGATCTCTGATCCAATGAGGAAATCCATGCCAATCAATATAACCAGGAGCAGAAAGATGCATGACAACGAATAAGGGCAAATCAGTGCAAGAATATTTCTTGGCATCCTTGGCCAGTGAACGAAGAAAAGTTTCGCAAGCCAGCATTGGTTCCTATTTATATCGTCCTGAAAAAGAAAAAAGTTGCAGAATTAAAAAAGGAACAAGTAAAAGATGAAAAGAATGGCAAAAATTCACAGAAGAATTTTCGCAAACACGTGATGGGCAGGAAGGAGAAGCATGGCAAATGGACCATTGCTGTCAATGTATTATTATATAAAGGTCCACAAATCACAAAAATGCCAAAAGGCTATTAAAGAAGGGAATTCATCAAACTAAAATATAACAAATACACATTAAAAAACCATATCATCAAATAATAAAAAAAACAAAATGATGCAGGAAAGGCACATCAAACCATCGAAAGTAAAAAAAAAAACAAACAAAAACAAAAACGAGGAAAAATCAGCAAAGAAAGACAAAATAGGAAAAATGAAAGAAAAAGCTAAAAAAAGAGATTAGTTACCTGAGAACTCCGAATAAGACTGGACGTTTTTCATAAAAGGATGGTACCAGTTACCACCAACCATCAACTTATGGGACCGCCATCCTCTATCATACTTCCTCTCATTTGACACAAATTTTGCACACCAGTCCGGATCACAAAAATGTGGAGTCAGATTGTAGGTTGGCCAAGCTTTTTTGGTTTTCTCACAAACTGCTTTTTTGGTTTTCTCACAAACTGCTTTTTTGGTTTTCTTCAAGGTCACCTTCTTGCTTCTTGCTCTTCTTTTACTCCTTTGCTTCTTTTCTTGATTTCGTTATGAACAACTCTCCTTTGATTGTCCTAAATTTTTTGTAGCTAATGTTCGGGTTAGAGTTTGGGCGAAAAAAGGGAAAAAGGGGAAAAATTGAATTGGGCGAAAAAGGGAAAAAGGCAATGTCTTTATGATCTCTCCTTTGATTCTCCTAATTTTCTTCTTCGGCGTTACAAAGAAAAAAGGAAAAATTGAATTAGACAAAAAAGGGAAAAATTGAATTGGGTGAAGTGAGCTGCCTTTGGTCTCTTCTTTTCTTTGTAAATTTGAATTGGGAAAACCAAATCTGAAAGAAGAAAAATAAAGATTCGCCATTGTGAAGAAAAAATGAATTGGGAGCAAGGTGGCAGACGAAAGGCAAGAAGGAAAATAAGCAGGGAGAGGGGACAAACAAACTCTAAAACGCCGTCGTTTCTCTCACACTTTAGCTGAGTTTGTCTTTCTAGATAGATATAAACCAACTAAATATATATAATTAATAAGGAAATGGAACAAATGAGCAGGTTTGCCCGTGTGGTTAAGGGGCAGACTTGAGAGAAGGTTAGTTCAAATCTTACGGTCCTCATTTTTTTTAAAATGGTTTTTAAACCTTTGGTCCTTTTTTTTATTTTTTTTTAATCCGTTTCATTAATATTTAGCAGCTCCATGTTATTTACTAGAAAGAAAAAACCCACTTTAACATATTATAATATATCATAATCCAATAAAAATATAATGATAATCCATGGTTTAGGCTTCTTATTTAGGCTTACATCTTATCCTAATTCATAATCCTAAAATGATTATAATGGTATAATATAATGAGTAATATTCCTAACCATAGCTAGCAATACTTAATCCTAATACTACTCCAACTTATAATAATAACAACTCTAGACTAATAAAACTTGATTAAATTAATTAATATCAGAAAAAACCCTACAACCAGTATTTGACCATACAGACAGTTGTCTTGTCCTCTTTAGAACACTTTCATTCTTTTAGGTTATCATGTACTAAAATATATATAGTATATGATCATATGAAATTAGAATATTGAGGTAAATTATGTAATTCAAGCTACTCTTGAGGTGAGTGTTTGATACGTGGTTTACTTAATACTCTACTTTATTTAATGTGCTATTTCTAATTTATTGCAATTAGGACTTCAATTGAATATTGATTTAAACTTCTAATTTTATGGGGCGAGTGAGAATATACATACATGTAAATGATGAATATATATTAGCTTGAAATTATAACCAAAAAAATCAATTATAACATTTATAGTTATGTCAAATAATAATATATATTTTATATATTAAAGATAGACAATTTTGTTTTTTTTTTTGTAAGCATAAGTAATTGAGTAATTAAACTGATATAAAAACCGAAAAAAGCTTAATTGAAAAGTTTGTGTTGTTAAATCAATCCAATACAATAAGCACATATAAACTAAGTGGAAAAAAATTCTATAATGCAAACGTGAAAAGAGAATATACAATCGTAACAAAATAAAATTATTTTATTTGCTATATATGCATTGAATTTTGTTCTTAGCCCAACACTAAGTAGTTATTATTAAAAAATGAATAAAAAACTCATCTAATTTTATTAATTCATATTTACTTATTCAAATAATTTAATCATGAGTTTGATTAAGTCAATGAACATTTTATATTTTAATCAAGAGAATTATATTTTCTTTTACTTTGAGGGGACCAAGTAAAAATCTATAAAAATTATGAAGACCCGAATAATATAATTTGTGTTAGATATGGTGTATACTTTTCTTATCCTTGACGGATTGTTTGCATACAACGACTCATTCGGGGGTCGAGCAACGGTCCCCCACTCACCTCCTAAACGTATATATCAATTAATGTTATCAAAAAAATTGTCATTAATTTTAACATATATTATACTTTTTCATAAAGATTTTTGATTACATCAAAGTATTTAATTTACTATAACAAATAAACACAGTTCTCATTAGTGTTACCAAAAAAATTGTCATTAATTTTAACATATATTTTTAAGATATACGATTAAGGCAATCTATTAAAAAAGAAGGTATAATATTATATTTTATACTTTTTTTTTTAAATGAGTTGATGTTATATCAGAAGACATTATAATTATTACTTAAGATGATAATTTTATTATAAGTTATAAACGTAATATCATAAAGATTTAAATTATTTTCAAAAATTATAACAAGAAAAATGAATATTTCAAGTATATTTTTGTATGTGCAAAAAGTCTTACCTAGTTTTTAGTAAAAAAATTAAATTAAAGTGTATACATGGTAATAGTTGTTATAGGTGGACAATGGAAACTTTATATAAAAAATATCAATACTCATCTCTTTTCAGTGTAATAAATGAATTTGTTTTGGATAAGGATGACATTATCATAGTATTAAGAAAGAAACAGGGGTGAAATGAAAATAGAAATAAAAAGGGTATAAAGAAGAAGAAGACAAATACGGTTTGAGTAGAATTAGAAAGTAAAAATTTTGGAGGCAATTTATAAGGAGGCGGCAATTTTGTTTTTTAATTCCCTCTTGAATATATAAAAATTAAAGCTTTAAACTATTTTTAAATATTTTTCCTATTTTAAACATCTTTTCTATGTTAATTCAATTATATATATACAACTAAAATTCTAAACAATATTTAAGTATCATTTCCTTCCTCTTTTAAATATCTTTCTTAAGTCAATTATATATATACAATTAAAAATTGAATTCTATTTTTAAACATATTTCCTATTTTAAATATATTTCCTAATCAACCCTTCATCTTTTTTTTTTTTTTTTTTATTTCACCATTGCCCCGTCAAAACTCTCAACTGTCAACTCACCTTTTTCTTTTTTTTCTCTTTCTCTCTTGTCTTTATAGAACTTATAAATTTGAGAACCAACTACTCCTTTTTGCTTTTACTAAGAAGGCCCCCAACATCATTCTCAGTAAAACTTCTTGTAAGTCCCTCTTTGCTCCACTTTTATCATTTCTCTTAATGCAAATATTGCTTTCTTTTTTTGTTTTATCGTCTTTTCTTACCTCATCTTCATCTACAAACAACAAAATGTTGAGATGAAGCTGCCCTTTTTCTCCTGAATTTGGGAACTTGAAACAATTGTTTTGGTGCATATAAGTTTTAACATTTTCTTATTTGATTTTTCTCATTTGGCGTATATAATTTCTGTCAACAATCCGAAAATACTAAACATGTCGACTGCCGATTGCTGAAAAGATCCTTTATGAATTATATTTTATTAGCTATATTATAACCAACATATATAGGCACAAGTAAATATAAAAATTTATTAAAGTCTAAACATTTCATTCATTCATGGCTTCTAAATCAAAGTCAGTCTTGATATCAGTTGTTGTGCTGAGGCTCCTAACACTTGGATTGTTAGCTGCTTCCATTGTTTTATTGTATCTAGATAAATTCACTCTTAGTGGTGATACCAAAATTTCTTTCAAGGATGTTATTGCGTCAAGGTAAAAATAATCTCCTAAATTTTTAGTTAAACTACGAAAAAAAAAAAAAAAAATTGTTGAATTTTAAAAAGCATCACTGCAAATTTTATATTTCAAGAGTTTAAAATGTGAATTGGTGCAGATATGTTATAGCAACAGGAATTATCAGCTTCCTTTACACGCTTGTTCAAATTCCATTTGCGGTATACCATGCTTCTAAGGGAAAGAGGCTTATCCGAAGTAGGTGTCTTCCAGAGTTTTATTTTTTCGGTGATAAGGTAATAATACATTTTTGTTACTTTTTATGCTTTAATGGGATGCATTTATCAATCCTTTGGAAGTAAATTATTTAATTAATGTTGTTAGTTAATTAATTACTCAACTATTTTCTAAATGTATTAGTAAATAATCCAATAGTGGAGTGACTTTACTTATTTTTTAATACAATTTGGTGTGACATAAATATATAAAATTAATGTAATATTATATAGAGGTTATTGTTATTTTTTTTCTCCTTCTCTCTCTATATATTAGAGCTGGGCAAGGACCGGTCCCATTTGGGACCAGCCACCCATGGGCTCGGGATCCGGTCCCGTGCCCATGGAAAAATCGGAATTTGGACCGAGCCCTAGGCCCGGCTGGTCTGGGATCGGGTCCCATGGGCCCAGGACCGATCCTAGGACCGGTCCTATGGGCTTGCACAATTTATTTTTCCCCCCTGATATTTTTTTATATTTTAGGGGTGAAATGAAATTTTATAGGGGGTTTTTAGTACTTTTTAGGGGTTGATTAGTAAGTTTATAAAAATTTAATTAATTTGAAAAAATAATAAATTAATAGTTAATTTTAATTTTTAATATAAATGATAATTTTAATTCACATTTCACACATTCACACTTCACAAATAAACAATTAAATAATTTTTTTATTAAATTATTCATCTTCAATTTCATCGTCGACACTAGTTACATTATTCAAATCTGTATTCCTAAAGAGTTCGAGTAGTTCGGGATCTTCAGGGTGCTGTTGTAGTTTTCTTTCTGCATGAGTCCAATCCCGTAAACACGTTATCACTTCAATCATCTCATCGGTTAAAGAACATCTTCTCCTTCAACAATCCGACCACTGTCTTGAAAATGTTGACTCGGATGCAATTGTAGAAACCGGCACAGATAAAATGTCACGTGCCATTTGGGCTAAAATGGGGAATCGACTTTCATGATGTTTCCACCATTGAAGAATATCCATTTCAAGTTGCTCTTTCATCGTCATAAAAGTCAGGTCCACCTGTAGGTAGCGAGACATCTCATTTGGTCCATGTGTAAACGAGCTGGAGCTTCCGCCACGTTCCACATACGCCCACTTGCTCGATCCTTGAGGGGGGGCTACATCAAGGTCCTGATTGCCTTTCCTAGACGTTCCACTTCCACTATACCTGTTCTTATATAAAGAAAAAAGCCTATCCAATTTGTTTTTAAAGTCAGCCAAATAAGATGTATAATCATATCCTAAATGCTGGCCTAACTCAGTAATTACACTGTTAACTACTGATAATTTAAACCTAGGATCTAGAAAAATGCCTAATCCATATAAGAATGGAATATCTAACCAATATCTCTTATATTTTTCTTCCATACTAAAAACAATTTCACGTAAAATGTTATCATATCTATATTGAGCAAAAGTTCTAGCAATTTGAACTAAAATATCTAACACTAAATTAGTAGTTGGATAATAAATACCACTTAATGTATTAGTAGCATCATAAAAAATTTTAAGAAATGAATAAAAAAGTTCACAAACCGCCCAATCATGATAGCTGACAACTTCCTCTTAATTCTTCCGGTTGACGAAATCTGTAATTTGTTTCTCGATCGGCAAAGCTTTTTCCAACATCAAGTAGGTAGAGTTCCAACGGATAGGCATGTCTGTACATAACTTCAAAGGTCGAACCGGTGGCTCCTCTTGCTTACAATATTTGACGTACTCATGCCATCTTTTATTGCTACCGCCGACGATAAATCTGATAGCTCTGCACACCCTCTCCATCTTTGAATGTATAGCATCTAAACCTGCTTTAACTATCAAATTGATGATGTGACAAGCACATCTCTGGTGATAAAATTTGCCGTCACCAAGCGGATCCAATCTCTTTTCAAATAAAGAGACTGCCGCGGTGTTAGCAGCTGCATTATCAAGCGTTAGCGCTACAACTCTATCAGTTAATAAATATTCTTGCAAAACTTCAAGAATTGTAAAATAAATAGTTTCGGTACTATGTTTTTCATATAATGGTTTAAAACCTATCAATTTTTGTTGTAAACCCCAATTATGATCTAAAAAATGTACTGTGACAGTTAAAAAATCGGTTTTTGATCTACAAGCCCATATGTCTGATGTAAGTGCAATAGATATATTCCTAAAATTTTGAAATTCGTTTTTAAGTTTATTATTTATTTTGTTATAAAGTTTTAGTATATCTCTTCTACTTGTACTTCTACTGACAGGGGTATATGCTAGACAAAATGCTGTTTTAACCATATTAACAAAAAAAGGATTTTCAGATAAACAAATGGGAGAGTCTGTAGCAACTATATATTTTGCTATTTCCTCTCGTGCAACATGTGTATTGTATTGACATGTTGAGAGAGTTAAGGATTGTGGATTAAAATTAAGTTGAGTTTGAATTTGTCTACCTGATCCGCTTGAAGATGTATCTATTTGAGGATGCTTCTTCTCTACGTGTCGCCGCATCGTCAAGTCCCCTTCTCGCCAATAATGGTTCCACATAAATTACATATCCCACACACTCTTCCCCCTCCCCATTTGTCTTTGGCCGCTTTGATTTGGTGAAGTATCGCCATACATCGGACACGACCCTCTTTGACGGTCGGGGGGGTTGGGCTATCCCCGTGCCCGTTGACTCGCAGCTCGCATGTGTTTGACTACACCTCGTCCCGACCGAATGTGGTTGTGGAATTGCAACTGCTTCCTCTAGAGGAAATGGTGAAAATGGATTGAAGGCTTCAATTTCTTCGGTGGATGGAACATAAAACTCATTTGGGGAAGACATTATAAATTTATGATAAAATAATAAATAATTAAAATGAAAAGAAATTAAATAATAATATGAAATTATGATGATATTGAAAAATAGAAAAAAAATTGAATAATATAAATAAATTATATGAATAAATTATAAATATAAATTGAATGAGAAATTGATTGGAGATTTAGAGTTGAGAGATTGAGAGAATGAAAGAATGAGAGATTGATTGGTGTGAAAAAAATGAAAGATTTTAGGGTTATTTATAGTGTAGTTGGGGGAGGAGGAGGAAATGAAAAAAAAGTTATAATAATTATATAAATATAACTTATAATCATAATGACCTGTAAGTGGCACCAACGGTTATAAATTTTTTTATAAAAAGTGAAATTTTTTTTTTTTTAATAAATTTTGTAAAATTTTATTTTAGCCCTTGTAATTTATACTTATTTAAGATTAATAAGGGGTTTAACGTAATTTTACAGGGGACTAAAATGTTATAATACAAAAAAAGTTAGGCCTAGGCCCGGGCCTTGGAGAAGGGCACGGGCCCTCCTCCTTAGGCCTGGTCCCGTTTTGGGACCAGGCCTCCTAGGACCGGTCCTCTCAAGGATCGGTCCTAGGAGGCAGTTTTAGGGAGGGTCTTTGGGCTTTTGGGCCCGGTCCCCAAATGCCCAGCTCTACTATATATATTCCTATGACCTTTTTTTTTTTTTTTTTTTTGCAGAATGAAAAAATGATCAAGGAGGGACCATCAACACACGAATGTTTTCATATTTATATCAATAAAATAGCTGTAGTAGACTATCTTTAGCTTTTATGTGTTAAATGTATTAAAATTATAATGTTGTTGACTTTATATATTTTAATAAATTTTTCCTTGATATAATTTCATCTTAAGTTAAAAGTGATATATGGATTCATAGTTTTGATAATGACAATAGCTATACGTTCCATTGTAGAAAAAAAAAGGGTAATTATTTATAATTTTATTTATTAAATGTGAAATGTATATATAAAATTGTCAGATCAAATTGATATAAAATAACTTTTGTTACTCTTTTAAATTGTTGACAAGATATTTTTGTCACTTTTAATATTAATAAAAAAATTATATAAGGTCTCAAAATTTAATGACTTAAATTTTTGTCACTACACTTTTCATGTTTTTGACAAAAATATTTCTATTGCTATTAACAAAATTTGATAAATATAATTTATCACGATTTTAATTTCCCCATAATTTCTTTTTTTCACTTGAATATTCTTTTCACGAAAAAGATTCGTCACATTTTAGAAGCACAGACATGAATATTTTTATCATTATTGAGATGTCAAAAAATATTTGTCACGCTTATATTATTTTGACAATAAAAATTTGGTCATGTAAAAATATTTGTATCAAAAATTATTTGTCATGCTATTAAATTTTTTACAAAATTATTTCTGTCACTATACATTTTTTGACAAATAATATTGTCATATAAACAAACATGTGACGAAATAAATGTTGTCACAACAAAGTCAATGACAAATAAATTTCTGTTACTATTAAAATTATGGCCAAATAATTTAGTCACCATTAACAATTGTGACAAAATCAATTTTGTCATAATATATGATTTTTTCACCATAAAGCTTATCATTTGATCTTTAAATGTAAATCAATTGTGACAAAATATTACTTATAATGATAAAAATTGCTTTCTATTGTTACAAATAATTTATCACAATAAACTAGTTTAAAGTGATAAATTATTATTATCACAATAAATAATTAGACTATGGTGACCAAACGCTCTTTCGTCACCATACACTTAAGAGTACGAGCTTAATGTGACCAACTTGGTGACCAATATAATTCCTCACATTAAAGAAATGGTCACAATTTTGATATTTATAGTGACAAATTATTTTGTTGTGAGAAGCCTAAATTCTTGTAGTGTGCACAAATTAGGAATAGAAAAACAAAATTTGTAAAAGTACGAGATAGTTCCCTGATTAATCCGTGAAGTTGAAGTGTCGCTCAACAGTGTGTACACCCGGTCCTTGACTTTTTCATCACGAAAATCTATAAAAACAATTGAAAACTGTGGTGTTCACTCTGTTAGAAAAATTCACGAACTACTATGGAAATATCACAACCCTAATCTCGTCTTTGCAACTAAAAAGTTCAACAAAAAAAAAAAAAAAAATTTAAACTAAACGAAAAACAATCTAAAAACAAACCACAAACAAATCAAAAATCAGTTCAAAGTTCCACAATACCCAACAATAAACCAAAATAAAAACAAATAAAAACAAAATACAAAACAGGTGCTCCATTCGTCGGCCTCCTCGTCTCCCTCGGCGTCATCCTCTTCTGATTCGGAGCCCATCCACTCATCTGAATCCCAATCTTCCCATTGGAATGCTAAAGTATCAATATCTAGCTTCTGGTAATAGCTCTATTGCAAATTATAGATCATTTGGGTCTGTTCTGCCAGCCATTCTTGACGTTTTAACATACGTCTCATCTGACCCATCATTTGCTACATCATTTCCTTCATAGTGGCTGTGGAACTAGATGATGTGGCAGCTTCCTGTGTGGTTCTCTGTCGTTTTGTCCCGATGCTAGGTTGCTCATCGTCTGGACGTTCAAGGTGCTTGTGATAGTAGTCTGAGTCGAGGATTGGGGCAGCATGGATAAGTGGCTCATCATCATGTACCTCGATTCCTGCTTTAGTGCAAAAAGCTGTAATGAGATGTGGGAACAGGTAACTTCATCGCCCTGGTTTGGCTGCATGCCGAATGTTGGTCAAGATAATTTGTCCCACATCCATATTCTTTCCCGTGGCAATAGAATAGAGCAGTAATGCCTTCTCATACGTCACCGTGCTATAGTGCGTCTCCGACATCATCCTCGCACAAATAAAATACTGTCACAACCGAGCCACTAGTGTCAAGTTAGTTCCCTTGATGCTCTTTCTACCCTTTTTTCAAACCTCCCAAGTGGTGTTCGGTTTTGCTATAGCCTGAAGGTTTACCTCATCCCTTTTATGTGTATTCCTGAATTCCTCATACTCATCATGGTAAATGTTAGGCAATTTATAAAATTCATTGATGACCTTCGCAGTCAATGCCACATCATTACCCCTCACAAACACAGTACCAGATTCACACTCCGGGAGGTTGGCATAAAATTCTCTCACTAGCGGCTCTACCGCCGCTTATGCAGGTGCACTCATAAACAGTCCCTAACGTCTCCCTTGACTCCAATCCATAGCCTGGCTCGCTGTTAATCCACGGTCAGGGATAAATCCTTTATCTTTCCTTTGGGCTACCCCTTCATAGCGTATCCGGGCCTGATCACTCACAAATCGGTTGTCCACTTTCTTTCCTTTTCCTTTTCCCTTGGACAACACTTTGAGCGGCATTCTAAACTCGCAATCAACTCACAAATTCAACTTAAAAACGCAACTCAAATCGCCCTATGACAAACAAAATCAACCCTGCAGTAAAACAACACTTCCAAAAATTTGCACTTAACCCCCAAATTGCAATTTTTCCAAACTCAACCAAACGCTCCAAAAATTAAAATCCACACTCCTCAATATCACAATATTCACAATCAACACTTCCCCCAACTCAATTCCACGCACAATATCACCAAAATTCACACATTCAACCACAATCAAAATTTTCAAATCCACAAATCTAAACTAGAAAAATTGCGATTAAAAGTTAAGGGAACTTGAAATCTTACCAAAACAATGGAGTACGCACAACCAATTTAGCCAAAAATCACCTAGATCGCAAAATCCCCAATTTCTTGAACCCACAAATTTCTTCAATTTTTCGCAAACATCTTAGTTAGATCGAGTTGTTTTGGTGTTTGGAAAGGTTAAGGAGTGAGAGACTTGGCTGGGAAATCACTGGGAAGTCTCTGGATTGAAGTTGGAAATTTTTTCTCTCAAATGGCTTTGAAACGTTTTGTGAAAAAATGAAAAGTCACGCGCGTTTTTATAAAAACTAGTTTTCGTCGCGACGAAGAACAATCTTCGCCGCGGTGAAGTTCTTCATTTTCAAACCCTAAAACCAACCCAGTTGATGCCGCGGCAAAGACAAATTCTTTGCCGTGGCAAAAAATTACAATAGAGAATCGCCCTGGTGAAGAATTTTCTTCGCCGCAGCGAAATTGCCCTTTATGATTTTTGCCCAACTTTCTTCGCCGCGGCGAAACCAAATGCTTCACCGCAACGAAAAATTACAGAGATGCACCGCCTCGGTGAAAAAGATACTTCGCCACGGCAAAATCTATGACTTTTCGAATTCCAATTTTTCACAAATGTGTTTCGCCGCGGCGAAGGAAATTATTCGTCATGGCGAAAACTGGACAATTCTGTTTTCCGCCTTGATTCGATAACTCACCTGAAACACCCAAACACACACAAATTGGACTTCATCTAAAATTATAAGAAAACTAAACAATTAAAAATAACAATAACAACTGAAAACACTTGGGTTGCCTCCCAATAAGCACTTGTTTATAGTCAGAAAGCTCGACTCTTTTAAGTTCTCATGTTGGAATGTCGAGCCGGAGAGGAATTGACTTGCAACTCATCACTCTGTCGATGTATGGCTTCAACCTCTGGCCATTGACCTTAAATGTGCATTTTTCTTCATGTGACACCTCCACCGCTCCGAATGGGTAGACTCTTGTAACTATGAAGGGTCTGGACCATCTTGACCTAAGTTTTCCTGGAAAAAGCCTAAGTTTAGAGTTAAACAACAACACTTTTTGACCCACTTCAAAGTTCTTCTTCCGGATATGCTTGTCATGCCACTTCTTGGTCTTTTCCTTGTATATTCTAGCATTCTCATAAGCTTCTTGACGGAACTCATCGAGTTTATTCAAAGTCAACATCCTTTCTTCCCCAGCAGCTCGTAAATCCATGTTGAGTTGCTTTACTACCCAATAGGCCTTATGCTCAAGTTCTACCGGCAAGTGACATGCCTTCCCATAAACCATCCTAAATGGAGACATACCAATCAGAGTCTTAAATGCAGTTCGATATGCCCATAATGCATCATGCAATTTCCGTGACCAATCTTTCCTAGATGCATTAACTGTCTTTTCTAAAATTCCCTTCAGTTCTCTGTTTGACAGTTCTACTTGCCTGCTGGTCTGTGGATGGTAAGGTGTTGCAACTCTATGTTTTACCCCATACTTTCCCAACAGGGCATCAAATTTCCTATTGCAAAAGTGCGATCCTCCGTCACTAATGATTGCCCTTGGTACTCCAAATCTTGAGAAAATATTCTTTCTCACAAACTTAATCACTACCCTGGCATCATTAGACGGTAATGCAACTGCTTCCACCCACTTTGATACGCAATCCACTGCTACCAAAATGTATGTGTTCCTAAAAGAATTGGGAAGGGCCTCATGAAGTCAACTCCCTACACATCAAACAGCTCAACTACAAGGATGTTGTTCAACGACATCTCATCCCTCTTTGAAATATTACCACTCCGTTGACATTGGTCGCATTCGTAAACCATCCGAAAAGAATCCTTAAAAAGGGCTGGCCAGTAAAACCTAGATTGAAGAACCTTGGCTATTGTCCTAGCTCCTCCAAAATGGCCACATACTTCCCTCTAATGACAATGCCTTAGAATACTTTCCATTTCCTCTTCTGGCACACACCTACGTATCATCTGATCAGCACAGTGTCTATAAAGGAATGGTTCTTCCCAAAAGTAATATTTCAAATCAGAGAAAAACTTCTTTTTTTGTTGGAATGTCATGCCTATTGGGAGCACTCTCGCCGACAGGTAATTCACAAAATCTACATACCATAGTGCCTCCTCCACTCTCATTAATTTCTCATCTGGGAACATTTCTTTGATTTGGGTTTCCTCTTCATTTCCCTGAATTGGTGGTTCAATCCTTGACAAATGGTTCGCTACCACATTTTTCGACCCTTTCTTATCCCGTATCTCCAACTTAAACTCTTGTAGCAATAGGATCCATCTTATCAGTCGAGGTATCGCTTCTTGCTTTGCCAACAGATGCTTGAGTGTTGAATGGTCCGTGTAGACTATCACCTTGGCACCTAGCAAATATGAACAAAATTTATCAGCTAACAATTCTTTTTCAGTGGTGGTGTAATTCAATTGTGCATCAGTGAGTGTTTTACTAGCATACTGAATTACATGCAACACTTTGTTTTTCCGTTATCCTAACACTACTCTAAGACAAAATCACTAGCATCACACATCAATTCAAATGGTAGTCCCCAATCAGGGACTGCAATACTAGGTGCAAATACAAGTAATTTCTTTAGAGTGTGAAAAGCATGCATGCATTCATCATTAAAATCAAAAGCAACATCTTTAATCAATAAATTGCAAAGGGATTTAGAAATCTTAGAAAAATCCTTGATGAACCGTCTATAAAACCCCGCGTGCCCCACGAAGCTTCGAACTGCTTTAACATTTGAGGGTGTGACAGCTTCTCAATCACGTCTGTCTTTGCTCGATCCACTTCTATTCTGTCTTTAGAGATTCTATGACCAAGCATTACCCCTTCCTGGACCATGAAGTGGCACTTTTCCCAATTGAGCACCAAGTTCGTCTCTTGACATCGCTGCAAAACAAACGAAAGATTAGATAAACAATGATCAAAGGACGAACCAAAAACAGAGAAGTCATCCATGAAGACTTCTATAAACCTCTCCACCATATCACCAAAGATCGACATCATGCATCTCTGAAATGTGGCTGGTGCATTGCATAACCCAAAGGGCATCGTTCAGTAAGCAAATGTGCCATATGGACAAGTGAAGGTCATCTTCTCTTGATCCTCAGGAGCGATGACAATCTGATTGTACCCTGAATAACCATCCAGGAATCAGTAGTAAGCATGCCCGACCAATCTTTCCAACATCTGATCAATGAAAGGAAGAGGAAAATGATCTTTCCTTGTCGCTTCATTTAATTTCCGGTAGTCAATGCACACTCTTTAGGCTGTGACCATCCTAGTTGGTATCAATTCATTGCTCTCATTCTTTACCACTATGATACCTCCCTTCTTTGGAACCACTTGCACTGGACTCACCCATGGACTATCAAAAATGGGATAAATTATTCCCGCATCTAGAAGTTTCACCACCTCCTTTCTCACCACTTCCTTTATCGAAGGATTCAATCTTTGTTGTGGTTGAACTCTATGCTTGATATCATCCTCCATGAGTATCTTATGCATGCAAAAAGATGGAGAAATGCCTCTAATATCCGAAATAGTCCATCCAATTGCTGATCGATGTTATCTCAAAACCCGAATCAATCGCTCTTCTTCCAAATTGCTCAACTTTGAACTGATGATTACTGGGAATGTTTCCGATTCCCCAAGATACATGTATTTGAGGTGGGAAGGTAAGGGTTTCAATTCAAGCTTTGAAGGTTCCTCATTTCTTTCCTTTACCTTCTCTTTCTCAAAATCAAATTCCTCAAATTCAAGATCTTGGTTCTCATCAATCGGCTAAAGTGCTTCCAACAATCTAGCACATTCATTCTTTGCCGATTCCTCTACCTCTATTGTTCTTGATTGTGCAATACATGCTTCTAGAGGTAGTTGTGGAGTGTTCTCTTCAATGGTCTCCGCTACTAGTTTATCCACTACATCAACACTAAAGCATGAATCCGTCTTGGATGGAAACTTCATAGCCTCAAACACATTGAACGTTACTGTGAGTGCTCTTCCTGTGGCCAGAAATGGTCAGCCCAAAATAAGGGGCATTTCCTTATCCTCCTCCATGTCCAATACGATAAAATCTGCCGGAAAGATAATCTTGTTCACCTTTACCAACACATCTTTAACTATACCCCGTGGATGTTTTATGGACCTATCTGCAAGTTGCAACGACATGGTCGTTGGCTTCACTTCACCAATTCCCAATCTTCTGAAAACAGAAAAATGCATTAAATTGATGCTAGCACCTAAATCACATAAAACTCGATCAAAAGTAATATCTCCTATAATGCAAGGAATAATAAAACTCCTTGGATCTTTGAGTTTCAGGGGTAGCTTCTTTTGGAGAATGGCTCTGCACTCCTCCATCAGCATCACTGTTTCCTTATCCTTTAACTTCCTTTTGTTTGATAAAATTTCCTAAAGAAATTTCGCGTAGCTCGACATCTGTTGCAATGCATCTGCAAAAGGAATGTTAATATGCAATTTTCTAAATATTTCAATGAATTTGGAAAACTACTTATCCTGATTCTTTTTCTTCAGTCTTTGAGGAAACGGCATAGGTGGAGTGTAATGTGCCAATTCTGGTGGTATCTCGGGAAATGGCAATTTCTCTTTCCTTTGTCTTTGCCTCACTTCCTGTTTTTATTCTTCTTCCCTAGAAATAGATGGTTTCTCTTTAGTAACTATCTCTTCATCTACTTCCTTGTTAGATTCTTCCTTTTCCCTTACTGGCTTTTCTTCTTCTCTTGATTTTTCCACCTCTTCCAAAACTATCCCGCTCCTCAAAATTATTGCATTTGCTTGCTCATGTGGGTTAGTCACTGTGTTGCTTGGTAAAGACCCTTGTGGTCTCTCATTTAGCTTTTCAGCTAACTGCCCCATCTGTACCTCCAAGTTTCGAATGGACACCCCTTGATTTCTGAAATTAGTTCTCGTCTCATTCATAAAACCTGTGGTCTCTTGCATAAATTTCCCAAACATGTCCTCCAGTTTTGTCCATCTTGGGTCTCCTTGTTGGTTGTTCACCCCTGTTTGGTTGTTTGGCAATGCCCTTTGATTTCATTGATTGTTTTGCTGATTCTGTTGGTTTTGATTGCCCCAAGACAGGTTCGGGTGATTCCTCTAACCAGGATTATATGCGTTGGAGTACGGATTGTTCGGTTGCCTTTGACTTCTAGTCAAGTAGTTAACTTGCTCCGATGATGACGATGCTAAGGCAAACGTGTTCCCCACTTGACAATCACTGCTCACGTGATTACCTGCACAAAAATCACAAGTTAGTTGAGGAGCTTGAATAGAATTTACCTGCATGCTTCCCAACTATTTCTGAAGTGCTGTCAGTTGGGCTAAAATGGTTGTATATGCATCAATTTCATGAAGACCTATGGATTTCTTTGGTTGCACCCTCTCATTAGTTCTTTGATAATTGTTGCTTACCAGAACCTCAAGCAACTCGTGAGCTTCTTCTGGAGCCTTATTCTGTAGTGCTCCTCCCGAGGCTGTATCCACCATAGTTTGCACATTCACCGTTAATCCATTATAAAATGTTTGGAGTTGCATCCAAACAGGCAACCCATGATGTGGACACCTTCTTAATAATTCTTTGTATCTCTCCCAAGCCTCATACAATGATTCTGACTCTTCCTGAATGAATGACGTGATATCATTTCTCAACTTTGTCGACTTTGCTGGAGGAAAGAATTTGGTCAGGAACTTCTGTGCTAAATCATTCCATGTGGTGATTGTTCCTGATGGTAGTGCCAGTAACCATCCCTTAGCTTTATCCTTCAATGAAAATGGGAATAGTCTCAATCTGGTTGCATCATCTAACACTCCGTTTGACTTGAACGTCTCACAAATCTCCAAAAAATTTGCAATGTGTATATTTGGATCTTCCTTCAAATCACCCCTGAACTGAACCAACTATTGGATCATCTGGATGATTGCCGGCTTTATCTCGAAGTTGTTGGCTTGTACCGCTGGTCTAGTAATACTTGACCCACTGCCTTCTTCGCGTGGGAACTGAGAATTCCCTCAGTGTTCTATTCTCTGCCATCTCTACAACTATGACTTCTAGTTCAACTCTGGCTTCTCGTTCTCTTCTCTCTCTGTTTAGTCTTCTGGTGGTTCTTTCAATCTCAGGATCAACAGGAACCACTGGCTGACATCTTGCTCTTCGCATAAACTGCACAGAAAAATAAAGAGAGTGAGATCACAAACTAACCTAAAAGAATAACAAAAATTAAACAAACAACAATTAAGCAAAAATAAAACTTCAATCTAGCTAACACAAGAAAAAATTAATGTTAACACAAAACACAATCCTCGGCAACGATGCCAAAAACTTGATGCGTTGTAACCACAACATGCATAAATAGCAAGTGCACTAGTCGCACAAAGTAATAAAGTGATGAGTGAGTATCGTTCCCACGAGGATTGGTTGCTAAGCACTAAGTTTTCTATTGTTTTCAAGTTGGAGCAATCGAGTTTGTTTGGATTAATGGGAGAAAATTAAACTTAAAACTAAAACAAAATTTCTAAATATTCAAAGCTAAATTATGAAAGCAAGATTCAAAACAAGGTAATATCAATTTAAAACAACGGGTAGGGTTTTGATTTCATTCGGACTCTATGGATTAAACCTACAGATTATGCTATTTCCATATTCACATGCATTGATTGTAAATCGAATTCTCTAAATTATAAACATATTTTCTCAGGCTATGTTTTCTTACTTTTCCCTATTAAACTTCCACACCTAACAAATTGAAGATTAATAGTTCTAAGCTCATTAAGCACCTAGAATCCTAGATTGATTTCATTGATTCTTAAATCTATCTCTAGCATTTAATACTACAATGGTGATTACCCAAGAAGCTTAACATAACTCATTTCTCAATCTCATCATGTTCATCAATTAAAAACAATAAATCCAGAATAATCACACAATCTTTGCATTAGCATATGAAAATAATAAAAATCAATTGCTCAATCCATGAGAATCCGAACTACATCAAAACCCTCACCCAAAATGGGTTAGTTCATAGCTAAATCAATACAATAAGCAGGACAAACAATAAACACAAAGTTCAACATAATAAAAATGAGAGAAAAGACAAGAGATCTCCCCTAGTTGAAGAATCCACCAGATTCAATCCCAAATCTTCTCACTTTTCAACACAAAATCGTCAAATCTCAAACTAAGAAGATGAAAAAGCAGCTCTAGCCTAAGGAAAACGCGACTCCTCTCAAAATGGTAAAGTTTCGCTTTTATACCTCGCCCAAAAACCTAAAACTTTGCCTAAAAATGAAACTGTGCATTTTACAAAAACTGGAAAGTGCAGACCTCGCCGCGGTGAAGAAGAAATCTCGTCGCGGCGATGAAGTGAAATGGATTCTCATGCGTGACTCAATTCGCCGCGGCGAACCTCCATGAAGAATTCTAAAATTATAGAATTGCCCTCCGCTTGCTTCTTTGCTTGAATCTTCGATCTTCGGTGCTCTCCCATGGGAACAAGCTTCATAGTGCTTCACTCTGCTTCAGAACTCTCCCAAATTTTGAGATCCGCTTACTTCTGAGTCCAGAAACTCCAATTCGCTCATTATTTGCTCAAAATGTCCATTTTAGCCTGAAACATGAAATATAAAGAAATAAGTAGCAATTCAGGCATAAATGAACTAAGAAGTATCTAAAATCTAGCCCAAAAGCGTAATAAAAACAGTATAATTCTCGGATTCTTGTGCCCGGAAGTGGCATCAATGAGCTGGTAGATTCTGGGTAAGGGAAAATTGTTCTTAGGGCAAGCTTTGTTGAAATATATGAAATCAACACAAGTCTGCCATTTACCATTGGGTTTTTTTTCACCAAAACAGGATTGACGACCCAACTAGGGTAATGAGCTTCTCAGCTGAATCCGATAGAGAGGAGTTTATCATAGAGAGGAGTTTATCCACCGCACTTTTGAGAGCCACATAGCACTCTGGGTCTACAGCTCTTCTTTTTTGGTGAACCAACCTGATCTCACCATTGATGTTGACTATGTAGCATATGACTGCGGGATTCATCCCGATCATGTCGGCATGTGCCCATGCAAAAACGTTGATGTTCTTTCTAAGAAAGCTCGTTAAATTAGTTGCGAGCTGAGGGCTGAGATCACTCCCGATTCTCAATGTACAAGTTGGCTCATGCTTATCAATTGGTACCTCAGACGGTGTCTCTACTAGCCCACTATGGGAATTCTCCTCCTGAATACGAGGATCAATGTTATCCTCTATTGGGTCAGGTTGTGGCTTGGTCTTGCTGATCGTCGTTGACTACTCTGGCTTGCCCTCAGGCTTCCCTTTTCCCTTGCATGCAATCTGGACTGGTTGATTGTAGCAGTCTCGAGATTCATATTGTGATCCCCTCATTTCGTTATACCTTGACGGAGTGTGGAACTTCATCTTCTGATGATAGATGAAAGTGATGGCTTTGAAGTTTCGTAGTAGTGGTCGTCCAATGATGCCATTGAATGCAGAGGGACAATCCTCTACCAGGAATTTCGTCATCTTAGTCACTTCGTGGGGATCGTCCAAAGTGACTAGAAAAGTCATCATTCCTTAGGGAGTTAGAGGGTCCCTGGTAAAACCATAGAGAGGAGTAGCTACAGCTTTCAGGTCTGTATCTTTGAACTTCATCTCCTTAAAGGCTCTTTGAGATAGGATATTCACGGCGCTTCCATGATCCACTAACATTTTGTGGATTTCGCACCTTCTTATCTTAACAGTGATGACCAATGCATCAACATGAGGATTATGCACTCATCTCGTGTCTTTCTCAAAGAAAGTTATTTCGTCTTCTTTTCGCTGTTTGTGGGGTCACTGTTCTAGATATAGGATATTGTAGGGCTCATATCAGGCTTCTCGGGCATACCAATCTTGTGCATGCCAAGAGGTCCCTACAATGTGAGGTCCTCCAATGATGGTCCCAACCAAGTAGAGACCCTTGTGTCTTTCCCCATCATAACGACCTTTTTCCCTAAAGGGAATTGGATCGTCAACATACTCCTTGAAATGACCCTTTTGGATAAGGTTTTCGATTGCTTGCTTGAGAGCTCGACACTTATCGGTATGGTGTCCGACGTCCTTGTGTAAGCGAGAATATTTCTTGTCGCTCCTCTTCAACATGGGTGCTTTCATGGGCTCCGGATCTGCAAGCAGACTTGCTTCTTTTCAAATAGTTAGGATGTTCGAGATCAATGTGTTCAACAAAGTGAAGTTGTCGCGACGAGGTTGCGGGGCATAAGCCTTCTTGGGCTCAAAGTGTTGCTTATTTCCCTTCCTCTGATTGTCGTTTGCCTATTTGCGATCATTCCTTCTATTCTCTCCCCGGGGTCATGGCGATTTAGAACTACCTCTGAGTTTTCAATTCGCAGATAATTTTTTGCGAGATTGTAAAAGCAAGTAAGGGAAATGTTGTCTTTCAATTGCAGTTTATTCCACATAGCAGATTGCGGGCGAACTCTCACTATAATCAGAGTTTGGACTAAATCTTTAGGTGTGTTAGCCACCTTATTTAGTTCCCTATGGAACCTATCAATATAAGACTTGAGAGTCTCATTCTTCTCTTGTCGTATCTTATTCAAATAGCTAAGCGGCATTGAGAACATCCTGTTTGCTTGGAAGTGTCTTAAGAATAATGAGCTCATCTGCTACCATTTGTTGATAGACCTTGGTGGAAGCGATCTGAATAAATGTTTTGCATGGACAATCAAGGTCACTGTCAAGCAGCAACATTTCGCCAAGTTTGAGACTTGGTGAAGCTCCATGAGGTCGTTAAACTCGTAGAGATGATCCCGAGGATCATCGTTCCTGTCAAATGCCTTCATGTCTAGCATTCCGAATCATGGTAAGAGAGGTGCTTTTAGAACCTCTGGAGAAAAGGGAGATGCCTCAGCGATCACTCCATGCTCATTTTGTTGAGCTTAAAGCTAATCTAGAGCTCGCTATAAATCCTCAACCTGAGGAAATGGAGCCCTTGAGGGATCACTTTCTACAATATGGGTGCGCGCCCTACGATTACGGTTGATGAAAGACCACAGGTCAGTGCTTTCTATGCTTTGGCTGGAGCCTTTAGCATGCCTTGACACTTGTGGGCAGAGGCTTGTGAAGGCGCTATGTGGCTGGGGGAGTTTTCCCTATCTACACGATGGTCGGAACCAACACACTTACGATGGGTGTTTCCCTCTTGGTGATGGTCGGAACCATCGTGCCGATGATGGTGGGAACTCCATGCCTGGCACTTTCATGGGCATTGTAACGCCCCGCTTGAGGTACGTTGTTATTGTTTCCTCTTTCGCCCTTAATCGAGTTGGTTTTCGTTATTATTGTTTGATTGAGTGTTGTGTTGAATGGTTGCCGAAATTGGTTGAAAACGTTATTTGATTTCGCGCCATGCTTCGCCGAGGCGAAGAAGAATTCGCCGCGGCAAGAGAGGTTGAAGCCTCGGGGAAGGCTGGCTGGACAGGCCTTTCGCGCGGCGGACAGTTTCTTCGCGGCGACAACCCGATTAAATTGTTGATTGAGTTTTAGATATTTTCTTCCTTAAGGGCAATTTGACCTTTCTACCCCTAATTAGCAGGAAAAGTGGGGAGTGAATTGTAAGGATTTTTCATGGAGAATGTGTTGTTATGGGGGTGAGTTTGTAATGAATCAAAGGATATGGATGGAATTCCCAAAGAAGAATAAGGGCAAAATGGGAATGAATGTGTTAATATTTCATTAAAAGGAATTAGAATCAAAGAACCCCTCATTTTCTTCTTCTCAAACGTGACCCTTCATTTCTTCTCCTCTCAATTTCTCTTTTCTTTTGATCAAGGAATTTCAAGGGGTTTTTGAAGTTATTTGGAGTTGAAAAGCAACCTAAGGCTTCCTAAGGTAAGGATTTCTCCTTAAGTTGTGTGATTTGTGGATTTTAGTTCATTTTGGTTTTTGAGGGTTTTCATTCTTTTGGTTAAGAGTTGAGAGAATAGTCAAGCAAACCAAGTGAAAAGAAGATTTGGTGAAGTCTCTCCATAGCAAGTAAGTAAAACCCAACCCAAGTTGAGATTTATGAATTTTCTTGATTAGGGTTTTGATAGAGATGATGTATGTATGTGATATGCATGTATTATAGCATGTATGAAGGATTAAGTAGAGATTTCTATGCTTTGTGAATGTTATTACCTTGCAAATTTGAGAAATGGGTTGTTGGTTTGGCAAGGTAGTTGAGATGGAATTTAAGGGGTATTATGGAACCCTTTTTGGAAGTGTTTTGTTTGACAGGTTATTATGGCTTTGTGAAGGGGTTTTTCCCCATTTTGGATGGTTAGGAAAAGTTTTAGATTCATGGCTATGATAGAGTTTCATAGTGCACATGAGTTGTTTGATGAAATGCCTAATAGAGGTTTAAGTATGAGAAATGAACCTTATTTCTTGCAACATTGCATGTTGGCATTTCACAAGTGCATTAGTAGAGATGAATCATCCATGTGCATTGTTATATGCATTGAAAAGTGACCTAAGAAAGTGTAAGGAAATGGTTTATGCAATTACCCTATGAGTAGAGAGCTTAGTGGGTAAAATTACTCTAAGGGTAGAGAGCATTGAAAAATGCTACAATAGAATGAGTTAGAAGAGTAGTATAGTTGGGATGATGCTTTGTGATCATCACCCGACCGTTATGGGAATCGGATGATGCTTTGTGATCATCATCCGAATAGCCTTAGAGAGATGGGTCGACGCTTTGTGATCGTCACCCAATGAGTAATAGAAATGGGTAGATGCTTTGTGACCACTACCCGATTAGTTAAGAGATATGTAGGTTGATGCTTTGTGATCATCATCCAATGGCTAGTAGAAGCGGGTTGATGCTTTGTGATCATCACCCGATAGTGACTAGAGGCAGTAAATGCTTGGTGATCGTTACCCGAGAATTCATGAGGAGCGGGTAGGTGCTAGGTGATCTCCACCCGATAGTTAGAGAACCGAGTTGGTGCTTTGTGATCCTCACTCGGTAGTCACTAAGAACGGGTTGGTGCTGTGAATTCCACCCGATAGCCATAGAGAGTGAGATGGTGTTGTGTGAACGCCATCCGGCCGTACCTCCCATAAGATGAGGCCATGATGTTATAGAAAGAAATAGAAACAGAATTAGAAAAGGAAAGAATTAAGAGTCACACACGGGGAGACATAGGTTAGAGAGTTTTACTTACCGAGCATTATTTGTGCTCACCCCGTTATTTTCCTTTATGGATGCAGGGTTCTAGGTGATGATGCGGTTGGAGGGCGTCGGAGCGCGGAGCAATAGCTACACGCTTGTTCCCCTATTTTGTCTTTTGAAATGCATTTTTGTAAACAGTAACTTTTGTGTATAAAAGACATGTGAATTGTAATGAAAGGAAACTTTTTGGGCCCCAATTTTCCATTGTTAATTGCATGCATTGTACTAGTTTTCAGTAGGTGTTACAGGCATGCCTGTGCGATGTGTTGTGGGACTGATCTGATGTGAAGTATTGTCGAGCCGTAGAACATGATTTTTATTTCTCTGCTTGTGGGCAGTATTCGAATGCCCTTTTGAGCCTTTCTGCCCTTGATCGGCAATGCATTTACCCTTTTGCGCCATAGTGCATGTGACACAAGGATATGCTCATTTCCACACTTTAGCGTGACCTGTAGGCATCTTCGGGGGTGGTGCTACCTTGTCTAAATGGGGTGGTACTACTTTGTTCAAATGATCCAATTGCTGGTTCATCGTTTGGAAGGTGTTATCAAATTTTTCCAGGTAACGGATTAAGGCAGGATTAGCCTGGAAGGTTGAGGGCATGCTCCCCGCTATGGTTTGCGGAGTTGGAACTCCTTTAAGAGGAGTTGTTTCCTGATTGCGGGGAATTTCCTCGTTGTTGCTGGTGCTAGTACGCTCAGTTTCAAAGCCACGAGCCATGAGAATTTGTGGTTGATCTTCAAAAGAAAAACTGACAGGTTAGTTGAGTTTACTGGATAGACAGCTAATATGAAACTAGTCCTTTCCTCTAGCACCAAACTGTTGATGCTTGATTTTGACACCAGCTGTTAGTAAACGGTCCCGTATACGCAGCGGAAACGAAAAATAAAATAACAGGATCGTTTACATGAGCCAAGATCAAGGGTATGATTTTAACAATTTATATTAAATAAAATCTGCATAAATATACAACATGAGTTAAGAGAAACAAACGCACGTTAAAGGCTCCTCCAAATTTGTCGTCGAACATTTTGCTACCGATCCAAGTGTAGGATCGAACCTGCGTAGTCCACACGAAGACAATCTTAAAAGAACCAAAGAGGGATTTGCTAGATCCTCTTTGGCTTCAAGATTAAGAAGAAAAAGAAAATCAATTGAATTGATTTTGGCACACCAAAGTTATTCTGCCGGGAGTGTGTTATCAAAGAGGGGAGGGCTTGTGTGTATTTTGTTTTACAAAGAAAAACTCTTTTTTTTTTCAAATCACACACACTTTTCCTTTTATACTTAAAAAACAATTTGCCCTAATCCCATACGGAATAGGCTTGGGCTCCAACCCAAACGCCCCATGTTGCCAAACACTCCCAATTTGATTTATTTTAATTTTCATCATTATCTCAATTAAAATCAATTAATATATATATTTAAATATATATTAACATTTAACAATAATGATAATATATTTAAATATGTGCGAACACACATTTAAACGTAATTTCACTTATTTAATTTTTCTAACAAATTAAATAAAGGCTACGACCTCAGCAAATTTAATTGCACTGTGAAATTACCAAAATACCCTTTCGCCTTAAAAGACGAAAACGCCCTTCTTTCTTCTTGCATCTTAAATTGTCTTCTATGTGTGTGACCCGTAGGCTCCTCATCATATCGGCAGTGTATAGTATTGCGATTAACACCAATTAATCGTCTCACTAATACACGAATCCAAGATTGGCCCCTAGCAAGGCATCATGGCCACCCGATAGATTCGGATTCAGCAAAGTAGCTACCTGTCAACGATATGGTTACCGTGCAATTGATCCTTTCATCATACGTTATCTCGACGAGATGAAGGCATAGAAATAGTGTCAACCTTCGGTTACTCTCGATATTATTTATTCGTTTTCGGACCAATGACCCGTATTATAAGGTGGATAAAGCAACAACTCAATCCCACGTGGCCCTACGCTTTAGTGTCATTGCCATATCTTGAATTGCGCCATGAGATAACTTTCTCCCGTACCGGGAGTGATAAATCCTCTGTCAATCCACCATAGTCTTGATACACTCCTTGATGCGCCAATCACCACCGTATTGACACTCGAAAAGAAGCTGCGTTAGGCTAGTGTCAAACTATACCAATCGGTGCACAAGGCACTCCGGTGATCTCAAGTCTAAGGATCACATGCACCACCATTCGTTAGAGGATTTGTTCCATAGACACTGGGGTTACCATCCATATGGAATCCTCTGGTGGGTCAGTCCAGTGAACTTGTTGTGGTGTAATCGCCTACAACAAACACCCATGTGTTGCACCAGGTTGTCACCAAACAACCTTGACAAGTGAGATCAGTCACTGTCTTTCGGCAGGGTCGTTCAACACTATGATAGCCTTACCGTATTATCCGTGCCCTTAGTTCGAATAATCTTTGGGGCTACGACGTTCTAGAATGGCCACCATATGTGCTCATAGGGTTCTCACTATCAAGATTTTAAACACTTGATACCCTCGTCACGGCTCTACCATTCTAAGGACATATATCAATACATATTGCAATAATAATGATTTACGCGATATAGAATAAAATGCCTTTTATTGATTAATGAACATTATTACAAAGAGTCAATTCTACAATAATTGATTGGCTCTAGGGCATCTACTCTAACACCAGCGACTTCACATGTGTAAAGTGCTAAGAAATCACACATGAGCTAATTATAATGAGTGGGTAAGGTATTGTGAGCATAGTAACATGCAAAGATGTAAATGTAAAGTTGACAAGATAGTTTTTATAGTGGTTCAGATGCTTAAAGCGAATCCTACATCCACTGTGTTCGTTTTTATAAATTGCTTTATGATCGCTAGACAGGCTTACAAGAGGTCACAAGCTGCAATCTGGGATTACAAGTGTTTGGTGTTCTAAATGTTCTTAGAGAATGTCAAGTCAGTCTCTTTCTAGTAATGTGTCTTTGATATTTTCTTTGTTGAATGCGTGAATGTCTAATTTCGATTTTGTGAAAGGGGAGGGGGGTGTTGTCTATTTATACTCATTTAGCTCAAGTTAATGATTACACTTTTGCAAGTGGCCTGATGCCATGAAGATCCCTCCTGCCTTCCCATTCGTTAAGAACTCAAAGAACATCCTTAAATTAAATGGGGTTTGGATAGGTGTGCGAACCAAATTCAATCAAGCATAAAATCTTGAGTCGGTTTGGCACTGTGATAGCTATATTCATTTTGCTTGAGGCGACGTGTCATGTTCTGGACGGTGGAATGATTTCCTGAGTTCTGATTGGTGCAAGATGACGTCAGCATAGGTTAACCCTTATTTTAGACATAACAAGATACAAATAGGTTCCAAATCTAGTTTGAAACTCAATTGAATTCTTTATGTAAAGTATTTGTCCATTTCTAAATAAAGATAAAGATTTATAATAAAAAGATGTTGATTTATCTGGATGGGGCAATTTTTATTGAATGCATGTAAGGTGCTACTAAATCAGGCATAGGTGGTGTCGTTATCACCTGAAGCAAAGAGCATTTATAATCAACTTAAATGCATTTTATTTTGAATTTAATTATAGATTACACTAAGCTAAATTAAGCTAAGTAGTGAGGATCTCATTCGTCATACTCATTCCGACTCTCTGTCTCTTTCTATCACCCCAATACAAATTTAATGCTCTTATTTATTTCTTCGACATCGACTCTTCAAATTAACTTCATTTCTATAAATTCCACTTTGGATTTCTCAATTTCTTTCTTTCAGTTTTGAGCTTTCTTGTATTTTTATGTAAGAGGTATTATTGTTTATATGGGATATTAGTTTTTACCATTAGTTATCAATAATATATAGGTAATATTAAATGTAAATTTATAACATTAGAATATGAGACTAGAATAAACAACTGTAGATGCAAAAAATCTATTGTCATGAAAATAGGGTCTGATCCCGTAAGGTTAAGGCCACTGACAATCCGCTAGACCTACACACATGAAAGGGTAAGTGTGAAGCTTCCGAAAAACACTGGGGTGGTGTTTGCCGTAAGCACTCCGACGCTCAAGTCAGCGAGGCTGAAAGAGATTATTTGATAAGAATTAAGGAGATGAAGAATTACCAGGAGTCTTGTCGGAGGCTAGGACTACGGCGGAGGCGTCGGGTTCTTGGGAGCAAGAACTTTAAGAGCAAATAGATGGTTTTGAGTAGTGTAGATTGACTATGGGAGATTGCATACCTAATGAGAGGGCAAGCCTCTGTTTTTATAGTGAACCCAATGGGCTGGAATCTTAGTAGGATACTAAGTCTTATTTTGGGAGATAATCCCTATCATGAAAGAGATATCATTTCTTAACCTTATCAAATCAAGTTTAATAGTTTGAGTAAGATTTGAAATCTTAGTAGAAGAGGAAATAGAATGGGATTCTGATTTCCTATTTATAGACTGTTGCAGGCTAATGGGCTGAAACCCAGTTTAGCTTAACTTATAGGATAGCCCAACTCATAAAGTGGGTAGGTTGCAAGGTGATTTTAAGCGTAAGCCCAATCGGGATTGGGTTGAGGCCTTGGGCCGTGACATGTTTATTTCGTTATTAGGCCTCGTCAAGCCCAAGACGATTTTTGGCCCTAACAGTTAGCCCCCCACTCTCTAAGTTAAAGAGTATTTAGTTTAGAGAGTAGATTTAATTGAATGAGTGTAGACTAAGCGGATTAGCGATAGCAGCTCGTTAGGTCGGATGGATAGTTGTGTGGGCAGGGTCGATGACTTGTCAATTTGAGGTGTAAGAACCCTTCAACCGGTCTGGCCGACTAAATGTGTAGCTTTATGGACCGAGCAAGGCTGATCGAAAGTGTAGCTTTATGGACCGGGCAAGGCCGATCGAAGGTGCAAACCGCGGATCGGAGGTCAATCCGAAGGTGTAAATCCTTGGATTGGTAAGGCGATCCAATGGTGTAAACCGCGGATCAACGTGGTCGATCCGGTGTAAACCGTGGATCGGAGGTAGGTCGATCCGGTGTAAACCGCGGATCGGGCAAGACCGATCCAAAGGTGTAGATCCGTGATGTCAGCATCCTCAATCCGGAAGTGTAAACTGCGGATCGAAAGGTGGTCGATCCGGAAGGTGTAATTCCGTGGACGCGGATCGGGTGAGGGCCGTATTCGTTCAAGGTGTAGATCCGTAGCACCGACTGGGCGAATCCGGCAGGGTCAAATCCGGCAAAGGAACTGGATCGAAAGAGGCAATCCAAGGTAGATCCGTCGGATCGGGCAGGCCGATCCTTAAAAGGTGTCCATCCGAGATGGTACCGTGGATCGAGCAGGGCAATCCAAGGAATTCGGTCCAAATCGCGGGATCGAAAGCGGTCAACTCCGGAAGGTGGAACCTGCGGATCAGGGTGCGATCGGGCCTGATCCAAAGGTGTAATTCCGTGCGGATCGGGACCCCAGATCCAAAGGTGTAAAGGATCGGGCAAGGTCCAAGTAAATGCCGATCCGGAGGCATATCGAAGGTGCGGGATCGAAAGGATTCGGTGGGCCGATCCGGTGGTGAAATCCGCGGATTGGGCGTGGCCGATCCGGCGGTGTAGATCCGCGATCGATGTAGGGTCAACGGTGGTCCGAACTGTAAATCGGATCAAGGTGGCAGATTCAAGGCCTGTAAACGTGGACTGCATCCGGTGATCCGCGGAGTGATCCGTGGGCGAATCCTGGAGGTAATCGTGGATCGGCGGTCATCCAAGGTAAACCTCGATCGGGCAAGGCCGGCCTCCAATCCGGCTGGTCGATCCGGCGGATCGGAAAGGTAGGATGGATGGCAAAGGCATCCGGGCGGTAACCGTGGATCGAAAGGTGGCGATCCAAGGTGTAAACCAGGGCGGGCAGGTCCAATCCAAGGTGTAGATCCATGGAGCAGGTTGATCCGGTGGACGGATCAAGCAGGTCGATCCGGCCAAGGTGAAATCGAGATTGCAAGGTCAACAAGGAAATCGAATCCGGAAGGTGAATGTAAACCTGCGGATCGCAGGTCAATCCGGCGGTGTCGATCGGAGTAGGTGGTCATCCGAACCAGGTCAGATCCGGTGGATCAAGTGGTCGGAACGAAGGTGTAAACCGCGATCGCGTGTCGATCGGCCTCCGCAATCCGGTTGGTGAATCCGCGGATCGAAAGTGGTGGTCGATCCGGCGGGTAACCTGCGGATCGCAAGGTCCGATCGGAAGGTATCCAGATCGAGCAGGTCAATCCGGGCGGTGGGAATCCGCGGGATCGAAAGGTGGTCATCCGGCGGTGGATCGGGCGGAGAGGGGCCGTCAGAAGGTGTAGATCCGTGGATTGAGGCGGGGTCAATCCAAGGTGTAAATCAGTGGATCGGAGGCGGAGGTCCGATCCGGAAGGTGTAGATCCATGGATTGAGCAGGTCGACAAGAAGGTGTAAATCCATGGATCGGGCGGGGAGTCGATCCGGGTTGTAGATCGAGTGGATTAGGCGGGGTCCATCCAGGTGTAAATCCAGTAGTGAGCAAGGTCAATCCGGAAGGTGTAAATCCAGTGGATCGAGTAGGGTCGATCCAAAGGTGTAAATACGATCGGAGGCGATCCAGAAGTGTAGATCCGTGGATTGAGCAGGGTCAGTCCGAATGTGTAAATCCGTGGAAATGTGTAAATCCATGGATCACATTTCGTTACAAGTATCACATTTCGTTTTACAAATTTATTAAAAATTTATAATTTAGTGTGTATTTAATAGATATGATATTTCATGTTAATTATAAATCCATATTTAATGCTATTATTTCTCCATTATTTGGATAATCATGGAAAAATCATAAATAATATATGTGAAATGTCACTTTTTTTTTTTTTTAATTTATACAATATTCAATAAATATGGAAGATTCCACTACAAAAGAAAAATTATCACTCTAATATAAATAAAACTGCTCGAGTTTTCATTACGATAAACTTGATGAGAATTGAGAGGGTGAATTAAATGGCCCCACAAATTAGTAATAAATTGATGACAGCCCCCATTCAACAAATCAACGAACAAACAACCAAAGTCAAACAAAACAGACAAACCTATATTCCTTCTTTTTATAAACATATTTATTTTTACATCGATCCTCACGTCCCCGTTATCGACGGTTCAGATTCCCCCTATCGTACGCTGTGGCTATATCTTCACCTACCACGTGCTTCAATTTAATGCCGTCTCTTCAAATCAAAAACTAAAAGACCCCACACGGAGGCGACAAGACCACGTTGGTGCTGATGATCTGAGAAGCTGACAGACAGGATGACGTGGAGAGAAACCATTGGAAAAGATGGAACCCATGTGAGGAAATTATTGTTAATGATTGTGGGCACCACCGGCAGAGGGCGGGTTCACCGGAACGGCGAATAGATATATCAGTCAGATTTGACAGTGTCACAGTCTTCTTTTTTTAATTAAAAGCTCTTTTTTTTTTTTAATTCTGGAGAACTCGTGTGAGTTGTCACTTTTGACTCATTGAGTTGACCCGGAATTCTCTCGATTTAGGCTTTCCTTAGCGTGAGACGTAAATTATCTGTAGCTGAGCCGGAAATTGCCATTGAGGGTTAAAGTGTAATATTCGATAAATAAGAGGGACTGAAATTTAGGTGAGTTTTATCTCCTAAAAATTGATATTTTTTTGAAGAGTAATGCTACAGTCACCGAAAGTAGTGCACCGAATTCATGCACCAAATAACATGATATAATCTTGACCGTCGATTAATATTAATTCATAATTCATCAACGGTCAGGATTGTGTCACGTTATTCAGTGCATGAATTCGATACATTACTTTTAGTTACTGTATTATTTTCCTTTTCTGAATACTCAGACCTAAACTATTATTTTTATCAATATTTTTGGTAATATTTTTAAAAATTGTATCGTTTATGATGTAATTCATATTATTGTAAGTCTATTATTAAGTGTTATTATGATTTAAAATTTTCCTAATTCTTAGGTAATATTGTAGGGGTGAGCACGGCTAATAGGTAGAACCAAAACTTGCGAGTAGAACTAGAATCAGAATCTACCCAGAATCAACACTGTGCGAGTAGATTCCGGTTTCATTTTTTTGGAACCAACACTGTGCAATTCTGGTTTCGGTTCCTAGATGTGGAGGAACTGGAACCAGAACTAGAACTTGGGAAAAGAACCTAAAGCGGGTACCCGGTTTGGAACCTACTTGGAACCGAGGGCGGGTATCCAGATTGGAACCTGTTTTGGAACTTGTTTTGGAACCTGGGCTTAAAATAAATATCAATGAAGAATTGGAGGTCTATCGTAATTTTACATATAAAAAAATTTTAAATGGAAAAAATTGAATTTTTACAATAACCTAATTAAATATATATACAATTATACATATAAACTACACCATATAAAAAACTTTAATATATTATAACAACCTAATCAAATATATATACATATATAGTATATACTTCACTATATATATATAAAACTTTAATATATTATAGTATATTAATATTAAAGTTTTGATTAATTAAGTGTATAATTGGAATTAGGATTCAATTAAAAGTGTTTTAATGTTATTAAAAAAATTATTTTTGAGTAAAATAATATATTTGATTGAATAATAATATAATATTTAGTTATTTATTTCAATTATCAAGTTCTAAGTATATCTATAGTAAATTAGTAATTAATTAATTATATATTATAAATTAATAAACATTAATATATTATTAGTTAAATTATTACTTAATTAATTATAGCAATACATTATGGTTAAATGATTACTTAATTAATTATAAGTTTATAACATTACATTATAAATATTAGTAATCTACTACATTAGTAATTTAGTATATTACTTAATTAAATAATTAGAAATTTAATTAATTATAACATATTTATAGTATGATTACTTAATTAATTATAATATTACATTATAAACAAATGATTACTTAATTAATTATAACATTCCATCATAAACATTAGTACAATACTTAATTAAATTATTAGAAATTTAATTAATTATAATATTACATTATAGATTTATAGCATGATTACTTTATTAATTACAACATTACATTAGAGTATAAGCACTTAATTAATTATAATATTATATTATAAATTTATAGTACGATTACTTAATTAATTATAACATTACATTATAAATTTATAGTACGATTACTTAATTAATTATAACATTAGTACATTACATTATAAAGTTATAAACATTAATAATTTACTACATTAGTACATTATAAATACTCAATTATAACATTACATTTATAAACATTAGTAATTTATTAAATATTAGTTATATCAAATAGACCCATGTTCAATGTTAGTATAAAACAATTGGGGGGTATGTTGTAAATTTACATTTACAAACAAAAAGCAAAATACCCAATTCGATTAGGGCAAATCGTATTGGTATTATCTCAGTATCTCTTAATTCTCTTCTTCTCTGTTCTCTCTTGTCTCCTCTCGATAACCGTCGTTCATTGTCAAAAAATATGTCGTCTTCTTCTCCGATGTTGTTGGAACTTTAACTGTTGATTCTTTAAGGGATACTACTCAGATTGAAGGTGTGTGATATGAAACTATCTTAATATTTTTTTCTCTTTGGCGTTATTATGTTGTAATCTATATTTCTCTCTTCCCTTTTATTCTTTCTGTTCAATTGCCTTTGCGTTGTGCTTGTGCTTGTGGGGCTTCTCTTTTGGCCCCTCAAAACAATGGTAATCAAAAGAGATTAGTGATTTGTGAACTGGGTTTCATTTCTTTGAAGCAATTTCTCAAAATTATAATCCATAACTTGTAACTATAATCCACAGAATATGTAATCCACAATGCTATGTATGATTGTATTTTATAAATGTTTATATAACTAGACAGCACAAATTTCAGCAGCTTCCAAGCTTGCAACTACTCCAATTTGTAGTAGTTGCGAGCTGCTGCATATTATAGCAGCTTGCAACTTATTATGTAGGTTTTCTTAATTTGTTAGCGGATGTATTTGTAAACTTTTAAAGTACTTTTGTCATTTTTTAAACTAGTAAGGGGATAATTGATTTTTTACAAGGTACTTGGGTAAGGAACTGGAACCTGCATTTTAGGTTTCCAATTCCTTGAATATAAGAACTGGAATCGACAGGTTCTGGTTCCAGTTTCGGTTCCTTATTCTGGGAACCTGCACTATACGATTTTGATTCCGAGTACCCCAAACCACTCACCCCTAGTATTAGTGGTTTTCCAAGTGGTTACTGATCAGTGTTTTAAAACCCGGTCTTCATTGGGCTGGGTTACCAATTTCCCTATTCACCGAAAACCCTAGAAATTAGATAATGATCAGTGTAACGCCCACATCAAAGTAAGTAGCTTTATTTATGCCCTAATACCCTTAGTTGAATTTTATTGAAGTTATCTTGAACAAGTGTGAAGAAAATTCCCTAAAATTTTATTAGGGGTAAAATGGTCTTTTCACTCATAATTAGTTAAAAAAGTGGGGAGTGAAAAGAGATAGAATAACATGGAGAAGTTAATAAAAGTAAGGGTATTTTGGTAATTGACTAACGGACATAGATGAAATTTTTAGAAAGTGCAAGGGTAAAATGGGAATCTAATGTATATTATTTTATGATATTAAGAGTTGAAGAAGAGAAACCCTAGCCACTCTACCCTCCATTCAAGCCATTCGCTACCCAAATTCTCTCAAATTTCTTCATTAAATTTCCAAGGAAATTCATAGGATTTTGGCTAACTTTTGATAGATTTTCAATCCTAAGCATCCAAAGGTAAGATTCTTGCATCAAGAAGTGAGATTAAATTTTAAAGTTTTGAATTCTTATGGTTGTTTATGCTTAGGGTTTGAGAAAGAGGGAATTCTACCAAAGAGAGAGTATAGTGTTGGAGTTGCTCAAATTCAAGGTAAGTAAACCTAATTTGAGCAAGACTTTGTTTAATGAATTTTTTTTGCATGTTTGTATGTGATGGTATGAGAGAATTATGGGCTGTTTATGTTTATTGATGTATAAATTCAAGCCATGAGAAGTAGTGTATGGTTATGTGATGATTTGGTGAAGTTGTAGAAGATTTTGTGTTGAGATTTTTGGAGTGTAGAGAAGTGGTAAATTCAGCCAGGTTTGATACTCAATTTATTGAGTTTTTGGCTCACAATTTGGTTGAATTAGAGAGTTGTGGAAGTGTAGCCAACATGGTAGTAGCATGTGCATATGAATTGTTTAATGAAAATCCTAAGAGAAAACATGTTACCATGGTTGCCCTGTCAAATCCGTGACCTTATGAGTGATTTTTGAGCATCGTACCTATTGAAATGGGTTGAAACCTAAACATAAAAGTTGTAGCCCTTTCTCTAAGCTTTAAAATGAGACCAAGATCATAGAAATCCGATATGTATAGCTTGAGCTATGCCTTCCTGAATATGACCTGCGCAGAATGACCACCTGAAAAGTACCTCCAATTTATTAGTTATTTTTAGTCTAGTAATCTATGATTGATTTCAAGTATGGGAATGTTGTTGGTAGAGAATACTAGTTCCATAATGATATCTTTATATGCCATAATGCATTCTCACATTTGCATTTAGAAAGAATAGCAAAGAATGAGCATATTTCCATGCGCATACACATGTATGAGAACATTAAAGAACAAAGAGCAAGGAGTTTGGATGAACTGTAGAGAATTTCTTTTATGCATGTATAGGCTTATATATGAAGAATTGTTGATGGAATGGATATTGAATGATTGTTAGAATTTATCCATGAGAAGTAGTGTATGTGTACTTGATGTTTGATGAAAGTTTGGATGAATTATGAAAGAAATATAGTAGAATTTATAGAGTGTGAATCCTGGACAGGTTTGACGTTAATCTTGGTGTGTTTTATTCCAAATTTTGGTGGCTTAGAAGAGAGGTAGAAATGTAGCCAAATTAGAATTGATGTGTGCATATAAATTGTTTGATGAAATGTCAAAGAGAAGTGCATACATGATTATGATTATTTGATATCTTGAGATGAGTTGGTAGATGGTAGAGAATGACATGTTCACATTCCATATTGCATTATTGCATCCAAACATGTGAATTTAGAAAGAATAATAAGCATGAGCCCATATACATGCATACATACTCATAAGAGCATTAAAGAGCAATAATGAACATTAAAGTTAAAGAACAAATAGAAAGAAATGAGAAATATTAAAGAAGTTCAAATCTGAAATTTTATCTAAAGAAGTGTAAAAAGATAAAAGAAGAGAAGGTTGTTGCGATATGGAACCCGTGAATGACAAGAAGAAGAATATTCTCACATGTACGCCGCTTTTAGTGAGCGGCCTAAGAAGAAGAAGAATTTGTACAATCCGTAAGAGTACATGTGGATGAGGACTATACCTAGAAGAATATTCTTACATGCACGCCGCCTTCAATAAGCGGCCTAAGAAGAAGAAGAATTTGTACAGTCCGTAAGAGTGCATGTAGATGAAGATTGTATCCACTCTCACGGCCAGGGTTCTGAATCCATACCTCAACCGAATCCGATTGGCAAAAGAATAAGAAAGAAAAGAAAAGAAAAGGAAAAGAAAAGAAAAGAAAAGAAACAATAGAAAGAAAAGAAACAATAGAAAAAGAAAGAAACAATAGAAAGAAAGAAAGAAACAATAGAAAGAAAGAATAGAAAAAGAAAGAAAGAAATACAAAGAAAAGAAACAGAAAACAAAATAGAAAAACAGAAAAGAAAATGCACATTCTATGCATTTGTGCATTTGCATCATACCTATGCATGATACCATGCCTATTATCATGGGCAGTGAGAAATTAGAAATACAGAAAGAATAGAGAAAGAACAGAGAAATAATAAAGAAAGAACAAAGAAGAATAAAGGGGTGTGATGTAAGGAAAGAAATTCAGAATTTAAGCAACGGAGAGAGAAGAGTAGCATAGCGGGTTTACTTTCTGAGCAATTAGTGCTCACTCCGTTGTTTTCAATGTTTTTGCAGGTAATACGTGAGATGCGGTCGCTTGGAACGTCACGCAGCGGAAGGGTTGGGCAACACTGTCAAGTTGATGTTTTGTGACTTTATTATATTTTATAAAGATTTGTATTTAAAGAAAAATTAGTTCTGGGCCCATTATTTTATACTCATCTACATGTATATTTTCTTATATACTGTTATTTTTCGAGTATACTAGCTAGAGAGTGAGTATTACAATCAGTGAACAATTAAAGGTCGGGATGTTAGGGCTTTTGAAAAGGAAGGGTCGGTGAGTGCAATGGTGGCAACAGAGGTGATTGTCAATAAGTGCAATGGTGGCGACAAAGGTGATTTTCAGTGAGTGAATCTACCGGAAATTAAAAAAAAAAAAAAAAAAAAAAAGGGGCTCTAGCAACTGCCGACTTTTGTTAGCAATTGGTGAGGTGAATAGGGGTGGGGTGAGATGGGTTTTAGTTAGGAGGCTTAAGGGAGTATTTTCGTGGTGATGGGGAGGGTTGTCGACACCAGCAGTGGTGAGATCTTGCCTGGGTTGTCAATGTCGATGGTGGTGAGATCTGGCCTAGGTTGTTGACACCGGCAGTGGTGAAATCTGACTATTTTGACCAGCTTTTGGGTAGATTTTTGGGGAATGGGCTCAAGGAATGATTGAGATTGTATTTGATGTGTCTCAACTACCAACCAGTCGACCGCCAATTTATATTTGAGGTGTGTTTGCTAAATTTCAAATCGGCTGGTCAAATCGAGTGTCAAAAAGTTTAACGAGTTGGTTATTTAAACATTGTTATTGATAACCCACTAATTAACTAAACAAAGCTCATTGCGTAATTTTATGCTCATAGAAGAATAATTAAGTGGAACATATTTTGGAAATTATTTGTGAATATTATTTTTATTTTTAAATTTTTATAATTTTCCATTTCCAAGATAAATAGTATGAGTGAAAATTAAAAATTATGTAAACTCTTTTGTCCGGTGGACCAACCAAACAAGCTCTTAAAGTAATTTATACTTACAGGTGGAACAAATGGGCGCATCAACCCGGGTTCAACCCGGCTGGTTATATTTTTTTTTTTTTTTTAAAAACCCGCTGGGTTGGGGGTTTTCAACCTGCGAGTCAACTCGACGGGTTGGACAAAAAAATTTTTAAAAATTTAAATTAATTTTTTTTTTAAAACCCATTTTACTCTTGAAATATAGCCGTTTTATAGTAGTTGGAGAAGTCTTTTTGGTCATTTTCCTTTCCCCTTTTTTTTCTATAAATAAGGCCTAAACTCTCATATTTCCTCACATCCCAAATTCTCTCATGTTCTCTATTGAAATCTCTCAATCTCTTTGTTATCAATTTGCTCTTATTTTAATTTTTATTAGTTTTTGCAATTTTCAATTCATATTTCAAAATTCCAATTCTCCTTCTTTAATTCTTTATTTCTTCTATATCCATTTTTTTTTTTTTTAAACTAGAATTGATAGATATTTCAATCTCATCAATTTCGATGATGAAGAAAATTATCCTAGTCCTCCTAAATTTACTAACGTAAATGCAATAGATTCAAATAGTCTCGATTTCCTATTCTCAGAATTTGATACACCTTATAATATTCCCCCCTTCCTCCCCATATTGCTACAGCTCCCGGTGGTTCTAGAAGCCGTCCTCATAATCCTCGTCCTTGTCCAACTCCATCTCAAGCAGAAACGGGTTCATCAACTGCAGTCGGAATCGACGACAAGCACACATCAGACGTTTGGATGCATTTTGATAAGTTTTACGAGACAGAAAATGGAGTTGAAGTGAATAAAGCAAGATACAAGTATTGTGGAAGTATTTATAAAGCTGATGCAGGTAATGGTACTAGTACTTTAAAAATGCATGCTAGTAAACATATGAATCAACATGAAAATAGAGAAACCAATCAAACTCAAAAAACTAATATGGGTACTACTTAGCGCTATAATTCTAATGTATATAGGAACAATTAGCTTTATAATTGTTCCTAAAACTGATCAACTGATCAACCTATTAATATGGCTGAAGATAAATATTTTGAAAGATTTATTAAAAATTCATTTTTTTTCAGGATTTAAAAGTTATTCTAAAACTGCAACTAGAAATGATTTAATAAAATTGTTTGGGAAAATGAAATTAGAATTCAAAAATAAAATACATAGTTGTCATGTTAGTGTGGCTCTAGCCGCCGATATTTGGAGTAGTAGAGCTAAACAATATTATATTTATGTGACTAGTCATTTTTTTGATAACGAATGTAAATTAAATAAATCTTTATTAGGATTTAGATTAATGGATGTGGATTATAGTGGTCAACAAATTTATAACAAAATTGTTGAAGTTCTAAAAGATTGTGATATTGTTCCCAAAGTGATAAGTTTAACTTTAGATAATGCAAGTACTAATAGTAAAGCTATGGATTTTTTTCAAATAATTTTTTTTTTTAATGACAATTTGAAGTTTTTTCACCAACGTTGTGTATGTCACATTATTAATTAGTTGCTAAAAGTGATATGAAAAAAATTAGAAATAATATTGATAGAATTAGGGATTCTTTAGCTTAGATTACTTGTAGTAATAGAGGAAATACTGAATTTCAAGATGCTTGTATAAAATCAAATATGTCTCCTAGAACTTTTGCATTAGACATGCCTATTAGATAAAATAGTATTTATTTAATGCTTGATTCATATTTATCTTATACAAATTTAATTAATTATTTTGTAGCAAATGATAGGGATCTTCATTATTTGGTAGACAATGATTGGCATATAGCTCAAAAATTTCATTCTTTTCTTTAAATTTTTTATCAATCCACTTTATAACTTTCTGGTGTATATTATCCTACTAGTCTATTAGTAATACATACAATTATAAAAATTTCAGATTTATTTAAAAAAACAGAAACAATAAAATTTTAGCGGGACCAATAGAGGCAATGGAATTAAAATTTAAAAAATATTGAAAACTCATTCCTTTTTTTTATTGTTCAACTGTCATATTTGATCTTAGAATTAAATTAGTGCGTTTAGAAGATGGTTTAGACACGTTGAGTCAAAATTTTGCGAGACAAAGCATATGTCAATCAACTAGGAGAGATAAGAGTGTCTTGCAGAGGTATATTTGCAATATGAAAACAGGTATGAGAACCAGTAAAGATGTGAAATACCTAAGGAAGTAGCATCCGAATAAACAAATGAAGACTTTGACTCCTAGAGTGCACTTAATAGTTCAAAGAAGACCCGAACGTGAAGCATAGCCTCCTCTTCAAAAGCATTAACAACGAATGTACCGTCCTCCATGTAACTACAGAGTAATGAGCTTTACCAATATTTGGGAACCCCTAACATGCTACTAGCAGATCCACAACAAAGAGCCAACTTTGATGTCTTAGAATATTAGAAAATCAGAAAATATATTTTTCTAGTATTATCAAGACTTACCCTGGATGTTTTCTCTGTTTTTGTCACATCTGAATGCAAGTGGGAGAATTTTAAATGACAGAATGACTGAACTTTCACAAAAAATGATTTAAGTCCTCACATGTCTTCAAGATTGGAAACGGTCGCGCCATCAGGATCAATACAAGGTTGTTGATGATACTTTAATAAAATCATTTTAATTTTGTTATTTAAATGATACAGATATGAGAGGTCTTAATCAACCCTCAAATTAGTTGTTTTGAAAATTATAACTTTGTAATTTGTAAATTAACTGTCAATTATTACACTCTTTTTTCCTTATCAAGTTTTTGTCTTAATTGGGTTTTTCTTAGTAAGGTTTTTAACGAAACAATAATTGTTATAATTTTTTATTTTTTATTTTATTTTTTGATAAATGAATAAATCTAATTTTTCATATATTACAATTTAATTGTATTAAAATTGAATCAACATTTAAAAGGTTAACAAAAAAAAAAAATTAATTTAATTGAATTATTGATATTTAAAAAGTTAACTAAAAAAGAATACACATAATAAAAAAAAAAAATCTAAGCCAACCCGACCCACATAAAAACCTATCGGGTTAAGGTTGACGGTCCGGGCTAACCCTTCTGGCCAAAGAGATAGAACGGGTTAGGCCTAGCCCGCAATTTTGCTTAACCCACCATGGGCTAGGCCAAGTCAGGCCAGACGGGTTATTTTTCCACCTTTATTTCTACTATTAATACACTTAAAAAATGACAAAACTTTGATATAATATAAACTATTTATATATGAAAATAAAAAATTTCGAAAAATCCAATCTCAAAGATTCAGTCACAAAGAGAAAATATAAGGGGTAGAGCTGGGTATGGAACAATGAATAATAACAAAAAACTGTATTTCATCATTTAAATCACAAATGCAAACATGTAATATTAATTAAGTCAACCAAGCACAGACATTTTGACAAAATTATATGATGTTTCTCCGGTGTTCATTTAGACCCAATTGCAAACGACAACTTCGGCCGAGATTTGTTCTTACCCAACAACTTCATCTGATTCGAACGCTCTTCCTCCTCTTGCTGTTTCTTTCTTCTCAACGCCTCTTCTTTTTCTCTTTGGATGCGTTCCAGTTCACGGTAACGCTCCTCCTCTCTTCGCTGCTGCTCCTCCGCTTCTTTTCTCTGAGATTCTTCAACCCTCCTCTGGTTTTCTTCAAGCATCATTTCCAATTCTTCTTTCTCTTTGCGCAGTTGCTCCTGTAATCAAAATAAAATTAATATGAACGAGAGTTTTTAGATTAATGACAATATTTCCGTCACAAGATCAGTTTTGCACCACCTATTTCTCTATTTACGAATTCTTATGAGGAACCATGTCATTGTAAATCTTAAAATTTATTTGTTTCCCTGAAGTTGGAAGGGTATGGCCAAACGTTTATGGGGTGACTAGTAATTGTAAAACTGCAGAAAATAAAAGAGAACAGCTGAAAGAAGCTTTTGCCTTAAGCAACTAGAATGGTGTCATGAAAAGTCTAGTGGTGTTCAAAATAACCGAAACCGAAACCAGCGGGTACCCTGGGTTTGGTTCCGATTTTTACTCAGAACCAATCATCAATGGGTAGGTTCCGATTCCAAATTTTTGAAACCGTTAATGTTCGGTTCCGGTTCTGGTTCCTAACTATAGGAACCGGAACCTACCCATTGATGATTGGTTCTGGGTAAGAACCGGAACCAAACCCATGGTACCCGCTGGTTTCGGTTCCGATTCTTTTCATGACACCATTCTAGCTACTTATAGGAACCAGAAACCGGAACCGAAACCAGGAACCAAGACTAATATAAAATAAAATTAAATATTAAGAAGGTTAATAAAAACTTTTGTAGAAAAAGTAATGTGAATACATTTATATTTATATTTCATAACATTTAAAGTAAGTTGGTTTGACTTTTGAGAATCTACCTTTACAAAGTAATAGAGTTTATAATTTTGAATTTATAATTTGTAATTTTATTTTTGTTAACAAGAGCCGGGGGATTTGTAAGTTTTTAAAGGTTTTTTTGTTATTTTAAAAACTTTTGGGGGTCATTGTAATTTTACAGAGTACCCAGAACCATTGTTACAGGTTCTGGTTCTGGGTACCTAGAAACCCGGTCCGGTTCTGATTCCAAATTTCAAGGAATCGTTGGTTCCGATTCCTTCAAAAAGTGCAGAATACCCAAAACCGAACACCCCTAATGAAAACTATCATTGCCGTGGGAATACGAAGGGGAAAGGAAAGGGAATATGAAAAGGGGAAAAAGGTGAGTCATTTGCAGCAGGTTTATTATGATAAATACTTGCCTCCTTTCTTCTAGCCTCGATTAGAGCATCTTCCTTTTCTTTCTCAAGTTGAGCTGCGACTTCATCTAGAAGTCTCTTCCGCCCCTCCTCCAACCGCTTCTGAATTTCCAGCTTAATCTCCTCAGAGCTCAAGCTCTCTTCAACTTTCTTCCTAATAGCTTCTTCTACCCTCCTTGCTGTCTCTTCTTCTATCAGTTTCAATTCGGCTTCCTGTTGACGCCTGAAGTAGAAGAGAAAAAGTTAATTGGAAACATGACCACTATCACAGTGTTGGAGTATGTCACCCTTTCAATTCCAGATGCCTTCATATCAAGACAATATATAAAACTAAAAAAGCAATACATGAATCATGATTCCTTTTCTCGTTCTTTTCCCTCTCTCTCTATACATGCTGTGTAACTACAATAAATGGCAAACTAACCTTCCTGATGATAAAGGCACTAAAAAGTATGCTCATGCTTTTAAGGCATACCTCTAACTGAATCCTGATAAAAACAAATCAATTTCAAAACTGGTGAATAGTAGATAAATGAGGTACGCAATTTGATCATCATATATAACAAGTTGAACTACAGCAGTATCTTCCTTCAGAAAAGCCTGTGGAAAAAATGTCAAATAACCTGCTGCAATTTGAGAGCTAATTACCAAAATATATCAATCCATTGCATTAAATATTACTTCAGACGTTAAAGTTGTGGCCCTGTTTCTATGCATATAGATATTGAAAGCAGCAACACCTCGAACATAAGCCATTGATTCAACAGCCAAAAGAAACATTTTCTGGTAACAAACACAGCATCTGGATGCAAACAGAAGACTGGGGCTGCATTTAGGCAAACTGAACTGCACTGAAGATCGAATCAAGCTCAACTAGAAGGGATTGGAAGTCTGCTTTAACACTACAGGGATTGAGAATTTCCAAGACACTCATCTCTTAAACCTGGTAACCCCAAGCTAATGCCTAGTGGGCTAGTTTGAGTTGAGATTGGTCAAGTTTGTCAGGCTACATGTGATTATAATGGTTTTAAATATGATACTGTCATTGACTATGAAAAAAAATTACATAAAGGTGGTTATATACTAATCAAACACAAAATCACTATTTAATTAAACCATTATTCTCTCATGCCATTTGATGACTGTTAACTGTAATCTGTAAGTGATGTAAGTAGGTACTGGAAAGCTATAATTATTACCAACCCGGATATCCTAAACTCCAAATATAGCAAGCAAAGGAATAAAGATTATGAACCAGCAGCATACTGAAGAACACCGGATGTTCTTCACCAAAATATGAAGGACAGATCAGCTAAAATAAGACACCAGAATTCTACCAATCGCAAAAATAGGTAATTACGACGAAAAAAGCACATGGTGAACTCTGTAGATAAAACTAATAGAAGAAAAAGACACAGCTCCACATAAAAAACAGCAAGCAATTCCAACTGCAATTAAAATTTCCAATTTCTTCTAACTTTTTTCCCTTGCATGTGTAATCAAGAAACTAGTAAAATAATTAGAAGTTTTCCATGTTTGTCCCTCACATTGTACAGTGCTACACTGTGCACAGCATCTTCGAGATAATCAAAATTGTATAACATTGCATTATTATGCGTCCATATGATTGAGGGTGTTCATGTTTAATTCACACATAAAATGGCTTGTTAAACATTGCAGTTCTAGAGATGACAGGACAAGAAACAGAATGCATAAGATACTGTTGTGCCATTCATAATTTCTGTATTAATAAAATAGCAGATACCTCAAAGTTATAAGTAAAGAAGTGGTGTATGTACTCTAAATATGACAAGGCGCAAGTTAGCCTTGCAAAGAAGACGAAACAAGAAAAAAGGAAGAACAAAAACACAAAAGATGTAGGAGCAGGGGCAGGGACAAGGACAGAGAAAGGGAGAAGACAAGCAATTGAAGCTTTTCACTACCAAGGACCAAGGTTTCCAAAAACATCAAACTCATTTTATTTGATTTCCAAAGACCAAACCACACAAACCTCAAGCCTTCCAGAAAATATCAAAGCTGCCACACTTGGCTGACGGGTGAACATAAATGATTTCAAATTTGTAAAACGCAGTAGCCATCATAGCTGCCTGCATCATTGTGGTATTTTTCTCCTCTAAAAAGTTCATCCCAACACTACAATCAACTTAAAAGAGACAAAATTATGCAGGTCTGAACCAAAATGTTCAAAAGTAAATACTCATCATTAAATTCAGATTAATATGACCTATGTACTAGCACTACAGCAAGCCTCAAGAAGATTCTCCATACAACTCAGAAAGAACCTTGCATATATATGATCCATGGGCCTTCCAAAGTGTAACAAAGAGTTTAAAAACTAATATACTCCAACATTGAAGATGATAAAAAGAGATAACAATAAGACTGGACAGCAGATCCATTTTCTACTCAACTCAACAGCAGGGTAGCATAAATATAATCCTATGATACTCTGACGGTGAACTTTAAAAACAAAAGCGATAAAAGAAAATAACAATTGAGTAAATATAGCCATGAAAACCTTAAAATATACCTTCTTTTCTCTTCCTCTTCTTTTCTTAATTTTTCAATTGCATTTTTCTGCTCTAATGACCCAAGACTTGGACTTGAGGATTTATGAGTTGGAGACAGTGAAGAACTCCTACTTCTTTGCCTCTTATAGCGCCTTGGTGTTGGAGAACGACTTTTACGGCGTCTTGGAGACCGAGAACGAGCTTTCCGGCGGCGTGGGGAAATAGAATGACTTTTCCGCCTGTAACAACATAATAATTATTGAGCAACAGCAAAAATATTGGGCATCACAAAATAAAACATGAACCAGACCCACCATCTACAGCAATTAATATAGAAGCATATACAGTTACCTCACACATTGTTTAGAATGTGCTCCATCTTTTATCACATGAAGAAGCTAATGTCACAATCGAGCAACAAAAGGACACCCATCGGCACCCATCACCTGCTCACTTCCCATCCCACATGATGGGAAGAAACTGAGTCTTGAATTTTATTATGAAGCACATGCATCCTATCTAACCCTCAAAGAATTGTATATATCTCGATCAACATATTTATGTTGGAAAATTTTCTAGTTAACCATGCAAAAGGTCAGTTCTCCAGGAGTGTCAGTAGCTACAGATGTTGATCAATGAAAATAAGGAAAAATCAACAATACCATAAATTAGCATGAAAGTTATCACAAGGAAGTTTATATACCATCAGGGTGCTCATAGAACACATGAAGAGAAAATTCTCTTAAAAGAAAATACATCATGAAGATACTAAAGTAAACAATCAAACTATCCATTCTAGTCACTTAAAAAAAACTAAAATAAAGAACCCTGTATGTTGACCAATGACTAAATTTCCACGTAAATCCCTGATTCAGAAGAAGATTCGGCAGAATGTACAACTTGAAGATAAACATTCCAGGAAACAGGATCATAGGTCTTGATAAATACTCTGATACCAAGGAAACAAATAACCAAAATTCATCCACCTTACAAAATATCAACAGCAGTAATAACTTAAATTTGGCATCCAAATTATCCAACAACCACTCTTGCCAATTCCTTGACTTCAAGAAGTTCCAACATTTAGAATTCATTTATCCTTTCTTCTTTTTTTTCTATTTTTTTTTAAATGTTTCCTAAAATATGCTATCATTCAGAGCAAACTAACAAGCTTTATTGAGGCAAAACAGAATAGCGCCAAAGGACCAACAGAGAAGGATAGGATGCGTACAGATCAACTCCAACATATTGTATTTCCAATCCGCATGAGAGATAAGTGAGTCCCCAATCTTTCTTAAAATTGCTCGTTAATTAACACATTAATCTAAAACAGTGAGAATACAAACGGGATCACCTGCTTGAAGAATATGATGAATATGGTGACCGACTTCTATCTCTCCGGCTCCTCCTGCTATACCTAGGCGAAGGTGAATGCCTCCGCCTATATGTCGGTGATCGCGACCGTGAACGTGACAATTCCCTAGGCATTTCTTACCAACAGAATCTTATAATATGCTTTTGTTTTACTCGAAACTCACTGCTGGCCCTGCAAAATCAAAATAAATCAATATCATTTACCAACATAGATGCCTCTAAATAAATTTAAGAATATGTCTGTAATCTAAATTAAGCAACAACATGAACAACAGCCAATCCACAAGTTTAGTCACCAATTATCCACTAGGTTGACAAATAAACAAGTAAAGAAAATCAATAACAGTTAGTTCAAACAAGAGTCGAGCTCACAGAGTTCCATTACAGATACATACAACAAAACTAACTAGCAACGGCGACAAACATTCACAAATGAGAAGCAAAACTAATAAAAACAAAAGGGTCCCCAAAAAAATTCAAAATAATCAATACACCAACAAAATAATAGTCTGTTTAACTGCCAAAAATCCAAAAGAACAACATAAATCAGTAATAATTTTCCATCACTTAAACCTTAAACCTTGGCATCTGTTTTTCATAAAAAAAATAACTCAATACCCATGGACCAACCAAAAAAATCAACAAAAACAAAGATTCCCCCAAAAAATTAATCAAAAGGAACCCCGTTTAATTGCTAGAAAATATCAAAATCCCTTTAGTTTTTCATTATTTCCAATGGATTAAACGATATAGATATATAATTTCATAATCACTAAAGATATTAAGCTTGTTTAAACGATGAAATTTCAATTTCAATAACGAGGTCATAAAAATAAAACCCTAAAGTAGATAGATAGATGATGTACCCGTATGATCTCAGCAAGTTTGTTGAGCTTTGCATGAAATCAAATTGAAACCCTAAAATCAAAATCAAAATCAAAATCAAAAACCCTAAATAGAGAAGGATTTTAAATGGAGACAAAGCGAAAGATAATTTTTTTTACCAGAGATTTTAATAAGGAAAGAAGATGGTCCAACAATAGTCAATAGAGGACTTATACTAACTTTAGATGACTTCAAAGCTTAGGGATTCGGCCTTATAGGTAGGATGTAAAAGAAATACTACATCTTATTTTGGGTTTTTTTTTATAAAAATCGTTGTACTAATAATTTTTTTTTTTTTTTTTTCAAATATTAGAGTTCGTTTAAATTTTGTTTTTATTTTCTCATGATTCTCTATTTTATCTTTGGAAAAAATATAATTTATTTATCTATTAACCCACCCATGGGTAGCCCAACAATAAGAGTGAACAAAGGGATTGTGTATGGCTTCAACCCATAATTTTAGATTTGATTTTGAACACAAAGATAATACTTTTGCCCATAATTTTACTTGAGGGATAACTTCTCCTAAGGAATAGTCAAAGTGCAACAGAAGTCAGCTTTGACAATTCAGTTAAAAACTTATGGGTTATAAGACACTTATATTAGAAAAGATAATGAAAGAACAATTAACGATTTAAACCGTTAACTTTGATTGAGATTTGTCAAATGACTAAATATCCATGTCCAAGTAATATTTTAAAATATATATTGCTTTATTATTAATTTGTATGATTATATATATTTTAATTTGTATAAAAATTTCAACGATATATGTTGTTTTATTTTTGTTGTGTGCGATTTTTTCATTAAGCTCGGAGAAGTCATAAGCCCAGAAGAATATAGTTCGGCCTAGAATCAGTTTGATTTAGCATTGGTCTGACCCATCATAAGCTCATTGACAATGATAGCTGGACCCAGCATAAGCTAGTCATGACCAACCCTAGCAATTGTTCGACAAACCACAGATAAGCTCAAATCTCGGATATTTCAAAAGAGATAATTAACACCGATGACAGCGCGATCTTAGCGACCAATCACGGAAATATCAGAGTTGCAATTTAAATTTGATTGCAATCCCGTTATTTTCTCTCTTTCCTTAGTCTCAAATTTGTATAAAAACCCTCTCCAATTATGAGAAGGGGGTTAGCAATTTTTACTTTACAATTGATATAAATTGTAAGCTCTCATAGAATAATAGTGGACGTAGGCTCAAGTTCTAACTTACCGAACTACTTCAGAAATTATTTGTGTCTTTTGCATTATAACGCATTTTCATACTGTCATTGCTGATTTTTATTAAATCATGCACACATCAGTTCCAATTCCATCACGGTAAATCGGATCACTCTAGTTGGTACGAATTTCATATCAATATTTTGTCACTAGAAGGAGAGCCTCTGCCTACTTTCCTTATTCCCGGCAAGAAACAAACAATTTCAATGAATAGTTGAACACTTGAAATTTCCAATGGCCCGTACAAGATCCAAAGTGACTACCGAAAACCACGACAATGCGAAAATCACCCACCATAAGGTGAATCAGGACGCTGCCACAGGCCGACCGCTTGTACCATTGGCGCAATAGGTCATAAATCAACTACGACCAAAAACCTCTAATCCCGAGAATGGCCAATTGATGGAGATGATAATGACGCTGGTCATACAGGTGGTGTAGTCGAACGTGGCTGAGTTGAGAAATGTGCAGCAAGCCAACCTAATATGGTTCATCGACAGCAGGCCAACCTAATCTGGTTCATCGACAGTACAGAGCGACCTTGACATAGCAGTGTTAGAGTAGGTGCCCTATAACCAATCAATTATTGTAAAATTGACTCTATAATAAATGTTTATTTATCAATAAAAGGCATATTCTTCTATATCGTGTATGTAATGATATATGTCCTTAGGATGGTAAAAACCATGACGAGGGTATCAAGTCTATGATCACATATGGTAGCCATTCTAGAAACATCTGTAGCCCCAGTATTATTCTGACCAAGTACACAAATAATACGGTAAGGCTATCATAGTGTTGAACGACCCTATCGAAAGGTAGTGAGTGATCTCACTTATCAAGGTTGTTTGCCGATAGCTTGGTGCAACGCATGGGTACTTGCTAGAGGCAAGTTCATTGGACAGACCCACCAAAGGATTCCATATGGATGGTAACCCTAGTGTCTATGGAATAAATCATCTAACGAATGGTGGTGCATGTGATCCTTAGACTTGAGGTCACCGCAGCGCCCTATGCACCGATTGGTGTAGTTTGAGACTAGCCCAACGTAGTTCTATTCAGAGCTGTCAATACGGTAATGATTGGCTACATCAAGGAGTGTATCAAGACTATAATGGATTGATAGAGGATTCATCACTCCTAGGTATGAGAGAAGTTATCTCACGACGCAATTCAGTGAATGGCAATGACACTAAAACTGTGGCCATAATGGGATTGAGTTATTGCTCAATCCAATTTATTATTCTGGTCATTGGTCCATTAACTGAATACATAGATATCGAGGATAACTAAGGTTGACACTATTTATGTACCTTAGTCTCGATGAGATAACAGATGATGAAAGGATTTGATTGTACGGTAACCATATCATTGACAATTAGTTGTTTCGTTGAATCCGAATCCATTGGGTGGCCATGATGCCTTACTAGGGGCCAATCTTGATCTCTGAGTAGTGAGATGATTAATTGGTGTTAATCGCGATACTACTCACTGCCGATACAATAAAGAGCTTACGGGTCACACACTTAAAAGATAATTTAAGAATCGTTTTTATGAAAGGGGTATTTTCATCTTTTAGGACAAAAAGGTATTTTGGTAATCTCATAGTGCAATTAAATTTACTAAGGTTGTTGTCTGTATTTAATTTTAATATTAAAATTAAAATTAATGAGATTATATTTAAATATATATGCGCATATATTTAAATTGATTATTATTAAAAATTAAATGTTAATATATATATATTAATTATTAATTGATTTTAATTATATTAATAATCAATTAAAATTAAAATACCATAAAAGGTGTGTTTGGTTGCAAGGATGGATTAACTTAAGAATCCATGGCTATTCCTATTGGGAGTAGTGTGTGAATCAAAGAATTTCTTTCTTTGATTCACTTGATTCTTGAAGCCTTCTATTAATTCTAGCAAAACTATAGTAGGTTCTGCGGATTATCTTCGTGTGGACGACGTTCATGCGATTCTTTTCTTGAATTGACAAGCAAAATCAAAGTATTGAAGGACCCTCCAAACGTTGGTAATGTGTTCTTAATCCTTGTATGGATTATTTATTATGATTTATATTGTACAAATTTTCTGTTTATTAACATGTAAGCAATTTGATCTATACCCAGATCTTGGCATAGAAAGTGATTGATTTTTTGTTTTAATTTGTGTTTTTTCCGCTGCCTTTTTTAGATCAATCACTTACACGCAGGGCACCTTCCACTCACAAGCGAGAATCTCAGGGGCAAGTTAACCCCGGGAGATAATTAGGAAAGTAGGCCATGGGAGAAAATAAAGACAATAGTTGCCAAAAGGATGCTTGTCCTAATCGACGAAATGCCCAATGTCGGCGTGCCTGTTTTAACACACGCCAAAGGCAAGCTCAAACCTCGCAAGCCCACGAGGTCACCACATATAGGTTGCATACCCCGATTAAGCAACACGCGGCCATGCAAGCTCCACATGCTCTCAATGTAGCCAAGCCAAGAGGATACCTATAAAGACACCTGCTGTTAGAGGGAACATCCATCATTAGCTACGACGAAGGGCATGTGAGCTTTCGGCCACTACGAGACATCAGACAACGTGGCTGACGCACTCCATCATGACAATATGAAGCTCTCTCTCTCTATATATAAAAGTGGCAGCAATCTAAGGAGAGAAGGATCCAGAAAAAAGAGGCAAAAATGGGGGAAAAGAAAAAGAGACACAAAAAATCACAAAAGCAACTTTCTCTAACCCCAGATTTTTGGTTAAAAAGTAAGCCAAAAACCTTTTTCCAACCACCGAAAAAATCGATCTCTTATATCTTGACCTCACACAAATAAATAAGATATTAGTGGATGTAGACCTTATTCTCTTTCCGACTGAACCACTTTAAAAACGTCTAATTGTCTCATCATCTCCCGAGAGGCACATCGCCACCTTGATCGCCGCTGCATGCAATACAAGTCTCTTATGTTGATTACTAGGAATCACACACCCATCTTACTTGGTTCTCCTCGGAGTCAACCGAGTATCTCTGGTTGATGTGTGTCTTTGTAATGCCCATATGGAGTTACGTAATTTAATTTATGCTCTTATACCTTTAGTTGATTTTCGCTAAAGTTATTTTGAGAAAATGTGAAGAAAATGCCTTAAATTTGCATTAAGGGTAAAATCGTCTTTTCACTCAAAATTAGTTGAAAAAGTGGGGAGTGAAAAGAGATAGAATTTCATAGAGAATGCAATAAAAATTAGGGCATTATGGTAATTGACTAAGGGACATAGATGGAATTTTAAAGAAAGTGTAAAGGCAAAATGGGAAACTATATATATTTTATGTTATATCAAGGGTTGAAGAGTGAAACCCTAGCCACTCTTCAACCCATTTTCACACCAGTTCTCCTCCAAATCCTCTCAATTTCTTCACTTCTTTTTCAAAAGAAATTCATAGATTTTGGGTATTTTGAGTGGATTTTCAATCCCAAGCAACTTTAGGTAAGATCCTTGCACTAAGAAGTGATTTTTAATTTTTAAAGTGTTGAATTTTGATGGTTTGTGCTTATAGGATTTAAGAGGAAGAGAGTTTGATCAAGAAGATTCTTAAAGGGGTTGGATTGCTCATATCAAAGGTAAGTAAATCCCACCCAAGTTATAATTTGAGAAATCAAGCGTGTAGAGATTTTACATATATTTATATGCTTATGATTTTGAGAATTGTTGATGAAATTAATGAATTATGGATGAGTTTGATGATTACTGATGAGTAGAATTTAGTCATGAGAAGTGATTTTGGTTGTATGATGATTACTTGAAGTTTGGTTGAAGTTAGAAAGAGTTGAGGAGAATTTTTGGGAGTGTATTATTTTGGACAGGTTTAGTAATTGTTTAAGGGAGTTTTACTCCAAATATTGGTGGCTTGAGAAAGAGATAGAATTGTAGTCAAATTAGAGTTTGATTATGCATGCAATATTTTTGATGAAATGTCCAAGAGAAGTGTATGCATGAGTTTTATTCATTTATGAATTGATATGAGTTTGTAGATGGTAGAGAGAAACTTATTTTTATGCTACATGGCATCCTTGCATTTAAACATTTGCATTTAGAAAGAATTATAAGCATGAAACCATCTACATACATATATCTTCATAAGAGCATGAAAAAGCACTAAAATATGTTAAAGAGAAAATAGAAAGAAATGAGAATATTAAGATATTCAAATATGAAATTTTAGTTAAAGAAGTGTAAAAAGATAAAAAGAAGAGAAGGTTGTTGCGATGGGGAGCCCGTGAGTGACATAGTCCCACATGCACGCCGCCTTTAGTGAGCGGCCTCAGAATTCAGAAAGAAAAATTGTAAAGTTCGTTAGAAGTGCATGTGGATGAAGACTGTACCCAGAATTAGAGAATTCACTTACACGACCAAGGCTCCAAATCCATGCCTCAACCGAGTCCGATTGGCAAGAAAAGAAAGAAAGAATAGGAAAGAAAGAAAGAATAGAAAGAAATAAATAAAGAATAAGAAACTGAAAACTGAATGAGAAAAATAGAAAGAAAAAGCATAATCTATGCATTTGTGCATTTGCATCATGAATATGCGTAATACCATGCTCACTATCGTGAGTAGTGAAAAATTAGAAAATTGAGAGAAAAACAGTGAGCAAAACAGAGAAAGAATGAGAAAGAACAAAGAGAAGAACAGAGAAAGAATAGAGAATACTCGGGAAATGAGTTGTAAGGAAAGAAAATTCAAGATTTAAGCAACGGAGAGAGAAGGGTAGCATAGCAGGTTTACTTACTGAGCAATTAGTGCTCACTCCGTTGTTTTCAATGTTTTTGCAGGTAATAAGTGAGTTGCGGTCACTCGGAACATCACGTGGTGGAAGGGATGGGCTACACTGTCAAGTTGTTATTTTGAGTATATTTTGTAAATATTTGTATATAAAGAAAAATTAAATATGGGCTCATACTTTATTACTCGTTTATATATGTATTTATTACAGTCTTCGTCTCGACGCTTTAGTCGGTGCGGAAATTTGGATAAACACTTAGCTCCTCTAATATGGGATTGTTGTACATTTTTTCTTAATTACTTATAACATTACCTTACAAATAACATATTTTAGATAACAATTTTCTTAAGTTAATTTTACAAGTGCTGCATTTTTAAAATTTTTCATATAGTACATATAAAGTAACTAAATAGGTACCAGGATTCATCTTCATCTAAGGTAAACGAAAAGTTGGTGCAATGCACCTATTATGAGTTGACGGGGCCTTCCTTCTAGAACCAAATGTTTGAGCATAAAATGTAATTGTCCAAAAATGATAAGTTAGGGAACTGATCACAATAGGTGCAAAGATAGAGAACTGATGGAGATTACAAGAGTACACAAGAAATAGTTGATATAAAGTGATAGCATAAAAGCTAAGTATGAGTAATTTGTCTTGTGTAGTAGAATTGGAGCCTTGTAGGTGAAGAATTAGCCTTTGTATGGTAGAATTAGGCTTTCTCCCTCTTCTTCAATCTGATGTCCTTATATAGGGCTTTTAGGTCATGTATGGTTACTTGTTCCTTAGGTTCATGAATCATTGTTCACTATTTTTTGGGTCATTGGGCATATTCACATGAATACTCTTTTTTATCTCTACTTCCCCATTCTTAGGGAAGTGAGCTATAACTTCCTCTTTTATGGGTTCTGGGCCTTTAGGCTTTTTTTTTATTGAATTGGACTTGAGTCTTTTAACTTGGACTTGATTTCGCTGATAGGTTTGCCAAGCAGGATGGTCCAAGCATAATCGCAATTAATTTTGAGTTAATTAAATTCAACCATTAAATATAAACAAGAAAATTTTTTTCTTTTGTTAAAAGAAAAAACAAATTAAGATCAAAAAGTAATTTTTATATAAAATGGAGAGTATCATAACTTCCCAAAAAAAAAAAAAAAAAAAAAAAATATGAAAAGACCCGATATAGCCTTCTCAGCCAAATTTGTATGAACATTTAATTGTGTTGATCTATGTTGTAAAGTGGTGGAGTTAATTTTAGTTGTAATTAAAATAATTATTATTTTGAATATTTAATTTAATATGAAATAGTCTCCCCTAAATTAAATGAAATACCTCAAACTACCGTGAATGATTTTTACTAAAATGTTGCCATTTAGATAAGTGATCATGAAAAATGGATTCCGAGAGATATATTATAACATTAATTAAGGTGAAGCCATTGTCATACAAAATTTTGACTCAAATTTATAATAATTTATTTTTTATTTTTTATTTTAATCTCATGTAATTCAATGGTGTTAAAGTTACTAAAATGACATTATATTTAACTTCTTTTTTAAGTCTATAATTACATTATTTACATTCAATGACGAAATTGAAAATTGTGTTCTGGGATTAGAATATATATAATATTTAGTGAATGAAGGTGATTATTTAAAAAAATTATATTTAATAGAAGAATATATATAATATCTAATGAATGAAGGTGATTATTTAAAAAATTATATTTAATAGATATAAGTTCGAAATTTAAAGATAAAATTTAGATGATGAAAGTATTATTTTATATATAAAATCAGTTTTTTACAAGTTCGGAATTAGTGATAACTCAAAGAAAGTGAAGTTCGAGACAGCGAGCTAAGCTCGACGGAGCGAGCTAAATGAACAGTTATATCACAGGTCACAAATAAGCCTTATCCCCTTTAATCAAGGAGGTGAATGCGGTAACAGATCATGTAATCCTGGATTTAACATGATTGAGCTAATCATGAGATTAACTCCCTATGTTTAAACCACAATTCTTAAAATCCCTCATTTAATTGTTATCAAATTTTGTATAAATTACCTTAGAAAATTCATTATAATAGTTAACAATTTTAGAGAGATTAGACTTATTTTTGTACTCAAAACATTAATAAAATAACAATAGACGTAGGTTTGAGAGTCAATATCTTGTCCAACCACTTTAAAAACTGTTCAGTGTCTTGTTTTTATTATTCTTTGTTGATTTTCATTAATCATGCATACATCCAATTTGATTTCTTCAAGGTCAATCAAGTTTCTCTAGTTAATGTAAATTTTTGTATCAACAATCTAAAAACTTATAAGGTCTGAGGTAGGAGTTTGCCATTGATTGCATTAAAACAACAATTATAAATTGGTTTATAATTTCACTATTAATTTGTGTTATAGTAATTTTACTAATTTAATTATATTATATAAATAAATTGCTGACCTAGTGACCTTATCAACCCGTAGTATAGTACTGTAATATTTACGTTTGCTGGAATTTAATTAAATAAAATCAATCCAACTGGTCGACACTGACATATATAATAATAATAAATCCTCTTTCCACAACATCATGATTACAATTAATTCTGAGTTAATTAAGTTCAAGCATTAAACATAAAAATAAATAAATAAATATTTAAAGACCAGAAAATTATTTTCATATAATATTTGAGAATATTAGTTAAAAAAAAAAATACAAGTGAAAAGACCTTTACAGCCATCTCAATAACCAAAGCAAGAAAACCCCCCACCCCCCAAAAAAAAAGATCAAGAAGGATGAACCCTATTAGAAGAAACTCCTTTCCAAGCTGATTTCATGGAAGCAGAAGCCGAATTCATGGCGGCTTCAATATATTTTTTTGAAGCAATTGTGGCTGCTTTATCCATCAACTTCCCCATTTTTCTAGCCTTTTCACCATTCTCAACGAGGCTATTCATTTCCTTCTTTGACATGCTCTCCGTTTCCTCTTCAAATCTCCTGAACTCGTCCATGCAACTCTCCATCACCGATTCGAGATATTCTTCAGCTTTTTGCATGGAGGTTTCGGCCTCTTTCGCTTCTTCTTCTTGCTCAAGTTCGAGGGCGGCCCATGATTTGTAGGCTTCGATCTCGAAGAGCTTCATCAGGTCTTCGATGTTGGATGGATCGAAGTTCTTGTCTTGACACGATTGGTCTGAGAGGAAAGTGAACTGGGAAATTAGAGCTTCCATATTTTATGGAGTGAATTTTGGTGAAGTTTTCAGATCTAAAGAGTAATGGAAATTGAGAAGTGGGTGGGAAGGAAGAGAATAATCATATATTTATTGGATGGTTATCCATAAAGAATATATATATATAATTTTTCTTTTCATGTTTTTCTTGCCAGACATTAAGAAACACTGTTAAATATTAAATTTGTCTTAAATTGAGAGATATATAATTATACATAGAATAATTTGAGCTAAATGGCAGCCTTGAAATTTTAATTTAGAATAAATTACCTACATTTTAAAAAAAGAAATTAAATATGTTTAGGAAAGCATATATTCTCAGCCAAATTGCTCAAAATTGTTCTTGGTTTGATGGGCAAAGGGTGTGAAAATTGGACCGTTGAGTTCCTTTTTGTGTCTATAAATTAATTATAAAAAAGCAAGAATCTTGTTTGTCAATGAATGGTTATGGAGCGTTGAAAATGATAGAGACATGGATGGATTTTCTTATCTAATTCATAGTTGGGAATATCAGTATAGTGGAGAATGGGGCCATTCTCATTTCCCGTTTGACTTTGTCTCTTCATTGTTTTCTTTTCCTTTTCATTTTTATTGCAAAGTTAGCTTTCGTTTAGGTGGCTTTTATTGCAAAGTTATCTGAATTCCTTTTTGTGTCTATAAATTTTCTTCTCTTCATTCTTGTTTAGGTGGCTTCATTGCAAAGTTGCATCAACAATCTCAGTATATTATTGATGCAATATTTTACACTAATTAGAGTGATCCGATTGACCTTGACGAAATCGGAACCGATGTGTGCGTGATTAAAGATAACCAACAATATATGAATGTAAATACAGCAAAGTAAATGACACAAAAGGTTTTTAAAGTGGTTCGAAGGGTTATGATCTTGGGCCTACGTCCACTATTTTCTTATTTTGCTATGAGAGCTTATAAGAAAGTAATAGAATTCCTAGAACAATTTGCTAACCCCTTATTTATCGTTGGAAGAGGTTTATATATAAGTTTGGTACAAAGGAAAGAGCAAAAATAAAGGGATTACAATCAAGATTGGAATGCAACTCTGATATCCTCGCAATTGAGCGATGAAATTGTGCCATGATTGTTGTTGATCTGATCCATTTTGAGATATTCGGGATCTAAGTTTATTTGTGATCTGTTTGAACAACTGTTGAGATTGGTTGCTACTAGCTTATGCTAGATCGAGCTATATCTCGACGAGCTTATGCTGGGTCGGACAATCGTTTGAGTCGAACTGGTTTTGGGTCGGGCTATTACCTTGCAGAACTATGACTTCTGCGAGCTTGATGGAAAAATCACACACAACATCTGGCCCTAGTGTTCGGTGCTCGTTTCGAGCTTCGAAGACTAGTTGCTCAATTTGATGTTAAGCTCGGACTTCGTAGGTTGTGTGTTGAATATAGATTTTGTCGAGCTTCATGAATCGAGCTTGATCTCAGTCAACGTGATCAACACTTGGCTCTTTTCTGCTATGACATTCTCAATAAACTCGGAATTTGAAATAAACGACATGTGAGTAATTTTCACAGGGTCATGTCACATTAAATGCAACCAGCTTTTGCAGTTACTTTTCATCGTGCGTGGGCGACTACAGTTGTCCATGCGCAAAATTGAGGAGATGTGCGACAACGGTTATAATTGTAGAGGTCTAACGGCTGATTGACCTTCGTGGATGATTGACATGTGGCCATGTCAGTCAGTCAGGATTGCTCGATGAATGGAGGGCTTAGATTTGTTGTAGATCGACGGTTACAGCCGAATCCTACCTCTTCGTCTCTTATGAACACCACTATAAAAGCGGGCAACCTTCGTTAAAAACTCACACAGTTTTCAAAAATTCTCAGACCTTTTTTGCTTTTGCTTTTGCTTTGTCATTGTTCTCTCGACTTCATGGCATTTTTCCAACGAGTCTCCTTCACTTTTACACTTCAGTAAGGCTTCCTTCTCCTTTTTTACTTGTTTTTACTTCTTTTGCTGTTGACATGGCCATTGCCGTGGCCACATTAGCTTTTTCTAGGGTTTTTTGAGTGTTCCCGTCGGTTTTGGGTTTTAGAAGGGTTTAACGAGGCGGCTGCTAGAATTTTGGTAGCTTGCTCATATCTATTGATCGATGCGTGTTAGCGTAGATGCCCTAGAGCCAATCAATTATTGTAGAATTGACTCTTTATAATAATGTTCATTGATCAATAAAAGGCATTTTATACTATATCGCGTAAATCATCATTGTATGTATTAATATATGTCCTTAGAATGTTAGAACCGTGACGAGGGTATCAAGTGTTTCAAATCTAGATAGTGAGAACCATATGAGCACATAAGGTGGCCATTTTAGAAACGTCCGTAGCCCTAGTATTATTCTAAAGTAAGGGCACAGATAATACGGTACGGCTATCATAGTGTTGAACGACCATGTCGAAAGGCAGTGACTGATCTCACTTGTTGAGGTTGTTTGGTGACAACTTGGTGCAACACATGGGTGCTTGCTGTAGGCAAGTTCACTGGACTGACCCACCAGAGGATTCCATATGGATGGTAACTTAGTGTCTATGGGACAAATCCTCTAACAAATGGTGGTGCATGTGATCCTTAGACTTGAGATCACCGGAGCGGCTTGTACACCGATTGGTGTAGTTTGACAGTAGCCTAACGTAGTTCTATTCAAAGCTATCAATATGGCAGTGATTGGCTGCATCAAGGACTGTATCAAGACTATGGTGGATTGACAGAGGATTCATCACTCCCAGGTACGGGAGAAGTTATCTTACGGCGTAATTTAGTAAATGACAATGACACTAAAACTGTGGCCATAGTGGGATTGAGTTGTTGCTCGATCCAGTTTATAATTCAGGTCATTGGTCTAGTAACTGAATACATAATATCGAGAGTAATTGAGGTTGACACTATTTCTATGCCTTAGTCTCGTCGAGATAACGTATGATGAAAAGATTGGATTGTACGGTAACCATATCGTTGAGGTAGCTGCTTCGCTGAATTCGAATTTATCGGGTGGCCATGATGCCTTACTAGGGGTCAATCTTGGTTTGTGTGTAGTGAGACGATTAATTGGTGTTAATGTGATACTACACACTACCGGTATGATAAGGAGCCTACAGGTCACACACATAGAAGATAATTTAAGAACCTGTTTAAAAGAAGGGCGTTTTCGTCATTTTAGGCAAAAAATGGTATTTTAGTAATTTCACAGTGCAATTAAATTTGCTGAGGTCGTAGCATTTATTTAATTTGTTAATAAAATTAAATAAGTGAAATTATATTTAAATATGTGTTCGCATATATTTAAATGAGTTATTGTTATTGTTAAATGTTAATATATGAAATATATATTAATTGAGTTTAATTGAAATAATAATAATGATAAAATATCTAATTAGGGCTGTTTAGATATAGGGGCTGTTTGGGTTGGTGCCCAAGCCTATTCCATGATGAAATAGGGCAAAGTGTGCACTATATAAGTGCAACACTTTGTGAGAAATAATAATTAATTAATTTAATCATTTCAAGAGAAATTCCAGCCTCATTTTTCTTCTCTTTCACGCCACTTCATCTTTGATTGAATCAAAGTTTCATTTGATTTTTGTTCTTGGTTCTTAAGGCTAAAGAGGATCTAGCAAATCCCTCTTTAGTTTGTTGGGGATTATCTTTGTGTGGACTACCGCTGGTTCGATCCTATTCTTGGGTCGGTTGCGAAACCCATTCCGAGACAAGTTGGAGGAGCCTCCAAATGTGGGTATGGTTTCTTAACCTTGAGCTGGTTTTTCTGCAAGTTCTAATATGTTGTATAAACTGTAAATTTGTTCCCTGATCTTAGTTCAAAGGAACGATCTATGATGTTTTTGTTTTTGTTTCCGCTGCCATAACTTGATCGTTTCCTAACAATGTGGGTTACCCTAGGTGCCTGAATTGAAAGCAAAGTGTCGATAGGTCACCGAATTTTTGAGCTTTAACACTTGGTCTCTTTTGTTTCAGGTATCCAGAGGCGAGCTTTCAACATGTTTTCATCTAGCAGCAACAACATAGACCGACTGTTTGATTCCCTGGCAACCTTGTTTGTTCGCGGGGAAGTAGTCCTAGAAGTTTCTGAGGACCTCATTGTGCGGAGCTCGGAACGCTGCGAGCTCTTCTAATCATGCTTCTACGGAGACTCCTCCATGAAAGAGATCTCCGGTCCATAAGCCCCAAAAGGAACCGTGTTCCTCAATTGGGGTTAAGGATATTGAGAGCATAACAAGTGTTTATGTGACTCAACTTTCTTTGATGGTTCAGGGAAACTTCTCTCGAAAAAATCCGCCCACCTGTTGTGTGGTGATTTTTGATACCCTCTTGAGGTGTGGGATGTCCGTTCTGCCTCACTACTTCGTCGCTAATGTTTTAGAGTGGTTTGGCATTGCTCCTCTTCGATTGTCGGGGAACTCGTACATAATTATTGTAGGCATGTACATAGCGTACATGATAGTTAAATTGGGCGAGCTATCTGTAGACGAGCTCGTCCATTTGTATATGTTGAAAAAGAGTCAGGACCAAACGTACTACCTCTCCAAGGTGAGGAAAGTACAATTCAATGGTTTGGTCGAGGTCCCAAAGAAAATTTTGCACTGGGACTCTCAATACTTTTCTATAAGGCCAAGGAGATCGAGTTTTTTTTGCTTCAGAAGCTAGTAAGACTTCGACCATTGTGCGTACAAAGTGAGTTTCCAAGCTTGACGGGCGAACTAATAAATTCTTTGTGTTTTGTAGTAAACGTCAAGCAGAACTTCTTTCCTGACGTGAGCTTGGAGCGATTTCAGCGATTTAGTAACCTCCCTAGCAGTGAGCGCGATGTTACCGAGCTTATTACGCTTTCTCAACTAAAAGCGTTTCATTTCTGCATTGATGATGCCAAGTTTAATATCATTTTTGAGAAAGGTAAGTACTCGATAGTTCACTACTTATAATGTTGTCTTGTTAGGTCGCTAACAACTTGTTTTTCCTTTACAAATATATGGGCTAAAAAACCCAAGGGCCTGAAGAAGAAAGCACCAACCCGTGGGGTTGCCTAGAAACCGTCGATTACTCTGGCGAAGAAATAGCCTGCGAACATTGTCGGGGCTGCCCAGAAAGGTACCTCGCACCCAGTCCTCAAGCGCAGTGGTGGTGAACTTTGGGAAAGCCCAAGTGCCACGAAGCCCGCGTACCCTCGAGCCTCTAAATGGCTCAGCGAATAAAATCCCTGATCTAGCTAGAGGCTTGAGGAAGAAGAAAATGTTCAAGCAGCAAGATGGCTCAGCCAAGAAGAAGATGCTTGAGCAGTATGAAGGCTCAGGAAAGCAAAAGGTTGCCAAGCAGCAGGATGGCTTGGGCAAGAAGACTGTTGGGCAAGCTGTCCAAAAAGAAGTCCATTCCTATGGGTGAGACTGTCATCCCTGTGGGGAGCAAATTAGGCTCGCCTCTGTGAGGAGGCAATGGGAAGGCGAACGAGGCAGCTAGGGCTACGCTCGACGCACTGATCGATGGGCTCCCAAAACACATTGGTGTTGGTGCCTCGGTGGCTAGGGAAGCCATCTTACTGGGGACCTATGTAAGGCTTAGAGATGCTTCTCCTCATGAGCAGCTTGATTGGGCATGTAGCTACATCACTAAGGTATTGATAGTTCACCTTTCTTCCTTTCTCAAAGGCTTTTCTTTTTATTTCTCATTAATTGCTTCTTTCTTTTCAGGCTTGCATGGTAACCAAGCTTCTCCTCGATGAGAGCTATCCCACATTGGAGGATAACCATGTGGGGTAGCAAGAAGCAGAGAAGTTCGAGGTGGTGGAGAAAGAAAATGAGTCAAAGTAGGCCGAGCTCGAGCGGCTGAAGAAAGAGGTTGAGGCCTTCAAGGTCAAGGAAAGGGAGTTCCTTGACAAAAGTAAGGCGAGCGAGGCTGCTCAAGCAAAGGCTAAGGGAAAGTCGACCGAGTTTGAGAAGAGACTGGCATAGCAGCAAGGTGCCAATAACAAACTAAATTCCGAGCTCGCTACAACTTAAAAGATTGCCTCGGAATGGGAGGCCAAATATGAGGAGGCTTTGTGTGCGTTCTTCTAAGAGAGGGAAGATCGCAAGGAGGCTGAATTAGTGGTTGAGCGGCTCCAACTCAATGTTAGGGAGAATTCGACCATTAAGAGCCATGCTTGGGACACCTCGGTCTTTCTTGTGTAGAAGCTGTGGGAAGCTCATCCCTCACTCGACTTCTCCTTCCTTCTCAGGGCTTATCAGAAGAAGGTCGACAGGATGACGACCGAGGCCTAGGGCATGGAGTACGTTAATTCAGTTAGCTCCGAGTCTGACACTGAGGATGAAGAAAGGGTCAAGGAGGAAGAGGAGGAAGTCGAGGTTAAGCAAGAGGTTGAAGATCCGCCTCTTCTGGCTTCATTCCCATCTATCGATGTCAACCTTCCCCTAGTTGAGCCTCTGAATGCTGTCCTGGCTCTTGCCCCCACTGGAGATGGTGCCCTTGCTCCTGCGGTTTAGAGATTTTTTTTTTTTGGTTTTAGTTTAGCTTGTATCTAAACTACATTGATCAATGAAAATTTGGTTTTCTCATTTTTTGTCGAGTAAAATTTTCATTTCTGTAGAGTCATTTCAATTGTTTTGATCGAACTTAACTTGAAAAATTAGAATTTGCTTTAGTTATATGTAGCCCGCTTTTTTAGGAATGAGGTAGTTCCTAGTTATGAGTGGCTCGCTTCTTGAGGAACTTTTTGAACATATAAGAAAATCATTCGTGTGACAACTTTGAGTTTGGACTAATTGTCCATCTCGAGTTTTGGTCACCAGTTTATGATTGATTTTCTTTTAACGTGTTTTACTTGAGCTTTAACTTTATTGGTTTTGGGGGATTTCTCCCTTGGTGAGTTGAATTATGACGTCGCTTATAGAACTAAGCTACCTTTTTTCTAACTCTTGACTCCGAGTTTTTTGATGTGATCGCTTAGGTCGCGATTTTAAACAATAAATAAGAAATAATAAACAAGACAAAAGTTATGAACAATACCTCTTTATTAATGAATGAGATTTGGCTATAAGAGACCTTACATTGAATAGGAAAAAGAACATAATTGAAACCCGAGCTACTTATTGGTAGTACCTTCGCAAATGCTTGGCATTCCATGCTCGCAATACTGCTTCACCATTAAGGTGTTCCAGGTGGAAAGTAACTGGCAAGCTTTTTTGAGATCCTAAAAAGACTTTCTCATTTGGGCCCAAGCCCCTAAGCTTGGGGTTTTGTGTACTTGAGACAACCTTTCTGAGAACTAGGTTGCCTACCCCAAAGTCTCTATTTTTGACCTTGGAGTTGAAGTATCTTTTGGCTCGCTGTTGGTAAGAAGCAAGCCTTAGTTGAGACTTGGCCCGATGTTCTTCGATTAGGTCCAGCCTCAGGCAAACAAAATCGTCGTTTGTTTTCTTCATTAGAGACTTCTCTCTGAAACAAACTAATCCTCACTTCTACTGGGACCATTGCTTCACATCCATATGAAAGCGAGAATGTGGTTTCTCCCGTTGAGCTTCTGGCGGTTGTTTTATAAAACCATAAGACCTCAAGCAGTTTGTCAGCCTATTTTCCTTTGAGAGTGACGAGCATCTTTTTTATTGTGTGCTTGATCACTTTATTTACAGCTTCTACTTGATCATTGGCTTGAGGCCGGTAAACAACAGAGAAACTTTTCTTAATTTTGAGCCTTTCACAGAATGATTAGAAATCTTCGCAATTGAACTATTTCCCATTGTCGGTTATGATAGTATACAAGATTCCGAATCTATAAATGATGTTCTTGTAGACGAAATCCTTCAGCTTGTTTGAAGTAATGGTAGCTAGAGGCTCGACTTCTGCCCACTTTTTAAAGTAACGCACTACGACCACTGCAAACTTAACACCCCATTTTCCTTAAGGCAAAGGGCCTATTAGATCAATCCCCCAGATTGTGAAAGGCCAAAGACTTGTCAAAGTTGTCAATTCTTGGGGTGGAGCTCATGGAACATTTGCGAATCTCTGACACTTATCATACTTGTGCACAAAGTCCACCGCATCGTCAAAGACTGTTGGTTAATAATATCCCTGACAGAGTACTTTGTATGCCAGAGATTAGCCCCTTGAATGGTTCCCACAAATGCCTTCGTGGATTTCCCTCAAGACGTACTTCACGTTTTTGTGATAAATGCATTGCAAGAGTAGAGAGTTATACCCATGCTTATACAATTTTTCGTTGATAAGTGTATACTGAGCTGATTTTGCTCGAAGGGGCTTGACTTCATTTCTTCTTTCGGGCACTGTCCCATCTCTTAGGTATGTAGTTATTCATCCATCTGTACCTCAGCCTTGTTACCAAAACTGATTCGGAGATGCAAGGATACTAAGACTTGGAAGAAATCTGACAAGAATGGAATCAATTGCTTCTTTGCTCATCGTTGAAGCTAGGCAAGCTAAAACGTCAGCCAGTGAGTTATTTTCTCTTAGAATTTGTAAAATAGTGAAAGTCTTGAACTGTTCGGGCTCAAATTTTACCTACCAGAGATAGGATGCCATTCTATCCTCTTTTGCCTGATATTCTCTGGAAATCTAGTGGACAATGAGTTGGGAGTCACTATCTATCTTTGTTGACTCTGGCCCCATTTCTTTGGCAAGGCGGATCCCCATGAGCATTGCTTTATACTCTGGCTGATTGTTTGAGGCGGCAAACCCAAATCTAACTACAGCTTGCATTGGGTTCCTTTCAGGACTTTTTCCATTCGAAGACCCATCTACATACAAAGTCCACTGCCATAGGTCGTCAAGCTTTCAACTTCACTAGCTTGTCTTCTTCTGAGGTGCTTGCTTCAAGTAGGCGTATTTCCCCCTCGGGCTGATAAGAGAACTATGAAATAAAGTTAGCCAAAGCTTGTCCCTTAATTGCGGTCCTTGGGATGTACTTGATGTCGTGTTGGCTCATCTCCATTGTCCATTGAATTAATATACTCGATGCCTTAGGCTTCTACATGATCTTCCTTAATGGAAAATTTGTCAGAACATGAATGGAGTGTGCCTGAAAGTAAGGTCGTAACTTTCGAGTTGCTATGAGAAGCGCATAAACGAGTTTCTCTATCTCGAGATACCTTGTGTTAGCATCGAGCAACCTCTTGCTTACATAATACACTAGCTATTGTACTCCCCCTTCTTCACGTACTAAAGCCGTGCTGATCGCGGACATAGATACCGACAAATACAAAAGTAGGGGCTTACCTTAGATGGGCTTTGACAACAAAGGAGGCTACCCTAAGTGTTTCTTTAACTCCTAGAATGCTTTCTCGCACTCCTCTATCCAATTGAAAGGTAGGCACCTATCTATAGCTCGGGAAAAAAACCTGCTTAATGAGGCCATTTGCCTTGTCAAATTTTGAACCTGCTTTATACTAACTGGGCTTTTCATATTCAATAGAACTTGAATTTTATCTAGGTTGGCCTTGACACCTCGCTAATTTACCATGAAACCCAGAAACTTCCCCAAGTTCACTTCGAAAGCACATTTCAGTGGATTCAATCTCACCTGGTATTTTCTGAGGATGCCGAACATTTCCCCTTGGTGCTCGATGTGGTTTTCGACGACCTTTGATTTGACAAGCATGTTGTCAATATAAACCTCCACTGTTTTGCCAATTTGTTCGACGAACATTTGGTTCACCAAACGCTGATAGGTTGCTTCAGCATTCTTTAGGCCAAATAGTATTACCCTGTAACAATAAATACCTCGGTCAGTAATAAAGGAGATATGCTCTTCATCAGGCTGATATATTGGGATTTGGTTGTATCCTGAGTATGCATCCATGAAGCTCAATAGTGCTTTGCTGGCTATTGCATCTACTAATTGATCGATCCGGGGTAGCAAAAAGCTATCTTTTGGATATGCCTTGTTCAGATCAGTGAAGTCAATGCAAGTCCGCTACTCGCCATTCGACTTCTTCACTAAGACTAGGTTGGTAAGCCAATCTGGGTACTTTACTTCCCTGATGAAATTGATGTTTAAGAGCTTATCAACTTCATTCTTGAGTGCTTTGGACCACTCAGCATCCATAGATATTCTCTTTTACCTTATTGGTTAAGCCCCTGAGTTGACATTCAGTTTGTGGCACATTACCTCTGGGCTGATCCCTACCATATTCGCGTGCACCCAAGCGAACATGTTGAGGTTATTCTTAAGGAACCCTACTAGACTATTTGCCAACTCATCGCTTAGTCTGTATCTCCCGCCTTGACCAATTGCTTCCTCAATTGGGAGTTGGCATTGGCCAAGTCTTGGTTTTGCTTATCCTAAGCGAATACCAACTTCTTTAGGTGCATTTCCCCTGAAACCACCTGTAATCAAGGAAACCAACCAATGTAAGGTATAAGACTTAAGGGATAAGTGTCAAAGAGAAGAAGTCATAAATACCTGAAACAAGTTAGTAGAAAACCACTCGACTGCCTAAGAGACACCGATCCCACTAAGTCAGTGATAATCCTTTGGTAGCAACAACAAATCCATCACCCTTCCCACGAAGGATAGGTCTGAGTAGGCTGAGGCAGACGAAGGTATAACTATCTTCACTGCCTCATCATCATCAAGAATAATCACCCTTTGAGTCGGCTCCATACTTTGAGAAGTAAGAGGGGCGGAGTTGGATAAGACCACCTCAATAGTAGCCGACGTGTTTGTGATAGTCTCCGTCCTCTTCCTCTTCTTTCCCTTTTTAGCTTGGTGCTTCTCTCTGAATTTTTTGGCATTTGGCACTTGGAATGTTCCCTTCATCATCTCTTCTGCAAGGGAGAATCCTTCAGGAGTTAGAGTGTGGAGTGAGGACTCACCAAAGATAAGGAAGTCGTTGTATCGAACCAACAACATGTATAGCTAAAGCCTTAGGGGCAGAAAGGGAATACCTTGCTAGACCTCAGCAACGTGCCTCCACAAATGGCTTCGCCTCAGCTTCGGCTTGGATAACACTTAACAATAATCCCTTTCTACTTCAGACAGCTCAAGAATCCTCCGGGTCTTCTCTTCAGCAAGCAACCCTAGCATTGGTCAATTGTAAGACAGATCTACAAGAGAAATAACAATGAGATTCAATACACCATTAAATATCACAAACTCAAAGGCCAGTCACCATCACTTGCCAGAAGAATAAGATCTCCTTGCTCCACTCTCCTCAAAAACCAACCTCCATTCACAAAGAAGTAGATGTTTTTCCACTTTGTTGGAGTTTTTAAACTCTATTTAACATTTAGGTACCCATTTTAAGTGCAAAGGAAGTATTACCAAGTTGATTAAGAGATTTCCAATTTAACCACATCAAACACAAGTGCGGAAAAAAAAAGAACACAGCCATATACATGGTTTGGCTAAATCCCCTTTTAGCCTACATCCATGGGACCTTGTCCCGATCGAAGTAATCCACTAAGTTATAAACACATTACAAGATATAGTTCAAAGCTAATCTAAGTTATAGTAAAAAGAACTCATTGTTCAACTTTGCACTTAGCACCACACTTTGAATCCTTAACGTGTAGCAACTCCTTGGATCTTCTTCATGCCGGGAACACACCCGAGAATAGCTTGTAGACCACCAAGCTTCAAGTACTTATGCCACACACCAGCATCAACAAAGGAACCATGTTCCGAGAGCCATCAAGTATGTATTTGATATGGTGAGGTTTTGGCACAAAAATGAAATGAACCTATGAACCTTTGAAGAGAAATAATACTCTAAGAAATTTCAGAGTACAAAGAAATAAAAGATCAAAAGGTTAGATTCATACACGTAAGAAGGGGTACTATATAGTGAGGATTTCTTGCTCAACAATGTAGTGCCATGTCAGCTAACAAGGGGCTGACCCATGTTTGTCCAAATAAGGAAAGTATTCATTCTTTTGGTTTGGACCACAAAACAAATCAAGAAAAGAAACTTTATTCCCTAAGACCACATAAGGATATTATGACACATGTAAAAAGGTCCAAAAAAGTGAAAGACAAAGATAAACAATATCTTTTTTACTTTATCAGATGTGCAACTCGTGCTGGGTTGCAAATAGATGAAGCGAGAGTGTAAGCACAAACTATTGTGCACATACACTCTAAACGAAACAAGCCAAGACACAAGTCTGGCAACCAGTGTGCATGCAAAACTGATGTGCACACACACAACAAAGAAAACAAGCCAAATCATTAGATTGGCAACAAGTGTGCACACATAACTGTTGTGCACACACACATTTCATAAGTTTGACAAATATGAGTTTTCCACACATTTCTTATTATACGTTTTAAGCCTCGCCACCAAATGTTTCCTGTCGTACCTCAACATCAATAGATATTGGCTCCTCTCTTTGTCATGCTCTTTCAAATAGTAAGAATAGAGCAGATCCATGGCTCCAAACTCAATGTAAAGCCGCATACACAAACACTCTAAAGACATGAGCAATCTCCATACATTCGGGATCAACTGGCTGGGGGCAATTAGGTAATGGTTCAGTACTTCTCATGCTAACCTCGGGATAAGAAACCGCATGCCATCGATCAACGTTTGCTCATAGATACTGATCCACCCGACACAGACTAGTCCACCCTCTTATACATAGTTAGCTCGAATGTCTATGGACTTTGGGATCTTGTAGAGGTATTCGATCTTTGGCATCTCGTCATGGATTAAGTAAGACGGTGGATTATCAAAAAGCATGCCACCTCCAAGCCGGCTCGGCTCCCCCATGGCCACCGCTTGTGGATGGCATCCCACTTTGTCTCCTTACATTTTCTATCTCGCAATCACTCTTTGTCTTAGTCTCACCGCCTGACTCCTTATCACTTGAATTCCCATCACTCGAACTAAGGTTGCTTGGCTCTGGCGAAGCAATAGTAATTCTCTAGTCCCGGTTAGTAGCTCTCCTTCCTCAAGTAAGACTATATAGGTCCCTGATTCCTCATATTCACTCCTTTCAAACATTGTGCTTGGCTTGGTCTAATAGATTGTCTAAATGTTGATCAATCCCCTTACCGCATGGCTCCACACCTAAGCAAACAAGTATCAATAGGATATTGCCCACTCGGCTCTGCAAGGCCTCAATATGAAGGTTCAAAGGCTATTTCACTCACCACTTTTTATCCATAACACAACCTTCAATTAGCTTTACTTAAACTTGAAATGAAACATTCTTTGCTTGGCTCCACTCCTCCCAAGGTTCACCTGCAACACTTGACACAATATTGATCAACCTCAACTTCCCCTCTGCAAAACAAATCTATGCTGGCTCGAAACAACCCTACCTAACTAAAGCCAGCTGACTCACTAGACACCAACTAGATTCACACCCTATCGTAACATCGCTCAGCCTTGTGGTAGTGATCAAGTGTAATAGAGTTGAACATACACTCTTGGTATCACGAAAGCCTCTTCTTCAACAACCCAACTCCTATCTTCAACACTTCACCAAAATTATAGAAAAAAGGGGAACCAAAAGTCTCTTGATTTTTTCAGAAGTCGGTCCAAGATCTTACCCAAACCAATCTAAAAATCAACTGAAAGCCAGATTAAACAAACCACGATTTCGTATAAGCCCTGACAGATCATTCAATCCTTCAAAGTTTTCCTTCAAGAACGTTGAAAACTTACCCAAAATCCACCTAAAATATTCACCAAACCCTCAAGTCCATTGGAAAATCGCATGAAAACCACATGAAGACTTAAAGCAAAAGAAGAACAAGCAAAAGAAATAAAAAATGGTGAGAGATTTACCGAAAATCGAATAAGTAACTTCAAAACTCCAAAGAACGACTGCAAAGGTTTCATTGAAGAAATAAGAATGGAAGACGAAAGGGCTACATTTTCTTATTTAAAGCCTATCTTTTCAAAAGTGACAAATGTCAACACTTGATAGGATCACGAAATAAGAGGACTTTTAGTTCCCGCTCTTTGTTTATCACCTTTGCATCTCCACGTGTCACATTAGCAAATTTCTTTTATACAAGGGCGAAGAGCAGAATGAACAATAATGTAGACTGATTTGCAATACTTTATTCTTCCTTGGTCGAGTTGAGTCAAGCAATCATTTTCATTGAAATAGTCACCTTACTCTTAGTCTCTAGTCGCATCGTTCGTTTGCCTTTAGTCAACAGAAACATGGCTTGGTAGAGCCGACCCGTCTAAGCATCGTAAGGGTTCCAAAAGGTAGGGTAATGATTTTTATTGAGCACAAATATCCACACATTCAGCTAATGTCCTTTGCTTGGCCCCACCACACGCTGTACGACTTAGAAAATATTGTTACTAAGACTCGGCAGCCTCAAAAATTCCCCGTTGGATGGAAGGAACTCCTCATTGCACCAGTCAGCTCGGCTCTGGTGAATTATACGTCCGTCTAAACACCACATCCCCCATTCGGCCAACATCGTGCTTTCAGTAGCCTTGGCTGAGCAAAATGGGTCAATATTTCATCTCATGCATCGCTCATAGTAACTTCACTAAGTTTCTTTCGGCTTGACTCATTCAGCCTTAGTGAATCTTTTCTTTGCAAAGAATCCAAGCTTCTTTCGGCTTGACCTGGTCAACTTAAGTTTACCTTTGCCTTGCAAAGACTCCAAGCTTCTTCCGGTTTAGCCCATTCGGCCTAATGCTCCATTCGACTCCAACCAATGAAGGAGGACAGGCAATGTCATTTCATTCAGCTCTACCTTAACTCCTTAAAATTTAGTATGTTGTATCTTGTTTGATTTGATCAACCGACCGAATACATTGAATTCACATAACGACAATCATAGCCCTAAAGCATTGACTTACGCTCCTTCAAGATGAACCCTCCTTAAAAGGACAACAATCCATTCGAATTATACTTACATCTAGATCTACTCTCTAAGCTAAATACCCTTTAACTGAGAGTGTGTGGGACAAACTATATGGGCCAAAAATCATATTAGGTCTAACGAGGCCCAATAAAAAAATAAACATAATATGGCCTAGGGCTTTAGCTCGATTTCGGTTAGGCCTATGCTTAAATCCACATTGTAAACTGACCACTCTATGAGTTGGGCTATCCTACAAGTTAAGCTGAATTGGGAGTTCTAGCTCATTAACCCATAGTAGTCCAAAATAGGAACCAGAATCTTATTTACTTTCCACTTCAATCAGGATCCTGAATCTTACTGGAAGTGGTAAGCCTAATCTCATAAAAGCAAGGGATAATTCTTCTTTCCTGATTGAGGATCTACTAAGTAGGACTCAAAATCCTACTAGGACTCCAACCTCGTGAGTTCATTAAAAGATGGAATTCATAGAGAATGATGCATGTGATACTATAACATGTATATTCATATTTTGCAAAAATTTTCAATCAAATTGAAAACAAGTAAGGTATAACTTGTTACCTAAGGTCCTTAGCACCTTGGAGACTTTTAATTTCAAGAGAAATTAAACAAAAGAGTATCCACACTAAGGTAAAAGAAGAATTAGGCCAAGAGAGACATTTAGGGCTCTTAGAAATTTTTGATCTCTTTTTTTAAAATTGGTATATCATTTTCTTTATATATGTAGCCTTGTAAACAATTCAATAATTTTTTTCGACTCTCTTAAACAGTTTCATAATTATTTTGGAGTTGTAAATAATTTCATAATTATTATAAAGTTATTAAACTTCTTTAAATAATAACATTGGATTAACATTTAATCATAATTAACAATTCAACTCTTAAATTATTTACATAACAATTTAACCCTTAAATTGTTCATATGTTTACAATTACAACCCATTGTTAAATTCAACTTAATATAAAGAAAATGATTAATTATGAATTTGAATTCCATTTAATTCCAATTAGCAATTTAACTCTTAAATTATTCATAATAACTAATATAACCCTCCATTAAATCTAATTCAATGATAATAATATAAATAACTTTATTACCCTTAGTAGGTGCTAGCCAACCTGGGATAGTCAAATCTCTTTGGCTATTTCTCTATTCTCCTTAGTTTTTATGTGTGACCTCTTAGGTTCAATGTGGCCTAGCCGTGGGCCCAATATCATAGTCTATTCCAATATGTTTTGTCATAACTGTTTATGAACAAAACTCCCACCGATTATGGTAGGCATCTAGCAATGCTCCATAACCCCTAAGTCAATGAACCCTTTTATAATCATACGCGCTGTATAATCAAATCATTCCGTTGTCTAATCCCAATTAAGAATGGATTCATGATATGTCAAAATCCTTATCTTAATTTTATATCAAATTGAAAAACAATACATGTGGAACATGCCACCATAAAACAACCTTTCAGGTAACATTTTATGTACCCCAACCGGAGATTTCCCAACGTATATTGACATTTGTCTAGGAACTTGATATCAATCTATACCAAGTCAACGGATCCCATCTTGACTATCACTTGTCACTACAAGAAAACTGGCATTCTGCGTCTAGCAAAATTAGACGCAGAAAGTCACATTCAGACGCTAAGCCATTTTTAGCGTCTAAATTCGGTTGTCGCCCCCTTAGTTGCAGTAGGCTGGTCGCAGATTCATAGCGCGTCTATATTGTGGTTTAGACGCAAAAAGTTTTTTTTTTGCGACTATCAAAATAGTCGGTAAATGCTGGTCAAAATAGTCCCCTAACTTAGACGCTAAAAGTTGAAGGGTAATTTGGTAAAATTGTATAGCGACTAATCAATTAGTTGCAAAATGTCAATTTTAGTGTCTAATAATTTGTCGCGAATCCCACACAAATTAGACGCCAAAAGTGTAAGGGTAATTTCGTAAAAGGCTTTGGCAACTATTTTATTAGTCGACGAATGTATCTTTTTGTGACCAAAATTTAGTGGCTAATTGTAACTCTTTTAGACGCTGAATGTAGAATCCAAACGGTTTTCGCGACTATTTTATTAGTGGCCGAATGTATCTTTTGGTGACCAAAATTTAGTAGTTAATTATAGTAATTTTAGATACTGAATGTGGAATCTAATAGGTTTTCGCAACTATTTTATTAGTGGCCGAATGTACCTTTTGGTGACCAAAATTTAGTAGTTAATTATAGTCATTTTAGACGCTGAATATAGAATCCAATAAGTTTTTGTGACTATTTTATTAGTGGCCGAATATATCTTTTAGTAACAAAAATTTAGTGGTTAATTGTAATCATTTTAGACGCTGAATGTGAAATCCAAAATGGAATCAATTATACTAAATTACTTTTTGCTACTAAAACATTAGTTGCAGAATGTGTTTTTTTAGAGCATTTCATATTGACCTCCAGCTGAATGCAATTATGCTAAATAACTTTTTGCTACTAAAAAATTAGTTGCAGAATGTGTTTTTTTTTAGAGCATTTCGTATTGACCTACATTATACATTCAACATGAACAAAATAATGGACACAATATAAAAATCTAATCACTAAATCAAAAATCATATTTTCAATATATATATATATATATATATATAGTCCAAACATGGATTTTTATGCATGATGAGCAATAAAAATCCAAAATGCACTATCACATGTGCATAACCCAAAAGAACAAAGCATGCACCCACATTTTCCTTTCTCTACCTATCTATCTGTGCATAACTAACAAAAAAATGCCCACCCATGTACACCATCTAACACATATATGCAAACAATCCTAAAAAGATGGTTCTACCCTCATATCAAAATATCTACTGTCCATACAACAACAAAATAACCATCAATACCGTTAGCATGTCAAGTGTCACCAATTGCTGTATTTGAAATAGTTGTAGCTGATGAGGACGAGTCTTCATCAGTTGGAGATGGCAAGCGCTTTCCAATTAGAGCTTTATCAGATTGCTGTAGTTCAAGGGTTATAGTTAGCTGCTTCATCATCTCCAACAGGACAAATTCTTTGGTGTTCAAGGCTTTTTATTTTCTCTTTTTGTTGATCAAATAAGATGAGCTGGTCCTCCAACTGTTTAATCTTATTTTCTTGTTGATGCACAATGCACCTTAACTCTGCTTCTGCTGTAGTGGATTGATGCTCAATCTGTGAAAATGCAAAATTCTGGTTAAATCCGGAAGCTTTACCCAGAACTTCCTCACATATCTCAGCTTCTGTTTTTTCACTTTCCCCTGCTTGTGTTTCCTCTTGCAGCTCTATCATTTTTTCCTACCATCAATTGAATGCATAATCAATAAGTCAACCAACAAACTAAATAGCAACATAAAAGAAAGACTACTCAAAGTTCACAAAATATACTGCAGCACCAAACAAAAATAAAATTGATGGAGTAGAAAAGCTAGTATCTCACAGATTATCAATCTAAACTTCAAGCGTGTCAATGATCAAACTAAGAGTGAGATGGAATGCAGGGGTAAAAAATTAAGAATGGAAAGAAACATGACAGGCCATAACTTAATTTACATAACAAAAGGCAGTATATTCAATTGTAACACTACAAATGCCAAAAATTCTATATATTCCAAAGTGCGAATAGAATAACCTTATTAGGATTGGAAGCCCAATCCTTCAAGTATGACAAGCTTCAGAGCATCTGCAAATGGTAACGCCTGAATAGAAAATAAATATCAAACTTTCAATTAGAAATTGATCAACAGTAAAAATGATAAATGGATTACCTCAACAATCCAAGAACTACTGTAAAAACTATTTTTACTCACCCAATGAGAAAATATGTGAATTTTTTTACATGCCTCGACAAAAACTTTTTTTGACTTTTTAGAAGCAAAGGTCCAATTTTTTCTTCCTCTTCTTTTTCTCCTTTGTCTGATTAGCAATGGTTTCTGAACCCACATAGTATGAGACTATTATAGATGCATTGGATTTCTTACTATTTTATTTATTTATTCCAAGTGAGCCAAAAACTAGCATCTTTGAGGTAGAGAGGGAAAAAAAATATACCAAACTCCAACAAAATAAGAATTTAATTGTGGTGACAGTGATGAGATATAAGCTAAATACAACATTTTGATAAGCACCCTAACTTGGGCAACTTACATATGCAGAGCACTTAATCTAGAGCTTCAGTTGAAACATGGGAAATGCAGACCCAAGGTATTAAATAAGCTGATAATAAAACTAACCTACAAAAGGTTAAGCTGATAATAAAACTAACCTACAAAAGGTTACTAGTCAACTACATTAATGCTCATCAAGAGCAATTTACGAAAAGCATTGTACTCTAGATTTTCGTCAACACAAAATTGTAAATAATTTAGCACAATGAAATTGATAACATTTGGTTCCCCTATTTATATTGCTTTCTTTTTATCCAGAGAACAAAATACTATGCGGGATGGCAAGAAAATGAATGAAGCGCTATTGCTTACCAGCAAGGTCTGCTCCAGATCATTAGTCTTAACATTTGAGAGCGTACGGAGAACATAATGTGAGGGAGAGAGCCCAAGCACTCTTATATCTGGTTGAAACTCAGCAACATTTCCCCCTGGTTTTCTCTTCCTGAAAACCACAAAAATAAAGTATCAAATGCAATAAAAATGTTATAAGTTACTGTTAAAGTCAGCCCATATTTTATTATAGCAACTGTATTTTGTATACGAGATTGGCATCACACACTTAACAAAAAGCACTAGTAATTGCAGATTAACATAGAGAATTTAAAGCAAAAATTGTGAGCATTTGATCCTAATGATTAACATATATATGGAAAACAATGCTTTTTTAAGAGCAATAACAAGGACATTCAAACTTAAAATTTGTCTTAAAAAAAACAAGATAAAAGTAATTATTTGACTGTGCAACCTGAGGGAAACTACTCATGAACTCCTATCTTACCTCTCTTCATTATGAGACAGGGAGTTTCATCAAAGAGGGTAAAAAGTAGTACAGTGCACTGTAACTCTTTCTTCTCTGATAAGTGTTGCAGTGGTTCTCTCATAAGGGAACATTAATATACCTCATAAGACTTAGGAGAAAAGAAAGCAAGCACAAATCAGATCAGGATGTGCTATGGTTGCTAGATAAAAGGAATGTTACTATACCTCATGTTGAGCAATACGATCCAATTCTTCTTTTGCTATGTCTAGAGCTTCAATAATCAAATCATGTTCTTTGTAAGGGTTTCTTGAGTTTTCTTCCCGGCTAAGGCCACTACTCCCTCTTCGGGAGTTCTTCCTTAGGGTGCATACGCTTTTCTCGTTGCATTGTCAAGGTCGACTCAAACATTTCCTCCACCTATTTTCTTTCTCTTCCCTGCATTTTCGGGACTCCACTCGAGCAAAAAATTATGGAAAAAATAGAAAAGCCAAAGCTTAACATGATTACAATCAGGAGAAAGGAACAACAACATCACTTTCTTAATACCACATTATCACTGTAATACTCAGAGACAAGAAAGTACCTCAATGAAATTGGCTCTTCATGCGATCCCAATGACGTATAGATCGGTCATGAGATCTGTGACAATAAAATCACCACTGTTGCTGATCGCAAGACACCAAACATCTGCATGATGTCCTTCTAGAGTTAAAAGCAACTCAAACTTATCAGCATCCCAGTATTTGACAAGGCGATATTTCCCAACATTAAACATGTAATGGGTATTGCGAACAAATTGCACCGCCATGACATAGCCACAGCCACAGAAATAGGTTGTTTAAACAAATTTACTCCAAGTTCTACTGTGACACTATTCAAATTCAATATACTAGAACATAATCTCATTATTCATTTATATAAATGCATCACCTATCGGCATGAGCTTAAATGGATTTATGGACATCATCAAAATCCAACCCCCAAATCTTCAAATTAACAACAAACATAAAGATAGGAAGATTATTACAATGAAACAACCTAATTCATATTTGCAAGTCCCTGTATGAAAAAAGACTTATGTTAGAAAAAAGAAGCCATGGAAAACAGAATATTTATTTTTTTAAAGAATCAAATCAAAAAATTATAAATTAGATATTCTTACTATAATCCCACATATTAAAAGCAATACACAAGTCAAAACAAAGAAAAAACTAAAGTAAAAATTCAAATTGGGCAGTATTAAAGAAAACAATAAACCTTCACCATGCGGTCCCAAAAGTGCGCGACAATATACTTAGCATCAGGACTAACAGTAATAGCTAGAACATCGTCATTCATCTTTGTAGTCCTTAGATTTGACAACAAGAGAGGCTTAGAGTCCTGTGAACCAACAGAATCAATTTAGCATTCTAACATATCATATACTAAAAATGCTAGAATCTCAAATCTCTTATCATATTACAAGCAAATGTTTTAGGCATGAGCTGCTTTGATTTATCTGAGATATTATAGAAGTGCGAAAAAAAGGATAAACAAAAAACGAAAAAACAAGCCACCTAGGCGGTTTGGGTTGGGTTTTAGGAAACCATTCAGGTTTTAATAGGTTGGATTACATTTTAGTGAACCTAACATAATATCTGCAGATTGGATGAATGAAGGAAGCCAAGAAGATCAAGAAAGATGTCAATTCAGTAAATAATGAAATGTAACTCCTGAAAACTATCCAAGTATACTACAAAAGGAAGAAATGAAACTCTTGTAACAAAAGGATGCAGTGTGGACAGTGTTCTCCTTTTCCCAGTATCTTAGTATTGATAGATAATTACCGGGCAATCCGAGCACATACATGCTTGTGATATTCAAAGACAAAGTAACTTGCAGAAACAAAGTTTCTTTATTAGTTGTTTTCCGTTAAAATACAAAGAGGTTGCCCTTTCAATCAAAATTGCGTTTTGGCCAAGCACAACCAAGAAAACAAATTAAAAAATTGAATTGAAAAACTTACATGTAAACATTAATGACAATACCAACTCCTTAGACACCACTAAACCACCTGCATAAGCATCTGATCAAAATTGTTCTAGCCATGCGACCAATAACTGGGTAATATCATTTCTCGCTCCCGATCTGGTTCTCTCCATGCAAAGAAATTACTTTGTGAGTAATGTAGAATATTAAGATCATGGCTCAAATGGATTGTGGTATTAAAGGATATTAAAATATGGTGGGTCGAGCAGATCAGTCAATAAGCAATTATCATATTGATAGAAATAGCTTTTTCCCTCAGGTTGTGTTCTAAAGTCAAGGGGTGAATAGAGCCTAGCATTTTGAGTCAGGGAAAGAAGTTTCAAGAGCAACTCAACAAACACTACATTTACAACAACAAATTCCACTCTTAATGATAACATTTGATGCCTTATTCATTCAAAATCAATCTCCCTACATTGATAACATTTGATGCCTTACACATTCAATATTTTTGTGGTAATGAATGTATAAGGCATCAAATCAACATGTTCAACTTGGTCAATTACTGCTATCAACAATGAGTACCCACCATTGTTATCTTTTTTATGGATAAACGAAAACCCATCTCACATTACCAAATCATGTCGCCTTTCTCCATCCTTATGCTCCATTTCCTTGGCTTAAAATTTTCTTTCATAATGTCGGTGCTTTTTAAAATTATTATCAGAAAGAAAGTTAGAAATAGTTAACAGCCCTCAATCCCCTTGCTGAAGATGGTTTCACAAGGTTAACAAGTACAGTTTCAAGGCTAAACACTTAAGTTGCGAACACTAAAAGCTGGATTTATTTATTGGCTTTGTTAGGAAATCAGTTGAGCTACTCTCGTGAGTAGGCCCCACGATACAAGGATCTTTGGATTGTCCCTTCATTATGTTTGCCAAAATCAAACTGATTTTTTAGCACCATTACAGGAAACCCAAAGCATTTTTCAGGGAGGCGATAACATTCTTTCCATGTATCAGTAACAGGAGATTGATAAGCAGTAATGTAACAAAAATCAAGAAACAAAACATAACAATATTGATTTACAAAAGAGAAGTGGCTTATTCCTACACGATGAAACAAAAATCAGTAACAAAACATAACAATATTAACCGGACGACGTCAAATTGAAAAAGACAAGAAACGAATCCTTACCTAAATCGAAGAGCGTGTTATGGGTTTGAGTTTAGATGGTGTCGCCGTCGTCGTGGCGCGACGGAGCTGGGTTTCTAGCCGTGAAACAAAGTTCCTGGAGAGTGGAGAGTGTGATTGCGTGATAGATTGTTTGGGTATGGAGTCTTTAGGCACTCGTGTGGGTGGTAAGTGAGAGAGAGAGAGAGATCTAATCAGTTGTAACATCTACTGAAAACTAGTACAATGCATGCAATTAACAATGGAAAATTGGGCCCAAAATGTTTCTTTTCATTACAATTCACATGTCTTTTATACACAAAGGTTACTGTTTACAAAAGTGCATTTCAAAAGACAAAATAGGGGAACAGTGTAGCTATTGCTCCTCGCGCGCCGACGCCCCTCCAACCGCATCATCACCTAGAACTGCATCCACAAAGGAAAATAACGGGGTGAGCACAAATAATGCTCGTAAGTAAAACTCTCTAACTGTGTTTCCCGTGTGTGACTCTTAATTCTTTCCCTGTTTCTAATCTGTTTCTATTTCTGTTTCTAATAACATCATGGCCTCATCTTACGGAGATACGGCGGATAGGCGTTCACACAAAGACCATCTCACTCTCTATGGCTATTGGGTGGAATTCACACAGTACCAGCCCGTTCTTAGTGACTACCGAGTGAGGATCACAAAGCACTAACTCGGTTCTTTCTAACTATCGGGTGGAGATCACCTAGCACCTACCCGTTCCTCATGAAATTTGGGTAACGATCACCAAGCATTTACCCGTCTCTAGTCACTATCGGGTGATGATCACAAAGCATCAACCCGCTTCTACTAGCCATTAGATGATGATCACAAAGCATCAACCTACATATCTCTTAATTAATCGGGTAGTGGTCACAAAGCATCTACCCATTTCTACTACTCATCGGGTGACGATCACAAAGCGTCGACCCATTTCTCTAAGGGCTATTCGGATGATGATCACAAAGCATCAATCCGATTCCCATAACGGTCGGGTGATGATCACAAAGCATCATCCCAACTATACTACTCTTCTAATTCACTCTATTGTAGCATTTTTCAATGCTCTCTACCCTTAGAGTAATTTTACCCACTAAGCTCTCTACTCATAGGGTAATTGTATAAACCATTTCCTTACACTTTCTTAGGTCACTTTTCAATGCACAATTAGTGCCTATGGATGGTTCATCACTACTAATGCACTTATGAAATGCCAACATGCAATGTTGCAAGAATTAAGGTTCATTTCTCATACTCAAACCTCTATTAGGCATTTCATCAAACAACTCATGTGCACTATGAAACTCTATCATAGCCATGAATCTAAAACTTTTCCTAACCATCCAAAATGGGGAAAAACCCCTTCACAAAGCCATAATAACCTGTCAAACAAAACACTTCCAAAAAAGGGTTCCATAATACCCCTTAAATTCCATCTCAACTACCTTGCCAAACCAACAACCCATTTCTCAAATTTGCAAGGTATAAACAATCACAAAGCATAGAAATCTCTACTTAATCCTTCATACATGCTATAATACATGCATATCACATACATACATCATTTCTATCAAAACCCTAATCAAGAAAATTCATAAATCTCAACTTGGGTTGGGTTTTACTTACTTGCTATGTAGAGACTTCACAAATCCTTCCTTTCACTTGCTTAGCTTGACTTTTCCTCTAATCTTAACCAAAAGAAGGAAAACCCTCAAATTTCAATATGGGTTAAAACTCCCAAATCACACAACTTAAGTAGAGATCCTTACCTTAGGAAGCCTTAGGTTACTTTTCCACCCCAAATCACTTCAAAACCCCTTGGAATACCTTGATCAAAAGAGAAGAGAAGTTGAGAGGAGTAAGGATGGGAAGTCACGTTTGAGAAGAAGAGAATGAGGGGTTTCTTTGATTCTAATTCCTTTTAATGAAATACATCCCAAAGCATTCCCATTTTGCCCTTATTCTTCTTTGGGAATTCCATCCATATCCTTTGATTCATTACAAACTCACCCCCTAACTCAACCTATTCTCCATGAAATATCCTTACAATTAACTCCCCACTTTTCCTGCTAATTAGGGGTAGAAAGGTCAAATTGCCCTTAAGGAAGAAAATATCTAAAACTCAATCAACAATTATTCGGGTTGTCACCGCGGCGAAGAAACTGCGTGCGCGGCGAAATCGTCAGCCAGCCTTCCCCGTGGCTTAACCTCTCTTCTTGCCCGAAGGCACTGACTGCACTGAAATTTCTTCGTTTTCAACCAATTTCTTTCAGGGGCAACCATTTAACACAACACTAAATCAAACAATAACACCAAAATCAACTCAAAATAAGAGCGAAAGAGGAAACAGTAACAACGTACCTCAAGCGGGGCGTTACATCAGTGGAGAGGTGTTGCAGTGGCAACTGGAGAAGTCTTGACTTTAGAGGAAAAATGTAGAAGAAGATGCGAACGGCGTGGAGAAGTGGAGACTGTTTTGCGTTTTAGGGTAAAATTAGTTTGGGGATTTTGTATAACTGGGTTTACTATCTTTTTTATTTTGTTTAATTCTAAGTTTCAAAAATTTTTGTACAAAATTGTTTACTTTTTTTTTTTTTATTTTACCCTAAAACCAGGATTGAGGTTTTGCTTTTCTTTAATTGTAAGGATCTAGGGACTTTTCAATTTGTTTACTTTTTAAATTTTAAGGAAAAATTGTTTACTTTTTTATTTTTATTTTTTTAAAATTGGAAATTCAATTATTTGTATTTTAAGAAAAAACTGGTTTTTACATTTTTCTAAACACCCCTACATTTGGGTGTTTGGGATACGCCTCATCAAAACTCATTGAAGTTAACAATCTCTGTTGAAATAGGCACAAAATAAGTGCCAGAGTCAGTAAACGAGTTCGTTGTCTACTGAACGAGAGTGGTAGAAACTAGAATTATTATTCCAATGGGGGAAGGAGGTCGACTATGAGGGTTTATACACATGAGTGAAATAACTGTTAAGCAAAAGTTTAAAGGAAAAAATGGTCATGTCAGATGAAAGAGAAGACAAAAATAAAATCAAACACCATTCTTTTATTGGTAACAATAAATGAATTTAAAGCACTCGTTACAATTATAATAGCCATTGTAATGTCAGATGAAAGAGAAGACAAAAATAAAATCACTCATTACAAAGTTAAAGCCATTCATTTAGGAACGTCACTAACAACAGATGCTTAAACAAATTAAAGCAAATGTTGTGAAAATACGGATTGAAAATCAAACAATAAAATTGAAATACCATTTGTAAAAGAATGAGCTTTGACATAAAAATTAAAATTGATTTTGGTTACTATTAGTATATATTATTTTTAATAAATAATATTTAGTAGCTAACATTTTGGTTGCAAAAAAATTCTATTAACAACTATAACTTTAGTTGCCAAAATAACATACCCAAAATTTCAATTTATTTTAAGCGGGAACATGAGGTGCTCAAAATTTACCATACATTTAGCAACTTAAATCTTAGTTGCCAAAAGAAGATAATTTGCAACTAACTAATTAGTTACGCAATGATAATTTTAGTCACAAATTAAAATAATATTTTTTTATTTCTTTGGAAAAGTTGGGGTAAAAAAAATTCATAAACTTTTAGCGACTAAATACATTTTAGTTGCTATACATGAGTTTTTGCAACTATTTGTAATATGCACAAAATAATTAGTTGCCAAATGTGCCTTGGGCCCTTTGTAATTATTGTCAGAAACTTGGATATTTCGGTAATTGTATTATTTTGTAACTAAAAAAATAGTTACAAATTAATTAATAAATATTTGCATCTAATTTAGCAACTATTAAGTAGTTGCAAATAATTGTTTTCTGTAACCATAATTTTAGTTGCGAAATCTTTTGTTATAGTTGTCAATTGTGTTCGCGCAAGAATTGGCAACCAAATAAATTAGTCGTTAATGTGATATTTTGGCAACAAATCAAATTAGTCGCAGAATATTAATTTTAGACGCCAAAGGCGAGAATAAATTGACCTTAGAATTTTACTCCCCTTTGGCCAACTAATTGGAATTTAGTTACTGAATGTGGGGTATCTGCAACTATTTTTGCCTAGTTGCAAAAAAATTGGTTGCCAAATGTACTTTTTCTTGTTGTGTGTCCTCACACATAAACAACACATGGCCAAATCGGCTTATTAACACATGACATGATTAGCCTCGTGTTTATACACCATATGAACCATATGCATTTATGCAGAATCCTACCGTGATATATCAGGTCTAAGGATTAATAATACACTAGTATGATCTTATGATGCATCATTGACTACATTTTAAATGTCCATGTGATTCATCATAAATGGCCATATTCGATAAACAGTTCACTAACCGCTTATCCATGCTAATGCCCTAGTGATATAACTTTTATAATCACCCACACTAATACCATCACATGATATTCTACGGAGGGATTCAGCATGCCTACTATGTAATATTATTGCCCAATTAATATTACCTATGTAGGGAATACTTTGATGATTTTGATCTTCTAAAGATTTGTATCATCCGAACATTTCACATGTAATACATATATATAAATGAATCAATAAGTCACATGTGAAATAAGAACACTTTCTTCTATTGATAAGATAAAAATGTATATACAAAATATATACATTAAATAATACCTTAGAATCAACGACACGATTGGTTCCTAAGGCATACACTAACAAAACTCCCACTTGCACTAGAGCCAATCGTTGTGGTATCTAATACCCATCTTCTCAAGATGATGATCTAATTGCTTCCGTGTCATCGCTTTAGTAAGTGGGTCAGCTATGTTATCCGCTGAAGGTGTTTTCTACACCAAAATTTCTCTAACTTCAACAAGCTCTCTCAAAATATGATATTTACGTTGAATATGTTTTGATTTTTGGTGTGCTCTTGGTTTGTTTGCTTGTGCAATAGCACCATTATTGTCACATAACAAGGTTATCGGATAACTCATATTCGGAACCACGTCAAGTTCAGCTACAAATTTGCGTATCCAGACACCTTCTTTTGCTGCTTCTGAAGAGGTAATATATTCAGCTTCTGTAGTGGAGTCGGTAGTGGTTGACTGCTTGGAACTTTTCCAACTAATTGATCCTCTATTACATGTAAAGATGAATCCGGATGTAGACTTTCTATCATCCACATCTGATTGAAAATCAGTCTGAGTATTCTGGATTTTCAATTCTGAACCTCCATAACTCAGTATTAAATCTTTAGTCCTTCTCAAGTACTTAAAGATTGTTTTAACTGCTGACCAGTGTTTCTCTCCTGGATTTGAATGATATCTTCTCGCAACACTTACAGCATAGGCTATATCAGGACTTCTACATAGCATTGCGTACATAAGACTACCTATGGCTGAAGCGTAGGGTATATTACGCATCTGCTATCACTCTTGATCAGTCTTAGGACTCATATCCTTAGAAAGAGGTAGTCCATGACTGCAAGGCAAAAAGCTTCTTTTGGAGTCTTGCTTATTGAACTTTTTCAACATTTTCTCTATATACATGCTTTGAGATAACCTATCAATCCTTTCACTCTATTTCTATAGATGCGAATTCCTAGGATATAATTTGCTTCTCCCAAATCTTTCATTGAGAAAGCCTTTGATAACCACATCTTAACTCCGATCATCATCCCAATATCATTTTCCATTAACAATATGTCATCTACATATAATATGAGGAAAATTGAGACATGATCTTTTACCCACTTATATACACACGGTTCATTCGGATTCTTTATGAAACCAAAAGTCTTGATCGCTTCATCAAACGGGATATTCTAGCTTCTGGAAGCTTGCTTCAATCCATAAATGGATCTATGTAATTTGCACACTTTATGTCTTTCAATACTGGATACAAAACCTTTAGGTTGTTGCATATATATGTTTTCCTCAACAAATCCATTGAGGAATGCGGTCTTGACATACATTTTCCAAATTTCATAATCACAGTGTGCTGTTATGGCTAGCACGATTCTGATGGATTCAAGCATTGCAACTGGTGAAAAAGTTTCCTCATAATCCAAGCTTCTGAGTATAACCTTTCGCTACCAGCCTAGCCTTATAGGTCTTTACCTTTCCATCTTTGCCAATCTTTCTCTTGAAGACCCATTTACAACCAATATGAACTATTCCTTCTAAAGGGCCAACAAGTGTCCAAACTTGATTAGCATGCATGGATTCTATTTCAAAATTCATTGCTTCTAGCCATCTTCAAGAATCGATATCTAATATCGCTTCTTCATAAGTTTTAGGATCATCTCCATGATCAACTTCTCCTACTGAAAAAGATTCAAAAACTTTTTCATGTAGAAAGCCATAATATCTCTCTGGAGGTCGAGATATTCTAGAAGATTTATGGGTTGGAACCGTTGTGTCATGCGTTAAAGGTTCTTGACCTGGTTCATCTCTCTGAGTATTATCGATTTGAGACTCTTCGGAATATTCCTTGAGTTCAATTTTTCTTCCTACACCTCCTTCTTCTAAGAATTCTTTTCAAGGAAATGTGCATTTCTACTAATTGAGATTCTTTGATCAGTAGGGAAGTAAAAATAATATCCTAAACTTTCTTTAAGATACCCTATAAACCAACCTTTTTTAGATCTTACGTCCAACTTATCTGTTTTCACAGTCTTGACATAAGCTAGACAACCCTAGACCTTTAAATAGTTAAGTGTAATACCCAAGATGTCAAAGGAGAACAAGATAGGAGCCTTGGATCTTCAATTTGAAGGGTTTAAGGATTAAGGTGTAAAAGAAGACAAAGGCAAAGGATTTGTTGGAGGAATGCTTTAAAAAGGTAAGGAAGAACCTCCCATGACTTTAGGGATTATGCTAGGGTTCGTAGATTTTTATGAAACCTTAAATTAAGGCTTCAAGGCATAGAATTAGTTGATGACAATTGTAGTTGAACTCATTTATTCTACGTATTGCCTTGAATTCATTATACATGAAGTTATTGCTATTTATGTTTTATGAGTTGTTATGTTTGATTGAAGAAAATGAAGTGTGGATGCTGATTTTGGCAAAACTTATAGTATTGGAGGCCACAGGTGTTGAATGGTTGCTCTTAGAAGCGTTGAGGTGTTGTTTGCATTAGCTTACAATGTTATAACAATAATGGATGATTATGGGAATGAGATTTTACACTTCCTTTAAGATGTTAAAGACTATTAAGGGGAGGTTTATTTGATCCATAAGTTGACCTATTGGTTAATTGTCAATAGGAATTGATGTGGCATAGTTAATATGAAAAATTCGGATTTAGTAAGCTTAGGGGTTATGTTAAACATGCTTCAGTATTTCGACCATAACTTGAGTTATAAAAATTGAAATGAGATGATTCTTAAAGCGTTTGAAATTTAAGACACAACCCTATAACTTTTATGTTTATGTCAAGTGCCAATTCGTTTGAGAAATGGATGAAAAATGGCCTGAAGTATAAACTTGTTATTAAAGTTTAAGATTTAACATTATCAATTCTTATGATTATTAATGTATTATTGTAATTATGCCATGTACTAATGTTTACCCATTATTTAGATGATCTTTGAAAGATATACGTGGTCATGATGTCAATGCATGATTAATGTTATGAAATGGCATGAAGATGCAATGTAATACATGTTTTAAGATGATGTATGTGAGCAAGAGGTAATGTAAATGGGTTGATAATCCATAGATGAATTAAAAGTATTAAGCTCACCAAAATATGTATTTACATGCCATAAGATGTTAGAGATGCATATAGACATGATGGGAAACGCGTAAGCATATCCTCGTATACCGGTTGAGGAAAGATGAATATATGCTTTAGATGTTAAATAACGCGTAAGCACGCCTCTCGATGATATGAGCTCTAGATGAATTTGAGGCTAGATGATATGAAGTGCTTAAGACGCTAAGAAAAGTCTGATCGGCTACATGTTAAATGCTTCATATGCATTTATTTGCACTACATGAGTTATGATGTTATTTACATCATGAGATGATTTATACTCATGTTAGATGATGTCTAGATGTTATATCATGACATGTAATGTGTGTGTACTATGTTTACATACTTATTTGTATGTGTATGCATTGATGTTTATATAGCCATGGGATAAAATGATGAAGGACATATGAAATAGAAAGGAAACCAAAAAAAAAAAGGGAAAGTATCCCTAGATGTAAAAGATAAGTGGTGTGTTAACAAATATGTTTAAATGAGGGGCAAATAGAACATTTAGAATGCAATGGATCATTCCTTACTGAGCGATTAGTGCTCACCCTTTCATTGTTGATTGCTTTGCAGGTAGACTAGAAGCGAAGGATGCTAGAGACAGTTGGGCTACACATGAGGGGAGATGATTTATTGTCATCTTGATGTTTTTATCTTGATGTAAATAATGTAAATGATAAATGTTTGTGAAACACCTTTGGAAGCTTCCACCCTATAAATATGTTTTGATTGTGTAATTTTCGGATAAATTCTTAAAGTTTCTGAATTATAAGTTTGGATCCTGCGTGAAATTTTATTTGCATGTTTTGGATATTATTATTATTATCCTTACACAGATTTTTTCTAAATACAACTCGTTCTCCAGACATGTATCCCTGGGATTCTCATTGAGGAATATTCAAAGGATACTTGACTGGAGGGGGGTTTTACATTAAGACTAGTTGGTTTGCCACACCATACTTCATATGGTGTTTTCTGGATTGAGATAGATGGTGCTCTATTTAAAATATGCACTGCAGTATGTAGGGCATACCCCTACAAGTAAATCAGCAAGTTCGTAAAAGTCATCACGATCGTACCATATCCAATAAAGTATGATTTCTCCTTTCAGATATACCATTGTGTTGTGGTGTAAATGGAGGAGTTAATTGTGATATAATTCCATTTTCTTTTAGGAAATCTCAAAATTCCGTACTTAAGTATTCACCTCTACGATCTAATTGTAGAATTTTAATACTCTTTCTAGTTCGTTTCTCTACTTTATTCTTGAATTCTTTGAACTTTTCAAAAGATTCTGATTTGTATTTCATTAAATACAAATACCCATACCTTGAATAATCATTAGTAAAGGTAATGAAGTAATGAAAACCTCCTCTAGCCATTTCATTAAATGGTCCACATACATCTGTATGTATTAATTCTAGCAATTCTTTGGCCCTTTCCCCTTTACCCTTAAAGGGTGACTTGGTCATTTTTCCTAGAAGACAAGATTCACAGGTCGGATAGGGTTCTGAACCCAATGAACTTAAAAGTCCACTTTCTCATAACTAGATTACTCTTCTGTCTCCTATATGCCCTAATCTATGATGCCAAAGTAATTTAGGATTAATTTCATTTCGAGTTTGTTTATTGGTTATGGAATTCATTATGCTATGGCCATTTAATTCTAGCACATACAAACCATTTGTATTGATAGCTTTGCCAACAAGTTTATTTCCAAAATAAACTAAACATTCATTTCTATTGAACTATACACTGTAACCATATTTACATAATACATAAACATAAATTATATTTCTATTGGCTTCAGCAAAATACAGGACATTGTACAAATACAAAAGGTTTCTTGATAGAAGCATCAAACTGCATTTTCCTATGGCTTCGGCAGCAACATTTGCTCTATTCGCCATTCTTAACATGACTTGATCTTTTGCCAGAGCATAACTATTCTGCAGATCCTGCAAACAAACACAAATGTGTGAAGTAGTTGGTGAATCTAATATCCAGGATGAATTATTTGAACTAACATTTAATTCAAATTCAATGACATATCATTGGGACATACCTGATCCAGTCTTCTCAATGAGAAGAGCTTTAGTCTTCTTAAGACTTTCTAGATGGAGAGGAGAATTCCTCTTCTAGTGCCCTTTTTCTCTGCACTAAAAGCATTGGCCCTTTTCTTTAGAATTATTGGCTTGAGGTGAAGCCTTTTTCTTAAACCCCTTTCCCTTGGGTTTTGTTCCCAATTTCTTTTGGAATTTCATTGGCTTTTTCTTCTTTGTCTTACTGGAAGAAACCATACTAAAAACCTCCTACCTATTTCCTTTTCTTTCTTGATCATAAAACTGTTGAATCTCATTCAACAAATCAGGAAGTTTTCTCTTAATCCTATTGAGATGATAGTTATTGGTGAAAGGTGTGAAACTTAAAGGTAGAGATTGGAGAACTAAATCCACTGTGAGGGTGTCTGGCATTTCAATTTTCATGGCATGTAATTGCCCTAGAATATTAATCATTTTCATGACATGTTCTTCTTAACTTCATTCCAAATAAAGTTGAACTTAATTCATATTGTCTTATCCTTAAATTTTCATGGTACAACTCTTGTAATGCAAGGTAAATTTCATTAGCACTTTTCATCTCTTCACACTTTCTTTGGAACTCGTCACTCATCGATGCCATCATATAAGAGCGAGCTTTAAGTTCATCTTCCTTCCATTTTTTATATTCATTATGCTCATCAGAAGGAGCATCAGAAGGAGGAGGTTCAGGCATGGGCGTTTCTAAAACGTAGGCAACGTTTTCTGAATTCAATATTATTGTCAGTCTCCTCAGCCAATCATTGAAATTATTACGGCCTACTAACTTGTTGTTCTCATCCAAGATTTTCAACAGTAGATTATTCATCTTTTATGGTTTAATATTTTATGAGAGATGCTGCAAGGAAATTAAAAATTATGAGTGTTTTGTCACATATGTCTTTTATTAAACTAATTTAATTAGCTCCCGCATTTTATTCAAATCCTATACTTCCCTGGATAAAGATTTGAAAATTTTGCTGGATTAAAATTTCTAGTGGGGAATCAAATTCTTATCAAATTTAATAAACCTCACATAATAGAAATCTTGGTCCATTAAATTCAATAAGTAGGAAACTATTTCCTTTTATATCACCATATAAGCTATGATTCATTTCCTTGCCTCTAGTTTCAAATACCTCACATAATAGAAATCTTGGTACCCTAGACTAGTTAAATCCGACCCATTATGCTTTCTTAAAATAGAATTCCTATTATACCCTCACATAACAGAAATCTTGGGTACAATGAAAATTTCTATCCAAGAACTAAGACAATCAATTCTATGTCATAAATTAGCATCCCTCACATAATAGAAATCTTGGGATCTCTAATTCTATGACAAAGAATTAATTGACTCATGGTGGAAGGCTTGGACTTAATATTTTATTTAGGGAAGATTTAAAGATTAGGTTTTGTTTTAGGTTTGTTTTAATATCTACCCTATACATATCCACCATATATATCAACTAAATATAAAACATAAACCCCAAACTACAAACCTAAAACTAAATATCATGCCATAAAATTAAGTTTCAACACTTTATATAAATATTAAAACTTAACTATAAACAATGACATAATTAATATGCATAAATCATACAAGCATATTACATGCTTAAATACGGCATCACATGTTATCAAACATAACGAATATGCATTGTATTGATATAACACATATATACCCCATCTATCAATTATATCTAATAAATTGCCCATTAATAATCATTAATAAAACTTTAGGGGATAATGTAACACTTACATTAAATAAGCAATTATACAACCAACATCTATATATTAACATCATGCTGAAGCAGACTGCTTCTTCTGACGCCACGTAGGATTGATATATGATCGCATGTAGGATGTTGTTAATTGGTCCACGTGTTTGTCGTTTGTTGGGCTTGCTCTAATAGTCATGGTTTCAATTACCAGTAATAATTTCTCAAAATAATATTTTAAAGATATTCACTAAATGTAACTATTTATCACAATCTCTTAACTATTGATATTCTACATATGTACATTTAATCTGAACATGATAATATTCATCAACCCTTCAGTTATCACAACAACTTAGTGGAAACTATGCACTAAATATGTTCAATAAATGAAACTATTTACGAGAAACAGTCTCTTGCTATTCTGCCTTTTCGCATTTTGTTGTTCCTAATATTTTAAAGATATTCACTACATCTAACTATTTATCACAATCTCTTAACTATTGATATTCTACATATATACATTTAATCTAAACATGATAATATTCATCAACCCTTTAGTTATCACATCAATTTAGTGGAAACTATGCACTAAATATGTTCAATAAATGTAACTATTTACGAGAAACAGGCTCTTGCTATTCTGCCTTTTCGCATTTTGTTGTTCCTATATAAACATAACAAAATACAATTTGAAATATCACATGTCTTTGGATTAATATCTTTGTAGGATAGTTATGACAGTTTCGAATATTTTGTTTAAAGATATTAATCAATTGCGAGATGATTGGATATTGATTGTCAGGGTTTCTAGATTGTGGGAATGTTTTAATTTCAGAAGGGACAACAAGCTGATTAGTCTTGATATGATTCTTATTGATGAAGAGGTATTATATATTTTTGTTAAATTATATAATTTTACCAACATTGAAATTGTGTAAGTTCGTTAACCTTTTTTACTTGTAATTATTTTATAGCATGATGTGATGCATGGGACTATACCAAAAAATAGAGTTGTAAAATTTAAGAACCAAATTCGTGAAGGCCATATATATCTAATTAAAAATGTGAAGGTCATACCATGTGCTGCTACTTACAAGCCTATTGAAGGTGCTTATCGTTTACAATTTCTCATGAATACTTCCATCGAGGAGATCAAGGAAGTAACAATTGCTATTCCAGAGTTTAAATTTCAATTTGCTAGTATCAATGATCTGCAAAATAAAAAAAATGACACACCTTTGTTATCAGGTAAACCTTTTATTACTATTCATGTTGTACATCTATATTATTTAATGTAATTCTAAATACAATAAATGGTTTACAGATGTTATAGGTATTTTGAATGGAGTAGGTGAGATCGAAAAAATCGTATCAACAAATAGTTATAAACGAGATATCATTTTGCAGATTGAATAGTAAGTTCTTTTCTGAATATCGTAATAATGTGGTACAATTTGATTATCTTACATCGATGTTATTTTCAGGGAGACATTTAGAGTTTCATTATGGGAAGAAATTTCAAAAAAAATTGATGAGAGCTTGCTAATGGGAGATGACAAATCAGTTGTCATAATTATCACATCAACAAACGTTAAAGAGTTTCAAGGTATTTTAGGCTTTTGATATTGGATAGAAATTTATGGTTTGATAATTCGTGATTTTAAATGTACAGGTAAGATATATCTTAATAGTACTTGGGGATCAAGAATCTATATCAATCTGGAAATTGACGAGGTCCATCTTTTGTAGAGAAAGTACGTGTTTTAGCAGCCTTTTCTACAAATATTTTAAGAAATAATTATACAATTTATGTCTCATTTGCTGTACGATTTGCAGTAATGAAAATATTCCTGTTGTTAAATTGCAAAAGAGAAAGCTAAATGAGATATCGGTTGAGGATGAGATGTTTCAAAATAGAGTATCTTTGAAATATATATCTTACCAGCCTTATGTGGTATAATTGGGATCGGATTACATAATATACAATAAAGGCAAAAATAATTGGAGTCAATGGCAGATTTGGTTGGTGTTACTTATCTTGCAGTAAGAAGAAAATTCCTGATATGAACAATAGCAATTTCTACTGTGTTAAATGCAACAAGGAGATAAAATTTCCACAAATGAGGTGAATCAGTTTTTTATTGAAAATTAAATAATTGTTGTAAGACAATGCATTATAACGTTAACATTTGATATTTATTAATGAATATTGTTTGTTATATCAGGTATAAAGTTGATATTGCAGTCACAGACGGCACTGATGAAGCGGCTTTTATAATGTTTGCTTCAATATGCCAGAAATTGGTTGGATTGTCATGTTCCCAGTTATTGAAAACCCAAGAAAACAATCATGAAAGAATTCTAGATGTTGTAAATGCTTTTTGTGGAAAGACTTTTGTTTTCAAAATTAAGTTGTCAGAACCTGATTTGAAACAAGGATATGACTTATACTGTATTAAAAAATTTTCCAGTCAATGATGAACTAGAAAATGATTACAAGCCACAGAGATTGAAGAGGTCAGTATATTTTATTTTTTATTTTAAGTAACACATTTTTAAAAATTCAAATGATAGCAATAGTTGCTTGACATTAACATGCTATTAATAGTTTATACAAAAATTACAGGCAGTTAAAGAGGAAGATGGAAAGGATTCATCAACAGTAGATGCGATTCAACATCAGGCTTTAACACCAAAAATTATTGACAAAACATCAACTACCAAATCATCTGTCGAAGAACAAGAACAATGCAGTACAATGCAATCTTCTAATTCAGGTACCTCAAACATAAGTAAAGAAAAGGGTGAAGGAACAGAACACCAAGAGCCAAAATACAGTGAACAGGCAGAAAATATTATTGATGAACCTTCAGTTGTTAGTAAGAGATATCAAAGCTCTAGAAGAAAAAATTGAGATTTTGAGAAAATTGTTGTTCTTTTCTTCTTTTTCTTGTGTTTTTAAATATTATCATGTAATATTTATTACTAACTAACACAAAGTAGATATTCGTATCTATTTTTAGCAACATGTTTTTTGGCAGAATACAAAATTTCAATTGTTAGTGCAACATAAATATTTACAAACAGTTTCAAAAATACAAAGCAATTAACAGGTTTTTCCTGCGAACTTTATATAAGTTAATGTTTCAAAGATTATTGACATCAGCAAAGATACTGTCTTCCAGCATGGCTTCTTCTAAAAAGTCTACACTGGCTTTTCGGAAACTCTATTTAAATGCTTCAGCACAATTAAAAGTTGGCTACCTCTCTTTCTTCAGATAAATCATGTAACAAATGGTTAATATATCCACATATATATAGGATTCAAAGCAACAAATCCTTTAAGTGATACAACGCATCTCATCAAATTCGCGAAATTCAACAATACACCTTATCAATATATTAATGCTCGTATTTATTCATGCATATTAATTATAATGAATATTATCTATGTATATCTGCCCTTTCACGTTATGTACCCCTCCACATTCAATTAGACAGAAACAATGAAAAATAACGTATAATCATAAAACGTTTATCATGAATGTGAAGAGTTTCTCTTGATCTAATTTAATAATAATAAAACAGTTAACATCTATAAAACATTGAATATATCTGTTAGTAATAATACAAAATAGTATAAACCAATAACATGCAAACACTTGCAGCAATTATAGCCTAAACCAATAACATGTTGACACTTGGTTTTTGGGTTTTGATAAACATGTCTGTCACAATATCAGCAGCTTGATCTCTCTGTCTTTCTGTTTTTGCAATAGCAGGTTGTAAGTCTGCGTTTTCATCCAGTAATTCTTTTTCCTGTTTCTTAAGGACATCAAGCTGTTCCTCGACTCTTGCACAAGATTTTCCAACAACTTTTACAATCTCCTGTTTGTCTTTTAATTCATTTACAGTTTCTTCAATTCTTTTTTGTAACAAAATTATGTCCCCAGTACACTTTTCCTTCTCAAGTTCTAGAATCCTCTGATTTCTTTCTAATCGTGCAATCACATTGGGTGAATCTAGCCATCGTTGCTTTATTTCTAAGAACCCTAAGAAACCATGTCAATAGAAATATTATATTGTAATTAGAAGACAAGTAAATAATTAGAAACCTATAAATAAAAAATGACGTAACAGACTTTACTCCATAACACTTTGAACTATTAATATCATTATGCTTTCAACATCAACTTTCAGAAACTAAAAAGTCTAAGAAACCCAGTGAACAGAGATATTATACGATGCGTACAAAACAAGTAAATAATCAAAAGCCTGTAAATAACAATAGTATAACAGACTCTATCCCCATAAACACTTTGATACTGTCATACAGTATTAAATGTATATACTAAACAATATAATAACCAGGAATTGCACTATAAAATGGACAACTATATTGACTAATTATAGCAATAACGGAATTAATTTCAAACAAAAATAACCTAACAAACTGCACCCCATAAACACTTTAAACTGTTTATATTATAATGCTTTCAACTTCAACCTTTCAGTTACCATGAGTAACCATTCAAAATAATAATTTAATTGTATTGATTAAATCATGACATAACAAACTATTAAATGCATATTTTTGTGCTCACAATTTAATGGTCATAAATTTTTCTGTTTTTTAATTCAAACATGAGAGGAATACAAATGAATATGCCATTCATTGAGGGTCAACTTGGGAAAATGAGGCAATTTTAGATTGACTTTCCAAAGTGAATTAGTTGGGTGGACAAGAAAGCAAGGAAGAAGGGGTAAAGATATACTAATATTAGTAATGATTAACTGAATGTGAAAGGGTACATATATATTAATATTAAAATTAATTAATAATAATAATTAATATGCATGATTATATGTTTTGTTTGATGAATTTAGTCTGATTCATTGTTTATATCTATATAATTCTGAAGCACTTGATATTTGATTGCCACATAGGATCTCAAAAGCTCTATAATTGCTACAAGTGTCTGCATGTTATTGGTTTAAGCTATTTGGTATTATTAATAACTGATATCTATATAACAAGATACATTCAATGTATCTTCACATTCACATTAAATGTTTTATGATTATATGTTTTATAATTAAAATTTAGTTTTATGATTATACGTTTTCTTCAATGAATTTAGTTTAATTCATTGTTTTTGTTTAATTGAATGTGAAGGCTAGGGGTAAAGATATATTAATATTTGTAATAATTAACTGAATGTGAAGGCGTACAGATATATTAATATTAAAATTAATTAATAATAATAATTCATATGCATGATTATATGTTTTGTTTGATGAATTTAGTTTGATTCATTGTTTTTGTTTAATTGAATGTGAAGGGATAAAGATATATTAATATTAATAATAATTAATTGAATGTGAAAGGGTACAGAAATATTAATATTAATTAATATTCATGAATGAATGTGAATATTAATGGATTGATAAGGTATTATTTTGAATTTCATGAATGTCAAAAGATACGTTGTATTAGTTAAATGACTCGTTACTTTGAATCATTTATATATGTTGATATATTAACTGTTTGTTACATGATTTATCTGAATTGTACCAAGTATTTTAATTTTAATTTCAATGCTAATGTTAATATTTACTTGATATATATGAATGTGAAGTGACATATTTATTACCATTCATGGATTCGAAGAGGTAGTTTGTATTAAAAGCATAATTCATTAAATTGAAACTATGTATATGTCTATTATGTACTGATTTTTTGTACGGTTTATCACAACAAATAGAGGTGTTTATGCTGAATTTATATAGTTATATAATTTCTCCTGGATCATAATATTTGTTCACGTTGCTTAAAATTACGTGGTGTCAAAGTTATTGTATTAGTTTGTCTATTTACAATAACTATAATTGTAAGTTTTCTTAATGTCTAAATGCAGTTGAAATTTTTTTTTTCTCGGTGCTTTTATGCAACCAGGCTAAATTTAGTAACCCATTATTTTCTTTGAGTATAAACTCAAACTTCTTGCGAAAGAGTTTTTCAAATAGAAAATTTTTAAGTTTTTAGTGAACTTTTGCGTAGAACTTAAGTTTGGATTAAAACATATGTGGATGTTTGACAAATTCTTGGATATTCATATTCATATTTGGCTAATTTGACTAACCTCTTGACTTGAGGACGAATTAAGCTCCAGCATCAAGCTCTTTGGAGAATCAATGATGCCTGTTTCATTATCAGTTTTTGATATATTCATGGAGCTTGGAACTACAGTTCCCATCTTTCTCTCTGTGCTTGACTAAGAGTTGTTCCACCTACAACAACAACCTATACACCACCTGTTGAGCAATCGAAAGTGGTCATTCCAAGTGTAGCCAGCCATTGCCCCACTCACAGGTACTTACTTTAAACCATTGTTTGTTTATGAAATTTCATATTATTACTGATTTATTTCTGAACGTAAATTGATTCAGTTTTGATTCTTTTATTATGCAGCCAACCTTTGGCAGTGATGTTCACAGCGAGCATTGATGGGGGTGACATTCGGAATAATTTAATGAACACTTCTTTTTTGGCGTAGACACAATATGAACCATTTAATATATATATATATATATATATATATATATATATATATATATATATATATATATATATATATATATATATATATATTTATTTTGTTTTTCTGTGTCTTATAAACAATGTTATATTGCAAAGTGTTTATCAATGAAGCATATTTTATTATCAAAAAGTTGTAAGCTTACATTCTTAGATAGGTTATACATGTTTTTGTTGTGGACTCTGTAGCCAGTAATAGTTTGTGTTTTGTGGCGAATAAAGTTTGTGTTGGATGATGAAGGATGACAAGTTTTATTTTATTTTATTTTTGCTCATTTCATGGAGCTGGGCAGCCTCTTAAAATGGTGAAAGATTAACTATTGGACCTCAAAGCAATGGTTATATTCCATGCAGGAACTACTAATTTTAAGAAGGGCAAAATTGTCATTTCAATTATATTATTATGTACCAAATTGTTGTAAGAAAAATGTTGCAACTCTTCTTTTGCTTTGAAAAGGGAATATATTCCTATCACTAAAATGTTCCAGTATTATTTCGTTCTTCAATTAATTAATTAATTTGTGTCAAAACCACTTTCATAAGTTGCGGGACTTTCAACTTCTATGTATTGAATTCAATTAATTCAATTCCTGCTGAATTACAAACCGGCCATTTCAATCTTCCATCACTTGCATTTTATCAAATTAAAAGAGGAATGTGAAAGATCTGTACTGCATACATTAATTGAATGCATGTGAATCATTTCTATTTTATCAACACCAATAAGCAGTAAACATAGGGACCAATTAACAACATCCTAAATGACAATCATATAACGATTCTCAACAATCTTTAAACATAAAAAGCCGATTAAAAGAAAAAAAAGAACAATAACAAAATGTTCTATTATAATCAATATTTGACATATTTTTTTGTGAAACAATAATCATTTATAATTTCTTAAAATATAAAAATTCGATAATAAAATAAAAACAATATAATAAATAATCCCGCGCAACGCGCGAGCGTGCCATCTAGTTTGATAATAAAAAGTTGGTAGAGTAAATTTATGCTTATCTTATCACATGGAATATCAATATACATTAATGATTAATTCAATTCATCTTATCAATGACATAATGAACAATTAAATTGTGTTCACACTACCTTTCCATGTATTTGGCACAAAGACAATTTTACCCTTAACTCTTTAAGGCAAATTATCTTAATACCCTTTAATGTTCATTAAATCACATATTTAACAAACAAAATATAGTATGACAAATTACGCCAAAGATGTAACAACTACTTTCTTTCTACCAGATTCGTAATATCGATTAATAAAAAGATAGCATATTTATCAAAACAAGTTGGGCCCAAAAAAAATTTCTTTACTTAGTAATCACATTCGTTACAAAACAAAAACATCATATGTACAAGGACTTTCAAAACAAAACGAAACAAGGGACAGTGCAGCCAAATCTCCACGCTTGCCGACGTCCATCCGACCAAGTCCTCACCTATTTCCTGTACAACAAAGAAAACAACGGAGTGAGCACAAAGATGCTCAGTAAGTAAAACAGGCTCTTACGCTATCGTCCCCGTGCATTACTCATCCATTCTCTTTGTATTTTTATCAAATTTCTAATTCAAATTCTAGTTTTTCTTTCTTTTCTTTTCTTTCTATTCTTTTTTTTTTTTTTCTCAATCTCATACCGCCTTTCTCATGGCGGAAACCGCTTCTCTCTCTCATAGCGGTTTACGTGTATTCCGCTCTCTCATGGCGGAGTCCGTCTTTCTCATAACGGATCACATGCATTCCGCTCTCTCATGGCGGAGATCGCTCCTTATCATAGCGATTTACACACGTTCCGCTCTCTCATGGCGGAGACCGTTCTTTCTCATAACGGTTTACATGAGGGTAACTCTATACTCACGAGTTCCCCATCGCACAATCTAGTTTCTTTTCTTTTCTATAGCACTTAAGAATCCTTTTATCTTCTAGTACTAGTTCTTTCTTTCTCTTTACTCTAAGAGAATTTTGTTCTTTTCTTTATCTCTATTCATAGAGAGTTTCTTTCTCATTTCTCATATTTCTTTCTTATGTCATTACTCAATTAAACATATGCATATGGATGACTCATGCCTAAAATCTTCCTTATATGCATTCATGACATGCAAATATGCTACATTGCATAAGGTAAGGTTCTCTAATTCTACTTATGCTTCCTTTAGGCATTTCATCAAACAATATGTGTGCACTATGAAACTCTATCATAGCCATGATTCTAAAACTTTTCTTAACCATCCAAAATGGGGAAAAACCCCTTCACAAAGCCATAAAACCTGCCATAGAAAACACTTCCAAAAAGGGGATCCATAATACCCTTTAAATTCCATCTCAACTACCTTGCCAAACCAACAACCCATTTCTCAAATTTGCAAGGTATTAACACTCACAAAGCATAGAAATCTCTATTTAATCCTTCATACATGCTATATTACATGTACATCACATACATACATCATTTCTATCAAACCCTAATCAAGAAAATTCATAAATCTCAACTTGGGTTGGGTTTTACTTACTTGCTATGTAGAGACTTCACAAATCCTTCCTTTCTCTTGCTTAGCTTGACTTTTCCTCTAATCTTAACCAAAAGAAGGAAAACCCTCAAATTTCAATATGGGTTAAAACTCCCAAATCACACAACTTAAGTAGAGATCCTTACCTTAGGAAGCCTTAGGTTACTTTTCCACCCCAAATCACTTCAAAACCCCCTTGGAATACCTTGATCAAAAGAGAAGAGAAGTTGAGAGGAGTAAGGATGGGAAGTCACGTTTGAGAAGAAGAGAATGAGGGGTTTCTTTGATTCTAATTCCTTTTAATGAAATATAAACACACTCATTCCCATTTTGCCCTTATTCTTCTTTGGGAATTCCATCCATATCCTTTGATTCATTACAAACTCACCCCTAACTCAACCTATTCTCCATGAAATATCCTTACAATTAACTCCCCACTTTTCCTGCTAATGAGGGGTAGAAAGGTCAAATTGTCCTTAAGGAAGAAAATATCTAAAACTCAATCAACATTTTATTCGGGTTGTCGCCGCGGCGAAGAAACTTCTGTCGCCGCGGCGAAACTGTCCAGCAGCTTCCCCCGTGGCTTCAACCTCTCTTCGCCGCGGCGAAGATTCTTCTTCGCCCCGGCGAAGCACGGCAGACTGAAATTCTTCTGTTTTCAACCAATTTTCAGGGCAAACATTCAACACAACACTCAATCAAACAATCATAACAAAAACCAACTCGATTAAGGGCAAAAGAGGAAACGATAACAACGTACCTCAAGCGGGGCGTTACAATTCTCCCCTCCTTAAAAGAATTTCGTCCCCGAAATTCAGACAAACAACTCCGGGTAACGGCTTTGCATGTCTTGCTCTGTCTCCCAAGTAGCTTCTTCGACCTTATGGTTTCTCCAAAGGACTTTCACTAAAGGAATACTCTTATTCCGGAGCTCTTTTAACCTTCCGGTCCCAAGATCCGACCTGACGCTCTTCGTACACAAGATTCCCTTCCACAATTACATTCTCTGTATTCAACACATGGGAGGGATCACTTACATATTTTCGTAACATCGAGATATGGAAAACATCATGCACTTTGTCCATGCTAGGTGGTAGTGCCAATCAGTAGGCTACCTTCCCCACTCGTTGCAACACTTCAAATGGACCAACAAATCTCGGGTGCTAGCTTCCCTTTATTTCCAAACCGCATTACCCGCTTTAAAGGGGAAACTTTCAAGAAAACTTTATCACCCACCTTGAATTCAACTTCCTTTCTTCAAATCGGCATAACTTTTTTGTCTATCTTGGGCTTGTTGCATTCGCTTCTAATAAGCTTCACATCTTCAATCAATTTAGTCATCTCCGCCCAATGGCTAATTTCACTCATCCTTCTCACCTATCTCATCCCAATGTAGTGGAGACCTACATCGTCTACCATACAAGGCCTCATACGGTGCCATCTTAATCGTCATTGATAAGCGTTATTGTAAGCAAACTCCACTAAGGGCAGATCTCATGCCAGGGATACTCTATAATCCATACAAGAAACTCGCAACATATCCTCAAGCACTTGATTTGTTCTTCTGTTTGTCCATCCGTTTGAGGATGGTAAGCGGTGCTAAAAGCCAATCTAGTACCCGATTCCTCTGTAAGCTCGGCCGAAAGCGGAGACAAATCTAGAATCTCTGCGAGATTATCGTCTTGGGTACCCCATGAAGTTTCACTATCTCTGCGATATAAATGCGGGCTAGGCGATCACGAAGTAGTGCTTTCTTTCTTTGGAAGGAAATGGGCTGATTTTGTCAATCTATCCACAATAACCCAAATGGCATTAAAACCTCTCGAACTCTAGGGAGACCTACAATAAAATCCATTGAGATACTCTCCCATTTCCCACGGGGAATACTAAGTGGTTGAAGCAATCCTGATGGCCGTTGATGTTCTGCTTTTACTTGTTGACAAACCAGGCATTTAGCTACAAACTCCGCAATATCATTCTTCATACCTGGCCACCAGTAGCCTTTCTTTAGATCTTGATACATCTTGGTTGCTCCCCTGGATGAGCAAAGTAGGGTGTGTCATGAGCTTCCATAAGAATTCTCCTCCTCAACTCCTTATCCTGAGGGATGCATAACCGATCCTTAAAACGGAGGACACCCTCTGCCAGGTGGAACTCTGGTCTCTCATTCTTATGCACTCTTTGCGATAACTCCTGACACCACTTATCAACCATTTGCTTTTCTCTAATTTCGTCCAATAGGGTGGACTGAATTTCTAACCTGGCAACCCCTCCTTGAACCACTTCAATTTGTTCTTTACACAACTCATCTATTAGCTCTCTCTGACTAGTGAGTCGGGATAAATGAGCCTTTCTACTCAACGCATCGGCTACGACATTAGCTTTCCCCGGCTGATATTTAATCTCACATTCATAGTCTTTAACTAGCTCCGACCCTCCTCCTCGCCTCATATTCACTCCTCCTTCGAGTAAAGAAATATTTCAAGCTCTTATGGTCGGTGTAGATATGACTCTTCGCACCATACAGATAATGCCTCCAGATTTTCAAAGCAAAGACTACTGCTGCCAACTCTAAATCATGCGTAGGGTATCTTGTCTCGTACTCTTTCAATTGGCGAAGCATAAGCTATCACCCTACCTAAGCGCATCAATACACAGGTCCTTGCGGTGAGGCATCGTAAAAATATCATAATCTACCCCTCCCCGAGGCAACACTAACACGGGAGTTGATGTCAACTTTTTCTTTAACTCGTGAAAACTCCTTTCACAAGCCGTTGACCATATAAAAGGAATTCTCGCTTGGTAAGAGTCGCCAATGGCTTAGCCAACTGGGCAAACCTCACTACGAATCGCCGAGTAACCTCGCTAGCCCCAAGAAACTTCTCACTTCTTTTACCGATTTCGGCCTTTGCCACTCAAGGATTGCCTCTACCTTACTAGGGTCCACCTGAAATCCCTTCACCGTAAACAAGATGGCCTAGAAACAATACTTGATTCAACCGAATTCACACTTGGAAAACTTAGCATACAACTTCTTTTCTCTCAATCGTTGTAGTGCAAGTCTTAAATGCTCCTCATGCTCTTCTCTCGACCTAGAGTAAACTAGAATATCATCAATGAAAACCACAATGAATTGATCCAAGTAATCATGAAAGACCCGGTTCATCAAGCCCATAAACACTGATGGGGCGTTCGTCAACCCAAAAGGCATCACTACAAACTCATAATGCCCATACCTTGTACGAAGGCGTCCTTGGCTATATCTTGCTCAACCACTCACTTGATGGTACCCTGACCTTAAATCAATTTTCGAGAACACTGCCGCTCCCTTTAATTGATCAAATAAATCATCTATCCGAGGTAGTGGGTATTTATTCTTCATTGTCACCTTATTCAGCTCTCGTAGTCTATACACATCCGTAACGATCCATCTTTCTTCTTCACAAAAAGAATTGGAGCTCCCCAGGGGGAATGACTTGGTCGGATAAAACCTTTATCTAAAAGCTCTTGGAGTTGCTTCTTCAATTCTTGAAGCTCGGCTGGGGCCATTCGATAAGGGGCTCTTGATATTGGTGCTGTCCCATGTGCTAGTTCAATACTAAACTCAACCTCTCTCTCTGGAAGTAGACCTGGTAACTCTTCGGGAAATACATCCAGAAACTCTCGAACTATAGGCACTTTCTGAATTTCTGGCTGAGAAACATCACCACTCTGCACTACATGTGCAATGTATCCCTGAACAGCCCTTTCTCAGCATCTTCCTAGCTTTCAAGCTACTGATCAACATACTTAATTGATGGCCCTCCCCACCGAAGCTAAACTTATCTCCACTATCAAGATTAAACCTTGCTTTCTTCTTCCGACACAATTTCTACTCTATACTTCCCCTGAAAATCCATCCCCAATATCACATCAAAATCAGGCATGTCAAACACTATTAGATCGACTATCAGTTCTCTTCCATGAATCATTACAGACTCTCCCGGGAGCATCTCACGGGTCAAAACACTAATCCCATCCGGGTAACTCTATCCTAATGGGTTGATCTACCACTACAGGCTTCAGACCCAATCTTTCTATCATCCCATGAGACATAAAGGAATGTGTGGCTCCAGAATCTATTAAAGCATAAAGAGGAACTGTATGAAAGAATAACCGACAGCATTGGCGATGGATCTGCCTCTCGCCACCTCGTGCCCACGGTAAACACCTCGGCATTCGTGCCTCTAGGGCTGTCTTTGCTAGTGGAGGGGGAGCTTTACAATCTCTCATTAGGTGCCCCTGGCCGACGATACATCTATAGCATATTCGGACCGAACTCTTTTAGACACTCCCCGAATGATTTTTCCCACACTTAGGGCACGGAGTGACTCCACCTATTCTAGGCCGTTTACTCGCCAATTGCCCTGCTTTTCTTTGGAATCTTCTTCTTGTTTCTCATGTCTCTACCTCTTCCGATCTCCACTCTTTCTTTCTGCGGAGTAGGGGGCGGTTCATTCTGTACTATCATGGATGACCCTTCTAAACTCATCTTGTTCACATAAATTTCGGCCCTCAAAGCCCGATCTAATGCCTCCATATAGGTATGCGGGGGCTCTGCTCCTATCATAACATCGCGGGCTATTTTTGACCTCAACCCGAGGACAAATTTCTCTCTTCTCAATTCAGGTGTACTCACTATCCCAGGTGCAAACCTCGCGAGAGAGTTAAACCGAACTGAATACTCCTTCACTGTGCTCATTCCTTGCCTCAATTAATAAACTCTTGTATTTTCTCATGGACCCGGTCAACCGCTTCGATACTCGGCCTCAAACACTCTTCTAAAATCTCCCCAAGTCATGGTTGCCGTGTCGTGAGTCTCTTCCATCAATTCCCACCAAATTCGGGCATCGGCCCGAAATAAAAACTGGCATAGCTAATCCTCTCTCTATCATTCATGGGAAACAGGGCCACTGTCCGCTCAACAGACTTAAACCACTCTTCAGCTTCTAACGGGTCTCTAGTACCCCGACCTCGGTGACCGATGCCCGACTTGCAAGCCCCTCCCCGAATCGGATCCACTCGATTCTCAGATATCGAGGTACCGACCCTTCCCTTCGGCTCTTGCCTTACGGGTGGTACACTTCTGAGGGTCTCATTTCTCTCCAGACAACTCTCCCCCGACTTTCTCGCTAACACCTCGATAATGGTTCGAATCATTGTCGATCGAAGCGAGGGAGTTTGTTCCGCGGGTTAGGAGGGTTCTCCCTCATTCATCACACCCTTACCCTTCTTTCTATTACTACGTCTCATCTACAAAATAACCATTTTCACATCAACTTCAAATAATTCATTAATAGGAAAAGGATTTAACTTACAGTGGTCGGATAAGACCCGTCGTAGCGGCGAGAATGACTCACTGTCCCATCCCAAAACCATTGCTCTGATACCAAAAATGTAACAACTACTTTCTTTCTACCAGATTCGTAATATCGATTAATAAAAAGATAGCATATTTATCAAAACAAGTTGGGCCCAAAAAAAATTTCTTTACTTAGTAATCACATTCGTTACAAAACAAAACATCATATGTACAAGGACTTTCAAAACAAAAACGAAACAAGGGACATGCAGCCAAATCTCCACGCTTGCCGACGTCCATCCGACCAAGTCCTCACCTATTTCCTGTACAACAAAGAAAACAACGGAGTGAGCACAAAGATGCTCAGTAAGTAAAACAGGCTCTTACGCTATCGTCCCCGTGCATTACTCATCCATTCTCTTTGTATTTTTATCAAATTTCTAATTCAAATTCTAGTTTTTCTTTCTTTTCTTTTCTTTCTATTCTTTTTTTTTTTTTTTCTCAATCTCATACCGCCTTTCTCATGGCGGAAACCGCTCTCTCTCTCATAGCGGTTTACGTGTATTCCGCTCTCTCATGGCGGAGTCCGTCTTTCTCATAACGGATCACATGCATTCCGCTCTCTCATGGCGGAGATCGCTCCTTATCATAGCGATTTACACGCGTTCCGCTCTCTCATGGCGGAGACCGTTCTTTCTCATAACGGTTTACATGAGGGTAACTCTATACTCACGAGTTCCCCATTGCACAATCTAGTTTCTTTTCTTTTCTATAGCACTTAAGAATCCTTTTATCTTCTAGTGCTAGTTCTTTCTTTCTCTTTACTCTAAGAGAATTTTGTTCTTTTCTTTATCTCTATTCATAGAGAGTTTCTTTCTCATTTCTCATATTTCTTTCTTATGTCATTACTCAATTAAACATATGCATATGGATGACTCATGCCTAAAATCTTCCTTATATGCATTCATGACATGCAAATATGCTACATTGCATAAGGTAAGGTTCTCTAATTCTACTTATGCTTCCTTTAGGCATTTCATCAAACAATATGTGTGCACTATGAAACTCTATCATAGCCATGATTCTAAAACTTTTCTTAACCATCCAAAATGGGGAAAAACCCCTTCACAAAGCCATAAAACCTGCCATAGAAAAACACTTCCAAAAAGGGGATCCATAATACCCTTTAAATTCCATCTCAACTACCTTGCCAAACCAACAACCCATTTCTCAAATTTGCAAGGTATTAACACTCACAAAGCATAGAAATCTCTATTTAATCCTTCATACATGCTATATTACATGTACATCACATACATACATCATTTCTATCAAACCCTAATCAAGAAAATTCATAAATCTCAACTTGGGTTGGGTTTTACTTACTTGCTATGTAGAGACTTCACAAATCCTTCCTTTCTCTTGCTTAGCTTGACTTTTCCTCTAATCTTAACCAAAAGAAGGAAAACCCTCAAATTTCAATATGGGTTAAAACTCCCAAATCACACAACTTAAGTAGAGATCCTTACCTTAGGAAGCCTTAGGTTACTTTTCCACCCCAAATCACTTCAAAACCCCTTGGAATACCTTGATCAAAAGAGAAGAGAAGTTGAGAGGAGTAAGGATGGGAAGTCACGTTTGAGAAGAAGAGAATGAGGGGTTTCTTTGATTCTAATTCCTTTTAATGAAATATAAACACACTCATTCCCATTTTGCCCTTATTCTTCTTTGGGAATTCCATCCATATCCTTTGATTCATTACAAACTCACCCCTAACTCAACCTATTCTCCATGAAATATCCTTACAATTAACTCCCCACTTTTCCTGCTAATGAGGGGTAGAAAGGTCAAATTGTCCTTAAGGAAGAAAATATCTAAAACTCAATCAACATTTTATTCGGGTTGTCGCCACGGCGAAGAAACTTCTGTCGCCGCGGCGAAACTGTCCAGCAGCTTCCCCGTGGCTTCAACCTCTCTTCGCCGCGGCGAAGATTCTTCGCCCCGGCGAAGCACGGCAGACTGAAATTCTTCTGTTTTCAACCAATTTTCAGGGCAAACATTCAACACAACACTCAATCAAACAATCATAACAAAAACCAACTCGATTAAGGGCAAAAGAGGAAACGATAACAACGTACCTCAAGCGGGGCGTTACAAAAGAAGATCAAACAACCCTTTTGCACCTAATTAAAAAATCATGCAATAATTTCTCACATGAACAAAATTCATCTCCATGCATCCATGAACATTTTAATCACTATTAAAACATTACAACTTTTAAATTGTCTAAACAAGTATGCTAATTAATCAGCAATTAATTTACAAACTTGTCATGGGAAAATTTCACATAATCAAAATTATGTGAACAACATCAATTTTCATCAAAATTGACATATTAGCATCCATACAATGTCCTAATCACCAAGAATCATATTTTCAAGCCGTAAATATTGAACAAGCAACATTTTAACCCAAAACTCATTTGGGCAACTTCAATCAAACACTAAAATTTCAAATAAATCTTAATGTTTGTGCGATAACCATCATGTTTTTCAAACAAAAATCGTAAGAACATAAAGTGCAATTAAAAAATTAAGCCATGGTCGAATTTTGCAAGTTAACCAATATGATCAAAAAACAAATTTTTATGGCATATAAAGGATACACATGCATGGATCTACAACTCTAACAAAGCAAGTTAACATGCATTATAAACATATATACATAATGTAAAATCCGAAAATTCTAATTTTAATTAATATAAATATATACACAAAATAACTAATAGTGCAAGGTAGTCTTTGTAACAACTGCTGAAAACTAGTACAATGCATGCATAATAACAATAGAAAATTGGGCCCAAAGTTTTCTTTTCATTTCAATTCATATGTCTTTTATACACAAAGAGTACTGTTTACAAAAATTCATTTTAAAAGACAAAACAGGGGAAACAGTGTAGCTATTGCTCCTCGCTTGCCGACGCCCCTTCGACTGCATCAACACCTAGATCCTGCATCCACAAAGGAAAATAACGGGGTGAGCACAAAATAATGCCCAGTAAGTAAAACCCTCTATCTGTCTGTCCCCGTATGTATAACTCTTAATTCTTTCCTTATACTATTTCTGTTTCTATTGCTGTTTCTATTAAATACCATGGCCTCATCTTACTGGAGGTATGGCCGGATGGCGTTCACACAGCACCATCTCACTCTCCATGACTATCGGGTGGAATTCACACAGTACCAACCCGTTCTTAGTGACTACCGAGTGGGGATCACAAAGCACCTACTCGGTTATCTCCTAACTATCGGGTGGAGACCACTTAGCACCTACCCGTTTCTCATGACTTTTAGGTAACGATCACCAAGCATTAACCTGTCTCTAGTCACTGTCGGGTGATGATCACAGAGCATCACCCCACTACTACTAAATGTTGGATGATGATCACAAAGCATCAACCCACTTATCTAACAACTAACCGGGTAGTGGTCACAAAGCATCTACCAATTTCTACTACTCATCGGGTGACGATCACAAAGCATCGACCCGTCTCTAAGGGCTATTCGGGTTGTGATCACAAAGCATCAACCCAATTCCCATAACTATCGGGTGATGATCACAAAGCATCAACCCATCTATTCTACTCTTCTAATTTACTCTATTCTAGCATTTGTCATTCTCTCTACTCTTAGAGTAGTTGCATGCATCCACCAAGCTCTCTCTACTCATAGGGTAATTGCATACACAAGTTTCCTACACTTTCTTAGGTCACTTTTCAATGCACAATTAGTGCCTATGGATGGTTTATCTCCACTAATGCACTTATGAAATGCCAACATGCAAAGTTGCAAGAATTAAGGTTCACTACTCATACTCAAACCTCTATTAGGCATTTCATCAAACAACTCATGTGCACTATAAAACTCTACTATAGCAATGAGTCTAAATCTTTTTCTAGCCACCCAAAAATGGGGAGAAACCCCTTCACATAGCCACAAAACCTGTCAAAGAAAGCACTTCCAAAAAGGGATTCACAATACTCCTTCAATTCCATTTCAAACTACCTTTCCAACCCAACATCTCATTTCTCATATTTGCAAGGTCTAAACATTCACAAAGCATAGAAATCTCTATTTAAACCTCCATACATGGCATATCACATGTATATCACATACATACATCATTTCTACCAAAACCCTAATCAAGAAAATTCTTAAATCTCAACTTGGGTTGGGGTTTACTTACCTTGTTATGGAGAGACTTCACTAACTCTTCCTTTCCCTTGTTTTGCTTGACTTTTCCTCTGCTCTTAACCAAAAGAACAAAAACCCTCAAACTTCAAAATAACTTAAAACTCATAAATCACACAACTTAAATAGAAATCCTTACCTTAGAAAGCCTTAGGTTGCTTTTCTACCCCAAATCACTTCAAAAATCCCTTGGAATTCCTTGATCAAAAGAAAAGAGAAGTTGAGAGGGAACAAGAGAAGAAAGTGGTGTTGAAGAAGAAGAATGAGGGGTTTGCTTACTCTTAATTCTTTTTAATGAAATTTATACCCAAGCATTCCCATTTTGCCCTTACTCTTCTTTGGGAATTTCATCTATATCCTTTGATTCATTACAAACTCACCCCCATATCAACATATTCTCCATGAAAAATCCTTACAATTTACTCCCCACTTTTTCTGCTAATTAGGGGTAGAATGGTCAAATTGCCCTTAGGGAAGAAAATATCTAAAACTTAACAAACATTTAATCGGCTGTCATGCGGCGGCGTCCTGCCCAAAGAGCCTTCCCCATGGCTTCACCACCTCTTCGCCGCGGCCGAATTCTTCTTCGCCCGTGAAGCATGGCAGATCGAACTTCTTCTGTTTTCAACCAATTTCAGGGCAAGTATTCAACACAACACTCAATATTACCAAAAACCAACTCAAATAAGAGCGAAAGAAGAAACAATAACTACGTACCTCAAGTGGGGCGTTACAGTCTTGGACAGAGTTGCCAAACTCCTCCGCTTCTTGACATCCCATCCGATCGTAAATCATCAAGTACCTGCAAAACAGTGAAATAACGTAGGGAGCACTAATTGCTCAGTAAGTAAACCATACTGCACGACTGTTCTTCCTCCGTTACTCATGTTTTGATTTTCCTTTTCTCACTTTATTCTTTGCTAATATTCTTTATTCCTTTCTGATATTCTGCATTCTTTTTTGGTATTCTGCATTCTTTTCTAATATTATGATTTTCTACTTATCAACGTGCAAAGACAATGAATAAAACTGTACATCGTCGAGCACATAAGAAATACTGAATCATGTAAGTAGCATAATACATGTGCAGAATAATAAACTTTCTTGAGAAAAAGAACTTTCTTTTCTTTTCTGTTTTCTATCTCTTATGCTATATCTTTTTCTTTTCTTCTCTGTTTCTTTTTCTTTTCTTTCTTCTATTCTGGTTTGCCAATCGGACTAGGTTGATCCATGGATTTGGAACCATGTCCATGTGAGTGGGTATAGTCCTCATCTATATACACTGCTGACGGACTGTACAAATATTGTATCTTTCTACTGTGGCCACTCGCTCGTGGTAGCGTGCATGTAGGTATGCTCTACTAGGTACAGTCCTCATCCACATACACTATTGATGGACTATACAAATACTGTGTCTCTCTGCTATGGCCGTTCGCTTGTGGTGGCGTGTATGTGGGCATTTCTGTCACTCACGGGTTCCCCATCGTAGAAACCTTATAACATAGCATACTATAGAAAGAGCATAGAAAGAGATACTATACACATTTCAACGTGAATTTCCAAGCTATGGAAATTCTACATTTGCATTCTTTAGTAAATGAGAAAATATACATACTTGCATGTTAGCTTAAAAGAAAATTACTAGCCATTTTCTTTTCTTTCTTTCTCATTCTTTGCTAACATATTCTTTCATATTCTTATTTACTAAATCAAGGCTATATATATAATCATGTGCACAATATATGCACGATCAAGCCCATTCTTTAATATGCTTTCCAAGTTCATATATACAAACTTGAAAATTCATTATGGCATAATGGTATGTCATGACATATTCTACCATTCTCTACTATCTCAAGTGCCATATCAAAGTAACACTTTAACATGCAAATCTTCTCTAACACTTTCATGAGTTATTCAAGAAGTAGTAAAGGTTCAAGTAACTAGAACCAAGCACTAAAGGCCATTTCTCTCATGGAACTAAAAAGACCAAGTGATATATTAAATTTTGGCATAACAATATGCACTCTTGAATACTACCATTTACACTTGGTTAAGCCCAAATATAACCTTCCTACTTCAATTCTTGCCTTTCTCTAACCCTTTCTTCCATAGGGTTTAGCCAACTCATGCATGCATTTTCTCTTTGGATTTTCATCAAACACTTCATATGCACATGCAACTACCATGTTGGCTACACTTCCACATCTCTCTAATTCCACCAAATTGTGAGCCAAAAACTCCCTAACTTTAGTATCAAACCTGGCCATTTTCAACAATTCTCAACACTTCAAAAATTTCAACACTAATTCTTCCATAACTTCACCAAATCATCACATAACCATACACTACTTCTCATGGCTGGAAATTATGCATCATTAAACATAAAAAACAGCCAATAATTCTCTCATACCATCACATAAAAACATACAACAATCATACTACACAAATCTTGCTCAAATTAAGGCTAAAATTAGGTTTACTTACCTTGAATGTGTGATATCACCTCTTTTTGCTAAAAGTCTCTTCCTCTTGGGCCTAGATCATATAAAAACCATAAGAATTTATAACTTTAAAGTTTAATCACACTCCTTGTGCTAGAATCTTACCTTGGATGCTTTAGGATTGAAAATCTATAAAAATTCAAGCCAAAATCTATGATTTCCCTTTGAAATTTAGTGAAGAAAATTGAGAGAAAATGGGGTGAAGGTAGCGTGAACAAGGGCTGCATATAAGGCTGGGGTTTCTTCAATGAAACCTTATATCTAATATTATACACATGAATTTCCATTTTGCCCTTGCACTTTTTATGAAATTCCATGTATATCCTTTAGTCAATTACCAAAATACCCTCATTTTTATTATCTTCTTCACATTATTTTGCTTCCTTTCACTTCCTAGTTTTTCATCTAATTATGAGTGAAAAGAGCATTTTACCCCTAATGAAGTTTTAAGGAATTTTCTTCACATTTGTCTAAGGCAACATCAAAGAAATCCAACTAAGGGTATTAGGGCATAAATAAAATTACGTACCTTGATGTTAGTGTTATAATTCCCTCCTTATAAGAATTTCGTCCCTGAAATTCAGACGAACAATTCAGGATAGCGGCTCCGCATATCTTGTTCTACTTCCCATGTAGCTTCTTCTACTTTATGATTCCTCCATTGGACTTTTACTAATGGAATACTCTTGTTTCAGAGCTCCTTAACTTTTCTATCCAATATCTATACTGGACACTCCTCATAAACAAGATTCTCTTCTAAGTCCACTTCTTCTACTTTTAATATATGGGAGGGATCACTAACATACCTTCAAAGCATGGAGACATGGAAAACATTATGCATTTTATCCATATTTGGTGGTAGCACTAATTTGTAAGCTACCTTTCCCACTCGTTGTAACACTTCAAAGGGACCAATGTATTTCGGAACTAGCTTTCCCTTTCTGGCGAAACACATTACTCGCTTGTAGGGGGAAATTTTAATAAACACCTTGTCATCCACTTCAAATTCTATCTCTTTTCTCTTTAAATCCGCATAACTCTTTTGTCTGTCTTGGGCTTGTTTCATTCTATTTCTGATCAACTTAATGTCTTCCATCATTTTCTGAGTTATCTTTGGTCTAAGAGCTATATTCAAAGCATCTTTCTCTCTCACTTCATCCCAATGCAGTGGGGACTTACATTGTCTACCATACAGAACTTCATAAGGAGCCATCTTAATTGTAGACTGATAATTATTATTATAAGCAAACTCTATCAATCGTAGCATCTCATGCTAGGTCATTTTGTAATCCATACAACATGCTCTCAGCATGTCCTCCAAAGCATCTGATTGGTTCTCTCAGTTTGGCCATCTGTCTGTGAGTGGTAAGTTGTACTAAATGCTAACCTGGTACCTAAGTTTCTCTGTAGACTAGTCCAGAAAGCTTAAACAAATCTAGAATCTCTATCTAATACTATTGTCTTAGGCACCCATGCAATCTAACTATCTCTCTGATGTAGATCTGGGTCAACTGATCTGAGGGAGTATTGTCTTTTACTAAAAGAAAATGCACTGATTTAGTTAAGCTGTCTCATGTTTTTCACCTAGAGGGAGTTGAATATGAGACAAAGGAGACGGTTAGAGTTGGTCAAAGATTATGATTGTGAAATTAAGTATCAGCCTGGAAAAGCTAATGTAGTAGCTGATGCCTTGAGTAGAAAAACCTATTTGTCTAGACTCATAATGTAGAAAGAATTATTGGAAGAATTATGCAAGGAACAGATTGAGGTGATACCAGGAAGGATTGCCAGGTTGGAAATTTAGCCTACTTTACTGAAAGAGATTAAAGAAAAACAAGTTGTCAACGAGTGGTGTCAGAAAATAAGTCGACAAGTGTTGGAAGGCGAGATATCAGAATTTCACCTTTTAGATGGTGTCCCCCATTTCCGAAATCGCATATGCATTCCTCAAGATGTTGAGTTGAAGAAGAAGATTTTTTAGGAGGCTCATTACACACCATATACTGCTCATCCTAGAGGAATCAAAATGTATCAAGATCTAAAGAAGAGTTATTAGTGGCCAGCTATGAAGAAAGATATCAGAGATTATGTAGCTAAATGTTTGATTTGTCAACAGGTTAATGTAGAGCACCAGAGGCCATCAGGATTGCTTCAGCCACTTAGCATTCCTGAATGGAAATGGAAAAATATATTAATGGATTTCATTACATGCCTTCCAAGAGTTCAAAGAGGGTATCATGCGATCTGGGTAATAGTAGACAGATTAACTAAATCTGCGCATTTTCTTCCAGTAAAGGATAATACCACAACAGATCAGTTGGCCCAGATTTATATCAAGGAGATAGTTAGACTCCATGGGGTGCCCAAGACCATAGTATTAGTTAGAGATTCTAGATTTGTTTCAGTTTTCTGGACCAGTTTATAGAGAAACTTGGGTGCCAGGTAAGCCTTTAGCACAGCATACCACCCTTAGATGGATGGCCAAACTGAGATAATAAATCAGGTATTTGAGGACATGTTGAGAGAATGCTATATGGATTATAAAATGACTTGGCATGAGATGTTACCCTAGGTGGAATTTGCTTATAATAACAGTTACCAGTCTACAATTAAGATGACTCCTTATGAAGCTCTATATGGTAGACGATGTAGGTCTCCACTGCATTGGGATGAAGTAGGAAAGAAAGATGCTCTGGAAAAAGCTCTTGGGCCCGAGATCACTCAGGAAAAGATAGAAGATATCAAGTTGATCAGAAATTGAATGAAACAAGCCCAAGACAGACAAAAGAGTTATGCAGATTTAAAGAGAAAAGAGGTAGAATTTGAAGTGGGTGACAAGGTGTTTATTAAAATTTCCCCCTACAGGTAGTGGTGGAAAAATGACCAGCCCGGCCTGACCCGTGGCGGGTTATAGGGGTTGGTGGGCCCGGCCTAACCCGGTCCACCTCTTGGCAGAAAGGCTGGCCCAGCCTGGCTCGCCAACCCTAACCTGACAGGTTATGATGCCAGCCGGGCCGGGTTAGCCCACAATTTTTTTTTTTTTTTAATTTTTTCTTTTGTGTAATTGTTTTTAGTTAACTTTTCAAATATCAATAATTCAATTAAATTAATTTTTTTTTGTTAACATTTCAAATATTAATTCAATTTTAATACAATAAAATTGTAATATAAGAAAAATTAGATTTATTCATTTATCCAAAAATAAAATAAGAAATTACAATAATTATTGCCTCGTTAAAAACCTTACCAAGAAAAAACCAATGGGACAAAAACTTGTTAAGGAAAAAAGAGCGCAATAATTGACAATTAATTTACAAGTTACAATTTACAAAACAACTAATTTGGGGGAAGACTAAGACCTCCCTCATCCATATCATCTATATTACAAAATTGAAATGATTCTATTAAAGTATGGTCGACAACCTCGTATTGATCTTGATGGCGCGACCGTTCCCAATCTCGAAGACATGTGAGGACTTCAATCATTTTTTGTGAAAGTTTAGTCCTCCTTTCATTTAAAATTCTTCCACTTGCACTAAATGTTTGTTCGGATGAGACGGTTGAGACAAGAACAGCGAAAACATCCAAGGCAAGTCTTGATAATACCGGAAAAATACATTTTTTAGTTTTCCAATATCCTAAGACATCAAAGCTGACTCTTTATTGTGGATCTGCTGGTAACACTTCGGGGGTTCCCAAATATTATTGAAGCTCATTACTCTGTGACTACATGGAGGATAGTATATTCGTTATTGGTGCTTCTGAAGCGGAGGCTGTGCTTCGGGTTCAGGTCCTCTTCGGCCAATTAAATGCACTCCAGGAGTCGAAGTCTTCATTTGTTTCTTCTAATGCAACTTCCCTAGGTATTTTGCCTCTTTGCTAGTTCCCATACCTATTTTCATATTGCAAACATACCTCTGCAAGACACTTTCTTACCTCTCCTAGTTGATTGGCATATGCTTCGTTTTGAAAATTTTCAATTAATGTGTCTAAACCATTTTCTAAACCTGCTACTTTAATTCTATGATCAAATATAGCACCTAAACAATAAAGAAAAGGAATGGATTTCCAATATTTAAAAAAAAAATTCCATTGCCTTTATTGGTCCCCCTAAAATTTCATTTTTTTTGTTTTTTCTAAATAAATCTGAAATTTTTATAATTGTATGTATTACCAATGGACTAGTAGGATAATACACACCAGAAAGTTGTAAAGTGGATTGGTAAAAAATTTTAAGAAAAGAATGAAATTTTTTAGCTATATGCCAATCATTTTCTACCAAATAATGGGAACCTCTATTATTTGCTACAAAATAACTAATTAAATTTGCATAAGGTAAACATGAATCAAGCATTAAATAAGTACTATTCCATCTAATAGGCATGTCTAATGCAAAAATTCTAGGAGACATATTTGATTTTATACAAGCATCTTGAAATTGAGCATTTCTTTCATTACTACTAGTAATCCAAGCTAAAGAATCCCTAATTCTATCAATATTATCTCTAATTGTTTTCATACCACTTTTCACAATTAAATTAATAATGTAACATGCACAGCGTTGGTGAAAAAACTTCAAATTGTCATAAAAAGGATAATTGACTTTAAAAAAATCTATAGCTGTACTATTAGCACTTGCATTATCTAAAGTTAAACTTATCACTTTATTAATAATATCATAATCTTCTAAAACTTCAACAATTTTATTATAAATTTGTTGACCACTATGATCCACATCCATTAATCTAAATCCTAATAAAGATTTATTTAATTTACATTCGTTATCAAAATAATGACTAGTCACACAGATATAATCTTGTTTAGCTCTACCACTCCAAATATCGGCGGTTAGAGCCACACTAACATGACAACTATGTATTTTATTTTTTAATTCTAATTTCATTTTCCCAAACAAGTTATTCTAGTTATAGTTTTAGAATAACTTTTAAATCCTGGAAAAAATGATTTTTTTAATAAATCTTTCAAAATATTTATCTTCAGCCATATTAATAGGTTGATCAGTTGCAACAATATATAAAGCTAATTGTTCTCTATATACATCAGAATTATAACGCCAAGTATTACCCATATTAGTTATTTGTGTTTGATTGGTTTCTCTATTTCCATGTTGAGTAATTTGTTTATTAGCATGCCTTTTTAAAGTACTAGTACCATTACCTGAATCAACTTTATAAATATTTTCACAATACTTGCACCTTGCTTTCTTCACTTGGACTCCATGTTTTGTCTCGTAAAACTTATCAAAATGCACCCAAACGTCTGATGTGTGCCTGTTGTCGGTTTTGACAATAGTTGATGAACCCGTTTCTACTTCAGATGAAGTTAGACGAGGACGACGATTACGAGGACAATTTCTAGAACCACCGGGAGCTGTAGCAGCATGGGGAGGAATCGGGGGAATATTATGAGGTGTATCGGATTCTGAGACTAGGAAAGCGAGACTATTTGAATCAACTGTATTTATGTTAGTAAATTCAGGGTACTAGGACAGTAGTTTCCTTCATCATCGAAATTGATGGGATGTAAATATCTATCCATTGTAGTTAAAAAAAAAAAAAATTGACATAGAAGAAATAAAAAAATTAAAGAAGGAGAATTGGAATTTGGAAATATGAATTGAAAATTGAAAAAACTAATAAAAATTAAAATGAGAGCAAATTGACAACAAAGAGAATAATTGAGAGATTTCAATAGAGATTAGAGAAAATGAGAGAATGGGAGAATTTGGGATTTGAGAAAATATGAGAGTTTAGGGCCTATTTATAGAAAAAAATGAGAAAAGAAAATGACGAAAAAGACCTCTTCAACTGCTATAAAACGGCTATATTTCAAGGGTAAAACGGGTATTTGCAAAAAAAAAAATTATTATTATTATTTTTTTTAATTTTTTTTTGTCAACCCGCGGGTCAACCTGGCAGGTTGGCGGGTTTTTTTGTAAAGAAAAAAAAGGTAACTCGTCGGGTCATCGGGTTGCCATATAAAAACCTAGCCCGCCTCATTGGCGGTCTGGGTTGAACCTTCTTTAATGCGGGCCGGGTTCGGGTTGACCTGCCTAACCCGGCCCATTTGTTCCACCTTTACCTACAAGCGAGTAATGCATTTTGGCGGAAAAGGAAAGCTAGCTCCGAGATACATTGGTCCCTTTGAAGTGTTACAACGAGTAGGAAAGGTAGCTTATTGATAATCCGAGGATTATACTAATTTATTTAAGCTTTTAGGCCGGATTTTAGATACTTCTTAGTTTATTTTTGCCTGAATTGCTACTTAGTTCCTTACATTTCATGTTTCAGGTTAAAATGGACATTTTAAGCGAATAAAGACAAATTTGGAGTTTCTGGACTCAGAAGCAAGCGGAGGGCAATTCTGTAATTTTAGAATTCTTCAGGAAGCTTCGTCGCGGCGAAATGAGCCCAGTCACACACTAGATTCAGCTCCTTTGTCGCCGCGGTGAGATTCCTTCTTCGCCGCGGCGAAGTCTGCATTCTCCAGTTTTTGTAAAGCGCATAGTTTCGTTTTTAGGCTAAGTTTTAGGATTTTGGGCGAGGTATAAAAGAAATACTTAGTCTTTTTGTTTAGGGTGCTCGTGGAGAGATAGACGGCAGTTTTTACATTTTCTTAGATTTATTTTTGAGTGATTTTGGATTAAACAAAGTGTGAAGATTCGAGGTGAAACCAGTGGATTCGTCAATTGGGGAGATTCTTTTCCTTTTCTCTTGTGTCCATGATGTTGAACTTGGAATTTTTCGTTTCTTTTAATTGTTTTATTGATTTAGCCATGAACTAACCTATTTTGGGTTAGGATTTTGATATAGTTCAGATTCTAAAGGGTTAGAGAGTTGATGATTATTAATTTCATATGATTTTGCTTTGACTGTGTGATTATTCTGTATTTATTGTTTTTATGTGATGAACATGATGAGATTGAGAGATAATTCATGTTAAGCTTCTTGTGTAATCACCATTGTATTATTAGATGCTAGAGATAGATTCAAGAACCAATGAAATCAATCTAGGATTCTTGTGCTTAATGAGCTTAGATTTATTAACTTTCATTTTGTTGGGTGCGGATGGTTAATAGGGAAAAGTAGGAAAACATAGCTTGAGAAGGTATGTTGGACACCTTAGAGAGTTCGATTTACAATCAATGCATGTGAATATGAATTTAGTTTAATTCTTTAGGTTTAACCCATAGAGTCCGAATGAAGTCAAAACCTGACCCGTTTGTTTGAATTGATTTTATCCATATTTTAAATTTTGCTTTCATAGTTTACTTTTATTTTAGTAAAATTTTGTTTTAGTCATAGTTTAAATTGCTCCCTTTAATCCAAAAGAATTCGATTGCTTCAACTTGATAACGGTAGAAAACTTAGTGCTTAGCAACAATCCTCGTGGGAGCGATACTCACTCATCACTCTATTACTTGTGCGACTAGTATACTTGCTACATTTGCATGTTGTAGGAAACACGCATCAAGTTTTTGGCGCCGTTGCCGAGGATTGAGTTTTAAGTTAACATTGAGTTTTTCTATAGTTAGCTAGATTGAAGTTTTAATTTTTGTTTTCAATTTTCAGTTGGTTTGTGATCTCACTTTCTTTCGTTTATTTTGTGCAGTTTATGCGAAGAGCGAGACGTCAGCCAGTGGTTCCTGTTGATCTTGAGATTGAGAGAACCGCCAGACGACTTAACAGAGAGAGAAGAGAAAGAGAGGATATAGTGGTTAAATAAGAAGAAATAGCTGTTGAAATGGCAGAACCAGAAAACAGGACACTAAGGGAATTCTCAATTCCCACGATTAATGGTAGTGGTTCGAGCATTACGAGACCAGCGGTCCAAGCCAACACATTTGAAATAAAGTTGGTAATCATTCAGATGATCTAGCAGTTGGTAAGGTTTAATGGTGATTTGAAAGAAGATCCGAATCAGCATATTGTGAACTTCTTGGAAATTTGTGACACCTTTAAGTCGAACGGAGTGTCAGATGACACCATTAGGTTGAGGTTATTCCCATTCTCATTGGGGGATAAAGCAAAGGGTGGTTAATGGCACTACTATCGGGAACTATCACAACATGGAATGATCTAGCACAGAAGTTCCTGACCAAGTTCTTTCCTCCAGCAAAATCAGCAAAACTAAGAAATGATATCACATCATTTCTACAAGATGAATCCGAGTCATTGTATGAGGCTTGGGAGAGGTACAAGGAATTGATGAGGAAATGTCCACACCATGGGTTGCCAGTTTGGCTTCAAGTCCAAACATTCTACAATGGGTGATGGGTAATGTGCAAACCATGGTGGATGCAGCATCGGGAGGAGCTTTGCAGAATAAGACACCAGAGGAGGCTTATGAGTTGCTTGAGGTTTTGGCAAGCAACAACTATCAAAGACCAAATGAGAGAGAAATAACAAGAAAATCTACGGGTCCTCATGAAGTTGATGCCTTCACAACCATCTCAGCCCAACTCACGGCACTTCAGAAATAGTTGGGAAGTATGCGGGAAGTAAACTCTATTCAAGCACCTCACGGTAAATCTTCGTGAAATAGTTGGGAAGCATGCAGTAAACTCTATTCAAGCACCTCAACTAACTTGTGATTTTTGTGCAGGGGAACCATGTGAGCGTGAGTGTCAAGTGGGGGAACACATTTGCTTCGTCATCTTCATCATCGGAGCAAGTGAACTACTTGGCAGGAAATCAGAAGCAACCAAACAACCTGTACTCTAACACATACAATCTGGGATGGAGAAATCATCCAAATCTGGCTTGGGGCAATCAAAACCAGCAAAATAATCAATGGAACCAAAGGACATTGCCAAATAACCAACCAGCGGTGAATAATCAACCGGGAGATCCAAGAGTGACAAAGTTGGAAGACATGTTTGGGAAATTCATGCAGGAGACCACGGGTTTTATGAATGAGAAGAGGACGAATTTCAGAAATCAAGGGGCGTCCATTTGGAATCTTGAGGTACAGATGGGGCAATTGGCCAAGAAGTTAAATGAGAGACCGCAGGGATCTCTACCAAGCAACACAATGACTAACCCACGTGAGCAAGTAAATGCAATTTCGTTGAGAAGTGGGACAGTTTTAGAAGATGTGGAAAAATCAAGGAAAGAGGAAAATCCGTCAAAGAAAAATCAAGAATCTAATGAGGAAGTTGATGAAGAAATCATTGCTGAAGAGAAACCACCCAGCCCAACGAAAGATGAACAGAAGCAGGAAGAAGGGAAAAAGAAAAGGAAAGAGAAATTGCCATTCCCTGAGATACCACCAGAGTTGGTGCATCACACACCACCCGTACCTTTTCCTCAAAGACTCAGAAAAGAAAATCAGGATAAGCAGTTTATTAAATTTCTTGATGTTTTTAAGAAACTGCATATTAACATTCCTTTTGCAGATGTATTGCAACAGATTCCGAGCTACGCAAAATTTCTTAAAGAAATCTTATCAAACAAGAGGAAGTTAGAAGATAAGGAAACGGTGATGCTTACGGAGGAGTGCATCGCCATTCTCCAGAAGAAGTTACCCCCGAAGCTCAAAGATCCAGGGAGTTTTACTATTCTTTGTACTATAGGAGATATCACCTTTGATCGAGTTTTATGTGACCTAGGTGCTAGCATTAACCTTATGCCTTTTTCTGTTTTCTAGAAATTAGGAATTGGTGAAGTGAAGCCGACAACCATATGCTTGCAACTTGCAGATCGATCAATAAAGCATCTGAGGGGCATTGTGGAGGATGTGTTGATTAAGGTGGACAAGTTTATTTTTCCTATGGATTTCTTTGTGTTGGATATGGAAGAAGACAAAGAGATTCCTCTTATCCTGGGACGACCATTTCTGGCGACCAGAAGAGCTTTAATCGATGTTCAATAAGGGAAGTTGATCATGAGGATGCAAGATGAAGAAATAACATTTAATGTCCTTGAATCAACGAGAGCTCCACCTAACCAAGAGTCATGTTTAAAAATCGATGTGGTGGACCAGGCAAAGATTGAAACCTTTCAGCTGAACAATCCGAAGGTGAAAATTAAGAGCTGCATTATCAAACCGAATCAGTTCGAGAGTGAGGACCATAACGGAAGGGGTTGCACAAAATTCTGAGATGAGCCACAGTTGAGATTGTGTTTTCACAAGGAACGGATCTCTCAGCTCAAAAAGGGCAAGGGAAAGTTAAGAAAATGGAAAGCAGTCGGTGAGAAGAGTCGAACCACCAAAGTAATGACCAAGGGATGGAAATGGGTGGTGAAACTCTCAACAAGGACTCTGTGTGAAAAAGATCATCAGCAAAAGAAGCTCGAGCACAAGGGAATATTCAGGGATGTGATGTACTTGGATAATCTGGACTGAAGTGAAAAATTGAGAGAGTCAAGCTTACCGACTATAAACAAGCGCTTCTTGGGAGGCAACCCAAGTGTTTTAATTTTTTTTTTTTTTTCTATTTTCTTTTCATTTCAGTGTGTTTGAATGTGTTTGATTTTCTTATGAGTTTGGATGATTTTTAATTTGTGTGTTTTTAGGTGTTTCAAGTGAAGTTTTCAGCTAATGCAAGGAAATAAAATGCTCTAGACTTCGCCGGGGCAAAGAAGTATTTTTTGCTGCGGCGAAGCACATTTTGTGAAAAATGAGTTTTGAAAAGTCCCAGACTTCGCCGCGGCGAAGATTGCTCTTCGTCGGGGCGAAGAAACCTGAAAAATATGTTGCAGCTATTGTAAGTTTTTGCCTCGGCGAAGCAGGTTGGACGAAATTTCTCTAAGGCAAGTTCGTTGTGGCGAAGATTTTTCTTCGCCTGGGCGATTAGCCACGGTAAGTTTTCGCCCCGACGAAGTATTTTCCTTCGCCGCGGTAAAACCTGGGTTTCAATTTAGGGTTCTATGAACGAAGAACATGGCCGCGGCGAAGACAGTTTTCTATAAATACTCACTTTCGTTTTTCATTCTTCACGCGACTTTTCAAATCCATTTGAGAGAAAAATTTTCCAATTTCAATCCTTCGCCTTCCAAGTGTTTTCCCAACCAAAGTTCTCACTCCTTAACCCTCCTAAACACCAAAACAACTCATTTGAACAACAATTTTTGCGAAAATTTCACGAAAATTTTAGGTTCAAGAAATTTGGGGCTTTCTAATCTGGGTTGATTCTGGGTAAATTGGTGGCGAATAATCCTTCGCATTGGTAAGATCTCAAGTTCCCTAAACTTTTTTCGCACAATTTTGAGTTTTGATTTGTAGATCTGAAAAAGTTGATTGTTGGTTGAGTTTTGAATTTTTTTTGGTGCTTGTGAGTTCGATTTTGTGGAGGAAGGGTTGATTGTGCATATTGTGATATTGAGGAGTGTCGGTTTTGAGTTTTGGAGTATTTTGTTGAATTTGGAGAAATCGTAGTTCGGGGGTCTAAGTGCAAATTTTTGGAAGTGTGTAAATTTTTGTAGGATTGGATTTTTTTTTGTCATAGGCCACCTAGGTTTGAATTTTTGGGGTTGCATTGTGAGTTAAAGGATAGTTTTTGAAAACATGCCGTTCAAAGTTAAGGTTCCATTTAAGGGCAAGGGAAAAGGAAAGAAAGTGGACAACCGCTTCGTGAGTGAGGAGGCCCGGAAACGATATCAAGGGGCTATCCAAAGAAGAGATAAGGGTTTTATTCCTGAGCGCGGATTGACCGCGAGTCAGGCTTTGGACTAGAGTCGGGGAGGGAGCGTGGGAAGCTGTTTATGAGTGCTCCCCTGCTGGCCGGCTATAGAGCCACTAGTAAGGGAGTTTTATGCCAACCTCCCGGATTGTGAGGAGGGTACTGCATTTGTGAGAGGGGTTGATATGCCGTTTACGAAAGATGTGATCAATGAGTTTTATACCCTGCCTAGGATTGATCAGGATGAGTACGCAAGGTTTAGGGCGTCACAGTTTCAGGATAGTATCATTCTTCCGGTCATTGCAAAACCGGATGCAACTTGGGTAGTGTCGAAGAAACAAAAGAAGACCATTAAGGGAACTTATTTGACACTGATGGCTCGACTGTGGCAGTATTTTGTTAGTGTGAGGTTGATGCCGGAAACGCACTATAGCACGGTAACTTATGAGAAGGCATTATTGCTTTATTCTATTGCCACAGGAAAGAGTATAAATGTGGGATGAATTATCTTGAACAACATTCATCATGCCGCCAAACTAGGGCGATCAAGTTACTCTTTCCCACATCTCATTACAGCCTTATGCATTAGAGCTAGAGCCAAGGTGGATGATGATGAGCAACGTATTCATGCTGCGCCCATCCTCAATTCAGATTATTTTCAAAAGCATCTTGAATGTCCAGAAGCTGACCAACCAAGAGCAGGAACAAAACGGCAGAGAACCACACAAGGCCCTGTCACATCCTCCAGCTCCATAGCTACACAGAAGGAGATGATATAGCAGATGATGGCTATGATGAAACATATGGCAAAACGTCAGGATTGGTTGGCTGAGCAGACCCAGATGATGTATGATATGCAGAAGAGTAGCTTCAACAAGCTCAACGTTGACACTAGAGAATTCCAATGGGCTGACTGGGATTTAGATGAGTGGATGGGCTCTGAGTCGGAAGAGGAAGACGATGGAGGCGAAGAATGAGCACCGGAACACCTGTTTTGTTTTTCTTTATTTTTATTTGTTTTTCGTTGATTTTGTTTTTCATTTCATACATTAAACTTAGTTTATATTTTTGTTTTGGATTGTTGTAGTTGTTTTCGTTGTTTCATTTTCTTTTAATTTGCAGTTGTTGCAAGGACGAGATTAGGTTGTAATATTTTCAATTTAGTTGGTGAATTTTTTCTAACATAGTGGACACCACAGTTTCAAATGTTTTGACAGATGTTGGGTGATGAAAAGGTCATAGATCGAGTGTGCACTGTGGAGCGAAACTTCACGGATTAATCAGGGAACTATCTCGTACCTTTGTTATTTTTGTTTTTCTATTCCTAATTTATGCATAATGGGACATTGGGGACAATGTCATCTTTTGTTTGGGGGTAGGAAAACTAGAAATTTTTGATTTTGTTTATTTTACTTTGGTTTGATTGTTTTTGTCGATGATGAATTGTATAAATCAATGATGCAAATTGGATTGTTGCGTTTTTATTGTTGAGAAATGTTAAGCATTGCTTCAAGTTTAGGTTTATTGACTGAATTTTGATTGAGGTTTGTTGAGTGGTTCAACCACCATTTTCACTTTTTCGGCATGCTTAGATGCATTTTATGTACTTAGGTAAAGTTTTGATAATGTTGGTGGACTCTAGAACCTAGTAGAGAAGTGCTTGAGGTGAAATTCTAGGATTAGACATGGTTGAGGAGATGATTTAGGCATTCTTTTTGGAACGTTTGAGCCTTTCTAGCCGACCCATGAATGAAATTGCCCCTAGTCACCCATTTGAGCCGTATGAATTATTATTGCTTTATTTTTCTTGGCAAACCAAAAATTGTCCGATCCTTATACCCTAAACACTCTGTCGTACCCTTAGGAGAATTTGTTCCTAATGCAAACACAAAGAACGGGAAGAGTTGTACGAATAAACTAAAAGAATAGTTTGCGGGTTGTGAGAAGGGCCATAAAAACAAAAGAGGTAGTTCACATCAATTCAATTGATTTGTTCTTCTTTTCATATTAAAAAAAAAAAAAAAAAAAAAAACCTTGAAGCCGGGCGCCACTGTAGCAGTACTATTGACCCCTGTCTTTTGCCAAGTTTAAGGGTATCTCAGCTGGAAACCAGTAACCGCCTTAAAAACTGTCTAGTAGTACTTGGCGATCTCTAGTTTAACAACGCCACGTACACCTTAGACGCACTTCCCCCGCCGCATATATGGTATTAGAAATAAGAAAGATACAAGTTTGAGGGTTGTAAATTAGTGGACGCGTTGATTGGTGGTTGAGAAGAAGTGGAGTTCGATTTGATTTGAGTGTTTGCATGAAGAAAACCGAGTTCTCTTACTTTGTTATTCTTATCCTTTTCTTGGAACCCACTTCTCGAGCCTAGCGTTACAAGCTTATAAAGACCTTTCGATTCTTATCTTTGTCTAGTCCTCATTAGTGGATAGTAGTTCGATATTTAGGCTTATGGAGTCTGCCACCATTTGATAAACTTTGCATTCCTGCATAAAATATCCGGGAAGTTGGAAGGTGGATTGAAGTGGGGATTACCTACTCGGTGGACCAATTGAGAAAGAAAGTCGATGCAACTTATAACTTCTTGGAGTGTTAAACATTTTTCTATTAATAATTTTGCAACAACTTTTGAGATTGGTATAAATTCTAGGCAAATGTTTTGTGAGTCGACTCTCTTGTTTCTCTTTTTCAATTTTTGTCATTTGCTGTTTTGTGTTTTTGAACGTTTGTGTTTTTCTTTTATCCTGTTTTGTACCTGATGCTCGGGGATGAGCATGTCTTTAGTTTGGGAGTATTTGATAATCCGAGGATTATACTAATTTATTTAAGCTTTTAGGCCGGATTTTAGATACTTTTTAGTTTATTTTTGCCTGAATTGCTACTTAATTCTTTACATTTCGTGTTTCAGGTTAAAATGGACATTTTGAGCGAATAAAGACAGATTTGGAGTTTTTGGACTCATAAGCAAGCGAAGGGCAATTCTGTAATAAGTGAAATGAGCCAGTCACGCACCAGATTCAGCTCCTTTTCGCCGCGGTGAGATTCCTTCTTTGCTACGGCGAAGTCTACATTCTCCAGTTTTTGTAAAACGCACAGTTTCATTTTTAGGCTAAGTTTTAGGATTTTGGGTGAGGTATAAAAGAAATACTTAGTTTTTTTGTTTAGGGCGTTCGTGGAGAGATAGACAGCAGTTTTTACATTTTCTTAGATTTATTTTTGAGTGATTTTGGATTAAACAAAGAGTGAATATTCGAGGTGAAACCAGTGGATTCGTCAATTGGGGAGATTCTTTTCCTTTTCTCTTGTGTCCATGATGTTGAACTTGGATTTTTTCGTTTCTTTTAATTGTTTTAATGATTTAGCCATGAACTAACCTATTTTGGGTTAGGGTTTTGATGTAGTTCGGATTCTAATGGGTTAGAGAGTTGATGATTATTAATTTCATATGATTTTAATTTCATATGATTTTACTTTGATTGTGTGATTATTCTGTATTTATTGTTTTTATGTGATGAACATGATGAGATTGAGAGATAATTCATGTTAAGCTTCTTGGGTAATCACCATTGTATTATTGGATGCTAGAGATAGATTCAAGAACCAATGAAATCAATCTAGGATTCTTGTGCTTAATGAGCTTAGATTTATTAACTTTCATTTTGTTGGGTGCGGAAGGTTAATAGGGAAAAGTAGGAAAACATAGCCTGAGAAGGTATGTTGAACACCTTAGAGAGTTCGATTTACAATCAATGCATATGAATATAAATTTAGTTTAATTCTTTAGGTTTAACCCATAGAGTCCGAATGAAGTCAAAACCCTACCGGTTTGTTTGAACTGATTTTATCCATACTTTAAATTTTGCTTTCATAGTTTACTTTTATTTAGTAAAATTTTGTTTTAGTCATAGTTTAAATTGCTCCCTTTAATCCAAAAGAATTCGATTGCTTCAACTTGAAAACGGTAGAAAACTTAGTGCTTAGCAACAATCCTCGTGAGAACGATACTCACTCATCACTCTATTACTTGTGCGACTAGTATACTTGCTACATTTGCATGTTGTAAGAAACACGCATCACTTACAAATTGGCACTACCACCAAATATGGATAAAGTGCATAATGTGTTCCATGTCTTCATGCTTCAAAGGTATGTTAGTGATCCCTCCCATATATTAAAAGTAGAAGAAGTGGACTTAGAAGAGAATCTTGTTTATGAGGAGCATCCAATACAGATATTGGATAGAAAAGTTAAGGAGCTCCGAAACAAGAGTATTCCATTAGTAAAAGCCCTATGGAGGAATCATAAAGTAGATGTAACGATTCCATTCTCATAAAAATATGCATAGTAAAAGTATATGTAAAATAACATAAAAAGTTGGGCCCAAAATTTTCTTTTATTAAACATATGTATTCTTTATACAAATTTATACAAGATTTGTATCATATACAAAACTATCAAAATAGGGTGGACAGTGTAGCCAATTCTCTTCGTGTGTCGATGTCCATCCGACCGTGTCCTCATCTAGAACCTGCAAAAAACATAGGGAACAACGGGATGAGTACAAAACAATGCTCAGTAAGTAAACCCTCTACTCAACTATCCCCGTAACTCTCTCTCTAATTCTTTCCCTATAATTTTTATTTACTCTTTCTCTTATACAACTCTCTGTTTTCTCTTTCTCATAACTCTTTTCTACTAACTCTCTTTCTAGTAAGTCACGGCCCCATCTCGGACCGGAGGCACGGCAGGACTCGCTCCCACTCGTGACTTCTACTCATTCTAGCCGATCGGACTTGGTTATGCATGGATTCGGAACCTTTGGCCATGTGAGTGCATAGAATCTCTCGGGTAAACTCGGGTATAGCCCTCATCCGCATGTACTCTACGGGCTACACCACTTCTCTCTCTGATACTCATGCTGCTCTCTCAATGCAGCGTACATGTGGGAATACTCTACCCGTACTCACAGGTTCGCCATTGCACAACCCACTCTATTCTCTTGTTTAGCACTACTCTAGCTTTTACTCTATAGTGCTTATTCTCTCTTTCTCTTTACTCTTAGAGTAGCTTAAACTCAAAAATCTCTACTCTTTCTCTACTCTCTTCTCTAGTGCATAATTAATGCATAGTTAATGCACATAAATGACTCATGCTCATTAATGCATTTATGAGATGCAATTATGCCATGTAGCAAAAATTAAGGCTTTCTACTCTTACTTATGTTTCTCTTGAGCATTTCATCATACAACTCATGTGCATATAAAACTCTACTCTAACTCTAACTTTTCTCTTTTCTTTAATCATCCAAATGGGAGGAAACTCCCTCATAAACTCTAAATTTCCTGTCAAAAGAAAAGCACTTCAATAAGCTTGCTCAAAACTTCCTCCAACTTCAATCAAACTCAACCCAACATCAAGCAAATAAACACACTTCTCATAACTCAATTTATGTGTATTACTCATTAATAACTACTAATCTCATTCATCTCATTTCAACAAACATAATGAATACACATTTATATATAACTCTCTACTCAAAAGAGTTCTTAAATTCTCAACTTGGGTTGAATTTACTTACTTTATGAGGAAATAGCTTCTTTAACACTTCTCCTTTCCTTTGGGAGCTTGCCTTCTCTTTACAACTTTAACCAACAACAACAACAACAACAACAACATGAGACTCCAATCAAAACATACTAAAACTCTCATCTAAAGCAAGAATCCTTACCTTAGGATGCTTTAGATTAAAACCCTACTAAAAAGTTACTCAAAAAGCTCTTGGAAATCCTTGGAAGATTGAAGGAATTTGAGAGAATTTGGAGAATGGAGGAGGCGGTGGAATGGGAAATGAAAAGTTCTCAAAGACTAAACCCCCCTAAATATCTCCTAACAAACTCATTCTTCCCATTTTGTCCTTACTCTTTCTTGGAGATTCCATTCATATCCTTTGATTCCTTACAAACACACCCCCATACTAACATATTCTCCATGAAATTTCCTTACATTTTACTCCCCACTTTTCCTGCTAATTAGGGGTAAAATGGTCAAATAGCACCTAAGGGAAAAAATATCTAAAACTCAATAAACTTTTCACCTGGCATGTCGCCGCGACAAAGAGGCTTCCTTCGCCACGGCGAAACTGTCTAGCAACTTCCCCGTGGCTTCAACACCTCTTTGCCGCAGCGAAGATTATTCTTCACCCCGGCGAACCCTGTAACAACAAAAACCTTCTAATTTTGACTCATTTCAAGGCAAATACTCAACATCTCAATACAACCAAAGACCAACCAACCAATATTCATAAAAACCAACTCAAATAAGAGCGAAATAAGAAACATTAGCTACGTACCTCAAGTGGGGCGTTACAGTAGAAGAAGCTACATGGGAAGTAGAAAAAGATATGTGAAGCCGCTATCCCGAATTGTTCGTTTGAATTTCGGGGACGAAATTCTTATAAGGGGGGAAAGGGGGGAGTGGGGGTCGGAATTGTAACGCCCACATCAAGGTACGTAGCTTTATTTATACCCTAATACCTTTAGTGTGAAGAAAATTCCTTAAACCTTCATTAGGGGTAAAATAGTCTTTTGATAATCCTAGGATTATACTGTTTTATTTATGCTTTTTGCTTGGATTTTGGATACTTCGTCTTAAGTTTGTGCCTAAATTGCTACTTAATTTCATGTATTTTACGTTTCGGGCCAAAACGTGCAGTTAGAGCAAAACTGAGCGGAATTGAGTTTCTGGACCCAGAATCAAGTGAATTTCAGGATTCGAGAAGGTTCTTATGCGGATTCGAACCACTATGAAGCTTGTTCCTATTGGAGATCACAAGGATTGAAGATTCAAGCAAAGAAGCAAGCGGAGGGCAGAAATTCAGAATAGTTCAGAAAAATTCGGTGCTGCGAAGTATATTCTTCGCTGCGGTGAGAAACTCTCGGGTCAGATAGTGAATTAAAATCCAACTCGATGCCATGGCGAAGTCTGCAATTTTTAGTTTATTAAAACTATGCATTTTAATTGTATGGGATGAGTCTTAGGGTATTGGGGTCGACTATAGAAATGGGACTTAGTTATTTTTGAAGGAGTTTGACACTTTTGGGGAGGAGAAGAGAAGATTGGAGATTGAAAGTGTTTGGATTCATCAAATAGGGTAGATTTTGTTCTCTTTTCGTTATTCCATCATGTTGAACTCGGTGTTTACATTTTTTATTTTGATTTGCTTTAATTTTAGTATGAACTAACTCACTTTTGGGTTAGGGTTTTGATGTAATTGAAATTTTAATGTCTAATCAATAAATTGATGTTGCTTTTACGTTCTATTGCATGGATTGTGTATTTACTCTTGTTCTTATTGAAATTACTTGTTGAGCATGGTGAGACTGAGAAGTGAATCATGTATTAGCCTCTTAGGGTAAATGTCATTGATTGATTGAACGCTAGAGATAGGTTCGAAGATCTATGAAATCAATTTAGGATTCCATTTAGCTTAACGGACTTGGAACTATTAACCTTCATTTTGTTGGGTGCGGAAGCTTAATAGGGATAAGTAGGAAAACGTAGCCCGAGAAGGTATGTTTTACATTTTAGGGTGCCCGATTTATAATCCTTGCATGTGAGTGTAGAAGTAACAAAAATCGTAGATTAATTCATAAAATCTTAGTGAAGTCAAAACCCTAACCACTTTGTCTTAATTGATATTTTTCTTGAATTGATATTGTTTTCATTATTTAGATTTTAAATTATTTTGTGAGTTTTGTTTTAATTTCAGCTTAATTGTCTCCCGGAAATCCAACCATTTTTCATTGCTCCAACTTGATACAAATTAGGAAAATTAGTACTTGACACGCAATCCTCGTGGAAACGATACTCTACTCATCATTCTATTACTTTTTGCGACTAGTGCACTTGCTACACATATGCATGTTTGTCAAAACAATGCATCATCTTTTCACTCATAATTAGTTGAAAAAGTGGGGAGTGGAAAGAAGTAGAATAACATGGAGAAGTTAATAAAAATGAGGGCATTTTTGTAATTGACTAAGGGACATAGATGGAATTTTTAGAAAGTGCAAGGGTAAAATGGGAAATTATATATATATTATTATGTAATAAGAGTTCAAGAAGAGAAACCCTAGCCACTCTACCCATAGTTCACACCACCTTCACCCTAAATTCCCTCAAATTTCTTCACTCAATTTTCAAGGAAATTCATAGGATTTTAGTTCAATTTTGATAGATTTTCAATCCTAAGTATCCAAAGGTAAGATTCTTGCACCAAGATGTGAGATTAAATGTTAAAGTTTTGAATTCTTATGGTTTTATATGCTTAGGGTTTAAGAGGAAAGAGAATTCTACCAAAGAGAGATTATAGTGTTGGAGTTGCTCAAATTCAAGGTAAGTAAATCCAACTTTAGCTTTGATTGGATAAATACTTGTGTAGATAATTTTTTATATGTTGTATGAGTGTTTGGATGATGAGAATTATGGATTGAAAATTGAGGTTGTTTGATATGTGAATTTCATGGCCATGAGAAGTAATTTATTATATGTTATGAGAAGTAATTTATTAGTATGTGATGAGAATTGACTTATTAGTATGTGATGAGAATTGATTTATTAGTATGTGATGAAAATTGATTTGTTGGTATGTGATGAGAAGTGATGTATTTGTATGTGTTGAGTTGATGGGATTTTGGATGAAAAATGAAAGAATGGATGTGGAAAGGTTGATTGTTGGCTTTAGGGAGTTGTTTGCTCCAATTTTGGTGACTTGAGAGATATGTGGAAGCGTAACCAATTTTAGGGTTTGTATGTGCATGTAAGGTGTTTGATGAAATTTCAAAGTGAAGTGCATATATGAGTATGTTAGGTTATTATCTTGTTATGGAAATGTTGTTGTTAGAGAATATTACTTCCATAATGATAGCTTAATATGCCATAATGCATTCATACATTTGAGCATTTGCATTTAGAAAGAATAGCAAAGAATGAGCATATTTACATGCACATATACACGTATGAGAACATTAAAGAATAAAAAGAAAGAAAGAAAAGCAATTAAATCTAGAATTATTGTTTTAAGAAATATAATTAAAGAATAATTCAAATATGAAATTTTACTTAAAGAAATATAAAAAGAGAAGAGAAGAGAAGGTTGTTGCGATGGGGAGCCCGTGAGTGACAGAGAAGAATAACCCTATATGCACGCCGCCTTTAGTGAGCGGCCTCAAAATAAGAAAGAAGAATTTGTACAGCCCATAAGAAGTGCATGTGGATAAGGACTGTACCCAAGAAAGAATTTGAGAATACACTCACACGGCCAAGGTTCCGAATCCATGCCTCAACCGAGTTTGATCGGCAAAGAAAGAATAGAAAAGAAAAGAAAGAAAAGAATAGAAAAAAAAAAAAAAACAAGAAAGAATAGAAAAGCAAGAAAAACAGAAGAGAAACAGAAAAAGAAAGAAACGCAGAAAAATAAAGAAAAACAAAATAAGAAAACAAAAAAACAGAAAAGAAAATGCATTGCATAGAAAAAGTTTATGCATCTGTGCATATGCATCATGCCATTTCTACTATCCCAAGTTAGTTTTCCTATTTGTGCTTACGTATTGATAAGTGAGAAACTAGAATCGTAGAAAACAGAGAAGAATAGAGAAGCTTAGTGTAAGGAAAGAAAATTCAGAATCTAAGTAATGGAGAAAGAATAGAAGTGTTGTGGGTTTACTTACTGAGCAATTAGTGCTGACCCCGTTGATTTCATTGTTTTTGCAGATAGTAGATGAGATGCGGTCGGATGGGACGTCAAGTAGCTGAGGAGAAAGGCAACACTATCGAACTGTATTTTTGAGTTTATTTTTGTGACTATGGTACTTGATGTAGAGATTTGTATATAAAAGATATGCTATTTTTGGGCCCACTACCTTATACTTATATCAATATATGTTTTTCTATGATATATTTTGTGAGTTTTCATTTTATACCTCCTAAGTATACTAGTTAGAAAGAATATTACATTTTTGGTTACAGCATGGTTTTGGGATTTGACAGTGTGCCTCTCCCGCCGCATTGACGTACCGTAGCCGACCATTGTACGTTGTTTCTTTCCTTACTTATAGTAGATGAGTTAACTTAGTTGACTAATAATGTTGGTGCTATATGATTTAGATGAGACGTATGACCCGATCAGGTAAAAAAAATGTAGTGAGTGCGGGTGAACCGTCCAACCCGTCAGGACCTACTCCCCCTATCCTCGATGAAGCGAGGATTCGTAGTATTGTACAGCAGGTTTTAGCAGAGAGTCAGGGGAGACCGATATCAGAGAGAGTTGAAACACCAGTCATTGTATTGACCACCAGAGTGGAGAGAGAGAGGCCGATACCCCCTATAGGACAGAGTCATCTTGAGCTTATTTATGGGTTACCTAGTCAGCATCAACCATCAGAATTCAGAGGTACAACAGACCCAATAGTAGCAGAAGAGTGGATTAGGTTTGTGGAGCGTACGATGGCACTGTTTCCCATGACAAACCAGGAGAAGATATGATATGCTAGTTTTCTGTTTCGGGGTGATGCCCGGATTTGGTGGGAGTTGATGGAGGATATGCATGAGATAGCCACTATGACCTGGGGAGATTTTAGACGACTATTTGAGGCAGAATACCAAACGGTTGTCAAGGTTCATGAGACGACCCAAGAATTTATTAGCTTGCAGTAGGGGTCCAGTTCGGTGAAGGAATATTCAGTGAGATTTAATTCCTTGGAGAGGTTCGCACACTAGAATTGAGGAGGGATAAGTTTGTGCATGGGCTGAAACCAGAAATAACTCGAGATGTGATGGCAGGTGCCCAACCCCCTCAGACTTATAGTGAAGCTTTGGAATGGGCCTTACAGGCTGAAATATTTGTGAATAAGTTAACTTCAACCACTTTATCAGTAACAACACCTAGTGTCCCACCTCTTGCTCCACAGAGAGATAGAATTGATGTTTCCAGAAATAGAGAAATGAGAAATAAGAAAAGATTTCAGCCCAAGCAGAATAGAAAGGATTGGCAGAATAAGCGACCAAGGACTACTAATTTTCCCCCATGCTAGAAGTGTGGGAGAAATCATCCAAAGGAGTGCCTAAGAGAGTTGGGCTGGAATGTATGTTACAGGTGTCGACAACCGGGACACATGATGAAAGACTGCAAAGTCCCTCTTGCACCCGCAACATAGACATCCAGAGGTACCAATGCTCGGGAGTTTACAGTAGCACAGAGTGAAGCCGAGGCTAATCCATCTGCAGTTACCGGTCAGTTATTATTTCATTCAGTTTCTCTTTATGCATTAATTGATTCTGGAGCCACACAGTCATTTATCACACATGGGATCATAGAGAGATTAGGTTTGAAACCTATTATAGTGGGACAACCTATTAAGATAGAATTGCCAGATGGTGTTAGTGTGGTAACTCAGGAGATGCTTCCAGGGGAGTTCGTAGTGATCCATGGAAGGGAGTTGTCGATAGATTTGATTGTGTTTGATATGCCCGATTTTGATGTTATTTTAGGCATGGATTTTCTGGGGAGATATGGAGTAGAGATTGATTGCTGAAAGAAGAAAGCAAGATTTAATCTTGATGATGGTGATAAGTTTAGTTTTGGTGAGGGCTACCAACCTAGTATGTTAATTAGCAGTGTAAAGGTTAGAAAGATGCTAAGAAAAGGGTGTTCTGGATACATTGCCCATGTAGTGCAAAGTAGTGATGTCCCGCAACTAGAGATTCAGAATGTACCAGTAGTCCGGGAGTTTCTAGATGTATTTCCGAAAGATTTGTCGAGTTTACCTCCGAAAAGAGAAGTGGAATTTAGTATTGAGTTCGCACCAGGGACAACACCAATTTCTAAAGCCCCTTATTGAATGGCCCCAGCCAAGCTTGAGGAATTAAAGAAGCAGCTTCAGGAACTCTTAGATAACTTCACAAATCAAAATTTGTAAAATTACACAACATTATTCAATATATGAACATGAACTTTTTGGCCAATTATAGACAAATAAGGATCAAATCCTTGGCTCTGATACCATTTGCAAGATGGAATGCATGGAGAATGATGCATGTGATACTATAATATGTATATTCATAATTTGCAAAAGTTTTCAATCAAATTGAAAACAAGGTATAACTTGTTACCTTAAGTCCTTAGCACCTTGGAGACTTTTAATTTCAAGAGAAATTAAACAAAAGAGTATCCACACTAAGGTAAAAGAAGAATTAGGCCAAGAGAGACAATTAGGGTTCTTAGAAATTTTTGATCTCTTTTTTTTAAAAAAAAAAATTCGTATATCATTTTCTTTATATATGTAGCCTTGTAAACAATTCAATAATTGTTTTGGACTTCCTTAAACAATTCCATAATTGTTTTGGAGTTGTAGATAATTCCATAATTATTATGAAGTTATTAAACTTCTTTAAATAATAACATTGGATTAACATTTAATCACAATTATAACAATTTGACTCTTAAATTGTTTACATAACAATTTAACCCTTAAATTTTTCATATGTTTACAATTACAACCCATTGTTAATTCAATTTAATATAAAGAAAATGATTAATTATGAATTGGAATTTCATTTAATTCCAATTAGCAATTTAACTCTTAAATTATTCATAATTACTAATATAACCCTCCATTGAATCTAATTCAATGATAATAATATAAATAACTTTATTACCCTTGGTAGGTGCTAGCCAACCTTGGATAATCAACTCTCTTTGGCTATTTCTCTATTCTACTTAGTTTTTATGTGTGACCTCTTAGGTTTACTGTGGCCTAGCCGTGGGCCCAATATCATAGTCTATACCGATATGTTTTGTCATAACTCTTTATGAAAAAAAACTCCCACCGATTATGGTAGGCATCTAGCAATGCTCCATAACCCCTAAGTCACAATGAAGATATACTCCAACGAACCCTTTTATAATCATACACGCTGTATAATCAAATCCTTCTATTGTCTAATCCCAATTAAGAATGGATTCATGGTATGTCAAAATTCTTATCTTAATTTTATATCAAATTGAAAAACAATACATATGGAACATGTCACCATGAAACAAACTTTCAAGTAACATTTTATATACCCCGGCCGGAGATTTCCTAACGTATCTTGACATTTGTCTAGGAACTTGATATCAATCTATACCAAGTTAACGGATCCCATCTTGACTATCACTTGTCCTTACACATAAGCAACACATGGCCAAATCTGCTTATTAACACATGACATGATTAGCCTCATGTTTATGCACCATATGAACCATATGCATTTATGCAGAATTCAACCGTGATATCTCAGGTCTAAGGGTTAATAATACACTAGTACGACCTTATGATGCATCATTGACTACATTTTAAATGTCCATGTGATTCATCATAAATCGCCATATTCGATAAACAGTTCGCTAACCGCTTATCCATGCTAATGCCCTAGTTATATAACTTTTATAATCATTCACACTAATACCATCACATGATATTCTATGGAGGCATTCAACATGCCTACTATGTAATATTATTGCCCAATTAATATTATCTATGTAGAGAATACTTTGATGATCTTGATATTCTAAAGATTTGTATCATCCGGACATTTTACATGTAATACATATATAAAAATGAATTAATAAGCCACGTATGAAATAAGAACACTTTTTTCTATTGATAAGATAAAAATGTATATACAAAATATGTACATTAACAAAACATAATCCTTGGAACCGATGACACGATTTGTTCCTAGGGCATACACTAACATTCAATATAAAAACAGAGTTAAACCCTCTCATTAGTCATTCAGAAATAACCCACAAGCTCTTAAAGCTCTCAAAGTTCTTGCTCTCAAGAACCATCGTCTTTCCTGCTGTAAAGCTTAGTTTCGGCTAACTTTACCACCCTAAACCTTCGCAAAGCTAGGCTCCAGCCACTTTGTTTTAGTAAAACCTAGCCACATTATTCCGGTAACCCTTCGCTCTCTTAACCCTCACTAAAATACCCTCAATCTTGTTGACTTGAGTGTCGGAGTGCCTACGGCCAACAACACATCGGTGTCACCCAAGCCTTTGCATTCCCTTTTCCTCTTTGCACAGGTCCATCAGATTGTCAATGGCTCAATTCTCACAGGAACCGTCCCTTCCAAATCAACTGTAGATTTTATTGTCTACACTGACAAATTTCGAGTTCCACTTCCTTGGTAGCAGCCAGAAATTCGCGTCGAGTTAAATTAGAGATAATATCCTTAATTGAATTCATTATTTCGAACAATCCATTGATAATATCTTTCAATTTTTCTCTAGTAGTGTTCAAATTATCCAGGTTAGTGCTAACATTTTTCAAGATATCTTTGAGCTCCACTTGTTTGTCTGACATTGCCGATTCAACTGTAGAAAACAAACAATGAAACAATAGATGTATCGAAATGAATATAACAGAATTGTTTAAATGTTAATTATCGTATGTTCTGGCTTTTTTTGATTCTGGGTTATCGAAATTCGGTTTTCTGTCTGCCATTGCGAAATGAATATTTGAAAGAAAATAATCTTTCAAAGTGTACGACTTTATGAATGCAATACAAATTCTACTTTCTTATCCTTATATAGAAATAATATCAAAGAACAATTTACATGACAATAGAATGTGAACAGACAAAATACAAATAGACAACTCTTCATAAATGAACAGACTTATATAAGATGTTTAAAACAACTCTTCGGATAATGCGTAGGAGAAAAGCAATAGTTATTTTTTTAATACAAAAGTTAAAAAACATCAAAACTACACATTGTAATCGATGTGTTTTTAAATATATACAGATATTTAATGTGAATATCAAATGTTTGTATTTATGTGAATGCTAAGGGATTAAACACATTTAATAAACTTTTGGATTCTCAATAATGTATAATCACTATTTAATATCATAATTATATATTTATGTCTATCTATCTATCTATATTTAAGTTTATTTTTTTTTTTATTTTTTTTTTTTTCAGTTTGTTAAAGAATATGTATACGATATTTATTCGATATAGTTAATCATATATATTTTCCTATTAATTATGAATTACATATAAACGATATAGAATTTAAATTATACAGAAGTAATTGTAATAACTTGAATGATTTAACAATTGTTCAATACTTCAGACACAAAAATGTAACAAATTGCTGAACAATGATGTATTATGATGAATATGTTTCATGTGTCAATTATATGATTGTTATAATTTTGCCGAACGATGTAATGTTTATGACAGCAAGAAGTCCAACCATTTTATTTTGTTATTTTTATTAGTATTTTTTATAGTACAATTGTAGATAAATAAATGGTTTGGAATGGTTCGAAATATGCTTTATTATAATTCAATATACAAAATTAAGGTTCAGCAAAATAGCCTACAAAATAAATGTACAAAAATTAATTGTTCGGAATGGTTCAGCTCTAGAATATAAATGTACAAAAATTATTTGTTCGGAATGGTTCAACCTCTATCTTCTTATAATTGAATAACAAAATTAATGGTTTGGCAAATGGATCCGACAATTATGTAGCAGAATTTATGGTTCATCATCTACTAAAACAATCAAATAGTCAAAACCATTCAATTAATTACATAACCTTTTAACAAAACCTATATAGCAAACATGATAAGCGTGAATTCTGAATGTGATAGTTTCAACTAAGCATTGTTCGACATGTTTTTGGAACAAACAATAGTAATTTAAATGGTAGTTTTTTTAAGACATTCTAACAATTTGAAGTCTCATTTTTTATGCAATGTTATATAATTAAATACTTAATGTATTATATTAGTAAGGCCATTGTTTTTACAGTAACGTTATGGTTCGGCATGCTGTTTATACAATTAACTATTGTTGGAAAGCTTTTCTTAATATGTCATAGTAATGGTTTCTGAGGGATTTTTTTTTTTTTTTTTTTTTTTGGTAATGGTTCATCGTATTTGTAATCGTTCATAATATTTCAATTGTCCGGCAACTGTGTTGTACTAGTGGGGATGTGTTTTTTAACAATACAATTTGCAATGGAATGAGTATTCATAATTATTTAAAGTTATTGATGTATTAGTTAAGTAAGTTTCAATTTTTTTTTCATAGTAGATGTTGTTCGGCGTGTGTCTTATAAAAATAATAAATTGTTTAGCATCTCTATTGTAAATGTAATACTGATGGTGATTATTTGATTTCTTGTTATGATTCATAATATTTCAAATGGTTCAAAATATTACAATTGTTTGGCCATTTGCTTGTATTACTGGGAATGTAAATGAGAAGTTTGATTTATAACTGGTATATAAATTTCATGACATATAGTTGAAAATTAGTAATCTGTTATGTGTGATAATTTTTTTTTTTCCTATTACGAATTGAATTTAATACATACTATTTCATAATCTACAAAACATCTCCAACAAGTGATATTTTGTGGGGTTGTTGATCTGTCCCAATGTATAATATTTTGATCTTCTTTGTCGCAAGTCCCTAATATTTTTCTTTTGATTAGAATTGTTGATCTTGGAGTCATGGATTTGAAATCTTCTTTGCAATTTCTCATCATTTAATAGTTTGGCTATTTTACTAATCTCATTAGAATCTGTATACTATTCATTTCATAGATGGTATGAAATATAGAGGCAGTGTAGTAGTTTGGTTTAAAGGAAGATATGAAATGTAGAGGCAGTGTAGTAGTTTGGTTTAAGAGAGGTCCGATCGAAGTGCATGTAGATGAGGAGTGTACCCACTCACATGGCCAGGGTTCCGAATCCATGCCTCAACTGAGTCCGATCGGCATAGAAAAAAAGAATAGAAAGAAAGAATAGAACACATAAAGAAAGAACATAACAGAAAGAAAGAATAGAACACAGAAAGAAAGAATAGAACAAAAAGAAAGAATAGAACACAGAAAGAAAGAATAGATAGATGAGTATAAAATAGGAAGTAAAACTCATTAAATATATCTATATAAGAAAATATACAGGTAGATGAGTATAAAATAGAGGGCCCATACTAATTTTTCTTTATATACAAATTTGTACATCAAGTAACAAAATTACTCAAAAATAAACTCGACAGTGTTGCCAGACCCTTCCACTTATTGACGCTCCATCCGACCGCATCTCATCTACTACCTACAAAAATATTGAAGAACAACAAGATGAGCATTAATTTTTCAGTAAGTAAACCCGCTATGCTACCTTTCTATCTCCGTTGCTCTTATTCTGATTTTCTTTCCTTACATCAAACTTTTCTATTCTTCTCAGCTCTTTCTATAACTCTAGTTTCTCATTACTCAGGATGGTGGAAATGGTATGATGCATAAATATAATGCATATGCACAAATGCATAGGATGTGCATTTTCTTTTCTATTTTTTCTGCTTTCTTATTCCGTTTTCTGTTTCTTTGCTCTATATTTCTTTCTTTATTTCTAGTCTTTCTTTCTTTTTATTCTTTCTTTCTGTTCCGTTATGTTCTTTCTTTCTTTCTATTCTTTCTATTCTTTCTTGCCGATCAGGCTCGGTTGAGGCATGGATTCGAAACCCTGGCCATCTGAGTGTATTATCTAATTCTTTGTGGGTACAATCCTCATCCACATGCACTTCTAACGGACTGTACAATTCTTCTTTTTGATTCTGAGGCCGCTCACTAAAGGTGGCATGCATGCAGGGCTAGTCACTCACGGCTTCCCCATCGCAACAACCTTCTATTCTCTTCTTTAAAAGTGTTCTTTATTATTTCTCTTTTCTTTCTCTTTGTTCTTTAATGTTCTTTAATGCTCTTTAACGCTCTTATGAGTATGTATGCATGTAGATGGGCTTATGCTTGTTATGCTTTCTAAATTCACATGTTTAGAAGAAATAATGCAATATGGCATGTGAACATGTCATTCTCTACCATCTACAAACTTATCTTAAGATAACAAATAATCATATTCATGCATGCACTTCTCTTTGACATTTCATCAAATAATTTGTATGCACACACAAACTCTAATTTGGCTACACTTCTATATCTTTCTTAAGCCACCAGAATTTGGAGCCAAACTCTGTAAATCATCATCAAACCTGGCTAGGAATTACACTTCACAAATTCTACTCTAATTCTTCCATAATTCATCCAAACTCTCGTCAATCACCATATACACAAACACCACTTCTCATGGTGGAATTCTAACCATCATTCAACATCAATTCCATCAACAATTCTCATACAAACACATACATGCATAAAAGAAGTTTTCTACATAGTATTGCTCCAATCATGACTAGGGTTGGATTTACTTACCTTAGATATGAGCAACCCAAACACTTTAGTAGTCTTCCTTGATACAACCCTCTTTCTCTTAAACCCTGTGAATACTATTCATAAGAATCAACACTTTAAAACAACAATCTCACATCTTAATGCAAGAATCTTACCTAAGGATGCTTGGGATTGAAATTCCACCAAAAGTGAACCAAGATCTATGAATTTCCTTGAAAAGTGATTGAAGAAATTTGAGAGAACTTGGGTGGAAAGTGGTGTGAATGGAAGGGGAAGAATGGCTAGGGTTTATGCTTGAATCCTTAATATAACATATTATTACTTATAGCTTCCCATTTTACCCTTGCACTTTCTATGAAATTCCATCTATGTCCCTTAGTCAATTATCATAATGTCCTCATTCCATTGCATTCTCCATAAAAATCTATCTCTTTTCACTCCCTACACTTTCAACTAATTATGGTGGAATAACCATTTTGCCCTTGAGTAAGTTTTCCCCTGAATTTCACTAAAATTTCCAGGGAGTTCTTCGCCCCAGTGAAGCATGCATTTGCTGCCACGAATTTCGGCAGAGAGTACATTGCCGCGGCGACAAAATCCCTTTGCCACGGTGAAGTTTGCAAAATTTTCCCCAAGCTAATTTCATGCATTCCTCTTGGAATAAACACTACAACTAAGGGAAATGAGATTACATACCTCGATGTGGGTGTTACAATTGCCCCCCTTTACAAGAATTTCGTCCAGGAAATCCAACCGAACAACTCAGGATGGTGGTTCTGCATATCTTGCTCTATCTCCCATGTTGCTTCTTCTATTTTATGATTCCTCCATGGGAATTTTGCGAGTGGAATACTCTTGTTTCGGAGTTCTTTAATCTTTCTATCTAAGATCTGTACTAGACGCTCCTCATAAATGAGATTCTCTTCTAAGTCCACTTCTTCTACTTTTAGTATATGGGAGGAATCACTGACATATCTTCGAAGCATCAAAACATGGAATACATTGTGCACCCTGTCTATACTAAGTGGTAGCGCCAACTTATAAGCTACCTTTTCAACTAGTTGGAACACTTCAAAGGGGCCAATGTATCTAGGTGCTAACTTTCCTTTACCGCCAAAACGTATTACCCACTTATAGGGGGAAACTTTAATAAATACTTTATCACCCACTTCAAATTCCACATCTTTTCTCTTTAAATCTGCATAACTCTTTTGTCTGTCTTAGGCTTGTTTCATTCTACGTCTGATTAGCTGGATATCTTTTATCATTTTCTACATTATCTTCTGCCCAAGAGCTGTATATAACTCATCTTTCTCTCCTACCTCATCCCAATGCAGTGGAGATCTACATCGTCCACCATTCAAGGCTTCATAAGGAGCCATCTTAATTATAGACCGATAATTGTTATTATAGGCAAACTCTACCAATGTTAACATCTCATGGCAAGTCATTTTATAATCCATACAGCATGCTCTCAACATATCCTCCAGTACTTGATTCGTTCTCTCAGTTTGGCCATCTGTCTGAGGATGGTATGCTATACTAAATGCTAACCTAGTACCCAAGTTTCTTTGTAGACTGGTCCAGAAAGCTGACATAAATCTAGAATCTCTATTCGACACTATTGTCTTGGGCACACCATGGAGTCTAACTATCTCCCTAACATAGATCTGGGCCAACTGATCTAAGGTAGTACTATCATTTACTAGAAGAAAATGGGCTAACTTAGTTAATTGGTCTACTATCACCCATATCGCATTATACCTCTTTTGAACTCTTTGAAAGCTTGTGATAAAATCCATTGATATACTTTTCCATTTCCATTCATGAATGCTGAGTGGCTGAAGCAAACCTGATTGTCTTTGGTGTTCCGCTTTCACTTGTTGACAAACCAGACATTTAGCCACATAATCTCCAATATCTTTCTTCATACCTAGCCACCAATAACTATTCTTTAAATCTTGATACATCTTGGTTCCCCCAGGATGAGCAGTATATGGTGTATCATGAGCCTCCACAAGAATCTTCTTCTTCAACTCAACATCTTGGGGAATGCATATACGATTCCGGAAACGAAGGACGCCATCTAACAGGTGAAATTCTGATACCTTGCCCTCAAGCACTTGTTGACTTATTTTTTGACACCACTCATCAACAACTTGTTTTTCTTTAATCTCTTTCAACAAAGTAGGCTGAATTTCTAACCTGGCAAGCCTTCCGGTATCATCTCTCTTTGGTCCTTAATCAACTCTCCCAATAACTCTTTCTGTCTTGTGAGTTGGGACAAGTAGGCCTTTCTACTCAAGGCATCAGCTACTACATTGGCCTTTCCAGGCTGATACTTAATGTCACAATCATAATCCTTTACCAGCTCTAACCATCTCATTTGCCTCATATTCAGCTCTCTTTGGGTAAAGAAGTACTTCAAGCTCTTATGATCTATGTAAATGTTACTCTTTGCTCCATACAAGTAATGCCTCCATATTTTTAGTGCAAAAACTACAGCAGCTAACTCTAAATCATGCATAGGGTATCTCGTTTCATACTCTTTCAACTATCAAGAAGCATAGGCTATTACCCTACCCAACTGCATCAATACTGCACCGAGTCCCTAAAATGAGGCATCTGTATAAATATCATAATCTACACCCTCTTGTGGTAACACAAGAATAAGAGTTGTGGTCAATCTTCTCTTTAACTCTTGAAAACATTCTTCACAGGCATCCGACCATATGAAAGGAGTTCTCTGTTTGGTAAAAGCTTTAAACGGCTTAGATAACTGAGCAAATCCTGCTACAAACCACCTATAATAGCTTGCTAACCCCAAGAAACAGTTAGAGTAGATGCCCTAGAGCCAATCAATTATTGTAGAATTGACTCTTTGTAATAATGTTCATTAATCAATAATAAAAGGCATTTTTATTCTATATCGCGTAAATAATTATTATTGCAATATGTATTGATATATGTCCTTAGAATGGTAGAACCGTGACGAGGGTATCAAGTGCTTCAAATCTTGATAGTGAGAACCCTATGAGCACATATGGTGGCCATTCTAGAAAGCGTCCGTGCCCCTGTATTATTGCAGAAGTAAGGGCAAGATAATACGGTAAGGCTATCATAGTGTTGAAGCGACCTTGTCGAAGGCGGTGGTGATCTCACTTGTCAAGGTTGTTTGGTGACAACCTGGTGCAACACATGGGTGTTTCTTTGTGGCGATTATACCGCAAAGAAGTTCACCTGGATCGACCCACCGAGAGGATTCCATATGGATGGTAACCCTAGTGTCTATGGAACAAATCCTCTAACGAATGGTGGTGCATGTGATCCTTAGACTTGAGATCACCAGAGTGCCTTGTGCACCGATTGGTACAGTTTGACACTAGCCTAACGCAGTTCTATTTAGAGCTGTCAGACGGTGGTGATTGACTATATCAAGGAGTGTATCAAGACTATGGTGGATTGACAGAGGATTCATCACTCCCGAGTACGGGAGAAGTTATCTCACGGCGCAATTCAGTATATGGCGATGACACTAAAACTGTGGCCACAGTGGGATTGAGTTGTTGCTCTATCCGGATTATAATAAAGGTCATTGATCCAGAAACCGAATACATAATATCGAGAGTAACCGGAGGTTGGCACTATTTCTATGCCTTCGTCTCGTCGATATAATGAATGATGAAAGGATCGAATTGTACGGTAACCATATCGTTGATAGGTAGCTACTTTGCTGAATCCGAATCTATCGGGTGGCCATGATGCCTTGCTAGGGGCCAATCTTGGTCTATGTATAAGTGAGACGATTAATTGGTGTTAATCGCGATACTATACACTACCGGTATGATGAGGAGCCTATGGGTTACACACATAGAAGATAATTTAAGACTCAGGAAGAAAGAAGGGCGTTTTCGTCTTTTTGGGCGAAAGGGTATTTTGGTAATTTCACAGTGCAATTAAATTTGCTGAGGTCGTAGGCTTTATTTAATTTGTTAGAAAAAATTAAATAAGTGAAATTCCGTTCAAATATATGTTCGCATATATTTAAATAAATTATCATTATTGTTAAATGTTAATATATATATATTAAATATATATTAATTGATTTTTAATTGAAATAATGATGAAATAATTAAAATATCTAAATGGGAGTGTTTGGCAAATTTGGGGGTGTTTGGGTTGGAGCCCAAGCCCATTCCATATGGGAATAGGGCAACCTAAAATGAGACTATAAAAGAAAAAGGGTTTTAGTTGAATGAGTGTGTGTGTTATTTGATTATTTTTCATTCTTCAATTAAAAAGGAAAACCCTTAAACCCCAAATACTCTCCCACGCCACTTTACTGTTTGATTGAAAATCAAACACTTTCCTTTTGTTCTTCTTGATTTCTTAAGGCCAAGGAGGATCTAGCAAATCCCTCCTTGGTTCTTGTTGATTGTCTTCGTGTGGACCTCTACGGTTCGATCCTACACTTGGATCGGTAGCAAACACGTTCAGAGACAATATTGGTGGAGCCTCCAAACGTGGGTATGGTTTCTTAAACCTTGAACTGATTTTTGCAGATTTGATTATTTTATATAAACTGTGATTTTTGTACCCGGATCATGGTTCTAAGGAACGATCCATAGAGTTTATGTTTTTGTTTTTCGCTGCGTAACTGGGTTGTTTCCTAACAGAAACTTCTAATGTCCTTTACTGTCTTCAGCTTTTGCCATTCTAGAATTGCCTTCACCTTACTAGGATCCACTGATATACCCTCATTTGAGACGGTATGACCCAGGAAGATGACTTGATCTAGCCAAAACTCACACTTAGCAAATTTGGCAAACAACTTCTTATCTCTCAATCATTGTAGCACAAATCTTAAGTGTTCTTCATGCTCCTCTTTTGTCTTAGAATAAACCAAGATGTCATCAATAAACACCACTATAAATCGATCAAGACAATCCTAGAACACGCGGTTCATTAAGTTCATAAAGACTATTGGGGCATTGGTTAACCCAAAAGGAATCACTACAAACTCATAATGCCCATATCTAGTTTGGAAAACAGTCTTGGCAATATCTTGCTCTACAACTTTTACTTGATGATAACCCGACCTCAAATCTATCTTTGAAAACATTGCTGCTCCTTTCAGCTGATCAAACAAATCATCTATGCGAGGTAACGGGTACTTATTCTTCACTGTCACTTTATTCAACTCTTTATAATCTATACACATCCGTAAGGATCCATCTTTCTTGTTTACAAATAAAATTGGAGGACCCTAAGGAGAATGGCTAGGTCGAATAAAACCCTTGTCTAAGAGTTCCTGATACTGCTTCTTCAATTCCTGAAGCTCGGTTGGGGCCATCCGATAAGGGGCTTTAGAAATGGGTGTTGTCTTTGGTGCCAATTCTATGTAAAATTCCACTTCTCTTTTGGGTGGTAAACTTGGCAAATCTTCCAGGAATACATCTAAAAACTCCTGAACTACTGGCACATTTTGGATCTCTGGTTGTGCAACATCACTACTTTGCATTACATGAGTAATGTACCTAGAGCACCCCCTTTTCTTAGCATCTTTCTGGCCTTTACATTGCTAATCAACATACTAAGTTGGTGGCCCTCACCAAAATTGAACTTATCACCATCATCAAGATTAAATCTTGCTTTCTTCTTTTGACAGTCAATCTCTACTCCAATTCTCCTTAGGAAACCATGCCCAAAATAACTTATAAATCGGGCATATCAAACACAATCAAATCCATTGGCAACTCTCTTCCATGGATCACTACGGACTCCCCTGGAAGCATCTCTTGAGTTACCACACTAACACCATCTGGTAACCCTATTTTAATGGGTTGACCCACTATAATGGGTTTCAAACCTAATCTCTCTAAGATCCTATGTGTAATAAATGAATGTGTGGCTCCAGAATCAATTAATGCATAAAGGGGAATTGAGTGAAATAACAACTGACTCGTAACTGAGGATTGGCTAGCTTTAGCTTCACTATGTGCTACTGTAAACAACTGAGCAGTGGTACCTCTAGGTGCTGTGCTGCGGGTATAAGAGGGGCTTTGCAATCTCTCATTATATGCCCTGGCTGCCAGTATCTATAACACATATTTCGGCCCAAATCGTTAAGACACTCCCCAGAATGATTTTTTCCACACTTCTGGCATTACAGAACTTCAATAGTTCTTGGCCTTTTATTCTACTAATCCCTCCTATTCTTCTTAGGTTGAAATCTTTTCTTATTTCTCCCTTCACTATTTTTAGGGGCATCAGCTCTATCCCTCTGTGGAGTAGGAGGTGGAATACTAGGTGCTACTGCTGATGGAGTGGTTGGGGTTAACTTATTCACAAATATTTCTGCCTGTAAGGCTCGTTCCAAAGCTTCACTGTATGTTTGAGGGGGTTGGGCACCTGCCATCACATCTCGGGTTATTTCTGGTTTCAGGCCGTGCACAAACTTCTGATCAGGAATGATATACTGAATTTGGTTTTTATCAAGAACGAAGATGAGCCCTGTGTTTTCAAGAAAGTGAGTGGGAGCATAGTGGTATTCCTCGTGTTGTATGTCGATGACATACTTCTGATTGGGAATGATATACTGAACTTGCAGTCGGTAAAGACTTGGTTATCCAAGTGCTTCTCCATGAAAGACTTAGGAGAAGCAGCCTACATCCTCAGAATAAAGATCTACCAAGATAGATCACGTAGGTTGCTTAGCCTAAGTCAGAGTACATACATTGACAAGGTACTGAAGAGATTTAGTATGGAAGAATCCAAGAAGGGATTTCTTCTGATGTCACATGGTGTCTATCTCTCAAAGGATATGTGTCCTAAAATACACGATGAGAGAGATAGAATGAAGAGGATCCCATATGTGTTAGCAATTGGATCCATCATGTATGCCATGTTATGTACTCGGATTGATGTCTCATGTGCGTTAAGTACTTGTAGTAGATATCAATCAGATCTAGGTGAGTGTCACTGGATAGCTGTCAAGAACATCCTTAAGTATTTGAAGAGGACTAAAGACATGTTCTTGGTTTATGGAGGGGATGAGCTCACTGTAAGAGGATACAGTGATGCTAGTTTCCAAACAGATAAAGATGATTATCGATCGCAATCAGGGTTTGTATTTTGTCTCAATGGGGGTGCAGTAAGCTAGAAGAGCTCCAAGCAAAGCACTGTAGTGGACTTTACAATGGAGGCTGACTATATTGCATTATCCGATGCGGCCAAGGAGGCAGCTGGATTAAGAAGTTCGTCACCGAATGGTGTGGTTTCCACGATTGTTGATTCGATAAATGTCTATTGTGACAACAATGGAGCAATTGCTCAAGCAAAGGAACCACGGTCTCACCAGAAGTCCAGACACATATTCAGACATTTTCTTCTCATCAGAGAAATGGTTGAGAGGAAAGATGTATAGGTCAGTAAAGTACATACTGATGACAATCTCACTGATCCAGTGATGAAGCCTCTGTCGCAACAGAAGCATGAAAAGCACTTAAGGTCATTCGGTATTAAATACATGAATGATTGGCTATAGTGCGAGTGGGAGATTGTTAGAGTAGGTGTCTTAGAGCCAATCAATTAATGTAAAATTGACTTTGTAATAAATGTTTATTTGTCAATAAAAAGGCATATTCTACTATATCACGTAAATCATATTATATGTATTCATATATGTCTTTAGGATGGTAGAACTGTGACAAGGGTATCAAGTGTTTCAAATCTTGATAGTGAGAACCCTATGATCAAATATGGTGACCATTCTAGAAACGTCTACAGCCCTAGTACTATTCCAACCAAGGACACAGATAATACAGTAAGGCTATCACAATGTTGAACAACCCTGTCGAAAGGCAGTGACTGATTTCACTTGTTAAGGTTGTTTGCCGACAACTTGGTGCAACGCATGAGCACTTGCTAGAAGCAAGTTCACTGGACAAACCCACTAGAGGATTCCATATGGATGGTAACCCCAGTGTTTATGGAATAAATCCTCTAACGAATGGTGGTGCATGTAACGCCCACATGGAGGTACGTAATTTAATTTATGCTCTTATACCTTTAGTTGATTTTTGCTAAAGTTATTTTGAGAAAATGTGAAGAAAATGCCTTAAACTTGCTTAAGGGTAAAATTGTCTTTTCACTCAAAATTAGTTGAAATTGTGGGGATTGAAAAGAGATAGAATTTCATGGAAAATGCAACAAAAATTTGGGCATTATGGTAATTGGCTAAGGGATATAGATGGAATTTTAAAGAAAGTGCAAGGGCAAAATGGGAAACTATATATAATTTTATTTTATATCAAGGATTGAAGAGTGTAACCCTAGCCACTCTTCAGCCCATTTTCACGCCACCTTCTCCTCCAAATCCTCTCAGTTTTTTCACTTCTTTTTCAAAAGAAATTCATAGATTTTGGCTATTTTTGAGTGGATTTTCAAACCCAAGCATCTTTAGGTAAGATCCTTGCACTAAGAAGTGATTTTCATTTTTTAAAGTGTTGAATTTTAATGGTTTGTGCTCATAGGATTTAAGAGGAAGAGAGTTTGATCAAAGAAGATTCTTAAAGGGTTGGATTGCTCATATCAAAGTAAGTAAATCCTACCCTAAGTATGATTTAAGTTATGTTGTGTAGAGAATTTTCTTTATGCATATATATATATATGTGTGTGTGTGTTATCTGTAGAATTATTGATGGATTTGGTGTTGAATGATGATTAGAACTTATCAATGAGAAGTTGTGTTGGTATATTTGATACTTGATGAATGTTTGGATGAAATTTGGGAGAATTGAAGTGGAAATTTTGGGCAGACTTGGCGTTAATTATGGAGGATGTTATTCCAAATTTTTGGTGGCCTAGAAGAGAGACAGAAGTATAGCCAAATTAGTGTTGATTGTGCACATGAATTGTTTGATGAAATGTTAAAGAGAAGTGCATGTATGAGTATGATTATGTGTTACTTTGGGATGAGTTTGTAGATGGTAGAGAATGACATATTTGCATTCCATAATGCAAAATTGCATCTAAACATGTGAATTTAGAAAGAATTATAAGCATGAAACCATCTACATGCATACATATTCATAAGAGCATGAAAAAGCACTAAATTATGTTAAAGAGACAATAGAAAGAAATGAGAATATTAAAGATATTCAAATCTGAAATTTTTATTTAAAGAAGTGCAAAAAGATAAAAAGAAGAGAAGGTTATTGCGATGCGGAGCCCGTGAGTGACATAGCCATACATGCATGCCGCCTTTAGTGAGCGGCCTCGTATTCGTAAAGAAAGAAGTGCATACATGCTTAGAAGTGCGTGTGGATGAGGACTGTACCCAGAATTAGAGAATTCACTCTTATGGCCAGGGTTCCAAATCCATGCCTCAACCGAGTCCGATCGGCAAGAAAAGAAAGAAAGAAAGAATAGAAAGAAAGAAAAGAAAGAATAGAAAGAAAGACTAGAAAAGAAAGAAAGAAAGAATAGAAAGAAAGACTAGAAAAGAAAGACAGAAATAAAGACTAGAAAAGAAAGAAAGAAAGAATAGAAAGAAAGACTAGAAAAGAAAGACAGAAATAAAGACTAGAAAAGAAAGAAAGAAAGAATAGAAAGAAAGACTAGAAAAGAAATAAAGAAATAAAGAAAAAGAAAACAGAATAAGAAAAATAGAAAAGAAAAGGCATAATCTCTACATTTGTGCATTTGCATCATGAATATGCATAAGACCATGCTCATTATCATGAGTAGTGAAAAATTAGAAAACAGAGAGCAAAACAGAGAAAGAGTGAGAAAGAATAGAGAAAGATTAGAGAGAAGAACAGAGAAACAATAGAGAATAATGGGAAGTGTGATGTAAGGAAAGAAAATTCAGAACTTAAGCAACGGAGAGAGAAGGGTAGCATAGCAGGTTTACTTACTGAGAAATTAGTTCTCACTCCTTTGTTTTTAATGTTTTTGCAGGTAATAGGTGAGTTGTGATCGCTTGGAACGTCACGCAGTGGAAGGGTTGGGCTACACTATCAAGTTGCTATTTTGAGTATATTTTGTAAATATTTGTATTTAAAGAAAAATTAAATATGGGCCCATACTTTATTGCTCGTTTATGTGTGTATTTTCTTATATATATATATATATTTAATGAGTTTTATTGCTTAATTTACGACTATACTAGCTAGAAAGAAATTATTTCATTTTTTGTATCAGAGCAAAGGTTTTGGGATTTGACAGTATGCCTCTGCTGCCACATTGATGTTCCATAGGCGACCGCTATAATTTATTTCTTTCCTTACCTGTAGTAGATGAGTTAATTGAGTTGACTAAAAGTGTTGGTTTATGTAGATAAGACGTAGAACTTGAGGAAGAAGTATGAAGGAAATGAGCACGGGTGAACCTTCTAACCCTCCAGAATCTACTCCCCATGTCCTCGATGAAGCGAGGATTAGTAATATTATATAGCAAGTCTTGGCAGAAAATCGGGGAGGCTCCGTACCGGAGAGAGTTGAGACCTCGGTTATTGTATCGACCCTAGAAAGGAGAGAGAGAGGCCGGTACCCCCAGTAGTGCATAATCGTATTGAGCGAATATATGGGTTGCCTAGTCAACACCAGCCATCAGAATTTAGGGGTATTGTCTACGACCCAATAGTGGCAGATGAGTGGTTTAGATCAGTGAAGCGTACCACGACACTTTTCCCTATGATAGGCTGGGAGAAGATTTAGTAAGCCAGTTTCTTATTTAGGGGTGATGCCCGTATATGGTGGGAATTGATGGAGGATACTCATGATACAGCTTTGATGACATGGGGAGATTTCAGAAGATTGTTTGAGGTAGAGTATAGAACAGTTGATCGAGTCCATGAAAAGATTCAGGAGTTTATTAGTTTGCAATAAGGGCTAATTCAGAGAAAGAATATTTAGTGAAATTCAATTCCTTGGCAAGGTTTGCACCAAGTGTAGAGAATACACCAGAATTGAGGAGAGATAAGTTCATGCATGGGCTGAAACCAGAAATAGCCTGAGATGTGATGGCCGGTGCCCAGACCCCTCAGACATACAGTGAAGCTTTGGAACAAGCTTTACGGGCAAAGATATTTGTGAATAAGCTAACCCCGGCAACTCCATCAGCAGTAGCCCCCAGTGTTCCACCTCTTGCTCCACAGAGAGATAGAGCTAATGCCTCCACTAATAGAGAAGTGAGAAATAAGAAAAAGTTTCAACCCAAGAAGAACATGAGGGATTGGTAGAATAAAAAGCCGAGAACCAGTGAAGTTCCCTAGTGCTGGAAGTGTGGAAGAAATCATTCTGAGGAATGTCTTAGAGATTTAGGCCGAAATGTATGCTATAGATGCTAGTAGCCAGGGCATATGATGAAAGATTGTAAAGCCCCTCCTGCACCCGTAGCGTAGACACCTAGAGGTACCAATGCTCGAGTGTTTATAGTAGCCCAGAATGAAGCAGCTATCCGTAATTACTGGTTAGTTATTATTCATTCAATTCCTCTTTATGCATTAATTGATTTTGGAGCCACACATTCATTCACTATACATAGGATTTTAGAGAGATAAGGTTTAAAACCTATTAGAGTGGATTGCCCCATTAAGATAGGGTTACCACATGGTGTTAGTGTAGTAACTCAAAAGATGCTTCCAGGGGAGTCTGTAGTGATCCATGGAAGGGAGTTACCAGTGGATTTGATCGTGTTTGATATGCCCGATTTTTATGTTATTTTAGGCATGGATTTCCTAGGGAGATTTGGAGTAGAGATTGATTGTCGAAAAAAGAAAGCAAGATTTAATGTTGATGATGGAGATAAGTTTAATTTTGGCGAGGGTCACCAGCTTATTATGTTAATCAACAGTGTAAAGGCCAGAAAGATGTTAAGAAAAGGGTGTTCGGGGTATATTGCTCATGTAGTGCACAGTAGTGATTTGCCACAACTAGATATTCAGAATGTGCCAATAGTTTGAGAGTTCTTAGATGTATTTTCGAAAGATTTTCCGGGTTTACCTTTGGAAAGAGAAAAAGAATTTAGTATTGAACTGGCACTAGGGACCGTACCAATTTCTAAAGCCCTTTACCGGATGGCCCCAGCCGAGCTTCAAGAATTGAAAAAGCAGCTTCAGGAACTATTAGACAAGGGTTTTATTTGACCTAGCCATTCTCCCTGGGGTGCTCCAATTTTGTTTGTGAAAAAGAAAGTGCATCTCTATGGATGTGTATAGATTACAGAGAGTTAAATCAAGTGATAGTGAAGAATAAATGCCCATTACCTCACATAGATGATTTGTTTGATCAGCTGAAAAGAGCAGCAGTGTTTTCAAAGATTGATTTGAGGTCCGGTTATCACCAAGTAAGGGTTGCAGAGCAAGATATTTCCAAGACTGCTTTTCGGACCAGATATAGGCATTATGAGTTTGTGGTGATGCCTTTTAGGTTAACCAATGCCCCAGCAATCTTTATGGATTTAATGAACAGGGTGTTTCAGGATTGTCTTGATCGATTCATAGTGGTGTTTATTGATGATATCCTGGTTCATTCTAAGACAGAAAAGGAACATAAAGAACACTTAAGATTTGTGCTGTAGTGATTGCGAGATAAGAAGCTGATCGCCAAATTTTCTAAGTGTGAATTTTGGCTAGATCGAGTTATCTTTCTAGGCCATACTGTCTCAAAGGAGGGTGTATCAATGGATCCAAGTAAGGTAAAAGCAATTCTGGAATGGCAACAGCCGAAGACAATAAAGGAAGTTAGAAGTTTCTTAGGGCTAGCAGGCTATTATAGGCGGTTTGTAGCAGGGTTTGCTCAGTTGGCTAAACCTCTTACAACTCTCACCAAACAGAGAACTCCTTTTATTTGGTCGAATGCCTGTGAAGAAAGTTTTCAAGAGTTAAAAAGAAGATTGACCACAGCTCCTATTCTTGTGTTACCACAGGAGGGTGTAGATTATGACATCTATACAGATGCCTCATTTCAGGGACTTGGTGCAGTATTGATGCAATTGGGTAGAGTATGTAATAACTTCTTTCTTATTGGTATTCTTAGAAAATATACTATAATAAACATACATACTTATTAAAATGAAAACTATATGGGCCCAAATTTTTTCTTTACTAAACATATAAGTCTTTACATATACCAAAAATAGCGTATACAAGAACATTTACAGTGGTGGATAGTGGTGCCATTCCTCTCCACTTCTCGACGTCCGTCCGACTGCTTCTCACCTATTTTCTGCAAAAACATGGAAAAACAATGGGGTGAGCACAAAATGCTCAGTAAGTAAGTCCTCTGCTCCTTTCTCCCTGTAACTTATTCTTTGGTTCTTTCCTTACTCTATTCTTTCTCTTTTCTTTCATTGTTTCTAGTTCTCACTGTTCTTTTCTTTCTCTCTAATTCTTTATGTTCTTTCTTTCTAATTCTCTCTGTTTTTTCTTTCTTTCTTTATTTCTATTCTTTCTTTCTCATTCTTACTAGCCATGATAGAAATCATGGTAACATGCATGAATGGAATGCACATGCAATAATGCATAAAAATGCATTTTCTTTCTTTTCTAATTCTTATTCTGTTTCTTTTCTTTCTTCTTCTTTTCTTGCTTGCTCAAGCTCTTATTTTCTTTTCTTTCTTTTCTTGTTGGCTCAATCTTTCTCATTCTTTCTTATTCTTATTCTTATTCTTTTTTCTGTGCCGATCAGACTAGATTGATGCATGGATTTGGAACCCTGGCCGTGTGAGTGAGTACAATCCTCACCTACATGCACTCTTGCGGACTATACAAATTCTTTCTTTTTCTTATGCCACTCAAGTTAGGTGGCATGCATGTAGGAAATTCTTCTTGGTACAACCCTTATCCACATACACTCTTACGGGCCATACAAATTCTTCTTCTTTTTATGCCACTCAATTAAAGTGGCGTGTATGTGGGAATTTCTTCTTCTTAGCACTCACGGGTTCCCCATCATAACAACCTATTCTTTTCTCTTCTTTAGCACTTTTCTTTCTTTAATTATTTAGTGCTTTTCTTTCTTTCTCTTTATTCTTAAAGTGCATTATTCTTTCTTTAAGTTCTTATGCACATGCAAATATATGCATATGGATGACTCATGCTTATGCTTCTTTCTTAGGTGCAATTATGCAATGCAAATATGCAATGTTGCACAAAATTAAGTTTCTTTATTCATGCATATGCTTCTCTTAGGCATTTCATCAAACAACAAGCATGCATACTTAAATTCTACTTTAACTATACTTCTACTTCTTTCTTAAACCATCCATTATGGGAGTAAAACTCCTCAACTCATCACAAATCCTCGCCAAGAAACACACTTCAAATATTCTACTAAAATTCTCTTTAAATGCAACCAACTTTCACTTGGTCACCATAACACCAACTCTACTTCTCATGGCTCAATTCTACTTATCAAAAGCCATCTACTCATCAACATCAACATTCTCCACAATCTGTTTCAAGCTCATAAGCATAAACATGCAAATCAAATCATTTGGTTGCTTAAATCTTATCTTAGGTTTGATTTACTTACCTTTGGCTTGAGTAATTCCACAAGAAACTCTTTATCTTTGTTGGACTAGTTCTTGCTCTCAAACCCTAAGCATAAAATTCATAAGAATTCCATACTAACATAAATTAATCTCATATCTAGAGTAAGAATCCTTACCTCTTAATGCTTAGAATCAAATCCTTGTAAAAATCCAACCAAAAGCCCTCAAATCAACCTTGGACAATTGATGGAAAGATGAGAGAATTAAGAGGTAGAGGTGGCGTGTGGGACAAAGCAAAATGAGAGGATTTGTGTGGTTGAACCCTTAATATCTTATGTAACTAGCATTCTTTCCCATTTTGCCCCTACACTTTCTTAAAAATTCCATCCTTGTCCTTTAATTCTTTACATATTCACCCCAATCCCAACATATTCTCCATGAAATTTTCTTACATTTCACTCCTTATTTTTCTTGCTAAATAGGGGTAGAATGGTCAGTTCACCCCTATGGAAAATTCTCTAGAAACTTCACAAGAAAAATCAGCCGACTCTTCGCCTAGTGAAGATTTTTCTTTGCCCCGATGAAAAAATACAGAGCATACGTCGCCGCGGCAAAGCTTCTTCTTCACCTCAGAGAAGTCTGCACTTCCCTAATTCTCCAAGGCTTCCCCAAATTTAGGGCATCCAAGCAACTTTAACACCTTGCAAACTTACCCAAGGGCAACCAATCAACAATAACAACATAGCAATTTATCTTAGGGCCAACAAACAACACCAAGAAAAAAATAAGCATACAAAACTACGTATTTCAAAGTACAATTCTCCCCCTTAAAAGAATTTCATCCCCGAAATTCAAACAAACAACTCTGGGTAACGATTTTGCATTTCTTGCTCTGCCTCCCATGTTGCCTCTTCAACGTTATGGTTTCTCCAGAGGACTTTCACTAAAGGAATACTCTTGTTTTGGAGCTCTTTAATCTTTCTGTCTACTATCTGAATTGGACGCTCCTCAAACACAAGATTCTCTTCTACATTCACATCCTCTATGTTCTGTATATGGAAGGGATCACTTACATACTTCCAAAGCATCGAGACATGAAATATATTGTGAACTCTGTCCATGCTGGGTGGTAGTGCCAACCTATAGGCTACCTTCCCTACTCGCTGTAACACTTCAAATGGGCCAATGTATCTCGGTGCTAACTTTCCTTTGCTACCAAAACGCACCACCCATTTGTAGGGGGAAACGTTTAGAAACACTTTATCACCCACTTCGAACTCAATATCTTTTCTCTTCAAGTGGCATAACTTTTCTGTCTATCTTGGGCTTGTTTCATTCTGCTTCTGATTAACTTGACATCTTCAATCATCTTCTGAGTTATTTCTGGCCCAAGAGCTGTACTCAACTCATCTTTCTCGTCTATCTCATCCCAATGAAGTGGAGATCTACACCGTTTACCATACAAGGCCTCGTAAGGAGCCATCTTAATTGTAGACTGGTAGCTATTATTATAAGCAAACTCCACGAAGGGTAACATCTCATGCCAGGATACTCTATAATCCATACAACATGCTCTCAACATATCCTCAAGTATCTGATTTGTTCTCTCTGTCTGAGGATGATAGGCGGTACTAAAAGCCAACCTAGTACCTAAGTTCCTTTGTAAATTTGTCCAAAAAGTTGAGACAAATTTGGAATCTCTGTCTGATACTATCGTCTTGGGTACTCCATGCAGTCTCGCTATCTCTTTAACATATATCTAGATCAATTGATCAGAAGTGGTACTCTCCTTTACTGGAAGAAAATAGGCTGATTTAGTCAATCTATCCATAATCACCAATATAGCATTATATCCTTTCTGAACTCTAGGGAGACCTGTAATAAAATCCATCGAGAAACTCTCCCACTTCCATTCAGGTATACTTAATGGCTGAAGCAACCCTGGTGGCCTTTGGTGTTCTGCTTTCACTTGCTGGCAAACTAGGCATTTAGCTACAAACTCTGCAATATCTTTCTTTATACTTGGCAATATCTTTCTTCATACTTGGCCACCAGTAGCCCTTTTTTAAATCTTGATACATCTTGGTTGCTCCAGGATAAGCAGTGTATGATGTGTCATGAGCCTCTGTAAGAATTCTCTTCTTCAACTCATTCTCTTTAGGAATGCACTGATGATTCCTGAAACGGAGAACTCCATCTAACAATTGGAACTCTGATATCTTGCCTCATGCACCTATTGACTCATTTTCTGACACCAATCATCAACAACTTGCTTTTCTTTAATTTCTTCCAGTAAGGCAGACTGAACCTCTAACCTGGCAATCCTACCTGGTATGACCTCAATCTGTTCTCTACACAACTCTTCTATTAACTCTTTCTATCTTGTAAGTTAGGACAAATAAGCTTTTTTTACTCAAAGCGTTGGCTACTACATTGGCTTTCCCTAGCTGATACTTAATCTCACATTCATAATCTTTAACCAGCTCTAACCATCTTCTCTGTCTCATATTCAGCTCCTTTTGAGTAAAGAAGTACTTCAGACTCTTATGATCAGTGTAGGTATTACTTTTGGCACCATAAAGATAATGCCTCCAAATCTTCAATGCAAAGACCACAGCTGCCAACTCTAAATCATGTGTAGGGTATCTTGTCTCATACTTTTTTAATTGTCGAGAAGCATAAGCTATCACCCTACCTAGCTGCATTAACATAGCACCAAGTCCCTGCAATGAGGCATCTGTATAAATATCATAATTTACACCTTCTTGTGGTAACACTAATACAGGAGTTGTCGTTAATCTTGTCTTCAACTCTTGAAAACATTCTTCACATGCACTTGACCATATAAAAAGAGTTCTCTATTTAGTAAGAGCTGTCAACTGCTTAGCCAATTGGGAAACCTTGCTACAAATCAACAGTAGTAGCCTGCTAGTCCTAAGAAACTTCTTACCTCTTTTACTGTCTTCAAACTTTGCCAATCAAGGATTGCCTTCACTTTGCTATGATCCACTGATATCCCATCTTTAGAAACAGTATGGCCCAGAAATATCACTTGGTCTAGCCAAAACTCACACTTGGAACACTTAGCATATAGCTTCTTTTCTCTCAATCTCTACAACACAAATCTTAAGTGTTCCTCATGCTCTTCTTGACTTAGAATAAACCAGGATATCGTCAATGAATACCACTATGAACTGATCCAGACAATCATGAAACACCTGGTTCATTAAGTCCACAAAGACTACGGGGGCATTAGTTAACCCAAAAGGCATCATCACAAATTCATAATGCCCATATCTTGTATGAAAAGTAGTCTTAGCTATATCTTGTTCTACCACTCTTACTTGATGATAACCCGACCTCAAATCAATCTTTGAAAACACGGCAGCTCCTTTCAATTGATCAAATAAATCATCTATCTGAGGTAATGGGTACTTATTCTTCATTGTCACTTTATTCAATTCTCTGTAGTCAGTACACATCCGTAATGATCCATCTTTCTTCTTTACAAACAAGAGAGGTGCTCCCCAGGGAGAGTGACTTGGTCGGATAAAACCTTCATCTAAAAGCTCCTAGAATTGCTTCTTCAATTCCTAATGCTAGGCTAGGGCCATTCGGTAAGAGGCTTTAGAGATAGGTGCGGTCCCTAGTGTCAGTTCAATACTGAACTCTACTTCTCGTTCCAAAGGCAAACCTAGTAACTTTTTCGGAAATACAACTAGAAATTCCCAGACTACTGGCACACTCTGCAGTTCTGGTGGTGGGACATCACTACTTTGCACCACATGAGCAATATACCCAGAACACCCTTTTCTTAACATCTTTCTAGCTTTTACACTACTAATCAACATACTCAACTGATGGCCCTCTCCAAAACTAAACTTATCTCCATTATCGAGATTAAACCTCGCTTTCTTCTTTCGACAGTCAATTTCTACTCCATATCTCCCTAGGAAATCCATGCCCAAAATCACATCAAAGTCGGGCATACCAAACACTATTAAATCAACCGCTAACTCTCTTTCATGGATCACTATGGACTCTCCTAACAACATCTCATAGGGCACCACACTAACCCCATCTGGTAACTCTATCTTAATGGGTTGACTCACTTTACTAGGTTTCAAACCTAATCTTTCTTTCATCCCATAAGATATAAAGGAGTGAGTGGTTCCAGAATCAATTAAGGCATACAAAGGAACAACATGAAATAATAACTGACCAGTAACGGCTGATGTATTGGCCTTTACTTCACCTTGTGCCATGGTAAAGACCCTGGCATTAGTACCTTTGACTGTCTGTGTTGCAAGTGGAAGGGGAATTTTACAATCTTTCATCAGATGCCCTGGCTGCCGGCATCTATAACAAACATTACGGCCTAACTCTCTCAAAAACTCTCTTGGATACGTTTTCCCACACTTAGGACATGGGGGAAACTCTATTGTTCTTGGCCGTTTACTCTGTCAATCTCTTCTAGTCTCTTAGGTTGGAACTTCTTCTTATTCTTCACTTCTCTACTACTTACAATCTCAACTTTTTCTCTCGATGGAGCGGAAGATGATTCACTTGGTCCGGCTAGGGTAAGCTTATTCACAAAAATCTCTGCCCTTAAAGACTGCTCTAAAGCTTCACTATATGATCAAGGGGGCTCGGCTCAGGCCATTACATCCCAGGCTATCTCTGGCTTCAGCCCATGGACAAACTTGTCTCTTCTTAACTTTGGGGTACTTACTATACCGAGGGCAAACCGTGCAAGGGAGTTAAACCTGACTGAATATTCTTTCACTGTGCTAGTCCCCTGCTTCAAATTAATAAACTCTTGTATCTTCTCATGTACCTGATCCACTGTTCTATACTCAGCCTCCAACACTCTTCTGAACTCTCCCCAGGTCATCAATGAAACATCATGAGTATCTTCCATTAATTCCCACCAAATCGGGCGTCACCCCGAAACAAAAAACTAGCATACCAGATCTTCTTCGAGTCTGTCATGGGAAACAATGCCGTGGTATGCTCCACGGACCTAAACCATTCTTCTATTACTACCGGGTTTGTAGTACCTTTAAACTCTAGGGGCTAATGTTGAGTTGGGAGCCCATAAATCGGCTCAATCCGATTCTGTACTGTCGGCAGTACCGGCCTTTCTCTTTCTTCTCTATTGGTCGGTACTCGTATGTGGGTTTCCACTCTTTCTGGTTCAACTCTCCCCTGACTTTCTTTTAAGACTTATTGTACAATACCCCGAATTCTAGCTTTATCAAGGGTAGGGGGAGTAGGTTCTGGCGAGTTAGAAGGTTCCCTCGCACTCATTATTCTCCAACTACTTGCTTGAGTTCTACGCTTTATCTACAAAACAGACACCCATTATCAACTCATAAAACACTTTAAGTAAAGAAAGACTTAACTTACTACGGTTGATAACGGAACGTCAATACGGTGAGAGTGGCACACTATCAAATCCCAAAATCTTAGCTTTGATACGAAAATGTAATAACTTCTTTCTTATTGGTATTCTTGGGAAATATACTATAATAAACATACATACTTATTAAAATGAAAACTATATGGGCCCAAATTTTTTCTTTACTAAACATATAAGTCTTTACATATACCAAAAATAGCATATACAAGAAAATTTACAATGGTGGACAGTGGTGCCATTCCTCTCCGCTTCCCGACGTCCATCCGACCGCTTCTCACCTATTTCCTACAAAAGCACGGAAAAACAACGGGGTGAGCACAAAATGCTTAGTAAGTAAATCCTCTACTCCCTTCTCCCCGCAACTTATTCTTTGGTTCTTTCTTTACTCTATTCATTCTCTTTTCTTTCATTGTTTCTAGTTCTCACTATTCTTTTCTTTCTCTCTAATTCTTTGTGTTCTTTCTTTCATATCCTCTCTGTTCTTTCTTTCTTTCTTTCTTTCTTTCTTTCTTTCTTTCTTTCTATTCTTTCTTTCTCATTCTTACTAGCCATGATAGAAATCATGGTAACATGCATGAATGGAATGCACATGCAATAATGCATAAAAATGCATTTTCTTTCTTTTCTAATTCTTATTCTGTTTCTTTTCTTTCTTCTTCTTTTCTTGCTTGCTCAGGCTCTTCTTTTCTTTTCTTTCTTTTCTTTTCTTTCTTTTCTTGTTGGCTCAATCTTTCTGATTCTTTCTTATTCTTATTCTTTTTTCTGTGCCAATCAGACTCAATTGATGCATGGATTTGGAATTCTGGCCGAGTGAGTGAGTACAGTCCTCATCTACATGCACTCTTGCGGACTGTACAAATTCTTTCTTCTTCTTAGGCCACTCAATTCAGGTGGGGTGCATGTAGGAAATTCTTCTTGGTACAACCCTCATCCACATACACTCTTATGGGCTGTACGAATTCTTTTTCTTTTTATGCCACTCAATTAAGGTGGCGTGTATGTGGGAATTTCTTCTTCTTAGCACTCACGGGTTCCCCATCGCAACAACCTATTCTTTTCTCTTCTTTAGCACTTTTCTTTCTTTAATTATTTAGTGCTTTTCTTTCTTTCTCTTTATTCTTAAAGTGCATTATTCTTTCTTTAAGTTCTTATGCACATGCAAATATATGCATATGGATGACTCATGCTTATGCTTCTTTCTTAGGTGCAATTATGCAATGCAAATATGCAATGTTGCACAAAATTAAGTTTCTTTATTCATGCATATGCTTCTCTTAGGCATTTCATCAAACAACAAGCATGCATACTTAAATTCTACTTTAACTATACTTCTACTTCTTTCTTAAACCATCCATTATGGGAGTAAAACTCCTCAACTCATCACAAATCCTGGCCAAGAAACACACTTCAAATATTCTACTAAAATTCTCTTTAAATGCAACCAACTTTCACTTGGTCACCACAACATCAACTCTACTTCTCATGGCTCAATTCTACTTGTCAAAAGCCATCTACTCATCAACATCAACGTTCTTAACAATCAATTTCAAGCTCATAAGCATAAACATGCATATCAAATCATTTGGTTGCTTAAATCTTAACTTAGGTTGGATTTACTTACCTTTGGCTTGAGTAATTCCACAAGAAACTCTTTATCTTTGTTGGACTAGTTCTTGCTCTCAAACCCTAAGCATAAACTTCATAAGAATTCCATACTAACATAAATTAGTCTCATATTTAGAGTAAGAATCCTTACCTCTTGATGCTTAGAATCAAATCCTTGTAAAAATCCAACCAAAAGCCCTCAAATCAACTTTGGACAATTGATGGAAAGATGAGAGAATTAGGGGGTAGAGGTGGCATGTGGGACAAAGCATAATGAGAGGGTTTGTGTGCTTGAACCCTTAATATCTCATGTAACTAGCATTCTTCCCATTTTGCCCTAACACTTTCTTAAAAATTCCATCCTTGTCCTTTACTTCATTACATATTCACCCCAATTCCAACATATTCTCTATAAAATTTTCTTATATTTCACTCCCCACTTTTCCTGCTAAATAGGGGTAGAATGGTCACTTCACCCCTATGGAAAATTCTCTAGAAACTTCACAAGAAAAATCAGCTAACTCTTCGCCCTGGCAAAGATTTTTCTTTGCTTCGGCGAAAAAATACAGAGCATACGTCGCCGCGGCGAAGCTTCTTCTTCTCCCCGGCGAAGTCTGCACTTCCCTAATTCTCCAAGGCTTCACCAAATTCAGGGCATCCAAGCAACTTTGACACCTTGCAAACTTACCCATGGGCAACCAATCAACAATAACAACATAGCAATTTCGCTTAGGGCCAACAAACAACACTAAGACAAAAATAAGCATACAAAACTACGTACCTCAAAGTGGGCGTTACAGAGTAATAGCCTATGCTTCTTGTCAGTTAAAAGAGTATGAGATGAGATACCCTACACATGATCTAGAGTTGGCTGCTGTTTTGCACTGAAAATATGGAGGCATTATTTGTATGGAGCAATGAGTAACATTTATACAAATCATAAAAGCTTGAAGTATTTCTTTACCCAAAAAGAGCTTAATATGGGACAGAGGAGATGGTAAGAGCTAGTAAAGGATTATGATTGTGAAATTAAGTATCAACCTGGAAAAGCCAATGTAGTAGCTGATGCTTTAAGTAAAAATGCTTACTTGTCTCAACTCACAAGATAGAAAGAGTTGTTGGGCGAGTTGATCAAGGACCAGATAGAGGTGATACCGGGAAGGCTTGCCAGGTTAGACATTCAACCCACTTTCCTGGAAGAGATTAAAGAAAAACAAGTTGCTAATGAGTGGTGTCAGATAAGGAGTCAGTAGGTAATTGAGGGCAAGATATTAGAATTCCACCTGTAAGATGGTGTCCTCTGTTTCCAGAATCGTATATGCCTTCCCCAAGAAGCTGAGTTGAAGAGAAAGATTCTTACGGAGGCTCATGATACATCATACACTGTTCATCCCAAAGGAACCAAGATGTATCAAGATTTAAAGAAAAGCTATTGGTGGCCAAGTATGAAGAGAGATATTGGAGATTATTTAACTAAGTATTTGATTTGTCAACAGGTGAAAGTAGAACACCAAAGACCATCAGGTTTGCTTTAGCCACTCAGCATTCCTGAATGGAAATGGGAAAGTATATCAATGGATTTTATCACAGGCTTCCAAGAGTTCAAAAGGGGTTTAATGCCCTATGGGTGATAGTAGACAGATTAACAAAATCAACCCATTTTCTTCTAGTAAAGGATAGCACTACCTCAGATCAGTTGGCCCAGATCTATGTTAGGGAGATAGTCAGACTCCATGGTGTACCAACTTGAAATCTTTTTTTACAATGTGCTTGTCATGCCATTTCTTTGTCTTCTCCTTGTACAAACTAGCACTCTCGTATGCCCAATGACAAAATTCATTTAGCTCACTCACCTACAAAAGACGTTTAGCACCTACACTTTGTATATCAAAATTCAAAAATTCAGTAGCCTAATAAGCTTTGTGCTCTAATTCTACCGGCAGTTGACATGTTTTTCCAAATACTAATCTAGAAGGTAACATAACTATAGGTGTTTTAAAGGCTATCGTGTATGCCCACAAAGCATCGTCTAACTCTGTCGCCCAATCTTTTCTAGAGGCACAAACAATCTTTTCTAAAATAAATTTTAGCAATCTATTAGAGACCTCTACTTGACCACTGGTTTAGGCATGGTAGGGAGTGGCTATCTTGTGCGTGACTCCATATTTCTTTAAGAGTGCATTAAATTGGTGGTTACAAAAAAGCTTCCCATTATCACTAATGATTGCCCTAGGAGTTCCATATCTAGTGAAAACATTCCGCCTAAGGAATCAGAGTACTATTCTAGAATGATAGTATTGGTGGAAATTGCCTCCACCCATTTAGAAACATAATCTACTGCCACAAGTATAAAAGTGCTCTCATACGATGATGGAAATGGTCCCATGAAATCAATACCCGAAATATAAAAAATTTCACATACAATATATTATTTAAAGGCATCTCATCTTTCTTAGAAATATTACTCATTCTTTGGCAACAATCACAAGAGGATACATACCTTTGAACATCTTGAAACAAAGTGGGCCAATAACAACCTGATTGTAACGCCCACATCGAGGTACGTAGTTTTACTTATGCCCTAATACCCTTAGATAAATTTTATTAAAGTTATCTTGAACAAGTGTGAAGAAAATCCCTTAAATTGTCATTAGGGGTAAAATGGTCTTTTCACTCATAATTAGTTGAAAATGTGGGGAGTGAAAAGAGATAGAATATCATGGAGAATGAAATAAAAATGACGGCATTATGGTAATTGACTAAGGGACATAGATGAAATTTCATAGAAAGTGTAAGTGTAAAATGGGAAACTATAAATAATAGAATAATACTATGCGTACAAACGAATTTTACTAACCAGTGTACTAACCTTTGTTAAAATCATACATAGTACTCATACTATGCATATGGTATCCGTACTATACTTTAAGTTAGTACAATAATTAGTAAAATCCGTTTGTACGCATAGCATTACTCATAAATAATATTATGTTATATCAAGAGTTGAAGAATGAAACCCTAGCCATTTTTCCTCCACTTTCACACCACCTTCAATCCCAAATTCTCTCAATTTATTCAATTCTTTTTCAAGGGAAATTCATAGATTTTGGGTTATTTTTAGTGGAATTTCAATCCCAAGCATCCTTAGGTAAGATCCTTGTACTAAGAAGTCAGTTTTAATTTTTAAAGTGTTGAATTTTGATGATTTGTGTTCTTAGGATTTTAGAGAAAGAGAGTTGGATCAAAGAAGAGTATTAAAGTGTTGGATTGCTCACATCTAAGGTAAGTAAATCCTACCCTAGTTATGATTGAAGCAATATTGTGTAAAGAATTTCTTTTATGCATATATGTTTTTTATATGAAGAATTGTTGATGGATTTGAGGTTGTATGATGGTTAGAACTGATCCATGAGAATTAGTGTTTGTGTATTTGATGTTTGATGATAGTTTGGATGAATTATGGAAGAATTGGAGTAGAAATTATGGAGTGTGCAATTTGGACAGGTTTGGCGTTAATCTTGGAACATTTTGTTCCAAATTTTGGTGGCTTAGAGAAGAAGTAGAAGTGTAGCCAATTTAGAGCTTGGATGTGCACACAAATTGTTTGATGGAATATCAAAGAGAAGTGCATGTATGAGTATGATTATGTGTTATTTTGAGATGAGTTTGTAGATGGTAGAGAATGACATGTTTGCATTCCATATTGCATGATTACATCTAAACATGTGAATTTAGAAAGAATTATAAGCATGAACCATCTACATGCATTCATACTCATGAGGGCATGAAAAAGCATTAAAGAATATTAAAGAGTAAATAGAAAGAAATGAGAATATTCAAGAAATTCAAATCTGAATTTTTATTTAAAGAAGTGTAAAAAGATAAAAGAAGAGAAGGTTGTTGCGATGGGGAACCCATGAGTGACATAGCCCCACATGCATGCCGCCTTTAGTGAGCGGCCTCAGAATTCTGAAAGAAGAATTGTACAGTCCGTTAGAAGTGCATGTAGATGAGGATTGTACCCAGAATTAGAGAATACAATCACAAGGCCAGGGTTCCAAATCCATGCCTCAACCAAGTCTGATCGGCAAGAAAGAAATAAGAGAAAGAAACAAAGAAACGAAGAAAGAATAGAAAGAAATAAAGAAATACAGAAAACAGAATAAGAAAAATAGAAAAGAAAATGCACATTTTATGCATTTGTGCATTTGCATCATTTCTATACACAATACCATGCCTATTATCTTGAGTAGTGAGAAAATTAGAAATTGAGAAAGAAAAGAGAAGAATAGAGAAGAACAGAGAAAGAATAGAGAAAAATAGAGAAAGAACAAAGAAGAATAAAGAAGTGTGATGTAAGGAAAGAAATTTAGCATTTAAGCAACGGAGAGAGAAAGGTAGCATAGCGGGTTTACTTATTGAACAATTGATGCTCACCACATTGTTTTCAATGTTTTTGCAGGTAGTAGGTGAGACGTGATGCTTTGTAACTACAACATGCATAAATAGCAAGTGCACTAGTCGCACAAAATAATAAAGTGATGAGTGAGTATCGTTCCCACGAGGATTGGTTGTTAAGCACTAGTTTTCCTACTGTTTACAAGTTGGAGCAACCGAATTTGTTTGGATTAATGGGAGAAAATTAAACTAAAACTAAAACAAAATTTGCTAAGTAATAAAACTAAATTATGAAGGCAGAATTCAAAAGCAGGGGTAATATCAATTCAAACAAAAGGGTAGGGTTTTGACTTCATTCGAACTCTATGGATTAAGCCTATGGATTATGCTATTTCCACATTCACATGCACTGATTGTAAATCGAATTCTCTAAGTCATAAAACATACCTTCTCAGGGTGTGTTTTCCTACTTTTTCCTATTAAACTTCTGCACCCAACAAATTGAAGATTAATAGTTCTAAGTTCACTAAGCACATGGAATCCTAGATTGATTTCATTGATTCTCAAATCTATCTCTAGCATTCAATACTACAATGGTGATTGCCCAAGAAGCTTAACATGATTCATTTCTCAATCTCATCATGTTCAACAAATAAAAGCAATAAAAATCAGAATAACGACACAATCTGTGCAATAACATATGAAAATAACAACAATCAATTATTAATCCATGGAAATCCGAATTACACCAAAACCCTAACCCAAAATGGGTTAGTTCATAGCTAAATCAACACAACAAGCAAGAAAAACGAATAACCCAACAATCAACATATTGAAATGAGAGAAAAGATAAGAGATCTCCCCAAGTTAAAGAATCCAGAAGATTCAATCCCAAATCTTCTCACTTCTCAACCACAATTCGTCAAATCTCAACTAAGGAAAACGAAAATAGGCTACTCTAGACTAAAAACGACGAACCCTCAAAAAATAGTAAAGTTTTTCTTTTATATCTCACCTAAAAACCTAAGACTTGCCTAAAAATGAAACTGTGCGTTTTGGAGAAAATTGAAATTTGCAGACTTCACCGTGTTGAAGAAGAAATCTCGTCGCGGCGACGAAGTAAAATGGACTCTCGTGCATAACTTCTTTCACCACGACGAAGAACAAACTTCACCACAGCGAACCTTCATGAAGAATTCTAAAATTACAAAATTGCCCTCCGCTTGTTTCTTTGCTTGAATCTTCGATCTTCGATACTCTCCCATGGGAATAAGCTTCATAGTTGCTCCACTCTGCTTCAGACCTCTCCCAAATTCTAAGATCCGTTTACTTCTGGGTCCACAAAATCCAATTCGCTCATTATTTGCTCAAAATGTCCATTTTGGCCTGAAACACAAAATGTATAGAATTAAGAAGCAATTCAAGTAAAAATGAACTAAGAAGTATCTAAAATCCGACCAAAAAGCCTAATAAAAATAGTATAATCCTCGAATTATCAAATACCCCCAAACTAAAGACATGCTTGTCCCCGAGCATTAGGTACACAACTCAAAGAAAGAAAAACAAGAAACAACCAAAAATACAAAAAAACAAGACTGAAAATGCATAAACAAAAATTAGACTCAAACTCAACATACGAATTGCCTAGAATTAATACAAGTCTCAAAGGTTGTTGAAAAATTATTACTAGAAAATGTTCAACACTCCAAGAAGTTATAAGCTACATTGACTATCTTTCTGTATTGGTCCCCCGAGTAGGTGATCCCCACTTCAATCCACATTCTGACTTCCTGGATTATTTTATGCAGAAATGCAAAGTTTATCAAATGGCGGCAGACTCCATAAGCCTAAATATCGAACTACTCTCCACTAATAAGGATTAGACATAGCTAAGAATCAAAAGGTCTTTTCAAGCTTGTAACGTTAGGCTCGGGTAGTGGGTTCCAAAGGAAAGGAAAGGATAAACAAACAAGAGAACTCGGTTTCCTTAAAGCAAACACTAAGACTTCAATCAACTTTCACTTCCTTTCTCAACCATTACTCAAGATGTCAACCAATTTACAACCCTCAACCATGTACAATTCTTATTTTTGCTTCTGCAATGCAGTTCTGAAAATGATTTTTTTTTTTTGAAAATAACAACAATCAATTCAAATTCAGGTTAACTACCTCTCTTATTCTTTTTGCCCTTCTCATAACCCCCAAACTATTCTTTTAATTCATTCACACAACTCTTCAAGCTCTTTGTGTTTGCATTAGGCCCAAAATTCTCCTAAAGGGTATGAAAAAGTGTTTAGGGTAAAGGGATTGGACAATTTTTTTTATTTTTTTTATTTTTTTGGTTTGCAAGGAAAATAAAGCAATGATAATCTCATAAGGCTCTAATGGGTGACTAGGGAAAAATTCATTCATAGGTCGGCTGGAAAGGCTCAAACGTTCTAAAAAATGCCTAAATCATTTCCTCAACAATGTCTATTCCTAGAATTTCGCCTCAAGCACTTTACTACTAGGTTCTAGAGTCCACCAACATTATCAAGACTTTACCTAACCACATAAAATGAATCTAAGCATGCCGAAATAATGAAAATGTTGGTTGAACCACTCAACAAACCTCAAGCTAAATTCAGTCAATCAACAAAAACTTGAAGCAATGCTTAACATTTTTCAACAATAAAATCCCAACAATCCTATTCCCATCATAGACTTATGCAATTCATCATTGGCAAACACAAGAAAAACACAAAAATAACTAAACAAAAATAAAAATTTTCTCAAATTTTTCCTACCCCCAAACTAAAGATGACATTGTCCATAATGTCACATTATGCATAAATTAGGAATAGAAAAACAAAATCTACAAAGGTACGAGATAGCTCCCTGATTAATTCGTGAAGTTGAAGTTTCGCACAACAGTGTGCACACCCGATCCTTGGCTTTTTCATCACCAAAATCTGTAAAAACAATTGAAAAACTATGGTGTCCACTATGTTAGAAAAGTTCACTAACTAATACGAAAATATTACGACCCTAATCTCGCCTTTACATCTACTAGGAAATTAAAACAAAATTAAAACAACCCAAAACAAAAAGCAACAAATTAGTTCAATGTTCAAAATGAAATACAAAAACAACTAAAACAAAGAAAAATAAAATACAAAAACAGGTGCTCATTCTTCGGCCTCCTCCTCTCCCTCAGTGTCGTCCTCTTCTGAGTCGGAGCCCATCCATTCATCTAAATCCCAATCTTCCTATTGGAATTTCGAAGTATGATCTCGAGCTTGTTGTAGCAGCTCTATTGTAGATTGTACATCATCCTGGTCTGCTTTGCTAGCCAACCTTGACGTCGCTCCAACCATTTCATCTTACCCATCATCTTCTACAGCATCTCCTTCATTGTGGTTGTTGAACCGGATGAGGTGGCAACTGCTGTGGTTTTTCTTCTCTTGGTGCCTGATCTGGGTCTTTCACTAGGTTAAGGCTCAAGATGCTTGCGAAAGTAGGTTGTGTCGAGAACTGGGGCAGCATGGATAAGTGGCTCATCTTCAATTACCTCGATTCCTGCCCGAGTGCACAACTCTGTAATGAGATGTGGGAATAGAAAACTGCCTCGCCCTAATTTTGCTGCACTCTGGATACTAGTCAGGATGATGTTTCCCACATCCATTCTCTTTCATGTGGCAATAGAATAAAGCAATAATGCCTTCTCATAAGTCACTATACTGTAGTGCGTCTCCGACATCATCCTCGCAAAAATGAAGTACTGCCACAACCGAGCCACTGGTGTTAGATTAGTCCCCTTAATGCTCCTCCTACCTTTCTTTGAAATCTCTCAAGAGGTATCCGGTTTTGCTATGGCCCTAAGAATCACCTCATCCTTTTTATGTGTCTTCCTAAACTCCTCATACTCATCACAGTCAATGTGAGGCAAGTTATAAAAATCATTGATGACCTTGGCATCAAATGCCACATCAGTACCCCTCACAAACACATAACTTGGATCACACTCGGGGAGGTTGGCATAAAACTCTCTCACTAGCGGCTCCACAGCCGCATGTGCAGGTTCACTCATAAACTCATCCACGTCTCCCTCGACTCCACTCATCAGCCTGGCTCGTGGTCAACCCACACTTGGCAATAAATCCTTTATCCTTCCTTTGTATTACCCCTTCATAGTGTTTCCGAGCCTTGTCATTTACAAATCGGTTGTCCATTTTCTTTCCTTTTCCTTTACCCTTGGATGGTGCTTTGAACGGCATTTTTTCTCAAACTATACTTCAACTCAACAATTCAACTAAAAAATTCAACTCTAAGTACCCTACGAACAACCACAATCAATCCTGCAATAACAACAATACTTCCAAAATTTTGAACCTAGACCCCCAAACTTCGATTCTTCCAAACGCAACCAAACACTCCAAAATTCAAAACCCAAACTCCTCAACACCACAAAAATCAAGATCTACACTTCTTAAATCACAATTGAAGCACAAACACCACAAAAAGTTCCACAACTCACGCAACAATCAAAATCTCAAATTCAGCTCTAAAAATCGAAATTGATCAATAAAAAGTTTGGAGAACTCGAAATCTTACCAATCCCAAGAAGTATTCACCACCAATTTAATCGATTGCGGCTCAGATGGCAAGATCCCCAGATTCTGAAAACCAAGGGTTTCCAAAATTTTTCATCAATTTTTTGGAAAAATCGTTGTTAAAAAGAGTTGTTTTGGTGTTTGTGAGGGTTAAGAAGTGAGGAAAAGTGATAGGAATTTGCTAGAAAAACTCTGGATTGAAGTAGGAAAAATTTTGCTCTCGAATGTTTTTTGAACTTTTTAGCAAAAATGAAGAGTCGCGAGTGAGTATTTATAAAAAGCAGGTTTCGCTGTAGCAAAGAACAAATTTCGCCGCGGCAAAGTTCTTCAATTAATGAAAATTTTTAACCCAGTCGATGTTGCGGCGAAGACAAATTCTTCGCCACAACGAAAAATTACAAAGAGTACAGTGCCGCGGTGAAGAAAGATTTTCGCCGTGGCAAACTTTCCTTAGTCAATTTTGCCCAACTTTCTTCACTGCGGCAAAAAATTCTAGAGAGAATGGCGCCCCGGCGAAGAACAATTTTCGCCGCGGTGAAGTCTGGGACTTTTTGACTTCCAAATTTTGCAAAATGTGCTTCGCCGCAGCGAAAACTGGAAAAATTCTATTTTTTGCCTTGATTTGAAATTTCACCTGAAACACCCAAAAACACACAAATTAAGCTTCATCACAAATCAAAGGTTAACCAAACAAATGCAAAACAATAAAAAAAAAAATAAACAAATGAAAACACTTGAGTTGCCTCCCAAGGAGCGCTTGTTTATAGTCAGAAAGCTCGACTCTCTCAATTTTTCATGTCGAAATGTCAAGCCGGATTGGAATGGACTTGCAACTCATCACCCCATCAATGTATGGCTTCAATCTCTATCCATTGACTGTAAAGGTGCCATTTTCTTCATGTGACACTTCCACTGCTCCGTATGGGTGAATCTTGTAACTATGAAGGGTCCAGACCATCTAGACTTAAGTTTTCCAGGGAAAAGCCTCAGCCTAGAATTATACAACAACACTTTCTGACCCACTTCAAAGTTCTTCCTGATATGCTTGTCATGCCACCTTTTTGTCTTCTCTTTGTAAATCCGAGCATTCTCATATGCTTCGAGACGGAACTCATCGAGTTCATTCAAAGTCAGCATCCTTTCCTCCCCAGCAACTCGTAAGTCCATGTTTGGCTGCTTGACTGCCCAGTATGCCTTATGCTCGAGCTTCACCGGCAAGTGACATGCCTTCCCATAGACCATCCTAAATGGAGACATACCAATCGGAGTCTTAAATGCCGTGCGATAAGCCCATAATGCATCATCCAATTTCCGTGACCAATCCTTCCTAGATGCATTAACTGTTTTTTAAAATTTCCTTAAGTTCTCTGTTCGACAGTTCCACTTGTCTGCTCGTCTGGAGATGGTATGGTGTTGTAACTCTATGTTTCACTCCATACTTTACCAAAAGCACATCTAATTGCCTATTGCAAAAATGTGATCCTCCATCACTAATGATTGACCGTGGTACCCCAAATCTTGAGAAAATGTTATTTATCACAAAATTAACCACCACTCTGGCATCATTAGACGGCAATGCGACTGCTTCCACCCATTTCGATATGTAATCCACCGCTACCAAAATGTATGTGTTCCCAAAAGAATTTTGGAAGGGACCCATGAAGTCAATTCCCCGCACATCAAACAGCTCAACTACAAGGATATTGTTTAACGGCATCTCATCTCTCTTTGAAATATTACCACTCCGTTGACATTGGTTGCATTCCTGAACCATCTGAAAAGAATCCTTAAAAAGGGTTGGCCAATAAAACCTAAATTGAAGAACCTTGGCTGCTGTCCTAGCTCCTCCAAAATGGCCACCCACTTCCCTCTTGTGACAATGTCGTAGAATGCTTTCCATTTCCTCTTTCGGGACACATCTCTGTATCATCTTATCAGCACAGTGTCTATACAGAAATGGCTCTTCCCAGAAGTAATACTTCAAGTCTGAGAAAAATTTCCTCTTTTGTTGGGAGATCATGCCAATTGGGAGCACTCTCGATGACAAGTAGTTCGCAAAATCTACATACCATGGTGCTTCCTCCACTCTCATCAATTTCTCATCCAGGAAAGTTTCTCTGATTTGGGTTTCCTCCTCATTTCCCTGAATTGGTCATTCAATTCTTGACAAATGATCCGCCACCGTATTTTTCGACCCCTTCTTATCTCATATCTCCAACTCAAACTCTTGTAGCAATAGGATCCATCTTATCAGCCGAGGTTTTGCTTCTTGCTTTGCCAATAGGTGTTTGGGTCGGGATAAACGATCAGCAACTTGATTTTTTGTCCCCTTTCGATTTTTAATCTCCAAATCAAACTCTTGAAGTAGAAGGACTCGTTTAATAAGGCATGGTTTGTCATCCTTCTTAACAAAGAGATGTCATAGAGCTGAGTGATCTGTGTAGACTACGGATTTCGTGCCTATAAGGTATGATCTAAACTTCTCGAATGCAAAAACCATTGATACTAATTCCTTCTCGGTTGTTGTGTAGTTCAGTTGTGGACCATTTAAGGTATGACTGGCATATGATATGATCAGAAACATTTTGTCGTTCCTTTTACCCAAAGCGACACCAATGGCATAGTCACTCACATCACACATAATTTCAAATGGGCTATTCCAATCCAGTGCACCCACTATTGGTGCTATCACTAGCTTCTCCCTTAGCAAATTAAAGGCCTGCAAACATTCAAAATCAAAGTTAAATTTCACATCCTTTGCAAGAAGATTAGATAAAGGTTTTGCAATTTTTGACAAATCTTTATTAGATCTTCTATTAAATCCAGCATGGCCAAGGAAACTTATGACTGTTTAAACTGTCACTGAAGGAGATAATTTTTCAATCACTTCCACTTTTGCTTCATCAACCTCAATCCCTCGCTCAGAGATCATGTGTCCAAGCACGATACTATAATGCCCACTTTGAGGTACATGGCTTACTCTTGTTAAATTTGCCTTTAAAAGTTGTGTTTAGCCTTGGTTAATTTGGTTTGTGGATATTGTGGATTGGATGCCCTGAATTTGGTGAAGTCTTGACAAAAGCATGAATTATAGACTTCGCCAGGGTGAAGAAAAAGCTTCGCCGTGACGACGTAAGTTCTGTAATTTTTCGCCGAGGTGAAGAAAAATCTTCATCGGGGCGAAGAGTCGGCTGTTTTTTCTTATGAAGTTTCTAGAGAATTTTCCATAGGGGAGAAGTGACCATTCTACCCCTAATTAGCAGGAAAAATGAGGAGTGAAATGTAAGAAAATTTCATGGAGAATATTTTGGATTAGGGGTGAATTGGTAAAGAATTAAAGGACAAGGATGAAATTTTGAAGAAAGTGTAGGGCAAAATGGGAAAGAATGCTAGTTACATGAGATATTAAGGGTTCAAGCACATAAACCCTCTCATTTGCTTTGTCCCACACGCCACCTCTACCCCCTAATTCTCTCATCTTTCCATCAATTTTCCAAGGTTGATTTGAGGGCTTTTGGTTGGATTTTTATAGGATTTGATCCTAAGCATCAAGAGGTAAGGATTCTTACTCTAGGTATGAGATTATGTTAGTATGGAATTCTTATGAAGTTTATGCTTAGGGTTTGAGAGCAAGAACTAGTCCAACAAAGATAAAGAGTTTCTTGTGGAATTACTCAAGCCAAAGGTAAGTAAATCCAACCTAAGTTAATATGCATGTTTATGCTTATGAGCTTGAAATTGATTGTTGAGAATGTGGATGGCGATGAGTAGATGGATTTTGATAAGTAGAATTGAGCCATGAGAAGTAGAGTTGATGTTGTGGTGATCAAGTGAAAGTTGGTTGCATTTAAAGAGAATTTGAATAGAATATTTGAAGTGTGTTTCTTGGCCAGGATTTGTGATGATTTGAGGAGTTTTACTCCCATAATTGATGGTTAAGAAAGAAGTAGAATTATAGTTAAATTACAATTTAAGTATGCATGCTTAGTGTTTGATGAAATGTCTAAGAGAAGCATGTGCATGAGTAGAGAACCTTAATTTTGTGCAACATTGTATTTTTGCATAGCATACATGCACTTAAGAAAGAAACATAAGCATGAGCCATCCACATGCATATACTTGCATATGCATGAGAACTTAAAGAAAGAAAGGAAAACACTGAAGAATTAAAGAAACAAAAGTGCTAAAGAAGAGAAAAGAATAGGTTGTTGCGATAGGGAACCCGTGGGTGCTAAGAAGAATTTCCCACATACATGTCACCTTAAGTGAGCGGCATAAGAAGAAGAAGAATTCGTACGACCCATAAGAGTGTATGTGGATGAGGGTTGTAACAAGAAGAATTCCTACATGCACGCCACCTTAATTGAGCGGCCTAAGAAAAAAGAAAGAATTTGTACAGTCCGCAAGAGAGCATGTAGATGAGGACTGTACTCACTCACATGGCCAGGGTTCCAAATCCATGCATCAACCGAGTCCGATCGGCATAGAATAAGAAAGAATAAGAATAAGAAGAGTAAGAATAACAAAGAATGTGAAACATTGAGCCAACAAGAAAAGAAAGAAAAAAAGAAAAAAAGAAAAAAAGAAAGAGCTTGAGCAAGCAAGAAAAGAAGAGAAAGAAAAGAAACAGAATAAGAATTAGAAAAGAAATAAAGAAAATGCATTTTTATGCATTATTGCATGTGCATTCTATTCATGCATGTTACCATGATTTCTATCATGGCTAGTAAGAATGAGAAAGAAAGAAAGAAAGAAAGAAGGAAAGAACAGAGAGAATTAGAAAGAAAGAACAGAAAGAATTAGAGTGAAAGAAAAGAAAAGAACAGTGATAACTAGAAACAGTGAAAGAATAGAGTAAGGAAAGAATCAAAGAGTAAGTTGCAAGGATAAAGGATAGAGGATTTACTTACTGAGCATTTTGTGCTCACCCCATTGTTTTTCCATGTTTTTGTAGGAAATAGGTAAGAAGTGGTCGGACGAACTTCAAAAAGCGGAGAAGAATAGCACTACTGTAACGCCCGCTTGAGGTCCTTAACTCATATTTGCTCATTTTGCCCTTAAAGTTGTTTTTGTGCCCTTAGTTAAGTGTGTATGTGTTGAAATTGCTTGAATGCCCTGAAATTGGTGAAGTCTGGTTCAAATTTGTGAAAGGCAGACTTCGCCGCGGCGAAGAAGACTCGTCGTCGCGAAGATTCGGCTGAAAAGTTTTATGAGTTTCTAGAGAATTCTTCCTTTGGGGCACAATGACCATTCTACCCCTAATTAGCAGGAAAAGTGGGGAGTGAAATGCAAGGAAATTGCATGGAGAATAGTTTAAATGGGGGTGCATTTGCAAAGAATTAAAGGGCAAAGTTGGAATTCCTAAGAAAGAGTAAAGGTAAAATGGGAAAGAGTGGAGAAAATATGAGATATTAAGGGTTTAGCTTTAGAAACCCTTTCATTCTTTCTTTTCCACTGCCTCTTCCATCCTTCAATTCTCACAAGCTTTCATTCAATTTTCCAAGGATTTTTGGAGGGCTTTTGACTAGCAGTTGAAACAAGTTGATCCTAAGCACGTAAAGGTAAGAATCCTTACTCTAGATGTGAATTTTTATTAGTGTAAGAGTAGGATCCTTACTAAGTTTGTGTTTAAGGTTTAAGAGAAGGCATCAAGCCATCAAGAGTAGAGAGCTTAAGTGGATTTGTAACGCCCCGCTTGAGGTACGTTGTTATTGTCTCCTCTTTCGCCCTTAATCGAGTTGGTTTTTGTTATATTTGTTTGTTTGAGTGTTATGTTGAATGTTGCCCTGAAATTGGTTGAAAACAGAAGAATTTCAGTCTGCCGTGCTTCGGCGGGGCGAAGAAGAATCTTCGCCGCGGAAGAGAGGTTGAAGCCACGGGGAAGGCTGGCAGCGTTTCGCGCAGCAGTTTCTTCGCCGCGGCGACAACCCGAATAATTGTTGATTGAGTTTTAGATATTTTCTTCCTTAAGGGCAATTTGACCTTTCTACCCCTAATTAGCAGGAAAAGTGGGGAGTTAATTGTAAGGATATTTCATGGAGAATAGGTTGAGTTAGGGGTGAGTTTGTAATGAATCAAAGGATATGGATGGAATTCCCAAAGAAGAATAAGGGCAAAATGGGAATGCTTTGGGATGTATTTCATTAAAAGGAATTAGAATCAAAGAAACCCCTCATTCTCTTCTTCTCAAACGTGACTTCCCATCCTTACTCCTCTCAACTTCTCTTCTCTTTTGATCAAGGCATTCCAAGGGGTTTTGAAGTGATTTGGGGTGGAAAAGTAACCTAAGGCTTCCTAAGGTAAGGATCTCTACTTAAGTTGTGTGATTTGTGGATTTTAGTTCATTTTGGTTTTTTGAGGGTTTTCATTCTTTTGGTTATGAGTAGAGAGAATAGCCAAGAAAACCAAGTGGAAAGAGGATTTGGTGAAGTCTCTCCATAGCAAGTAAGTAAAACCCAACCCAAGTTGAGATTTATGAATTTTCTTGATTAGGGTTTTGATAGAAATGATGTATGTATGTGATATGCATGTATTATAGCATGTATGAAGGATTAAGTAGAGATTTCTATGCTTTGTGATTGTTTATACCTTGCAAATTTGAGAAATGGGTTGTTGGTTTGGCAAGGTAGTTGAGATGGAATTTAAGGGGTATTATGGAACCCTTTTTGGAAGTGTTTTGTTTGACAGGTTATTATGGCTTTGTGAAGGGGTTTTTCCCCATTTTGGATGGTTAAGAAAAGTTTTAGATTCATGACTATGATAGAGTTTTATAGTGCACATGAGTTGTTTGATGAAATGCCTAATAGAGATTTGAGTGTGAGAAATGAACCTTAATTCTTGCAACATTGCATGTTGGCATTTCATAAGTGCATTAGTAGTGATGAACCATCCATAGGCACTAATTGTGCATTGAAAAGTGACCTAAGAAAGTGTAAGGAAATGGTTTATACAATTACCCTATGAGTAGAGAGCTTAGTGGGTAAAATTACTCTAAGGGTAGAGAGCATTGAAAAATGCTACAATAGAGTGAATTAGAAGAGTAGTATAGTTGGGATGATGCTTTGTGATCATCACCCGACCGTTATGGGAATCGGATTGATGCTTTGTGATCATCATCCGAATAGCCCTTAGAGAAATGGGTCGACGCTTTGTGATCGTCACCCGATGAGTAGTAGAAATGGGTAGATGCTTTGTGACCACTACCCGATTAGTTAAGAGATATGTAGGTTGATGCTTTGTGATCATCATCCAACGGCTAGTAGAAGCGGGTTGATGCTTTGTGACCATCACCCGATAGTGACTAGAGACGGGTAAATGCTTGGTGATCGTTACCCAAATTTCATGAGGAACGGGTAGGTGCTAGGTGATCTCCACCCAATAGTTAGAAAGAACCGAGTTAGTGCTTTGTGATCCTCACTCGGTAGTCACTAAGAACGGGTTGGTACTATGTGAATTCCACCCAATAGCCATAGAGAGTGAGATGGTGCTGTGTGAACGCCATCCGGCCGTACCTCCATAAGATGAGGCCATGATGTTATTAGAAACAGAAATAGAAAGCAGTTAGAAACAGGAAAGAATTAAGAGTCACACACGGGGACAGACAGTTAGAGAGTTTTACTTACTGAGCATTATTTGTGCTCACCCCGTTATTTTCCTTTGTGGATGCAGGTTCTAGGTGATGTTGCGGTTGGAGGGCGTCGGCGCGCGAGGAGCAATAGCTACACTTGTTCCCTATTTTGTCTTTTGAAATGCACTTTTGTAAACAGTAACCTTTGTGTATAAAAGACATGTGAATTGTAATGAAAAGAAACATTTTGGGCCCAATTTTCCATTGTTAATTGCATGCATTGTACTAGATTTCAGTAGATGTTACAGGATTCTACTTGAGTATAAGGTAAGTAAATCCACGTAAGTTGTGATTTGCATGATTTAATGATGTATAGAAATTTGTATATGATTAATGCTTGAATTTTTATGTTTGAAATGAGTTGATGGATTTATGAATGAGTTCAATGTTGAGTTATGGAGAGATTTCCACCATGAGAAGGGTGGATTGTGTTGATAAAATTTGATAGAAGTATGGATAGATTTAGAAGAATTTGATAGGAATTTTTGAAGTGTGTTTTCTTTGCAGGATGTGTGATGATTTAAAGGAGTTGAACTCCAATTTTGGATGGTTAAGAAAGAAGTAGAATTATAGTTAGAGTAGAGTTTAGGTATGCACACATATTGTTTGATGAAATACCTAAGAGAAGCATGAGTAGAAGTAGAGAACCTTACTTTATTCCACATAGCATATTGGCATTTCATGAGTGCATATAAGAAAGATTCTAGGCATGAGCCATCCATATGCATATGTTTATATGTGTAATCATCAAAGAAAGAAATATGAGTGATGAGAAAGAAACACTCTAAGAATAAAGAAAAAGAAAAGAACTACTTCTCTTAGAATAAAGAGAAAGAAAGAATTAGCACTAGAGAATAAAATGAATAAAAAAGTGCTAAAGAAGAGAAAAGAGAATAAGTTGTGCGATGGGGAACCCGTGAGTGTAGAATTACCTGCATGTAAACCGCTGTGAGAGAGTGGTCTCCGCCATGAGAGAGCAGAATGAGAATGAGAAAAAGAATTCGTATAGCCCGTGAGAATACATGCGGATGAGGGCTATACATGAGAGAGAGTACACTCACATTGTAACGCCCCGCTTGAGGTACGTTGTTATCGTTTCCTCTTTTGCCCTTAATCGAGTTGGTTTTTGTTATGATTGTTTGTTTGAGTGTTGTGTTGAATGTTTGCCCTGAAAATTGGTTGAAAACAGAAGAATTTCAGTCTGCCGTGCTTCACGGGCGAAGAAGAATTCGCCGCGGCGAAGAGGTTGAAGCCACGGGGAAGGTCGGCTGGACAGCCACGCCGGCGGCGACAGTTTCTTCGCGCGGCGACAACCCGAATAAAATGTTGATTGAGTTTTAGATATTTTCTTCCTTAAGGGCAATTTGACCTTTCTACCCCTTTTAGCGGGGAAAAGTGGGGAGTGGAATTGTAAGGAAAATTCATGGAGAATACTTTGATTGGGGGTTGTGTTTGCAAAGAATGAAAGGTCTTAAATGGAATTTCAAAGAGTGAGTAAGGGTATTTTTGGGAAAGAGTGGAGAAAAATATGTGATATTAAGGGTTAGCTTTAGAAACCCCTTCATTTTGTTTTTCACCATCGCCTCTTTCATCCCCTATTTCTCTCAATTTTTCATCCAAGATTCCAAGGATTCTTGAAGAGCTTTTTGACTAGAATTTGTTACAAAATTGATCATAAGTACTAAAAGGTAAGATTCCTTACTCTAGAAGCAAATTTTCATTTGTTGAAAGAAGGGGATCCTTATTTAAGTTTTTGTATTGAAGGCTAAGAGAAAGTGTCAAGCCATCAAGAGTGGAGAGTTTAAGTGGGTTCTACTTGTGTCCAAGGTAAGTAAAATCATCTAAGTTGTGATTTACTTGATTGAATGATGTGTAGAGAGTTTTAGATCTATGATTAATGCTTGAATTGTTTATGTTGAAATAAGTTGATGAATTCATGAATGGGTTCAATGTTGTTATATGAAGGATTTTTCCACCATGAGGAGGGTGGATTGTGTTGTGAAATTTTGGTAGAAGTATGGGTAGAATTAGAAGTAATTGAGAGGAATTTTTGAAGTGTGTTTCCCTTTGCAGGATGTGTGATGATTCAAAGGAGTTGAACTCCAATTTTGGATGGTTAAGAAAGAAATATGATTAAAGTTAGAATAGAGTTTATGTATGCACACATATTGTTTGATGAAATGCCTAAAAGAAGCATAAGTAGAATTAGAGAACTTTACCTTATGCAATGTAGCATATTTGCATGTCATGAATGCATATAAGGAAGATTTTAGGCATGAGTCATCCATATTCATATGTTTAATTGAGTAATGACATAAGAAAGAAATATGAGAAATGAGAAAGAAACTCTCTATGAATAGAGATAAAGAAAAGAACAAATTCTCTTAGAGTAAAGAGAAAGAAAGAACTAGCACTAGAAGATAAAAGGATTCTTAAGTGCTATAGAAAAGAAAAGAAACTAGATCGTGCGATGGGGAACTCGTGAGTATAGAGTTACCCTCATGTAAACCGTTATGAGAAAGAACGGTCTCCGCCATGAGAGAGCGGAACGCGTGTAAATCGCTATGATAAGGAGCGATCTCCGCCATGAGAGAGCGGAATGCATGTGATCCGTTATGAGAAAGACGGACTCCGCCATGAGAGAGCGGAATACACGTAAACCGCTATGAGAGAGAGAAGCGGTTTCCGCCATGAGAAAGGCGGTATGAGATTGAGAAAAAAAAAGAATAGAAAGAAAAGAAAAGAAAGAAAAACTAGAATTTGAATTAGAAATTTGATAAAAAATACAAAGAGAATTGATGAGTAATGCACGGGGACGATAGCGTAAGAGCCTGTTTTACTTACTGAGCATCTTTGTGCTCACTCCGTTGTTTTCTTTGTTGTACAGGGAAATAGGTGAGGACTTGGTCGGATGGACGTCGGCAAGCGTGGAGATTTGGCTGCATTGTCCCTTGTTTCGTTTTGTTTTGAAAGTCCTTGTACATATGATGTTTTGTTTTGTAACGAATGTGATTACTAAGTAAAGAAAATTTTTGGGCCCAACTTGTTTTGATAAAATGCTATCTTTTTATTAATCGATATTACGAATCTGGTAGAAAGAAAGTAGTTGTTACACACATGCATCAACCAAGACCGATCGGCAAAGAATAAGAGAAAATAATAAGAATGAAAAAGAATAAGAATGAGAAAATATGAGAAAAGAATAAGAAAAGAATAGAAAGAAAAGAAAAGAGAGAAAATGCATTGCTTTGCATTAGTGCATATGCATCTCATCCATGCATGTTATCATGATATCTCTCATGGGTGATGAGAATAGAAAGGAAGAAAGAATAGAAAGAAAGAAAAGAACAGTGAGAACTAGAAACAGAGAAAGAACAAGAGAGATTGAATAAGAGAAAGTGACAAGAGTAAGGAAAGAATTGAAGAGTGATACACAGGGATAGTGGAGTAGAGGATTTTCTTACTGAGCATCTTTATGCTCACCCCGTTGTTTTCTATGTTTTTGCAAGACATAGGTGAGGACGTGGTCAGATGGACGCCGGCAAACGGGGAGATTTGGCTACATTGTCCACTATTTTGAGAGTCTTTTTGTACAAATGATATTGTACTATGTAAAGAATGTATATATTAGTAAAAAAAAAATTTGGGCCCAACTATTTTGATAAGTATTCATGTATTTTTATTAATATATTGTATGAATATGATAGTAGAAAGAAGCCATTACAACTACAGTTCACCATTGTCAATTTTCTTGTATATGCTATTTTTGGTATATGTAAAGACTTATATGTTTAGTAAAGAAAATTTGGGCCCATATAGTTTTCTTTTAATAAGTATGTATGTCTATTATAGTATGTTTTCTAAAAATACTAGTAGAAAGAAGTTATTTTTTTGTATATGTAAAGACTTATATGTTTAGTAAAGAAAATTTGGGCCCATATAGTTTTCTTTTAATAAGTGTGCATGTCTATTATAGTATATTTTCTAAAAGTACTAGTAGAAAGAAGTTACTACAGATACCTTCTCGTACCATAAAATGACACTTCTCTAATTCAGCACAAGATTTGATTCCTCACAACACTGTAAAACTAATGAAAGATTATGCAAACAAGATTCAATGGTTAGTCTATACAACGTAAAATCATTCATGAAAATTTCCACAAATTTTTCACTCATGTCAGAGAAAATCGCCATCATGCAGCGTTGGAAAGCAGCCGGTGCATTACATAAACCAAATGGCATATGTCGATAAGCAAACATGCCACAAGGACAAGTAAATGCTTTTTTCTCTTGGTCCTCTGGACAATAGGAATTTGATAATAACCAGAGTAACCATTAAGAAAACAATAAAATTTATTACCCACTAATTTCTCTAACATCTGATCAATAAATGGTAATGGTAAATGATCTTTCCTAATGGCAGAATTTAATTTTCTATAGTCTATACACACAAACCATCTAGTTACCATCCTAGTGGGATAAGCTCATTATTTTCATTCTTCACTATAGTCATTCCCCTTTTTTAGGCACTACTTGCACGAGACTAACCCAATTACTATCAAAGATAGGATAAATAATACCTACATCAAGTAGTTTTACCACTTCTTGCATGGTAGGATTTAATCTCCTTTGTGGTTGTATTGTTAGCCTAAAATTTTCTTCCGTGAGGATCTTATGCATGCAGATGGAAGGGCTTATTCCCTTGATATCAACAATTTTCCATCCTATAGCCTTCTTGTGCTTCCTCGGAATGTCTAGCAGTGACTTCTCCTCCAAATCTATCACAGATGCAAAGATAATCATAGGGTAAGCATCTTTATCTAGAAAAGCATATTTCAAATGTGAAGGAAGAGGTTTAAATTCAAGTTTTTGAGCCTCATTAGGAGTTTTATGCAAATCCTTCTTTAGCTCTATATTACTATCAGTCAGAGATTCCTTCTTTGACACTTTAGCTTTTTCTCTCAAGCACGAGTCTTCCTCCTCTATTGTGCTCGACTCTATTAGACATCTCCCCAAAGAGTCCATTAGCACGAGAGTCCATCAATCTTCTTATTCAACACTTGCATTTGTGTTGCCAAAGCTGTGATATCATTTATCTTATGAACACTTGACGTTCTTCTCACAGGCAACCTCTCTGGTAGCCATTGATAGGAATTTGAAGCCATTTCCTCTAGTAATTCATAAGCTTGGTCTGATGTCTTCTTACCTGAAGTACCACCCGCAACAACATTGATCATATTCTAAGCTTCACTATTAAGACCATTACAAAACATCTGGACTTGCAGCCAAACCGATAATTCATGGTAGGGGCATCTCTAGAGCATGTCCTTGAACCTTTCCCATGCTTCGTATAATGACTCTATATTTTCTTGCACAAACATAGTAATATCATTACACAACTATTTAGTCTGTGTAGGAGGAAAATACCTACTCAGGAATTTTTGTGTCATCTGCTACCAGGTTGCAATCGAGTCTGCTGATAATGAGGTCAACCAACTCTTAGCTTGTAAAACCCCTCCACGGTCAGGTACACTCTGAATATTCCTCAATAAGAATCCAAAGAATTCATGTCTGGGGAACGAGTTGTATTTAGAAAACATGTGCAAGAATAATAATAATGTCTGAAACATTACTGTAAGATGTACCGCAGGATCAAAATTTGTCCCTTCAAAAATAAAAATAAAAACTTAAATTCGTTTGTGCATCAATCAATCAAAACATATTAATGCCATTTTCATTCATAAGGTGGAAGCTTCAAAAAGGTGTTTAAAAAACATTTGTCATTTACATCAAGATGACAATAAATCATCTCCCCTCACTTGTAGCCCCACTTTCTCTAGCATCCTTCGCTTCTGGTCAACCTACAAAGCAATCAACAATGAAAGGTGAGCGCTAATCGCTCAATGTGCTATTTGACCTTCATTTAAACATATTTATTAACACACCACTTATGTTTTACATCTAGGTATACTTCCCTTTTCTTACTAATTCATATGTTTTTTATCATTTTATGCCATGGCTATATAAATATCAATGTGTACACATACAAATAAGTATGTAAACATTGTATACACACATCACATGTCATGATATAACATCTAAATATCATCTAACATGAGTATAAATCATCTCATGATGTAAATAACATCGTAACTCAGGTAATGCAACTAAATGCATATGAATCATTTAACGTCTAGTCGATCGGACTTTTCTTAGCATCTTAAGCACTTCATATCATCTAGCCTCAAATTCATCTAGAGCTCATATCATCGGGAGGCGTGCTTATACATTATTTAGCATCTAAAGCATATATTTATCTTTCCTCAATATGTATACAAGGATATGCTTACGCATTTTTCATCCTATCTATATGCATCTCTAACATCTTATGGCATGTAAATACATGTTTTAGTGAGCTTAATACTTTTGATTCATCTATGGATTATTAATCCATTTACATTACCTCTTGCTCACATTCATCATCTTAAAACATATATTACATTGCATCTTCATGCCATTTCATATATTAATCATGCATTTGCATCCATGACCATGTATATCTTTCAAAGATATATCTTTCAAAGATCATCTAACTAATGAGTGAACATTAATACATGGCTTAATTACAACAATACATTAATAATCAATTCATAACCATAAGAATTAATTATCTTAAATCTTAAACTTTAACAACCAGAAGTTTATTCTTCAGGTCATTTTCCCCTATTTCTCAAATGAATTGGCTCTTGGCCTAAACATAAAAGTTATAGGGCTATGTCATAAATTTCTAATGCTTCAAGAACCATCTCATTTTGATTTTTATAACTCAAGTTATGGTCGAAATACTGAAGCATGTTTAACATAACAGCTAAACTTACCAAATCCGATTTTTTTTCATATTAACCCATGCCATATCAACTTCTATTGACAATTAACAAATATGTCAACTTATGGATCAATTAAACCTTCCCTTAATAGTCTTTAACATCTTAAAGGAAGGATAAAACCTCACTCCCATGATCATCATCCTTGCTATAACATTGTAAGTTAATGCAAACCACATATCAACACTTCTAATAGCAACTATTCAACACCATGTGGCCTCCAAGACTACAAGTTTTGCCACAATCAACATCAATACTTCATTTTCTTCAATTAAAACATAACAACTCATCAAACATAAATGGCAATAACTTCATGTATAATGAATTCAAGGCAATAAATAACATTAATGAGTTTAACTACACTTGCCATCAACTAATTCTATGCCTTAAAGCCCTAATTTAAGGTTTCATTAAAATCTACAAACCCTAGCATAATCCCTAACATCATGGGAGGTTCTTCCTTACCTTTTTAAAGAATTCTCCCACCAAATCTTTTGCCTTTATCTTCTTTTAAACCTTATTCCTACATATATAACACTATACATTAACATCTACCTCAAATCTTCAAATCACATCAAAACTAGGGTTTTATTCCTTACCTTAAACCTTCCAATTTGAAGATCCAAGGCTCCTATCTTGTTCTCCTTGAAAAATTATGCAAAACTCCTTTAAAACTTAGAGAGATAAAGCTTGTTTCATGCAAGATTTTAGAGAAAATGGAAGAAAGGTTGAAGAAATGATATCTCCCTTGGCTTGAACAAAGTTCCTCTCATTTATAGGAAAATATTTCATTAATTTATCAAAATTATCTATTGGCCCAATTATTTTAATTGTATAACTCATAAGTCCTTAATTCTTCATATAAGGGCATTTTGGTCATTTGGCACTAAACATAATTATTACTTAATTAATGTCATTAAATGCAATTAAGCCTACTCATCCTTGACTTTTGCAATGATTATCCATAGGCAAAATGACTATTTTGCCCCTAATACCCTTTTATGAATAAATGACTCGTATTGTTCCAAATGAATTGACTATTTTTCCCTTAGTTAGATTTTATGTTTTTTAACATAAAATTAACATTTAAAGGACTATTTTGAGTTGGGAACATACCTTTGAAATCTTGGGTATTACATAGCTTTGTCTCTTAATGAAAATGGGAACAATCTTTGTCTCTTAATGAAAATGGGAACAATCTTAGTTGTATAGCTTCATCGAAAACTCCATTGTGCTTAAAAGTATCGCAAATCTCCAGGAAACTGCAATAAGTAAGTTGGGATCCTCGTGTGTCAAACCACCAAACTGCACTGACTGTTGAATCATTTGGATGATTGCTAGCTTTATCTCAAAGGTGTTGGCGTTGATCACTAGTCGTCAAATGCTCGATGTTGCTCCATTTAGCTTTGCTCATACATTAGTAGAAACACCTATTGGTTTCCAATAAAACAAACAAAATTAAATTAAAACTCTCAAAGTAACAGGTAATCTCAAAATAATCACAAACAATCTAATGCTCCCTAGCAACATCACCAAAAACTTAATGCGACTAAATTAACCCTAGTAAGTGCACTAGTCGTGTTCACGTAATAAAGTGATGAGTTTGAATATCTCCCACAAATATCAAAGCAATTATTCATAATTACCTAAAACTACCTACACGAAATTTGAGAAAACAAAATTTTAGAGTGTAAAACTAACGAATTAAATTAACTAAATTAAACAAATAAATAATGTGAAGTACTTTGCAGTATTAATGAAGTTGGGGTACAGATTTCCCTACTTATTCTTGACAACTACTCTTAATACTCGTTTGTGCTATGAATTGGTAAGATTCTTCTCACAGGCCAATTATCCTTATTCAAGCATAATATTTAACTTAATACAGATCTTTATTCTGTTACTCTGAAATTAAGAAGCATAAATTCATCAATCCCTTACAACTAATTCACCCTATTTGGTTATGAATTAGGTGGACCACAAATTAATCCTAAAATATCTATTCGATTACTTCCAATTTTAATACACCGTGCAATGTTGTTCCAACAAAACAATTATGAATATGAATTAAGCAACAAACCCTAAATTCTCTATTTGAAACATCATCAAGGTAATTGAATCAATCCAACATTCATAAAGCATTAAACCTAAACTCTTGCACAAATTCATAAACACATAAATATGATATTAAGAATAAATTTTTTTCAAAACATAAATAGGGTTCCATCCTCCCCTAATAAAAGAGATTTACTCAATCCTAAGAACAAAGAAATAAACAGAGAAAAAAGAAAACCTATTCATACTTGAAAATAAACAAAAATCAAACTCTTAAATATGATCTTCAGTCTTCAAGCCCCAAGAATACGTCTTCTCCTCTCCAAAATATGCGAAATTCATTCCTTTTCAGTTAATCCCAATCATACTTAAATACCGTAAAGTGTCTTAAGTGAAAAAGGAAAGAAAAATTGACAAACACGCCCTCATAGTTTCTACCTCGGCATTTAAGTCTCCACAGCCTAAGCCGTGGTGCTCTCTATCCTCTTAGTTGTATCTTAATTCCACCACTATGGCCGTGGCCTTCAAGAATGTTAGGTAATCTCAACTTCTTTAAGCTTTAAGTCCCAATTTCATTCCAATGCTCCAATCTACTTAATCAAAGCCTGAAAAACACAAAAGCTATCAAAATCAATAGCTAGGCATTCATATCTCAAACTTAATAAAAACTAACATCAAAACAAATAAAACAAACGAGAAATTAACTAAACTAACATCAAAACAACCCTAAAAATACTCAAATTAAGCAACTTATCATTTCCCGTGGTATTCATCGAAACTCCATAAAAGCACTCTTGTCTTTCGCTATATGGTATGTGGTTGCTAAATCTATAGTCCACAAAGGATGAGATTCAGTAAGAAAAATAGAACTAGAAGCATTTGTAGAACTTACTTGTGTAAACAAGTAATTTATCTTTTTGGGCTCGCTACAATTGTGAGCAAAATGTCCCTTATTGCCACAGTTATAGCATTTCACCTTTGCCATATTTTTCTTATTGGCAAGATGCTTCCCTTTTCCGTGTTTATAAAACTTCCATTTCTTTCCTTGAGCCTTGTCATTGTTGCCTCTTCTTTGGGATCCACCTTGGAATTTACTCTTAAATCCCTTCCCACCATGTGAACTAGAACTAGTCATATACATATCAGTATTTGCCTTATTAGCATTAAGGCGATCTTTTTCCAGTTCTAAATGTCGTGTGGCATCTTCTAAATTTTTGATGCCCTCATTATAGGTAAGGTGTATTTTCATGTGTTCCTAATTTTGAGGCAATGATCTTATGACAGCTTGAACTTGTTATTCATCAGTTAGGACATAACCTGTATCTCTCAACTCGCTAATCATATTTGACAAGTACCTTAAGTGTATTCTCATAGTATGTTCAGGCTTTTTGTTGTATAAGTCAAACTTGATTGTAAGTGATCGGAGTTTGGAAATAGACTGTAACACCCACATGGAGGTACGTAATTTAATTTATACTCTTATACCTTTAGTTGATTTTTGTTAAAGTTATTTTGAGAAAATGTGAAGAAAGTGCCTTAAAATTTCATTAAGGGTAAAATGGTCTTTTCACTCAAAATTAGTTGAAAATGTGGGAAGTGAAAAGAGATAGAATTTCATGGAGAATGCAATAAAAATGAGTGCATTATGGTAATTCATTAAGGGACATAGATGGAATTTTAAAGAAAGTGCAAGGGGAAAATGGGAAACTAATATATAATTTTACGTTATATCAAGGATTGAAGAGTGAAACCCTAGCCACTCTTCATCCATTTTCATGCCACTTTCACCTCCATATTCTCTCAATTTCTTCAATTCTTCTTCAAAGGAAATTCATAGATTTTGGATACTTTTGAGTGGATTTTCAATCCCAAGCATCTTTAGGTAAGATCCTTGCACTAAGAAGTGAGTTTTAATTTTTAAAGTGTTGAATTTTGATGGTTTGTGTTCATAGGATTTAAGAAGAAGAGAGTTGAATCAAAGAAGATTATTAGGGTATTGGATTGCTCACATATAAGGTAAGTAAATCCTACCCTAAGGATGATTTAAGTTATGTTGTGTAGAGAATTTCTTTTATGCACATATATGTTTTATATGTAGAATTGTTGATGGATTTGGTGTTGAATGATGATTATAATTTATCCATGAGAAGTTGTGTTGGTGTATTTGATGTTTGATGAATGTTTAGAGTGTATATTTTGGGCAGATTTGGCGTTAAATATGGAGGGTTTTATTCCCAATTTTTAGTGGCTTAGAAAAGAGATAGAAGTGTAGCCAAATTAGAGTTGCTTTGTGCACATAAGTTGTTTGATGAAATGTCAAAGAGAAGTGTTTGTATGAGTATGGTTATGTGTTATGTGTTATATTGAGATGAGTTTGTAGATGGCAAAGAATGACATGTTTGCATTCCATATTGCATAATTGCATTTAAACATGTGAGTTTAGAAAGAATTGTAAGCATGAAACCATTTACATGCATACATATTCATAAGAGCATGAAAAAGCACTAAAGAATTTTAAAGAGTAAATAGAAAGAAATGAGAATATTAAAGAAGTTTCAAATCTGAATTTTATTTAAAGAAATGTAAAAAAATAAAAAGAAGAAAAGGTTGTTGCGATGGGGAACCATGAGTGACAAGAAGAATTTTCCCCACATGCACGCCGCCTTTAGTGAGCGGCCTAAGAAGAAGAAAGAAGAATTGGTATAGTCTATAAGAGTGCATGTGGATGAGGGTTGTACCCAAGAAAAAAGAATACACTCACACGGCCAAGGTTCCAAATCCATGCCTCAAACAAGTCCGATCGACAAAAGAATAAGAAAAGAAAAGAAAGAATAGAAAGAAAGAAAAGAAAGATTAGAAAAGAAAAGAAAGAATAAAAAGAAAGAAAGACTAGAAAAGGAAGCAAAGAAAGAAATACAAAGAAAAGAAACAAAAAAGAAAAAAGAAAGAAGAATAGAAAAGAAAATGCATATTTTATACATTTGTACGTTTGCATTATATATATGCATAATACCCTACCCGTTATCTGAGTAGTGGAAATAAGAACAGAGAGAAAGAACAAAGAAAGAACAGAGAGAAAAACAGAGTAAGAGTAGAGAAAGAATAGAGAAGAATGGGGGAATGTGAAGTAAGGAAAGAAATTTAGAATTTAAGCAACAAAGAGAGAAGGGTAGCATAGCGGGTTTACTTACAGAGCAATTAGTGCTCACCCCGTTGTTTTCAATATTTTTGCAGGTAACAGGTGAAATGCGGTCATTTGGAACAGTCGCGCAACGGAAGGGTTGGGCAAAACTGTCAAGTTAATATTTTGAGACTTTATTATATTATGTAAAGTTTTGTGTATAAAGAAAATTAAATATGGGCCCATACTTTTATACTCGTTTATATATTTTCTTATATATATTTAATAAGTTTTTACTATTATTTTACGAGTATACTAGCTAAAAAGAGAGTCATTACATTTTTGGTATCAGAGCAAAGATTTTGGGATTTGACAGTGTGCCCCTCCCGCCGCGCTAACGTTCCGTAGCCAACCATTGTAAGATTATTTCTTTCCTTACTTATAATAGTAGATAAGTTATTTGAGTTGATTCAATTGTGGTTATTTTGTAGATGAGACGTAGAACTCGAGTAGGTAGCAAGAAGGTGATGAGTGCGAGGGAAACTTCCAACCCGCTAGGAACCTACTCCTCTTACCCTTGATGAGGCAAGAATTCGTAGTATTGTATAGCAAGTGTTAGTAGAGAGTCAGAGGAGAGTTGTACCAGAGAGAGTTGAACCCCTTGTTCGTGTACCGACCACTAGAGAAGAAAGAGAAAGGCCAGTACCCCCGATGGTGTAGAACCGTATTGAGCCTATTTATGGACTACCAAGCCAACACCAACCGTCCAAATTTAAGGGTACCACGGACCCATTAGAGGTAGAGGAATGGTTTAGGTCCGTGGAACGCACAACAGCACTTTTTCCCATGACTGACAGAGAAAAGATATGGTATGCAAGCTTTCTATTTCAGGGTGATGCCCGAATTTGGTGGGAATTGATGGAAGATACCCACGATTTAGTTTCTATGACATGGGAAGAGTTCAGAAGATGTTTGAGGCTGAGTATAGAACAGTGGATCGGGTTCATGAGAAGATCCAAGAGTTTATCAGTTTGAAGCAAGGGTCTGGTACGGTAAAAGAGTATTTTGTAAGATTTAACTCTCTTGCACGGTTCACACCCGGTATAGTAAACACTCCAGAGTTGAGAAAAGATAAGTTTGTTCATGGGCTGAAACCAGAAATAGCACATGATGTGATGGTAGGAGCTGAGGCCCCTCATACTTATAGTGAAGCTTTAGAGCGAGCTCTAAGGGCAGAAATATTTGTAAATAAGCTCACCTTAGCGGGACCATCAACAATAGTACCAAGTGACCCATCTCTCGCTCCATAGAGAGAAAGAAGTGATGTTTCGACAAACAGGGAAGTGAGGAACATGAAGAGATTTCAACCTAAGAAGAATATAAGAGACTGGCAGAGTAAACAGCCCAGACCTACTGAGTTTTCTCCATGTCCAAAGTGTGGGAAAACACATCCGGTGGAGTGTTTAAGGGAGTTAGGCCGAAATGTATGCTATAGGTGCCGATAGCCAGAGGACTTGTTGAAAGATTGTAAGGCCCCTCTTGCACCCGCAGCATAGACTTCCAGAGGTACCAATGCTAGGGTTTTTACTGTGGCACAGAGTGAAGCAGAAGCCAGTCCATTCGTAGGTACTGGTCAGTTATTATTTCATGCAGTTCCTTTTTATGTATTGTAGTAGCTACACATTCTTTTATTACTCATGGAATGGTAGATAGATTAGGTTTGAAACCTATTGTAGTAGATCAACCTATTAAGATAGAATTACCTAATGGGGTTAGTGTGGTGACCCATGAGATGCTTCTAGAGGAGTCCGTAGTGATCCATGGAAGGGAGTTACCAGTTGATTTGATAGTGTACGATATGCCCGACTTTGATGTTATTTTGAGCATGGATTTCTTAGGGAGGCATGGTGATACATGCAAACGCAACACCTAATTTTACCTCACTAAATTCTAATGTAAAGTCGTGTAGTAGCAAAGAGCAAGTAAGGGTCTTTCCTGTAGAGGATTTGTGAACTCAATTAATTATCTACTTCAAACAGGGTTTGTCACGCATTATAAAAACTCAACAAAAACTATCAAACTAAAATTAAACAAAATAAAACAAGGAAACAATCACGAAAGAGATAAATAAGAGAAACTAGATTGAAGGTTTATTCGCAACCACTAGACATGAATTACATATAACAAAAGCACTCTTTAACTTCCTACCCTCTAGATCACATCAGCTTAGAAAATACCAAACGTTGATAAGTTCTATCTCTCCTTACTGAGTCGTTGGATTAGACACGGTCATAACCCAATTCCCTATTTATTAGATAACCTAGGATACGATCTCTAGATTCAAAATAATAAAAGCATTAAGTTGCGAGAGACCTACTGAATCAAGGCTAAACTCATATGGTCGGTTTAGTTATCTTGAGTGATTACCCCCCATGTATGCAGGCATACACTTTACCATTAGTTATTTAGGTTAATAAAGCGATTCCGTGCTAAACAACCTAAATTAGCATTAATAAATTAATCATAACTATTTAATTGCGCACTTAAACAATTAAGACAATCTATCTAAACCCTATTCACAGAGAAATAATCACATAACCAGGAGGGATCAAAAGATAAATAGATGTAGATTTTATTAATCACAAGACATGTCTAGCACTTTGAAATCACCCTCAATCACAAAAGAATCAGTTCTTCATGAATAAATATGAGAACATCATTGTATTATTCATAACAAATAATAATAACGAAGAAGAAGAAAAACTTAATGAAACTTGGTTGGATTAATGAAGTTGATGATGATCTCCTCCAATTCTTCTTCTCCAAGCCTTCTTTAATCTCCTTTTTTCTTCAGTTCTTGAATATCTTTGTTCTCTCTTTTTTTATCTGTAAAATAATTCCCCCAAAATAATGCTAAAAGACTTCTATTTATATCCCACAAGGGTTAGGGTTTTGTTTTCCTTAATTCTAGTTAGTTTAGGACTCTTAAAACCCTATTTTCCTAGTAAAAAACGGAGGAAAAGTTCTCAGCTGTCGTGACTGTGCCACGACATTGTGCTGTGGCACAGTAGCTACTGGAAAAAGTGTGCCGCGGCACAGTAGCTACTGGTCTTCTTCCCGTATCATGCCACTATTCTTCAGAGATGGTGATTTTTGAACTCGATAACGATGAAATTTGGAAACGTGGTAAACATATGAAATGTAGCCCTTTGAATCAGCTTTCCAACAGTCCAAGAATCGTCTTAATCCAATTTCTAAAACTCAAGATATTCGCAAAATACCGAGGCATGCTCAAGCTGGAACGTAATCTAGAATCTTCTCTTTACTTCAACTTCCATAACTTCTTCAATTCAACTCCGATTCTCGATCCGTTTGTTTCCAGTCGTCACAAATTCTCTCGTCAACATCGTCTCTCATCCAAATTTTTGAGCCTTATTTCCTGAAAACACAACAAAAATACCTATGATCTCGAAAAGTGAATTCATGAAACAATTAAGTTAATTCATGCGAATTAATCCTAATTTCCCACAAATGATACCTATAAACCACTAAGTATAAGTGTATTTTCAAGCACTTATTACAACCCTCAACCAGCTTGTTGCTAGTCCCTAGTAAGCTAAGCGATAAAAATATGTCTCCTAGCTTGAAAATTAAATTAAAATAAACATAAATCTAATCTACCCCAAATCACTTCTGTAGATTGTCACGGTTGCATTTAGCGTATGCAACAAGCCTTTAAACCCCTAGGTAGCCCTAGTTGGACAAGTTCTAGTCTCGTGAGGGTTTCCAGCGATGATACCCCCAAACATCCATACTAAACCTAACCTAGACTCGAAAATTAAAAACAAACAAACAAAACATTAGTCTCCGGATATATGTTCGTCTCAAAAATTGCATACAACACATAACATAAAGAATAGTTAAACATCACCCAAGCCCAAAGGTAACTCACAAATCAATTTCATTTTCATTATCAACTCTCACACATCAATCATTCCAAAAACCCGTTAATCTCAAAACCTGGATGCACTACAAGAAAATTGGCATTCTGCGTCTAGCAAAATTAGACGCAGAAAGTCACATTTAGACGCTAAGCCATTTTTAGCGTCTAAATTTGGTAGTCATCCCTTAGTTGCAGTAGGCTGGTCGCAGATTTATAGCGTGTCTAAATTTTGGTTTAGACGCGAAAAGTTTTTTTTTAGCGACTAGCAAAATAGTCGCTAAATGCTGGTCAAATTAGTGCCCCAACTTAGACGCTAAAAGTTCAAGGGTAATTTGGTAAAATTGTATAGCGACTAATCAATTAGTTGCAAAATGTATGTTTTAGTGTCTAATAATTTGTCGCGAATCCCACAAGAATTAGACGCCAAAGGTGTAAAGGTAATTTCGTAAAAGATTTTCGCAACTATTTTATTAGTCGACGAATGTATATTTTGGTGACCAAAATTTAGTGGTTAATTGTAATACTTTTAGACGCTGAATGTAGAATCCAAACGGTTTTCACGACTATTTTATTAGTGAGCGAATGTATCTTTTGGTGACCAAAATTTAGTAATTAATTATAGTCATTTTAGACGCTGAATATGGAATCCAATAGGTTTTCGTGACTATTTTATTAGTGACCGAATGTATCTTTTAGTGACCAAAATTTAATAGTTAATTATAGTCATTTTAGACGCTAAATGTGGAATCCAATAGGTTTTTGGGACTATTTTATTAGTGACCGAATATATCTTTTAGTGACCAAAATTTAATGGTTAATTATAGTCATTTTAGACTCTGAATGTGGAATCCAATAAGTTTTCGCTTCTATTTTATTAGTAGACAAATGCATCGTTTGGTGACTAAAATTTAGTGGTTAATTGTAATCATTTTAGATGCTGAATGTGAAATCCAAAAGGTTTTACGCGACTATTTTTTAGACATTGAATATGGAAGCAATTATACTAAATTACTTTTTACTACTAAAACATTAGTTGCAGAATGTGTTTTTTTAGAGCATTTCATATTGACCTTCAGCAGAATCCAATTATGCTAAATGACTTTTTGCTACTAAAAAATTAGCTGCAGAAAATATTTTTTTTTTAGAGCATTTCGTATTGACTTACATTATACATTCAACATGAACAAAATAATGGACACAATATAAAAATCTGATCACTAAATCAAATATCATATTTTCATACATATATACATAGTCCATACATGGATTTTTATGCATGATGAGCAATAAAAATCCAAAATGCACTATCACATGTGCATAACCCAAAAGAACAAAGCATGCACCCACATTTTCCTTTTTCTACCTATCTATCTATGCATAACTAACAAAAAAATGCCCACCCCATGTACACCATGTAACACATATATGCAAACAATCCTAAAAAGATGGTTCTACCCCCATGTCAAACAGCATGCACCTACATTTTCCTTTTTCTACCTATCTATATGTGCATAACTAACAAAAAAATGCCCACCCCATGTACACCATGCAACACATATATGCAAACAATCCTAAAAAGATGGTTCTACCCCCATGTCAAAATATCTATTGTCCATACAATAAAAAAATAACCATCAATATCGTTAGCATGTCAAGTGTCACCAGTTGCGGTATTTGAAATAGCAGATGCAGTGAGGCGAGTCTTCATCGTTGGAGATGGTGCTATTTGTCGAGTTGGAGCTTTATCAGATTGCTATAGTTCAAGGGCTATAGTTAGCTGCTTCATCATCTCCAACAGGACAAATTGTTAGTGTTCAAGGCTTTTTATTTTCTCTTTTTGTTGATCAAATAAGATGAGCTGGTCCTCCAACTGTTTAATCTTATTTTCTTTTTGTTGCACAATGCACTTTAACTCTGCTTCTACTACAGTAGATTGATGCTCAATCTGTGAAAATGCAAAATTCTGGTTAAATCCGGAAGCTTTACCTAACTTCCTCACATATCTCAACTTGTTTTTCACTTTCCCCTGCTTGTGTTTTCTCTTGCAGCTCTATCATTTTTTCCTACCATCAATTGAATGCATAATCAATAAGTCAACCAACAAACTAAATAGCAACATAAAAGAATACTACAAAGACCAAACAAAAAATAAATTTGATGGACTAGAGAAGCAAGTATCTCAAACATTATCAATCTAATACTAAAAGGCAAATTCTGACATAAAGTTTTTCTTATACACATATAAGTAACTGATTTACATTCACATATCCATGCATAAACATGCTAAGTAATTGGAAAGATAAGGGCTGTTGCATTTTCTAAATATCATAATTCTGCAAGAGGCATATTTATAAATCTGTGTTTTAATTCTGCAAGAGGTAAAACAAAGCCATATGTATAAATCTGTACATATGCATTTCCCATTTTCAAAGTGTTTTAAATTTGTACTACTCATCAAGTGTATAAATCTGTACATATGCATATAAAGATGCCAAGAAATGATTTTGATAACCACATAGGATAGGAGTTTCACTTTGATGTGACAAAGTCACCACCTAGATCTATTGCTTGAGAAAGATGACACCTCACTACATTGATCAGCTCAAATCATGAAAATATTAGTTGAAGCACATTGCAGTGGAACACTAAATCACAGTTCAACATCAATCTCAGAGTAATAACCCATAACTTTAATTTGCTTTTCATTTTCTCCTCTCATGAAAAAGTCAAATACTCACCTTCCTCTTTTTCTTCCCATTTGGAGAAAAAAACTGCTTCTATTGTCTACAGAAATTACTTGAATGTGACAGGGAAATTAATAAATAGTAAAATTTGTCATATGTAGGTAACCATATACTTAAATGAGGTGTGTGTGTGTGTATAAAGAAACTTAGTAACTATGCAAACACAACCAATTTTTACAAAAAATCAGATTGTGACAAATTAAATTGACTTGCCAGACATTAATATCACAATAGCAGTGAAATAAAATATTGTAAATAACACAATCTATACACATTCGGGAGGTAAAGATTGCTTTTAACCCCATATATTCGAAATTGGCAGAGACACGAGCCTCAATACAAATAAGCCTCGGAAACGAGTCTAGAAACTCTTACACAAGAAGCAAGGCTAGAACATTATACAACTATTCACTATATAGAGAACCCCAGTAGATTTCAGCCTGCAAGACATTTACCACTCTAACCTCAAAACCTCACCATGGCATCATCCATCAAGGAATACAACAGTGTATAAACCAGAAAGACAAAGCTACAAATAGATTTAATACATGTGATATGTTAAGTGACAATCAAAAAACACCGTGAAGCATGAAGCAGACCACAACAAATGAGGCCTAGACTAGTAAATTAATCATACACCATCCAAAGATTTCCTTTCAACATATTTTAGGCTTCAGTGGCACCTCCATATATATTCTATTCTAATACTTTTTCAAATAATTAATCTCTAAAAGTAACAGCAAAAATTGACTCTTTAGCAATGAATTAAGATTGAATAAGTACTACAGTCAAAGTCAGCTATGTGAATTTGCAACTGTAGACAGCACAGACCACAACCATAGAGAGAATCTAGGATTATCATGTATGCATTAAAATCTCAGCATGTACACCTCCGTGCATAAAGACTGCACATTCAAAGATTAGATGGTAACTAAGACTACGACTAATAATCAATTTTTAAGTCCAACTCCCATAAAAGGAATCTCTACATGTACACACTGCACAGAACCCTTTAGAAAGCATTTAAGGCCATTAAATGTAATACAACTAAGAAATGTGTTAATGAAGAATACAACCAAAACTAGAATAAAGGGAAATACAATACATTCATGTGAAAATTACGCCAGCTTCAAGGCTTGTATGAAATCATGTGCAGACAATAAATTTAAAATAAATAGGCCAATCTCAGTATCAACGGTCTGAGGACAACTTTCGTAGTGGAAATTAAACTGGTAAAGTTATTCTGAGGAAGGAAGAAATATATATAGAAAAAGGCCCATGCAACATTGAAACTAAGTGAAGCATAGAACAGTTATTATAATCACTTTTTTATGTATTCAATTTCTATACCACCTTATCCATTCACATAATAGCAACATAAGTCCTCTACATTAACACATGCACCATACAGATTAGAGCCAAACTCATAAGAGAAGCAGCTCAATTCCCGGTGCAAAAACACAATAACCCTATATCAACATCTAAAGTGTCTATGAAATGAGTCTAACACTAACATAACAACATAAAAGACTCACGAAAAAGATAGACCCAACATACCCAATTGAATGGTAAGACATTTCATATATTGATAATTGAAAGATGATCAACTTACATATAGCTCTCTTGCTTGTTCATTAATCCACCCTTTCTCCGCGCTCCAACGAGTGTCATGAAATAATTGTATAGGACCAACAACTTCCCCAAGTTGTTGTGCCTTAACAGTTCACATCGTCATTGACCATAAATTGAAATAAATTTAGTAAACAGGACAACAAAGTTGTATATTTGTATAGGTGAATCATATTATATACCTTTTCCTTTTTGTGCTGGATAAAGTTCTTGGAACCACCCCGGTGGTTACACCTCATCTTCGACCGGTTCTCAGAATAAGTTTTTGACCGTGCCTAACACCACAAAATCAGGAAATTAAAATACAATACATATACAATAACATTAAAAGCCATGTTCACCTTACCTGAAACTTGTCACTCGAAAAAAGGTCACAAAGATATATCCAATCATCAGGATCTTTAACAACTTCTGGTCTATTCTATATTGCTTCCTCCTTAGTAGCATATGCTTTGAATTTCTTGTGTAGGGCACTCCGGAAGCTGTTGAATCTCTTACACAATTTGTGTTTCAGCCATTTTAGTACATGGGGCTCCGTGACATCAATGTCAAACTTGGTCTAAATTCATCAATAATGTACATGCATTAAACTTATATGGGTATTATATATTATTTTCATAAGTATGACAATATGGATAATGATATTAAACTACATTACCATGATACGAGCAATCATTTGTTTTTCGACATCATAGGGAACTTTCTTCCAAGTAAGCACTCTTACGGGGGCATAGTTCCTTACAACTATTCCTACCTCAGTACTCAACTTTGATGCATTTACTCCAATAGGTACTCCATCTGCTTTCTGAAAGTCTACATGCAACTTTGTCTGTGCTCTTTCTAGGAGTCTTTCACATCCAACTCCTCTACTCTTCCCTCTCACGTTCTTTGCCACAATATTCTCTACAAAATCAAAATAATGCATCAACACCACAAAATCAATGTTATCACAAGGACGGTTTACATGTTGGTAAAGTAAAATGTATTCTTAAATTTTAAACAAACAATGTACTCGATATCTAAAATCCAAGAATATATTTCAGTATGCTTATATGGACCAATATCATAACTTTACCAGTGATTACAGCAATTTCAGGTGTCGGTACAGGACTATGATTCTATGGAACAACATTTGCACGTCTAGCTAGGGTCCTTCTTGTACTAGAAGCCATCTTCGGAATCTGCAAACATCAACATAAGAGAAAACGTACTAGGTAAGATAAAAGTCACTTTATACAATTAATCTCACGACATTAGATCATTAACTATATTTACACATTTAGAAATTAGTAAAGAGTACATATAATCATACAAGCATACCATCAGAAGTTGTTATCAGAATCACTCATTAAATCATTTTCATTATCAGTACAATAATCCATCAACGTATCATCTTCTTCTTCAACATCAACATTGGCATCATCTCCCACTACTTCAGCTCCAACATGTGTAATTGTTGCATCAACCAAGTCAGGATCAACATCATGTCTAATGAAATGTCCCCTGTCAAACTCATGTTCTTGTACAGGAACAATATCCTCCTTTTCTTCATTTGTGTTATCCATCTCTTGTACATCCCATAGGTTTCTATGTTGAGCTTTTCGAACCACTTTCCAATTAGTCCCAAGTTTGTAATCATCAACATAGAATACTTGTTGAGCTTGAATGGCAAGTATAAAAGAATCATTTTCATACCACAATTGCCCAACATTAATACAAGTGCGATGATAATCTTTTTTGTATCCTCTTCTTTTTTGCATCAGTGTCAAACCAGTTACACTTGAATAACATAACCCGAAACCCATTAACATAATTTAGCTCTTACACACCACTTAATTCACCATAAAAATCAATTGGATCACCATCATGCTCCCCTGACACCATCACTCCACAATTTTGTGTAACTCGACAAAGTGATTGATCATTGTTATGGAAACGCACTCCATTGACAATACAATTGTTATAACATTTAACACGAAAATCAGGACCACAAGATAAGAAGTACAGTTCCTTAGTTGTATCATTCCACCTCTCAACATGCAAGGTGTTCATCTACACAAAAACATCAATTCCAAATCATTAAGCATAACCTAAAACATATTAAACCTTGTTTTGTATGTTTTATAAACGATTAAGGTATACTTACACGATCTGCAAAACATTTAGGAAATAACTGTTCTTGTGTTTTGAATATGTTATCACAATTTAGGGCCTCCAACTCTTTTAAGTGTTCTCTGTTTGTTACAAAAAGAAAAGAGACAGGACTATGTTATCAGGCTGAATGTATATACAATTTAAAACATTTGTTTGTCAACAGGTTTCAAACTAAACTTAAAAAGGGACTCACTCTAGAAAAGGTTGCAATTCTTCACAATTGTTCAAGACGTACCAATGAGCCTTTTGCAATTCATCTTGTGGAAGTTCGATTAACTTCCTTGAACCCCATGGACGAGCCTTTTGACAGAAAACTGATAATACTCCTTCTGGCTGTCCATGCAAACTGGCGTCATTTCTCTCTACTCGATTAAATCTAGTTTCAATTCTCCGCACATACATTGAACAAAATGTTAATGCTTCATTCACCAAATAACCCTTTGCAATAGAGCCCTCCGGTCTAGCTTTGTCTCTAACATATTTTTTCAATTTTCCCAAAAACCTTTCAATTGGATACATCCACCGATATCCAACTGGACCACCCAATTTAGCTTCCAATGGAAGGTGTACAGCCAAATGAACCATAATATCAAAAAATGCAGGAGGGAAAACCATTTCAAGCTTACAAAGAATTAGGACTATATCTTGTTCCAATCTATTTAGATCATTTATAGACAATGTCCTAGCACATATTTGTTGGAAGAAGTAGGACAACTCAACAAGTGCAATACAAACATCTTGACGCAAAAATGGACATATTCCAACGGGCAGCAGTTGTTGTAGCAGGACATGACAATCATGACTCTTTAACCCATGAACCTTGCCGTCTTTCACATTGACACATCTGGAGATATTACTTGCATACCTGTCTGGAAACTTCACTAATTTCAGGAACTGGAAAAATTTTCTTCTCTCATCTAATGTAAGAGTATAACATGCTTGTGATTTCAAATATCTATCACCATGAGGTTGCAAATGTAACTCTGCGCGTATGTTCATATCAGCCAAATCCAGTCGAGCTTTATCAGTATCTTTTGATTTCCTTCGATGTTCAATAATGTGCCAATGATGTTGTCACATATGTTTTTTTCAATGTGCATCACATCAAGGTTATGTCTGATTTTAAGTTTACACCAGTATTCCAACTCAAAGAATATACTTTTCTTTGTCCAATTTGATGCACTAGGACTCTGTTTCCTTTTTCTACCTCTATCAACTGATAATATATTTTTCCCAAAACGGACATCGTTCATATGAGATTGTTGTTCATGAATTTCATCCCCTGAATATAGTTTCGACGGAGATCTAATTTCTCTTTTCCCATCGAATTGCTTGCTTTACCTCCATCGATGATCTGGAGACAAGAATCACCGTTGTCCCATGTAGCATATTTTACTTCTCAACAATTGGGATGAAGTATTCTCATTACATACAGGACAAGCCTTATAGCCTTTGGTTCTCCATCCAGACAAATTGCCTAAGGCGGGAAAATCATTAATTGACCACATGACAGCGACATGTAAACGAAAATGTTCTCCCCGAGCTGTATCATAAGTCTGTACACCATCAACCCATAACTCTTTTAATTCTTCAATCAATGGATGCAAATACACATCAATATCTCTTCCAGGTGCTTTAGGCCCTAGAATGAGCAATTACATCATAAAATAAAGGTCTTTCATACACTTCCATGGAGGCAAATTGTAAGGGACAAGTACCATTGGCCATATGCTATAAGATAGACTCATGTTCCCAAAAGGATTAAAACCATCAGTTGCAATACCCATCCAGACATTTCGGGCATCTTGTGCAAATGAAGGGTATATCATGTCAAATTCTTTCCAATATTCAGAATCAGCAGGATGCCTCAACATATCTTCTGTATTTAATCGTTTTTCCTTATGCCACACCATATCTTCAGTTGTGTGCCTTGACATGAAGAGTCGTTGGAGTCTAGGTTTCAATGGGAAGTAACGTAGAACCTTATGTGCAATTTTTTTGCCCTTTCCATCATTAATCTTATATCTAGGTTCATCACATACAGGACATTTATCAGCATTTGCATGCTCCTTCCAAAATAATGCATAATCAAACCTACATGCATGTATTGATTCATACCCTAAGCCTAATTGGTGCATAATTTTTCTAGCTTTGTAGTAGGATTCAGGGAGATTGGATCCTTTAGGCAACACACTTTTTATCAACTGTATTATCAAGTCACATGATTTATCAGTCATGTGACTGATGGCTTTCATATGCAACAATTTAATTATGAACTCTAGGATTGACATGTTGGTGTACCCTGGTTACAATTCTTGTTGAGCATATGCAAACATGCCATCAAATTTCTCATAGTCTACAGTCCTAAGATTATGGGTTGTACTACCACCTACATTTGATGAATCCCCATCCATATGCACGTTTACTGGACCACGAGCATCATTAAGCATTTCCATGATGTCATCATCATCTTCATATTCATTGTCCACTTCATCGCCACACATAACGTCAAATATGGTTCCAACATTTGTGTTCCCCGTGAAAAGTCCATACATCATAACTTCTTGAAAACCCATGTCTATACAAATGTAGTTGAATGGTGTATATATCATGTGATCTTGTATTCAAACAAGATCTACATGGGCAGCGGATCTTACCCTCACTATCCAAATGTTGTTTTGCAATGTCTATGAAAGAGCCAATTCCTTGAATATATTCATCGCACAACCTAGTAGACAACCAAATCCATCTTCTATCCATTGTGACCTTCTAGGTTCGCCAACAAAACATAAATTCAGTATCATAAATATGTTCTGTCACAAAGACAAAACTCAACCCAAATAAACCACATTCATCCATACAAAGAATATAGTACTAGTGATAATGTAAATGGGTATAAACGATCAATAAATTAATTAATTATCAATTTACGTAACTTATACCTTTTTTTTATGGTTGTAGTAGCAGTGGTGGCCGCACTCTTCTTAGCCTTGGTCTTCAAGTCAACTTTAAGATCCTCAAATACCTTTTACAACAAAATAATTGGGTTATAATTTTATAATTTATCAAGAATATGTCATTTTCCTTATATGAAAAGAACTACCACACTCTAAATTAAATGAATCAGCAAGCAATGGCTAAAATTAAAGTCAAAGGAACCTAACCTGCAAATTATGCTTAATTTAAAATAATCACCATTGAAGGGAGACCTAAATTACAATATTTTGAATTTACTTAATAAAATTTATAAATATTCTAATTTAATTAAGCTTAAGTTGAATAAATAAACCCATAATATAAATAAAACCTTGCAAAGAAAGGCTACCTTTTTTGTTCTGAAAATTGTCTCTTGGAAAAGCCATATCAATGCTTTTCTTTCAACTTGAGATTAAGAAATCAAATTAAAAACTCTTTTAATTTAAACTAATTTAAAACATGTAAAATAAATTACAAATTAGTTTATTAATTAATTAACAATCACTCTTTTTTCATTGTTATTTCAGCCTTAAATAATTGTGTTGTCGTGGCCCTATCTAGTTAAAGTAAGGGTAAAACAGTAAAAAAAACTAAGAGTAACAAAGACAGAGGTCAAGTTCCATCAGAGTAACAAAGACAGAGGTCAGGTTCCATCACATTCACATTCTGATGGAACCTGACCTGCAAATTACTCAACACAACAAGAATCTATCCAACAATCCACAATCAAATCCAGAACCAGAATGAATTAATTCTCTATATTGATATCAACAAAACATTACATCCAGAAATAGCATGTCCAAACCATGTTCAGTCAGTCACCAACAAACAAGACTCACAGCATAATAAGACTAAGTACAAATAAGAAAATACAGTAACCATAAAACATCTATAAAAGAGAACCATTAATCCGAAATTCCCATGGGAAATGAGAATATCAGTTTAATATTGGAAAACGAAGCAAATGTACACAGCTAATCACCAATAATTCATATCCTACAAGTTATTTAATGATTTTATAAATACACATTAATTTTATGCGCAATCTGATGCAGACTGCAAGTTGAATAACTGTTTCCAACCGCACTCTATGACATGAAATCTACATATATCATAATTGCAGGTAATTGCAATTTCACTGAGCACACGTGAAAGAAGAGAGAACCAAGCAGATGGGTTCTGATTATGGTTATACAAGAACGACAACAACAATTAATGAAAGTAAGATAATTATGATATACGATTACAACGCACATTTGACTAAAGTCAGATCACTTTAGAACGGAATATTATAAGCAAACACTAGAATGATCCAAGAAAAAGAAAAGAATGGCACAAATGACTTTAGATGTAAAATAAATTGGGGATATTCATAAAGAAATTAAATAAACTACAAAAGGGACTTTGTATTTTGCGCACAGAATGTACAAAGATTTAGAGCTCAGTAGAGCTGAAATCAGATAACAGTTTCCTAACACAATACATACCAAGTCTGACGTGGTCCATCAATCCATCAAATGAGCAAGAATCAAACTTCTTCTATTGGGGTAATCCCCAGGGATTTGCGTGGAGAAGAAATTGGGAATTTGGGGAAACAGGGAGGGATTTGCGTGGAAAAGAGAAGAGGTAGGTAAGGTTATGAGATTGGGAATTTGGGGAAATAGGTAGGGATTTGCATGGAGAAGAGAAGAGTTAGGTTATAAGATTGGGAATTTGGGGAAATAAGTAGGGATTTGCGTGGAGAAGATTGGGAATTTGGGGAAAGGTTCGCTTTATATAGGTTAGGTTTTTCTGTAAATAAGTTGAAAAGTAAGGCTTGTTATTAGTTGTTTAATTTTTAAATATAATTATATTTTGCAAACAAATCAATTTGCAACTAAATTTTTAGTCAGGAAATAATTAGTTATAGTTGCAAGTCTCGCGGAAACAAATAATTTGGGGGGAAGATGAATTTTTCAACTTAAATTGGCAACTAAACCAAATTTAATTGCTATATATAATTTTTTGCAACTAACACAAACATTTGTTGCTAAAAATGTCTTGGGGCCCTTGTAATTATTGTCCAAATATGGGATATTTTGATAATTTAATTTTTCTGTAACCAATCATAATAGTTACTAATACATTCATAATTAATCGCAACTAATTTAGCTACTAACAGGTAGTTGCAAAAAACGTTTTTTTGTAACCAATAATGTAGATGCCAAATAAAATATTTTAGATGCAAATTGTCAAATTATGGAAGGAAAAATGGTCCACCAAAAATTGCAACTAAATTTATTAGTCACTAAAGCAACTTGTTCTGTAACTAACAAAATAGTCGTAGAGCATTAACTTTAGATGCCAAAAGTTGGAACATGTGGACCCCGAAATTGAGTTGCTCCCGACTAATGGCAATTCAATTGGTAAATGTAGCCTTTTTGTGTTAGGAAACGACCCAGTTACGCAGCGGAAAACAAAAACATAAACTCTATGGATCGTTCCTTAGAACCAAGATCCGGGTACAAAAATCACAGTTTATATAAAATAATCAAATCTGCAAAAATCAGTTCAAGGTTTAAGAAACCATACCCACTTTACTAATCTGCACGTCTTTCCTCTCAACTATCTTTCTAATGAGATGGAATCGTCTGAGTATGTGTCTGGACTTCTGATGAGACCGTGGTTCCCTAGCTTGAGCAATTGCTCCATTGTTGTCATAATAGACGTCTATAGGATCAACAATCGTGGGAACCACACCAAGTTCAGTGACGAACTTCTTAATCCAGACTGCCTCCTTGGCCGCATCTGACAATGCAATATACTCAGCCTCCATTGTAGAGTCTACATAAGCTTTGCTTGGAGCTCTTCCAGCTCACTGCACCGCCATTGAGACAAAATACAAACCCTGATTGCGATCGATAATCATCTTTGTCCGTTTGGAAACTAGCATCACTGTATCCTCTTACAGTGAGCTCATCTTCCCCTCCATAAACCAAGAACATATCCTTAGTCCTCTTCAGGTACTTAAGAATATTCTTGACAGCCATCCAGTGACGCTCACTTGGATCCGATTGATATCTACTACAAGTGCTTAAGGCACATAAGACATCAATCCGAGTACATAGCATGGCATACATGATGGATCCAATTGCTGATGCATATGGGATCCTCTTCATCCTATCTCTCTCATCTTGTGTTTTAGGACATAATTCCTTAGAGAGATAAACACCATGTGACATCGAAAGAAATCCTTTCTTGGATTCTTCCATACTAAATCGTTTCAGTACTTTGTCAATATATGCACTCTGACTTAGGCCAAGCAACCTACGCGATCTATCACGATAGATCTTTATACCAAGGATGTAAGGCGCTTCCCCTAAGTCCTTCATGAAAAAAAGCACTTGGATAACCAAGTCTTTACCGACTGCAAGTTCGGTATAACATTCCCGATCAAGTATGTCATCAACATACAACACTAGGAATGCTACTGCGCTCCCACTCACTTTCTTGTAAACACAGGGCTCATCTTCGTTCTTAATGAAACCGAATTCTTTTACAGCTTCATCAAAACGAATGTTCCAGCTCTTGGAAGCTTGCTTGAGTCCATAAATGGATCTCTGCAACTTGCATACCTTATTAGCTTGACTATCAAGAACGAAACCATCATGTTGTGTCATATACACATCCTTCTCAAGGTTTCCGTTCAGGAAAGCAGTTTTGACATCCATTTGCCAAATCTCATAGTCATGATATGCAGCAATTGCAAGCATAATCCGGATGGATTTAATCATGGCAACCAGCGAAAAGGTTTCTTCATAGTCAATGCCATGAATTTGTTTGAAACCTTTGGCAACCAGGTCGTGCTTTATAAGTATGCACGTTGCCATCCATGTCATCTTCTTCTTGAAGACCCATTTACACCCTATAGGTTTTACCCCTTCAGGTGGTTCCACCAGAGACCACACTTGGTTCTGGTACATGGAGTCCATCTCAGATTTCATGGCTTCAAGCCATTTAACGAAAACTGGATCCGATATAACGTCTTCGTAGGTTTTGGGTTCATCGTCTTGGTAGACTAGTACGTCACCATGTTGAGTCACGAGATAACCGTATCTCTCGGGCTCATGGCATACTCTCCCAGATCTACGTAGCTCCTGTGCTACCTGAGGTGGTTCACTTTGATCCACAAGTTGTGGAGTAACCTCCTCATGATGCTCAACCACTTCTTGTGGCACATCATCCCGTCCTTCGTCTAGTATATCTTGTGGTTCTAGAACTTCATTGAGTTCTACTTTTCTCCCACTAGTACTTCTTAGAAAATATTTCTTTTCTAGGAAGACACCAGATCGAGCAACAAAAATTTTGCGCTCTTCTGGGTGGTAGAAATAGTATCCTTTGGTCTCCTTTGGATACCCCACAAATATACATTTACAGGATTTTGGGCCCAGTTTGTTCGAAGTCAATTTCTTAACATAAGCTTCACAACCCCAAATCCTTAGATAAGACAAGTTGGGCTTTCGCCCACTCCATAGCTCATATGGACTCTTATCTACAGACTTTGACGGCACACGGTTCAAAACGTGAGTCGCAATCTCTAGGGCATAACCCCAGAACGATGCAGGTAAATCACTAAAACTCATCATGGACCTAACCATGTCAAGTAAGGTCCTATTCCTCCTTTTGACACTCCATTGTGTTGGGGTGTATAAGGAGGGGTGAGTTGTGATACTATCCCACATTCCTTCAGGTACTCTGAAAACCCTAAGCTTAACTATTCACCTCCTCGATCCGACCGAAGAGCATTAATACTTTTGCCCCACATATTCTGTACTTCATTCCTGAATTCCTTGAATTTATCAAAGGCTTCAGATTTATGTCTCATAAGGTAGACATAACCATATCTACTGAAATCATCAGTAAATGTGATGAAGTATGAATATCCACCTCTAGCTTCAACTGTTAGTGGACCACATACATCACTATGGTTGATGCCTAACGACCAAGAGATCCCTTTCACTTTGTCCTGTGAAAGGAGACTTGGTCATCTTGCCTAAAAGGCATGACTCGCATGCCTCAAATGACTGGAAGTCAAAAGGGGCCAAAACTCCATCCCTTTGAAGTCTTGCAATGCGAGTCTTATTAACATGACACAATCTACAATGCCAGAGATATGTTTGGTTTTGATCGCTATGTTTAGCTTTCTTGGTTTCAATATTGAGAATATCTTTATTGTTTAAATCAAGAACATATAATCCATTATATAACCTTGCAATTCCAAATAGAATACCATTCAAACTAAAGGACAACAATCTATTAGATATCTCAAAATGATACCCCATATTATCCAAAACGGATACTGAAATAATATTTCTAGAAATAGAAGGTACGTGATAAGAATTATGTAGTTCTAATAACAAGCCCGTAGGCAAAGATAAACAATAAGTCCCTACAGCTAATGCAGCCACATGTGCTCCATTTCCAACTCGTAGGTCCACCTCTCCCTTGGCGAGCACTCTACTCGCCTTAGTTCCCGCACATCGGTACAAATGTGAGTACCACATCCTGTGTCCATGACCCAAGATGTTGAGGGAGAGAAGTTAATCTCAATCATGAAAGTACCTGAAGTCGTAGCCTCTGACTTATTCTTGCTTGCGAGGAAAGCCTTGCAGTGTTTCCTCCAGTGGCCAGGCTTGCCACAAAAGAAGCAGACTACCTTGCCCTTTCCTATGCCACTCTCAGGCCCAAGAGCAACCTGTCCTTTGGGCTTGGGCTTGGGTTTGGCCTTGGCCTTACCCTTGCCGTTACCCTTTGCTTTCTTTGCGGCAACGACCAAGAAACAGCTTAGACTTTTTCAAGTCCTGCTCTGCAGTCCTCAGCATGTTCAGAAGTTCTGACATAGTTTTCTCCATCGTGTTCATATTGAAATTCATTATGAACGGAGCATATGAGTCAGGCAAGGATTGCAGAATTAAATCCATTTGTAATTCTGCATCCAAGCCACATCCCAAAGTCTCAAGCCTCTTAATGTGCTCGATCATCTTGAGCACATGAGGACCAACTTGGGCACCCTTAGTCAGACGACTCCCAAACAATGCTTTCGACACCTTGTACCTCTCATGTCGAGCATTTGTTTCAAATAGCTCCTTGATGTGTAGAATAATGGAAGAAGCATCCATATTCTCATGCTGCTTTTGCAGCATAGGTGTCATCGATGCTAACATCAAGCACTAAACGTTATCAGTATCATCAAGGAACTTTTGATAAGTATCCTTAACTTCCTGAGTGGCATCAAGATCAGGCTCAGCCATGTATGGCTTTTCAAGGATATACAATTTCTTTTCTGACTTAAGTATATCCGAAGATTACGATACCAGTCTGAGAAATTGGATCCATCCAACCTGTTTTCTTTTTCGATTATCGGTTGCAGGTTCATAATGCTCATTTTTGGTGAATCTACAATTGCAGAAAAGATAAAGTCATTATAAAGTTCATTATTATTTTAATATGGTATTTTATTAAACGATGCTCCCACTATTTTACTCAAGCCAATAGCCCTCACTATTAACTCGGGAAAGCCCGTTGGCTTTCTTAGTGGACCAAGATCCCATCCTGCCAATTTCAAACCTTCGCTTTGGCGAACAAGCCAAAATGAGTTGATTAGGTAGGCCAACAAACTTAATCCACACCAGTTGATAGCTCCCACTATAAACCTCAAATGTGAAAAAGCCAACAAGCCAATCACACAATCCAATGGCTCCAACCATTGTCCTCAAGTGTGATTCTCAGTATCAGTAGAGTGGACACTACATGTCCCCACGTACACATAATATGTGTACTGCTCTACTTTGCCTATGACGCGTTTATCAACCTTCGCTTTGGCGAACAAGCAAAACCATTATTTTAAGTCGACCCATCACCATTAAGGAAAACTCCAATGAATTTTAACCTCCCACTGGTAGAAGTGTACCCTTCGCTTTGGCGAACAAGGTTTCGACGAATAGTGGTTTGATTAAAACCATGGTGATGGAAGGCATTCGTGACTTAATATACTTTAATTGAGGGTTTGATATTTAATGTCTCATCAGATTATTATCTTTGTTAGAATGACATTGTTTGGCATGTTATTCAACATTCAACCTTAGCATGCATTATAAACAAAATATTAAATGTGCCGGTACATGGCCTAACTAAAACCGATCTCCTCGAGCCTAGAGGAATCGGTGGGTCACCTAGGGGTCCTATAATAAACATCTTGAGTCCTCAAGTATGGTTGCCACGTCCTTTGCTCCGACTCCAAGTACATTACAAAAACATCATTCTAAATTTACAATAAAATTAATATTAAACTAATTTTACATCAACAAATTTAGAAACCTCGATTTACATTCGAGGGGAATGAGATGAGAAAAGAATGTACATCAAGAAGAGGAGAGTAGGCAGGACACGCAGGCCCTATTTTTTAAAAAATATTACAACCATACATACCCAAAATAATTTAAAACATTCACCCTTAGGTCTAAGGCTCATGTACCGGGCACCATGCAATATACAAACAAGTACAAAGCATACATTTCAAAAAATAATCAATTTTTGAATTGAGTGGGTTTATTAATTAATTACCCTCTTAAATGTGCAGAATGTATATTGGCTTTACAGGTTATTAAAAACTGCATATTAGACCCTTCGCAAAAAAATACAGAATTGGAAAGCTACAGACTTCGCCGCGGCGAGGAAGCACAGACTTTGCCGCAGCCAAGGTTTTATCTTCGCCGCGGCGAGGTATACAGTATGTACTTCGCCGCCATAGACTTCGCCGTGGCGAAGGTTTTATCTTTGCCGCAGCGAAACTTTCCAGAGGCTCTTCGCCGCGGTGAGACTTAGAAATCCCCAATTCGTACAGTTCGCGTTTTTTGCAGTTTTTGTGTATAAACACGAATCCAAATCAAATCAAACGCACATACGTTCAACCAGGATATTAACCAACCAATATATCATTCATCAACACATTATTAAACCAGTTTATCATTTTAATCATTCATCCATAAACAGATTTTGCAGATTTTTCAAAAACAACATGTTATCAATCATACAATGAACTGTAAAATTTGATACCCGAGGCTCTGATACCACTGTTAGGAAACGACCCAATTACGCAGCGGAAAACAAAAACATAAACTCTATGGATCGTTCCTTAGAACCAAGATCCGGGTACAAAAATCACAGTTTATATAAAATAATAAAATCTGCAAAAATCAGTTCAAGGTTTAAGAAACCATACCCACATTTGGAGGCTCCACCAATGTTGTCTCTGAACGTGTTTGCTACCAATCCAAGTGTAGGATCGAACCGTAGAGGTCCACACGAAGACAATCAACAAGAACCAATGAGGGATTTGCTAGATCCTCCTTGGCCTTAAGAAATCAAGAAGGACAAACAAAAAGTGTTTGTCTTTCAATGGAACAGTAAAAGTGGCATGGGAGAGTTTTGAGGCTGGAGGTTTTCTCTCTTTTTCAAATGAAGAATGAAATAAAAATAATACCCACTTCTCAATTAACACTTTTTCTTTTATAGTCCAATTTAAGTTGCCCTATTCCCATATGGAATGGGCTTGGGCTCCAACCCAAACACCCCCAAATTTGCCAAACACTCCCATTTAGATATTTTAATTTAATTCATCATTATTTCAATTAAAAATCAATTAATATATATATATATATTAACATTTAACAATAATGATAATTTATTTAAATACATGCGAACATATATTTAAACGTAATTTCACTTATTTAATTTCTCTAACAAATTAAATAAAGGCTACGACCTCAGCAAATTTAATTGCACTGTGAAATTACCAAAATACCCTTTCGCCCAAAAAGACGAAAATGCCCTTCTTTCTTCCTGAGTCTTAAATTATCTTCTATGTGTGTGACCCATAGGCTTCTCATCATACCGGTAGTGTATAGTATCGCGATTAACACCAATTAATCGTCTCACTTATATATAGACCAAGATTGGCCCCGAGCAAGGCATCATGGCCACCCGATAGGTCGGATTCAACAAAGTAGCTACATCAGCGATATGGTTCTTGTACAATTCCCGATCCTTTCATCATACGTTATCTCGGACGAGGCGAAGGCATAGAAATAGTGTCAACCTTCGGTTACTCGATATTATGTATTCGGTTGGACCAATGACCATATTATAATCCGGATAGAGCAACAACTCAATCCCATTGTGGCCACAGATTTTAGTGTCATCGTCATATACTGAATTGCACTGTGAGATAACTTCTCCCGTACCCGGGAGTGATGAATCCTCTGTCAATCCACCATAGTCTTCATACACTCCTCGATGCAGTCAATCACCAACGTATTGACAACTCTTATAAGAATGGCGTTAGGCTAGTGTCAAATTGCACCAATCAATGCACAAGGCGCTTCGATGATCTCAAGTCTAAGGATCACATGCACCACCATTCGTTAGAGGATTTGTTCCATAGACACTGGGGTTACCATCCATATGGAATCCTCCTGGTGGGTCGTTCCGTGAACTTGCTACGGTATAATCGCCTACAGCAAACACCCATGTGTTGCACCAGGTTGTCACCAAACAACCTTGACAAGTGAGATCAGTCACTGCCTTTCAACAGGTCGTTCAACACTATGATAGCCTTACCGTATTATCTATGCCCTTACTTGAGAATATCTTGGGGAGGGGCTACGGACGTTTCTAGAATGGCCACCATATGTGCTCATAGGGTTCTCACTATCAAGATTTGAAACACTTGATACCCTCATCACGGTTCTACCATTCTAAGGACATATATCAATACATATTGCAATAATAATGATTTACGCGATATAGAATAAAAATGTCTTTTATTATTGATTAATGAACATTATTACAAAGAGTCAATTCTACAATAATTGATTGGCTCTAGGGCATCTACTCTAACATTTTGCAACTAATTCTGGTTAGTTGCTAAAAAAATGGTTACAGAATGTAGTTTTTCTTGTAGTGATGATCACATGCACAAACTTCACAAACAAAGAATTGATCTCAAAATTTAAAAAATATAATATAATGTATAGAATCAAATTCCATAGGCTCACTTTTCAAACTACTCTCCACTAATGTAGAATGATCACACTACCTCGGATCAATAGGTCTTTATTAAGCTTTTTACGTTGGCTAGGTTATGAGGTTATGAAAGAACAGAAAGGATAAGCAAAAATAAGAGACTCAATCCTATTTCTTTCAAACACTTTCATTCAAGCACCACCATTCTTCTTTACACCCCACTTTTTCCACCCTTTATCAAAAATAATTTCATTGCATCATTTATGCTATGCAATGTTTCTCAATAAATTTCCTTTTTTCTTTCTTCTCTATTTTTTCTTTTCTTTTCTTTTTTTTTCTCTTTTTATTTTTTTTCAATTTTTTTTTTTCATTCGGAAGAAAGAAAAGAAAGGTAAAAATGCTACCCCAACTCTTGATTAAAAAGCACTCCATAACCCCCAACCTATTCTTTTGAGCACATTTGGAATAAATTGACAATTTTCACAAACCTTCACCCTCACTTCTTTAATTGCTCTCACCAATCTTGTACTTAGATTAAGTCTCTTAAAAATTAAAGGGTAGGAAAGTGTTTTTGGCTCAAAATAATGGTACGTTAATGTAGGTTACATGAAAGAATATCAAGGCTAAATGTGTTTAATAACGGCTCAAAGGGGTAATTAGTGATAATTTAAATAAAGGGTTGGCTTGAAAGGCTCAAACGATCCAAAGCTAGCCTAAATCATATCCTAAGTAATATGCATTCTAGGATTTCACCTCAAGTAGTTATCAAGTGAGTTCTAGAATTTGTTGAGATCGCAAAAATGTCTATGAAAATTCATACCTAACAAACATCACTAAGCCTTAAGACTAACCAACCAAATCATACCACATAGCATGAGAGTCTCAAACTAGATGAAACTAATTATTCAAAATTACCCTTAAACCTAAGCAACATTTAACATCTTCTAAACATCACATGTTATCACAATTATAATCATATCATTGACATACAAGTTAATCCGAAAAACTAAACAAAACAATTTAATCCTAAAGTCATGCAAAAACTAAAAATAAAAAATAAAAAATTCACCCAAATTCATAAATTTAACAAAAATAAATAGGAACCTTCCCTCACCCCCAACCTAATATCTACATTGTCCCCAATGTAGCAAAAGGAAAAAGAGAAGGAAAAGAAAAGTTACCTCCCTTTTTAATATTGAAGTGTGAAGACGCGTGAAAGTTCAATCACCACTCTTGTTTCGTTCCATCAACTATATCAAATTCTATCAAAACAAAGAAACTCGTGGTGTACATCATTGGCAACACACATCACTAGCTAAATAAATGAATTAGAGTAACAAAACACAAACTAAACAACATCTCAAAAAAAAAAAAAAAAAAAAAAAAAAAAAAATTGAGAAGGGAAAAGAAAATGAAAATAAATAAAAAACCAATAGGTTGCCTCCCATATAGCGCTTGGTTTAAAGTCCTTAGCCCGACGTCATCACTTTCTCAACCATATTCTCCCTTGTATCTAAAGTGTTCCAGATGAGGTCTAAGCTTCAAAATAGGTTCTTGCACAATGAAAGGTAAAAGCTTCTCATTAGAAAGGGAAAAGAAATATAAGAAAGAGCATACCTTGGATTTTTCTTTGGAAGAAAATTAAGTGATGCAATAATCTCTTCTAATTCCGCTCCCATATCCAGAACTTCTTCAAAGTTCTGAGGTTCCTTGGTCGCTAAACCATGTCTTATTGCAACTTCCAAATGATCTTTACTTTTGAGCTCGAGCATTTGCTTGGGTGGTTGTTTCGCTTCTTTGGAGTCAATAGCCCTATCTCCCTCATTGTTGGACGGTTTTGTTCCATCTTGAATCAACTCATCTTTAGTTTTGTCAGTGTTGATTGGTTTCATATGAGCTTCTTCAAGTTGCTTCCCACTTTTCACTACTATAGCACTAACATTCTCCCTAGGGTTGATCACGGGTTCTTGCGCCTCTAGTCTTCCAACGGTAGTAAATTGACTAACTTGGCTTTCCAAATTCTTGATTGACATTTTCGTATCTTGTTGGAACTTGAGATTCTCTTGCTGAAATTGAAGAGTGCTAGTGGCTAAGGAATTTACCAAGTCCTCCAATTTTGATGCCTTTGTGTCTTGTTGGAATTGGAGAGTGCTAATAGCTATGGAATTTACTAAGTCCTCCAAAGACGTGCATTGAGATTGGGGAGCATTTTGTGGCCTTGCTTGATATGCTTATGGGACTCTTGGGTACGGAAAACCAAGTGGATAGGTAGGGGCAACATCTTGGTGGTTTCCCAAATAGCTAAGGTCGGGGTGATCCTGCCATCCTAGTTGATTGTAGGTGTTGGCGAATGGGTCATACCTCTGGCCTTGTTGACCTTGAAATCCTCCCACAGCAAAATCTTGAAAGGTAGGGCACATGTTGGTAGGATGACCAATGTTAGAGCAAATGTCGCATGTTTTAACTTGTTGAAATGCCAATTGTTGCACAAGTGCAGTCAAGGTGCTCAATTGCTGCTCAACATTAGTAGCCATCTCCTTGTGATCAGAATGAAAAAAAATTAAAACTGAAAAAAATAATAACAAAAGTAGATAAATAATTAAGTTAATCAAAATCCCCGGCGACACGGTGCCAAAAATTGATGCGTGCAAACGCAACACCTAATTTTACCTCACTAAATTCTAATGCAAAGTCGTGTAGTAGCAAAAAGCAAGTAAAGGTCTTTCCCGCAGAGGATTTGTGAACTCAATTAATTATCTGTTAGAGTAGATGCCCTAGAGCCAATCAATTATTGTAGAATTGACTCTTTGTAACAATGTTCATTAATCAATAATAAAAGACATTTTATTCTATATCGCGTAAATCATTATTATTGCAATATGTATTGATATATGTCCTTAGAATGGTAGAACCGTGACGAGGGTATCAAGTGTTTCAAATCTTGATAGTAGAACCCTATGAGCACATATGTTGGCCATTCTAGAAACGTCCGTAGCCCCAGTATTATTCTGAAGTAAGGGCACAGATAATACGGTAAGGCTATCATAGTGTTGAACGACCTTGTCGAAAGGCAGTGACTAATCTCACTTGTCAAGGTTGTTAGGTGACAACCTGGTGCAACACATGGGTGCTTGTTGTAGGCGGACATACCGCAAGAAGTTCAACGGGTGACCCACCGAGAGGATTCCATATGGATGGTAACCCTAGTGTCTATGGAACAAATCCTCTAACGAATGGTGGTGCATGTGATCCTTAGACTTGAGATCACCGAGCGCCTTGTGCACCGGGACTGGTACGATTTGACACTAGCCTAACGCAGCCTTCTATTCAGATGATCGACGTAAGGTGATTGGCTATATCAAGGAGTGTATCAAGACTATGGTGGATTGACAGAGGATTCGTCACTCCCGGGTATGGGAGAAGTTATCTCACGCGCAATTCAGTATATGGCAATGACACTAAAACTGTGGCCATAGTGGGATTGAGTTGTTGCTCTATCCAGATTATAATACGGGTCATTGGTCCAGAAACTGAATATATAATATCGAGAGTAACCGAAAGTTGACACTATTTCTATGCCTTCGTCTCGTTGAGATAACGTATGATGAAAGGATCGAATTGTACGGTAACCATATCATTGACAAGTAGCTACTTTGCTGAATCCGAATCTATCGGGTGGCCATGATGCCTTGCTAGGGGCCAATCTTGGTCTGTGTATAAGTGAGATGATTAATTGGTGTTAATCGCGATACTATACACTACCGGTATGATGAGGAGCCTATGGGTCACACACATAGAAGATAATTTAAGACTCAGGAAGAAAGAAGGGCGTTTTCGTCTTTTTGGACGAAAGGGTATTTTGGTAATTTCACAGTGCAATTAAATTTGTTGAGGTCGTAGCCTTTATTTAATTTGTTAGAAAAAATTAAATAAGTGAAATTCGTTTAAATATATGTTCGCATATATTTAAATAAATTATCATTATTGTTAAATGTTAATATATATATTAAATATATATTAATTGATTTTTAATTGAGATAATGATGAATTAAATTAAAATATCTAATTGGGAGTGTTTGGCAAATTTGGGGGTGTTTGGATTGGAGCCCAAGCCCATTCCATATTAGAATAGGGTAACTAATTTTACTAGAAAAGAAAATGTTTCTTTGTAAAATAAATAACTTTTCATTCATCACTATTTCATAGAAAAGGAAGATATCAAGAACTCCCCCAAAAACACTCTCCCCACGCCACTTGGACTGCTTTGATTGAAAATCAAACATTTTGTTCTTCTTGATTTCTTAAGGCCAAGGAGGATCTAGCAAATCCCTCCTTGGTTCTTGTTGATTGTCTTCGTGTGGACCTCTACGGTTCGATCCTACACTTGGATCGGTAGCAAACACGTTCAGAGACAATATTGGTGGAGCCTCCAAACGTGGGTATGAATCTAAACTTTGGATTTATTTTTCTGCAGATTCTTATAAAATATAAACTGTAATTTTCTATGCCCTGATTTTTGGGTTCTAAGGAACGATCCACGGTTGTAATTTTTTTTTTTTCGATGCGCAACTGGGTCGTTTCCTAACAGTGGTATCAGAGCCTAGGGTACTAGAGTTACAGTTATTGAATGGTTGATTACATGTATTTGTTGATAACATGCTGCCTTGATGAATCTGCCATGAAAAACCCAGATTTTGTTAAAACTGAAAATCTGTAAATCCATTGTTGAATGAATGATTCAAATGATAAACTGGTTTAATAATGTGTTGATGAATGATTTATTGGTTGGTTAACATCCTGATTGAACGTATGTGCATTTGATTTGATTTGGATTCGTGTTTATACACAAAAATTGCAAAAAGGCGAACTGTACGAATTGGGGATTTCGTGTCTACCGCGGCGAGCCTACTGGACGATTTCGCCCGCGGCCGAAGTTTGTGGCGGCTAGACCTAATGTTAATCCTCGCCGCGGCGAAGGCTGTAGCTTTCCCAATTCTGTATTTTTCTGTAAAGGGACTAATCTGCAGTTTTTAATAACCTATAAAGCCAATGTACATTCTGCACATTTAAGAGGGTAATTAATTAATTAACCCACCCAATTCAAAAATTGATTGTTTTTGAAATGCATGCTTTGTACTTGGTTGTATATTGCATGGTGCCCGGTACATGAGCCTTAGACCTAAGTGTGAATGTTTTAAATTATTTTGGGTATGTATGGCTGTAATATTTTAAATAGGGCCTGCGTGTCCTGCCTTCTCTCCTCTTCTTGATGTACATTCTTTTCTCATCTCATTCCCCTCGAATGTAAATCAAGGTTTCTAAATTTGTTGATGTAAAATTAGTTTAATATTAATTTTTATTGTAAATTTAGAATGATGTTTTTTATAATGTACTTGGAGTCGGAGCAAAGGACGAGGCAACCATACTTGAAGACTCAAGATGTTTATTACAAGACCCCTAGGTGACCCACCGATTCCTCAAGGCTCGAGGAGATTGGTTTTAGTTGGGCCATGTACTGGCACGTTTAATATTTTGTTTAGAATGCATGCTAAGGTTGAATGTTGAATAACATGCCAAACAATGTCATTCTAACAAAGATAATAATCTGTTGAGACATTAAATAACAAACCCCTCAACTAAGTATAACGAACAGTGGTTTTAATTAAACCACTATTCGTCGGAACCTTGTTCGCCAAAGCGAAGGGTACACTTCTACCAGTGGGAGGTTAAAATTCATTAGAGTTTTCCTTAATGGTGATGGGTTGACTTAAAATGATGGTTTTGCTTGTTCGCCAAAGCGAAGGTTGATAAACGCATCATAGGCAAAGTAGAGCAGTACACATATTGTGTGTACGTGGTGACATGTAGTGTCCACTCTACCGATACTGAGAATCACACTTGAGGACAATGGTTGGAGCCATTGGATTGTGTGATTGGCTTGTTGGCTTTTTCACATTTGAGGTTGATAGTGGGAGCTATCAACTGGTGTGGATTAAGTTTGTTGGCCTACCTAATCAACTCATTTTGGCTTGTTCGCCAAAGCGAAGGTTTGAAATTGGCAGGATGGGATCTTGGTCCACTAGGAAAGCCAACGGGCTTTCCTGAGTTAATAGTGAGGGCTATTGGCTTGAGTAAAATAGTGGGAGCATCGTTTAATAAAAGATCATATTAAAATAATAATGAACTTTATAATGACTTTATCTTTTCTGCAATTGTAGATTCACCAAAAATGAGCATTATGAACCTGCGACCGATAATCGAAAAAAGAAAAACGGTGGTTGGATGGATCCAATTTCTCAGACTGGTATCGTAATCTTCGGATTATACTTAAGTCAAAAAAGAAATTGTATATCCTTGAAAAGCCATACATGGCTGAGCTTGATCCTGATGCCACTCAGGAAGTTAAGGATACTTATCAAAAGTTCCTTGATGATGCTGATAGCGTACAATGCTTGATGTTAGCATCGATGACACCAATGCTGCAAAAGCAGCATGAGAATATGGATGCTTCTTCCATAATTCTACATCTCAAGGAGCTTTACGAAACAAATGCTCGACATGAGAGGTACAAGGTGTCGAAAGCCTTGTTTGGGAGTCGTCATGAGGGTGCCCAAGTTGGTCCTCATGTGCTCAAGATGATCGAGCACAGAGAGGCTTGAGACTTTGGGATGTGGCTTGGATGCAAAATTACAAATGGATTTAATTCTGCAATCCTTGCCTGACTCATATGCTCCGCTTCATAATGAATTTCGTATGAACACGATGGAGAAAACCCCTCGCTAGAACTTGAACATGCTAAGGATCAGAAAAGCGAGGACTTGAAAAAGTCCAAGCCTCAGCTTTTACTTTTACTAGTTCACGCCAGAAAGCAAAGGGTGGGTAACAAGTAAGTTGGGTAAGGCTAAGGCCAAACCCTAAGCCCAAGCCTAAAGGACAGGGTTGCTCTTGGTCCCGAGAGGGGCATAGGAAAGGGCAAGGTAGTCTGGCTTTTGTGGCAAGCCCAAACTTGAGGAAACACTTGCGAAGGCTTTCCTCGCAAGCAAGAAAGAAGTCGAGGCTACAACTTTAGGTACTTTCATGATTGAGATTAACTTCTCTCCCTCAACATCTTGGGTCATGGACACAGGGGATGTGGTACTCACATTTGTACCGATGTGCGGGGACTAAGGCGAGTAGAGTGCTCGCCAAGGGGAGAGGTGGACCTACGAGTTGGAAATGGAGCACATGTGGCTGCATTAGCTGTAGGGACTTATTGTTTATCTTTGCCTACGGGTTTATTGTTGGAACTACATAACTGTTATCACGTACCTTCTATTTCTAGAAATATTATTTCAGTATCCGTTTTGGATAATATGGGGTATCATTTTGAGATATCTAATGGATTGTTGTCCTTTAGTTTGAATGGTATTCTATTTGGGATTGCAAGGTTATATAATGGATTATATGTTCTTGATTTAAACAATAAAGATATTCTCAATATTGAAACCAAGAAAGCTAAACATAGCGATCAAAACCAAACATATCTCTGGCATTGTAGATTGTGTCATGTTAATAAGACTCGCATTGCACAACTTCAAAAGGATGGAGTTTTGGCCCCTTTTGACTTCCAGTCATTTGAGGTATGCGAGTCATGCCTTTTAGGCAAGATGACCAAGTCTCCTTTCACAGGACAAAGTGAAAGGGCCTCTTGAACTATTAGGCATCATCCATAGTGATGTATGTGGTCCACTAACAGCTTGAAGCCGGAGGTGGATATTCATACTTCATCACATTTATTGATGATTTCAGAGATATGGATTATGTCTACCTTATGAGACATAAATCAAGCCTTTGATAAATTCAAGGAATTCGGGAATGAAGTACAAAATATGTTGGGCAAAAGTATTAAAGCTCTTCTTCCGGATCGAGGAGGTGAATACTTAAGCTCGAGGGTTTTCGAGTACCGGAGGAATGTGGGATAGTATCACAACTCACCCTCCTTATACACCCCCAACACAATGGAGTGTCGAAAGGAGGAATAGGACCTTACTTGACATGGTAAGGTCCATGATGAGTTTTAGTGATTTACCCGCATCGTTACGGGGTTATGCCCTAGAGAGGCTGCGACTCACGTTTTGAACCGTGTGCCGTCCAAAGTCCGTAGATAAGACTCCATATGAGCTATGGAGTGGGTGAAAAGCCCAACTTGTCTTATCTAAGGATTTGGGGGTTGCGAAGCTTATGTTAAGAAATTGACTTCGAACAAGGTCAAACCCCAAATCCTGTAAATGTATATTTGTGGGGTATCCAAAGGAGACCAAAGGATACTATTTCTACCACCCAAAAGAGCGCAAAATTTTTTGTTGCTCGATCGGTGTCTTCCTAGAAAAGGAATATTTTCTAAGAAGTACTAGTGGGAGAAAAGTAGAACTCGATGAAGTTCTAGAACCCACAAGATATACTAGGACGAAGGGACGGGATGATGTGCCACAAGAAGTGGTTGAGCATCATGAGGAGGTTACTCCACACTTGTGGATCAAAGTGAAACACCTCAGGTAGCACAGGAGCTACGTAGATCTGGGAGAGTACGCCATGAGCCCGAGAGATACGGTTATCTCGTGACTCAATATGGTGACGTACTAGTCTACCAAGACAATGAACCCAGAACCTACAAAGACGCTATATCGGATCCAGATTCCGTTAAATGGCTTGAAGCCATGAAATCGAGATGGACTCCATGCGAGAACCAAGTGTGGTCTTGGTGGAACCACCTGAAGGGGTAAAACCCATAAGGTGTAAATGGGTCTTCAAGAAGAAGGCCGACATGGATGGCAACGTGCATACTTATAAAGCACGACTGGTTGCCAAAGGTTTCAAACAAATTCATGGCATTGACTATGAAGAAACCTTTTTGCCGGTTGCCATGATTAAATCCATCCGGATTATGCTTGCAATTCTTGCATATCATGACTATGAGATTTGGCAAATGGATGTCAAAACCGCTTTCTGAATGGAAACCTTCGAGGAGGATGTGTATATGACACAACCTGATGGTTTCGCTTCTTGATAGTCAAGCTAATAAGGTATGCAAGTTGCGAGAGATCCATTTATGGACTCAAGCTTCAAGGAGCTGGAACATTCGTTTTGATGAAGCCATAAAAGAATTCGGTTTTATTAAGAACGAAGATGAGCCCCGTGTTTACAAGAAAGTGAGTGGGGAGCGCAAAGAGCATTCCTAGTGTTGTATGTCAATGACATACTTCGATCGGGAATGATATACCGAACTTCACGGACGGTAAAGACTTGGTTATCCAAATGCTTTCCATGAAGGACTTAGGGGAAGCAGCCTACATCCTTGGTATAAAGATCTATCGTGATAGATCACGTAGGTTGCTTGGCCTAAGTCAGAGTGCGTATATTGACAAGGTACTGAAAAGATTCAGTATGGAAGAATCCAAGAAGGGATTTCTTCCGATGTCACATGGTGTTTATCTCTTTAAGGAATTGTTTCCTAAAACACAAGATGAGAGAGATATGATGAAGAGGATCCCATATGCATCAACAGTTGGATCCATCATGTATGCCATGCTATGTACTCGGATTGATGTCTCATGTGCTTTGAGCACTTGTAGTAGATATCAATCGGATCCAGGTGAGCGTCACTGGATGGCTGTCAAGAATATTCTTAAGTACTTGAAGAGGACTAAGGATATATTCTTGGTTTATGAAGGGGAAGATGAGCTCACTGTAAGAGGATACAGTGATGCGAGTTTCCAAACGGACAAAGACGATTATCGATCGCAATCAGGGTTTGTATTTTGTCTCAATGGCGGTGCAGTGAGCTGGAAGAGCTCCCAAGCAAAGCTTATGCAGACACTTACAATGGAGGTTGAGTATATTGCATTATCAGATGCGGCCAAGGAGGCAGTCTGGATTAAGAAGTTTGTCACAGAACTTAGTGTGGTTCCTACGATTGTTGATCCTATAGACATCTATTGTGACAACAATGAAGCAATTGCTCAAGCTAGGGAACCACGGTCTCATCAGAAGTCCAGACACATACTCAGACGATTCCATCTCATCAAAGAGATAGTTGAGAGGAAAGACGTGCAGATTAGTAAAGTGCATACCGACGACAATCCGCAGAATCCACCGACAAAGCCTCATCGCGGCGAAGCATGAAAGGCACTTGAAATCATTTGGTATTAAATACATGAATGATTGGCTATAGTGCAAGTGGGAGATTGTTAGAGTAGATGCCCTAGAGCCAATCAATTATTGTAGAATTGACTCTTTGTAATAATGTTCATTAATCAATAATAAAAGACATTTTATTCTATATCGCGTAAATCATTATTATTGCAATATGTATTGATATATGTCCTTAGAATGGTAGAACCGTGACAAGGGTATCAAGTATTTCAAATCTTGATAGTGAGAACCCTATGAGCACATATGGTGGCCATTCTAGAAAGCGTCCAGTAGCCCCGGTATTATTATTAAAGTAAGGGCACCTGATAATACGGTAAGGTTATCATAGTGTTGAACAACCTGCAGCCGAAAGGCGGGTGTGATCTCACTTGTCAAGGTTGTTTGGTGACAACTGGTGCAACACATGGGTGCTTGTTATAGGCGGACATACGCGGCAAGTTCAGGGCGGGTGACCCACAGAGGATTCCATATGGATGGTAACCCCGGTGTCTATGGAACAAATCCTCTAACGAATGGTGGTGCATGTGATCCTTAGACTTGAGATCACGGAGCGCCTTGTGCACCGAAGGTACGATTTGACACTAGCCTAACGCAATTCTATTCAGAGCTGTCAGTACGGTGGTGATTGGCTATATCAAGGAGTGTATCAAGACTATGGTGGATTGACAGAAAATTCATCACTCCCGGGTATGGGAGAAGTTATCTCACGGCGCAATTCAGTATATGGCAATGACACTAAAACTGTGGCCACAGTGGGATTGAGTTGTTGCTCATCCAGTTATAATACGGGTCATTGGTCCGTAACCCGAATATATAATATCGAGAGTAACCGAAGGTTGACACTATTTCTATGCCTTCATCTCGTTGAGATAACGTTATGATGAAAGGATCGGGATTGCGGTAACCATATCATTGACAAGTAGCTACTTTGCTGAATCCGAATCTATCGGTGGCCATGATGCCTTACTAGGGGCCAATCTTGGTCTGTGTATAAGTGAGACGATTAATTGGTGTTAATCGCGATACTATACACTACCGGTATGATGAGGAGCCTATGGGTCACACACATAGAAGATAGTTTAAGACGCAGGAAGAAAGAAGGGCGTTTTCGTCTTTTTGAAGAGAAAGGGTATTTTAAGGTAATTTCACAAAGGTGCAATTAAATTTGTTGAGGTCGTAGCCTTTATTTAATTTGTTAGAAAAAAATTAAATAAGTGAAATTCCGTTTAAATATATGTTCGCATATATTTAAATAAATTATCATTATTGTTAAATGTTAATATATATATTAAATATATATTAATTGATTTTTAATTGAGATAATGATGAATTAAATTAAAATATCTAATTGGGAGTGTTTGGCAAATTTGGGGGTGTTTGGGTTGGAGCCCAAGCCCATTCCATATTGGAATAGGGTAACTAATTTTACTATAAAAGAAAATGTTTCTTTGTAAAATAAATAACTTTTCATTCATCACTATTTCATAGAAAAGGAAGATATACAACTGCCCCAAAAACACTCTCCCACGCCACTTGACTGTTTGATTGAAAATCAAACATTTTGTTCTTCTTGATTTCTTAAGGCCAAGGAGGATCTAGCAAATCCCTCATTGGTTCTTGTTGATTGTCTTCGTGTGGACCTCTACGGTTCGATCCTACACTTGGATCGGTAGCAAACACGTTCAGAGACAATATTGGTGGAGCCTCTAAATGTGGGTATGAATCTAAACTTTGGATTTATTTTTCTGCAGATTCTTATAAAATATAAACTGTAATTTTCTATGCCCTGATTTTTGGGTTCTAAGGAACGATCCACGGTTGTAATTTTTTTTTATTTTCGGCTGCGCAACGGTCGTTTCCTAACATTATCTACTTTAAACAAGGTTTGTCACGAGTTATAAAAACTCAACAAAAACTATCAAACTAAAATTAAACAAAATAAAACAAGGAAACAATCACGAAAGAGATAAATAAGAGAAACTAGATTGAAGGTTTATTCGCCACCACTAGACATGAATTACATATAACAAAAGCACTCTTTAACTTCCTACCCTCTTGATCACATCAGCTCAGACAATACCAAACGTTGATAAGTTCTATCTCTCCTTACTGAGTCGTTGGATTAGACACAGTCATAACCCAATTCCCTATTTATTAGAAAACCTAGGATACAATCTCTAGATTCAAAGTAATAAAAGCATTAAGTTGCGAGAGACCTATTGAATCAAGGCTAAACTCATATGGTCGGTTTAGTTATCTTGAGTGATTACTCCCCATGTATGCAGGCATACACTTTACCACTAGTTATTTAGGTTAATAAAGTGATTCCGTACTAAACAACCTAAACTGGCACTAATAAATTGATCCTAACTATTTAATTGTGCACTTAAACAATTAAGACAATCTATCTAAATCCTATTCACAGAGAAATAATCACATAACCAAAAGGGATCAAAAGATAAATAGATGCAGATGTTATTAATCACAAGACATGTCTAGGGCTTTGAAATCACCCTCAATCACAAAAGAATCAGTTCTTCATGAATAAATATGAGAACATCATTATATTATTCATAACAAATAATAATAACGAAGAAGAAGAAAAACTTAGTAAAGCTTGGTTGGATTAATGAAGTTGATGATGATCTCCTCCAATTCTTCTTCTCCAAGCCTTCTTTAATCTCCTTTTTTCTTCGGTTCTTGAATATCTTTGTTCTCTGTTTTTTTTATCTCTAAAATAATTCCCCCAAAATAATGCTAAAAGACTTTCTATTTATATCCCACAAGGGTTAGGGTTTTGTTTTCCTTAATTCTAGTTAGTTTAGGACTCTTAAAACCTTATTTTCCTATTCAAAAATGGAGGAAAAGTTCCCAAGCTAGCCGTGGCGTGCTGCGGACCTTTGTCTTTGTGGCATAGTAGCTACTAGAAAAAGTGTGCCGCGGCATAGTACCTACTGGTCTTCTTCCCGCATCATTCCACTATTCTTCAAAGATGGTGATTTTTGAACTCGATAACGATGAAATTTGGAAAAGTGGTAAACATATGAAATGTAGCCCTTTGAATCAGATTTCCAAAAGTCCAAGAATCGTCTTAATCCGAGTTCTAAGAGTCAAGATATTCTCAAAATACTGAGGCATGCTCAAGTTGGAACATAATCTAGAATCTTCTCTTTACTTCAACTTCCATAACTTCTTCAATTCAACTCCGATTCTCAATCTGTTTGTTTCCAGTCGTCACAAATTCTCTCGTCAACATCATCTCTCATCCAAATATTATTTTTGAGCCTTATTTCCTGAAAACACAACAAAAATACTCGTGATCCCGAAAAGTGCATTCATGAAACAATTAAGTTAATTCATGTGAATTAATCCTAATTTCCCACAAAAGATACCTATAAACCACTAAGTATAAGTGTATTTTCAAGCACTTATCACACGGAGTAGAAATTGATTGTCGGAAGAAGAAAGCAAGATTTAATCTTGATGACGGAGATAAATTTAGTTTTGGAGAGGGTCATCAGTTGAGTATGTTAATCAGTAGTATAAAGGCTAGAAAGATGTTAACAAAAGGGTGTTCTGGGTATATTGCTCATGTAGTGCACAGTAGTGATGTCCCACAACCAGAGATTCAGAATGTGCCAGTAGTTCGGGAGTTTTTAGATGTATTTCAGGAAGATTTACCGGGTTTACTTTCGGAAAGAGAAGTAGAATTCAGTATTGAATTGGCACCAAGGACCGCACCAATTTCTAAGGCACCTTATCGGATGGCCCCAGCCGAGCTTCAAGAATTGAAGAAGCAACTCCAAGAACTCCTAGATAAGGGTTTTATCCGTCCTAGTCATTCTCCTTAGGGAGCTCCAATTTTGTTTTTAAAGAAGAAAGGTAGATCCCTGTGGATGTGTATAGATTACAGAGAGTTGAATAAAGTGACAGTGAAGAATAAGTACCCATTGCCTTGTATAGATGACTTATTTGATCAGTTGAAAGGAGCAGCAGTGTTTTCAAAGATTGATTTGAGGTCGGGTTATCACCAAGTAAGGGTTACAGAGCCAGATATTAACAAGTAGCTGGCGGGGCAAGAGATATGGGCATTATGAGTTTGTGGTGATGCCTTTTGGGTTAACCAATGCCCCAACAGTCTTTATGGATTTAATGAACTGGGTGTTTCATGATTGTCTTGATCAATTTATAGTGGTGTTTATTGATGATATCTTGGTGTATTCTAAGACAGAAGAGGAGCATGAAGAACACCTAAGGTTTGTGCTACAATGATTAAGAGAAAAGAAGCCGTTTGCCAAGTTTTCTAAGTGTGAATTTTGGCTGGATCAAGTGATATTTCTGGGCCATAATATCTCTAAAGAAGGTATATTAGTGGATCCTGGCAAAGTGAAGGCAATTCTTAAGTGGCAATAGCCAAAGACAGTAAAAGAAGTTAGAAGTTTCTTGGGGCTAGTAGGCTACTATAAGCGGTTTGTAGTAGGATTTGCCCAATTAGCTAAACAGCTAACAACTCTCACCAAACAAAGAACTCCTTTTGTATGGTCAGATGCTTGTGAAGAGAGTTTTCAAGAACTGAAGAAAAGATTAACCACTGCTTCCATTTTGGTGTTACCACAGGAGGGTGTGGATTATAATATTTATACTGATGCCTCACTGCAGGGACTTGATGTTGTGTTGATGCAGTTAGGTAGGGTAATAGCTTATGCTTCTCGACAGATGAAAGAGTATGAGACGAAAGACCTTACACATGATTTAGAATTGGCAGCTATAGTCTTTGCATTAAAGATATGGAGGCATTACCTATATGGTGCAAAGAGTAATATCTACACCGACTACAAGAGTCTAAAGTATTTCTTTACTCAGAGGGAGCTGAATATGAGACAAAGGAGGTGGTTAGAGCCAGTTAAAGATTAGGAATGTGAAATTAAGTATCAGCCTAGAAAAGCCAATGTAATAGCCGATGCCTTAAGCAGAAAAACCTATTTGTCCCGACTCACAAAGTAACAAGAATTTTTAAAAGAATTGTGCCGAGAAAAGATTTAGGTGATCCAGGGAAGGATTTCTAGGTTAAAAATTCAGTCCACTTTACTGGAAGAGATTAAAGAAAATCAAGTTGTTGATGAGTGGTGTCAGAAAATAAGTCAGCAAGTGCTTGAGGGCAAGTTACCAGAATTCCACCTGTTAGACGGTGTCCTCCGTTTCAGGGATCGCTTATGCATTCCCCAAGATATTGAATTGAAGAAGAGAATTCTTACGGAGGCTCATAACACACCATACACTACTCATCCTAGAGCAACCAAGATGTATCAAGACTTAAAAAAAGGGCTATTGGTGGCCAAGTATGAAGAGAGATATCAGAGATTATGTGGCTAAGTGTTTGGTTTGTCAACAGGTGAAAACAGAATACCAAAGGCCATCAGGATTGCTTCAACCACTTAGCATTCCTGAATGGAAATGGGAGAGTATATCCATGGACTTTATTACAGGCCTTCCCAGAGTTCAGAAAGGGTTTAATGCCATATGGGTGATAGTAGATAGATTAACTAAATCAGCCCATTTTCTTCTAGTAAAGGAAAGCACTACCTCAGATCAGTTGGCCCAGATCTATGTTAAGGAGATAGTCAGACTCCATGGTGTGCCCAAGACCATAGTGTCGGATAGAGATTCCAGATTTGTTTCAGCTTTCTGGACCAGACTACAGAGAAATTTGGGTACTCGATTAGCATTTAGTACAACATATCATCCTCAGACAGATGGCTAAACTAAGAGAACAAATCAGATACTTGAGGATATGTTGAGAGCATGCTGAATGGATTATAGAAGGACTTGGCATGAGATGTTACCCTTGGTGGAGTTTGCCTATAACAACAACTATCAGTCCACCATTAAGATGGCTCCTTATGAAGCCCTGTATGGCAGACGGTGTAGATCTCCATTACATTGGGATGAGGTAGGAGAGAAAGATATTTTGAATACAGCTCTTGGGCCGAAAATAACTCAGCAAAATGATTTAGGATATCAAGTTGATCAGAAATAGAATGAAGCAAGCCCAGGACAGACAGAAAAGTTATGCGGATTCAAAGAGAAAAGATGTGGAATTTGCAGTGGGCGACAAAGTGTTTATTAAAATTTCCCCCTATAAGCGATTGATACGTTTTCGTGAAAGGAAAGTTAGCACCTAGATACATTAGCCCCTTTCAAGTATTACAACGAGTTGGAAATGTAGCTTATAAGTTAGCGCTACCACTTAATATGGATAGGGTGCACAATGTATTCCATGTTTCAATGCTCAGACTATATGTCGGTGATCCCTCCCATATATTAAAAGTAGAAGAAGTGGACTTAGAAGAGAATCTCGTTTATAAGGGGCAACCAGTGCAGATCTTAGACAAAAAGATTAAAGAGCTCCGAAACAAAAGTATTCCACTCGTAAAAGTCCTATGGAGGAATCATAAGGTAGAAAAAGCAACATGGGAGATAGAACTAGACATGTGGAACCGCTATCCCGAGTTGTTTATTTGAATTTCGGGGACGAAATTCTTATAAGAGAGGGAGAATTGTAATGCCCACATGGAGGTACGTAATTTAATTTATGCTCTTATACCTTTAGTTGATTTTTGTTAAAGTTATTTTGAGAAAATGTGAAGAAAATGCCTTGAAATTTCATTAAGGGTAAAATGGTCTTTTCACTCAAAATTAGTTAAAATTGTGGGGAATGAAAAGAGATAGAATTTCATGGAGAATGCAATAAAAATGAGGACATTATGGTAACTGACTAAGGGACATAGATAGAATTTTAAAGAAAGTGCAAGGGCAAAATGGGAAACTAATATATAATTTTATGTTATATCAAGGATTGAAGAGTGAAACCCTAGCCACTCTTCATCCATTTTCATGCCACTTTCACCTCCATATTCTCTCAATTTCTTCAATTCTTCTTCAAAGGAAATTTATGGATTTTGGGGTAGTTCACTCAACATATGAAATCAATTTTTATTTTATTTTGCTTTACCTAAAACAAATCAAATACAATTTCCCGACCAACATCTCAACAAAACAATTTAATAAGAAATTCCAAGTTTTAATCACCAAATTAAAACCATAATCATGCATTATCGATATCAAAAAAAAATCCAAATGATAATATAATAATGCAAACAAATATAATTAGGCTCTAATACCACTGTAGGTTTATGGATCTATTAACGCAATAGAATTTTAAATATTTTAGATCCAAAACCCTAACCCATGATCCATATATTTGTTTTACATCATTTTCTACATGAATAAATATTAAGAAAGTTATAAAATCATACCAACGTTTGGAGGCTCCTTCAATGAGTTTGGATTCGCTTCCACTCCAAGGTAGGAGTGCACAGACGATATCCACATGAAGACAGCACAAAAGCCGTTGGTTGATTTTATTGGCTAGTAAAAACAACAAACTTTAAGAACAAAAATTTGCAGAATTTTTCTTGGGAGAAAAATTCTCTCTCACACGCAAGGGAGATCTCGTTTGGCTAGGGTTTTTTCTTTTGGAATAATCATACTCATGGTTTTATTCAACTTGCCATTTTATAGTCAACAATTAAAACCCTATTCCTATTTGGAATAGACATCTATTCATATTTGGAATAGGTAACCACTTATTCCTAATTTGAATAGATTCCTATTATTACCAAAGAAGGTAATAATTAATCAATATTATTATTTCCTTTAATATCAATATTATTTCAAATATTAATATTATTTAAATAATAATATTACATATATATATATATATATATATATATATCCAATCTCACTAGTTCTAGCCACCCTATCTCTCTCTCTCTCAAGAAGAAACTTTTCTTGTTCTTCTTTCTTGATTCTTGAAGCCCTTAATTGTTCTAGCAAAATAATCAAGGGTTCTACGGATTATCTTCGTGTGGACTTTCGTGAGTCCGATCCTACTTTGGATTAGTTGGTGAAAAATCACGTGGAGCGTGGGAGAGATGCTTGATGATTACGAGCATAGATGGTGAAGCCGGAATAACCATGAATAGTATCGTGAACGGTACCATGAATAATGTTCCTGTCCGAAATCAGAGATATTTGAAGGAGCCTCCAAACGTACGTAAGTATTCCAATCCTTGAATAGATTTACTTTATACATATTTTTGTTTATAAACATGTAAACGGTATAATGTATACTCAGATCAAGGCAAAGAAAGGTAATTGATTTACCGATTGAATTTTTGTTTTTTCGCTACGTATGATAGATCAATTACTTACACATAGGCCTAGTGGCAGTTGCCCGTTCAAGACCACTAGGGATTAAATGGTTGTTTCCATAGATAAGAAAACTCTGCGAGCTTTCGTGTGGGAATTAGAGGGTTGAAAACGAATTATCCCGTTGCCACGAGATAAGGGCATTTTAGGGTATGGAATAAAGCATTTTGAACTTTTGTGCTTAGCCACCAATAAATGAATAAGTTATTCTGGACTGTACAGTTAATTTAAAACTGGAAAGTGACTAAACTATAAATTTCACAAAGGTTAGGGACCAATATGAAACTCTACAAAATTAAAGGGGGTAAAGTAAATTTACCCTATAATTCAAACTTGGTAAATTTGAATTTATGCATTATATGATTGGTGTCTGTTATGCATGGTGTTCAGTACTTGGCCATAGACCTTAGGTTTTATTATTTGGATTTATATTTTAAATAAGGCATGCATGTCCTTACCTCTTACTCTCTCAATGTAATTCTCTTCTCATTCAAATCCCCTCGAATGTAACTCGAGGTTTCTTTAAATTTATTTGTAAGTAGAATAAGCTTTGAAGACAAGGCGAAGGCATGATGGATCCCAAAGATGTTTCAATCTTTGTAATAGAATAATAAACCTAGGTGAGTTACAACTTTCCCTTAAGCTCGAGGAAAATGGTGTTAGAATGGCCATATATCAACACAAGTTGGTTATGTATCTTATTCGTAGAAGCATGCTAAGGTTGAATGCCTAGACGATAACATGCTAAATAAGATAATTGATGCTTGCAAATGCAACACCTAATTTCACCTCACTAAATTCTAATGCAAAGTTGTGTAGCAGCAAAGAGCAAATAAGGGTCTTTTCCGCAGAGGGTCTTTCTACCCTCTTGATCACATCAGCTTAGAAAATACCAAACGTTGATAAGTCCCATCTCTCCTTACTGAGTCGTTGGACTAAACATGTTCATAACCTAATTCCCTATTTATTAGATAACCTAGGATACAATCTCTAGATTCAAAGTAATAAAAGCATTAACTTGCGAGAGACCTACTTAATCAAGGCTACACTCATATGGTTGGTTTGGTTATCTTGAGTGATTACCCCCCATGTATGCAGGCATCCACTTTACCACTAGTTATTTAGGTTAATAAAGCAATTCCATACTAAACAACCTAAATTGGCATTAATAGATTAATCCTAACCATTTAATTGCACACCTAAACAATTAAGACAATCTATCTAAACCCTATTTGCAGAGAAATAATCACATAACCAAGAGGGATCAAAAGATAAATAGATGCAGATTTTATTAATTTCAAGACATGTCTAGGGGCTTTGAAATCACCCTCAATCACAAAAGAATTAGTTACTCATGGAGAAGAATAAAAACATCATTGCACTCATGATAAAAAATAATACAAAGGGAAAAGAAAAACTTAGGAAAGCTTGAGTAGATTAATGGAGTTGATGATGATCTTCTCCAATTCTTCTCTCCAAGCCTCTTTTAATCTCTCTTAATCTCTATATTATTGAGTTTTTTTTTTTTTTTGTTCTCTATACTCTCTCCTCCCTAAAAAATACCTAAAGACATCCTTTTATAGTGCTAGGGTTGTGGGAAAAACAATGGGAAAGTCCTATACAAAATAGGAGAACAAAATTCGGATTAAGTTTTACAAGACTCCTTGTTTACCTAAAATTCTCGTTCTATGCCGCAGCGCCAATTTTTTATGCCTTGACGCCAAACTCATTCATCACACCTACCATGGCATGAAATTTTCATGCCTTGGCACACTTTTTCCAGAAATCCTCCCTTCAAACCCGAGAGCAAATGCCACGGCGACAAAAATTTTCTACTGTGGCACTAAACGATCTTCATCTTTGAGTACAAAAAGGTCAAAATCTAAAGAAGTCATAAACATAAAAGTTATATAACTATGAGTTATATTTCCAATGGTGCAAGAATAAGCCCAATCTAAGATCTTCAGCTCAAGTTATCATTGAAATACCAAAGCATACTTAAAACTGGAGCATTTTCCAGATTTTGCATGTGACAGTAAATCCACCATAACTTCCTTGTCTCAACTCCGATTTTGGAACCGTTTGTTTCCAGTCATCAATCTCACCAACGTCATCTCCCACCCTAATATTATTTTTAAACAATTATTCCCTGTAAACACGATAAAAACACCCGTGATCCCGAAAAGTGCATTTATGAAACAATTAGTTAATGTATGCAAATTAACCCTTCTTATTTTCAAGCACTTATCAATAAATAAATTGGTGAGATTGTTTAAAGCATAAAACCCTCATAAAATATATTAAGTAAAAAATAAATTGAGCCTTCCCTCTCATGGGATTAATCAAACCATTGTTCATCGTGGTCTCATTTGCCCCTGCAGGGAGCCGCTTCTACCTTCAGGAGGTTAATCATCATTGGAGTTTTTCCTTAATGGTGATGGGTTATGATGTAACTAAGTGTACTTTGCTAGATTCACCTCCACGAAGGGTTGATAAGTACAACTAGAGGCATGGTAGAGTAGTGCATATTAAAGTTGCACGAGTGGGCATGTACTATCTAAAACTCACCGATCTGAAAGTTACACTTGAGTCCAATTGGTTGGTGCCATTAGGTTGTGTAATTAGGTTGCTTACTTTACTTACATTTGAGTTTAATAAGTTTGGTGCTATTAAATGGTGTAAGCTAAAGTTTGTGGCCTACCAACTCATCCTAGTTTGATCTACTTGCCCCCGTGAGAGGTCAAATTAGGAATAAAAAGATTTTGGCCCACTAGGAAGACCGTCACACCTTCCCGAGTTTAATAGTGAGTGCTAATAACTTGAATAAAAATAGTGGGAGCGTATTAATTGATAAAAGGCCTTATTAATTAATTATTAACTCTGTTTTAATTTGTACTTGTAGATTTCCATAATGAACATGATATCACTACAATCAATCATCGAAACAGGCAACAAATTTGATGGTGAGCCCTTCAATAGATGGTACAAAGTTCTAAAAATGGTACTTAGAACTTACGAAGGCTTGTATACCATTGAAAAAGCTCTACTTCTAGAGCTAGTCAATGATTCCATAAGAGGGATTGGGAACACAAAACGTACTTGCAAAGAAAATGTTGAGTTTACAAGGTACGTTGTGTTACAATTGTTGACACCAACACTGCGAATGCAGTGTCAATATATAGACTTACTAACCATAATCAATATTCTCATAAAATATGAGAAGTAAGTGGTGTTACAATCACTATTCAGATGTAAAATGGAAGAAGATGCCTAAATGGGTAATCATTTACTTAAGATTACAGAGTAATTGAATAAGCTTGAATTTTTGGGAAATGGACTTGATGAAGGCTTAGTAATAGACCTTACATTACAGTCATTACCAGAGTTGTATTCTCAATTTGTTTATGACTATGTCAGAAGAAAACATGAGAAGACTCTACCTAGACTTCTGAATAGGTTGGAAGGAATTGCTGAGAAAATGAAGGATGTTTGCTTTCACTATGGCAAGCATGGCCACTGGGAGAAACATTGCAAGATCTTCCTAGCAAGAAAGAAGAGGAAGAGGTATACATCTTCTACTATAGGTATGTACATGATTGAAATCAATGTATCTCCTATTACATCTTGGGTTATTAACACAAGATGTGGTACTCATATTTGCACTTCTGTGCAAGGACTGTGCCAAAGTAGACTGCTCGGTCGAGGAAAGGTGAACCTACGAGTTGGGAATGGAGCATGCGTTGTTGCATTAGCTGTAGGGGTTTATTATTTGAGTTTGCCTTTGGGCCTTTTATTGGAACTTGCAAATTGTTTTTATGTTCCTTCAATTTCAAAGAATATTATTTTTGTGTCCGCTTTGGAAAACGTTGGATATTAATTTATGATAACTAATGGATTGATGTTAGTTAGCTTTAATGGTATTCAATATGGAATTGCAAGATTACATAATGGTTTGTATGTTCTAGAACTAAATAATAATAAGACATTCAATCTAGAGAATAAGAAAGCCAAGGTTGATGGCTTTAATGAAACTTACCTATGGCATTGTAGGCTTGGTCATGTGAACCAGACTCGCATAGCAAAACTCCATAAGGACGGAGTTTTGGACCCATTAGACTTTAAGTCTTATGAGGTATGCAAGTCATGCTTAGTAGGCAAAACGACCGAGTAACCTTTTACTGGACAGAGGGAAAGGGCAAAGGAACTGTCAGGCATCATCCATAGTGATGTATATGAACCACTATCAGTACAAGATACCATATGAAATATGGAATAGGCGAAAACCCGTTTTGTCTCATCTAAGAATTTGGGGTTGTGATGCTTATGTCAAGAAATTGACTTCGAACAAGCTAGCCTTAAAATTAGAGAAGTGTATCTTTGTGGGTATCCTAAATAGACAAGGGCATACTATTTCTATAATTCAGTAGAGCATTCTAGTTTTCGCTGCTCGAACTAGAATCTTCTTAGAGAATGATTTCCTTTAAAGAGAAGATAATGTAAGAAAGATAGAACTTAATGAAGTTCTAGAAACACAAGATGCATCAAACGATGGACAAGATGATGTGCCATCGGAGATGGTCGAGCATCATGAGGAGATCGCTCCATAGGGAGTGGAACAAAGCAAACCTCTAACACAAGAGTTGTATAGGTCTGGAAAAGTTACATATTATGGAAAAGTTCAAAACTAAGCATTGCAATGGATTCTACAATAGAAGCCAAGTACATCACATTGGTGATGTGTCCAAAGAGGTTGTTTGGATCAAGAAGTTCATGACTAAACTAAAAGTGGTTCAGAGCATTGTTGATCCAGTTATGCTTTACTGCGACAACAATGGTACTATAGCTTAGGCTAAATAACCACGATCTCAGCAAAGATCCAAGCACATAGTCCGACGATACCATCTCATCAAAGAGATAGTGAAGAGAGGTGACGTATAAATTAACAAAGTACCTATTCACGATAACATCGCAATCCCACTAATAGAAGCTCTATCGCAGCAGAAGCATGATAGACACATAGCATCATTTGGGATCAAACGAATAAATGATTGGCTATAGTGCAAGTGGGAATTTGTTAGAGTATGTGCACTAGAGCCAACATTGTAGCTCTTCTAAACTCATATTTTATATGAATAAAAGGCAAACGCTTCTTTATAAGCAATATACTATAGTATCTATTTACTGCACGTAAAGAAAATAGTATATGTCCTTAGAAAGGTTAAAACCAGTGACGATGGTATTAAATGTCATAAATCTTAATTGTGAAAACCCTATGAGCACAAATGGTGGCTTTTCTTAAACTGTTTGTAGTCATAGTATGAATCTAACCTAGGACACAGATTATACGAAGAGACTATCATCGCGTTGAATGACCCTATCGAGAGATAGTGATAGGTCTCACATGTCAAGGTTGTGAGCATCGACATGGTGCAATGCATGGGTGCTTGCTTGTGCAAGTCTACTGGATTGACCCATCAGAGCATTCCATACAAGATGGTAACTCAATGTCTATGGAATATATCCTCTTACAAATAGTGGTGCATGTGGTATTTCACTTGCAATCACCAGGGCGTCGTGTGTAAAGATTGATGTGATTTGACACCAACCTAACGTCGTCTCTCTTTAGGATTACCAAAACGGTGGTGATTGGTTACATTAGGAAGTACACTATGCCTATGGTGGATCAACAAAGGATTTATCACTCTTAGTTACAGGAGAGCTTATCTCTGTGAGATATTTGGTCAAAGAACTACGACTGCAAAGTTGTGGCCATGGTGGAATCAAGTTGGTGCTCGAATCCAATCTCATATGGTCGTTAGATTTAAGAATCAAATATAAAACATGTCAAGGAAATAATTTTTAGGTAGACACTCCTTATGTACCTCAAACCTTGATGAGATATAAGATGATGAAACAAATCGAATTGCATGGTAACCATACCGTAGGCAAGGAAAGCTTGATCGATGAATCTTTGCTTACCGAGGAATCATGATGCCTTGCTAAAGGCCAATCTTGATTGGTGTACGAAAACACCAATTGGCTAATACCTAATTAGTAATCGGGACACTGCCGGCAAAGTAAAGAGCCTTCGGGTCACACACATAGAAGGTAATTAAGTGAAGAATGGAAATAGAAGGACAATCTTGTCCTTGGGTCAAAAGGGTATTTTAGTAATTTGGGAGTCCAGGGGCATTTTCATCATAATGGGTGAAAATGGCACTTTGGTAATTTTGTTGGGGTTGGGGCCATTATCCAATATTTATATTGGAGGAATTTTGGCAAAATTAGATTCATATTAATTTTAATTAATATGAAGGAATATATTTAATTTAAATTAAATATATTAAAATCCAAATTTAAATATGATACATACATACATATATATATATATATATATATATATATATATATATGGATTAAATAAATAGAAATATTTATTTAATTAGAATATATATTTATATATAGGAAGTAAATAAATAATATTTATTTAATTAAAATTCATATTTACAAGAATATCTTATGAGATATTCTTCTCCCTAAAATAAAGGATTGCAATCCAATTCAAATTGGAATTAAGGAGATTGCAATCCAAACCAAATTGGAAATCAAGGATTCATAATCCTTGTAGGATTCTAGTTTGGGGTTGCCTATATAAAGGGACAATGGATGTAATTAAATAGAGATCTTTTAGAGAACTTTTTTGAGAAAAATTAAATTAATTTTTCTCTCTCTCCCAAATAGCTCACGCCCAAACCCTAGTCACCAAGAGAATTTTATTCTCTTAATTTCCACCTCTCTTCCTTTAGCTCTAAGATTGGTCCAGCAATTAATCTTAGGGTGATCCCGAGCCTGCCTTCCTGCGGATACCGACAGACTCAATCCTACATTGGGTTGATAGCAATTAATCAGAGATATCCAGAGAAGGAGCTGCCAAAGAAGGTATTATATTAAACCTTGTATGGTTTTGATTTAATTTTATGTTGATTATCATGTCGAAATCATGATCTGGGGTAAAAGGGATCGTACTATGGGAACATTTTTTTTTTATAATTTCAAGCTTGCCATGACACGTTTCCTTTAGGAAAGGAAAGGGTAAGTGAGGCAAAGGAAAGGCCAATGGCAAGTTCAAGCCTCAAACCCAAGATGCCCTTAAACCTGCTAGAGGTGTGAGCAAAGATGAAAAGGTTGTTTTCTTTCACTATGGCAAGCCTCGCCACTAGAAGAAACATTGCAAGGCCTTCCTAGCAAGCAAGAACAAGAAGCCTATATCTTCTTCTAAAGGTATGTATATGATTGAAATCAATATTTCTCTTGTTACATCTTGGGTCATTGACACAGGATGCGGTTTTCATATTTGGACTTTTGTGCAGGGACTACGATAGAGTTGACTACTCGATCAAGGGGAGGTGGACCTACGAGTTGGGAATGGAGCACGAGTTCCTACATTAGCTGTAGGAAGTTATTACTTAAGTTTACCTTCAGGCCTTGTATTGGAACTTATGAACTGTTTTTATGTTCCTTTAGTTTCTAGGAATATTATTTATGTGTCCGCTTTGGACAACATTGGATATCAATTTGCGATAACTAAAGGATTGCTGTCAATTAGTCTAAATGGTATTCAATATGGAACTACTAGATTGCATAATGAATGGTATGTTCTAGAATTAAATGATAATGTAATTTTCAATCTTGAGAATAAGAAAGCCCAAGTTGATGGCTTTAATCAAACGTACCTATGGCATTGTAGACTTGGTCATGTGAACTAGACTCGCATAGCAAAACTTCTCAAGGACGGAATTTTGTACCCATTTGACTATAAGTCTTATGAGGTATGCAAGTCATGCCTAGTAGGCAAAATGACCAAGTCACCTTTCATTGGACATAGTGAAAGAGCAAAGGAGCTGTTAAGCATCATCCATAGTGATGTATGTGGACCTCTAACAGTACAAGTTAGATGTGGATATTCATACTTCATCACTTTTACTGATGACCTTAGTAGATTTGGATATGTCTACTTAACGAGACATAAATTTGAATCCTTTGACAAGTTCACAGAATTCAAGAACGAAGTACATAATCAGCTAGGCAAAAACATCAAGGTTCTCCGATTCGATAGGGGAGGAGAATACTTGAGCACAGAGTTTGATGCACACCTTAAGGAGTGTGGGATAATATCTCAAGTCACACCTCCTTATACACCTAAACACAATAGAGTGTTTGAAAGGAGGAACCAAATATTCTTGGATATGGTTTGGTCGATGATGAGTTTCACAGATTTACCCACATCATTTTGGGGCTATGCCCTAGAGGCTGTGACTTATGCACTAAATCATGTACCATAGAAATTAGTAGATAAGACACCATATGAACTATGGAATGGGTGAAAACCCATTTTGTCTCATCTAAAAGTTTGGGGTTGTGACGCTTATGTCAAGAAATTGACTTCGAATAAGCTTGCCAAAAAGTTAGAGAAATATAACTTTGTGGGGTATCCTAAAGAGACAAGAAGATAGTATTTCTACAATCTAGTTGAGTAGAAAGTTTTCGTTGCTTGAACTGGGGTCTTCTTGGAGAACGATGATAATCCGAGAATTATACTGTTTTTATTAGGCTTTTAGGCTGGATTTTAGATACCTTTTAGTTCATTTATGCCTGAATTGCTACTTATTTCTTTACATTTTGTGTTTTAGGCTAAAATAGACATTTTGAGCAAATAATGAGCGAATTGGAGTTTCTGGACTCAGAAGTAAGCGGATCTCAGAATTTGGGGGAGTTCTGAAGCAGAGTGAAGCACTATGAAGCTTGTTTCCATAGGAGAGCATCGAAGATCAAAGATTCAAGCAAAGGGCAATTCTATAATTTCAGAATTCTTCATAGAGGTTCGCCATGGCGAAGTTTGTTGTTCGATGTGGCAAAATGAGTCACGCACAAGAATCCCTTTCACTTCGTCGCCGCAGCGAGATTTCTTCTTCGCTGCGGCGAAGTCTACAGTTTCTTTAAAACACATAGTTTCAATTTTAGGCAAAGTTTTAGGTTTTTAGGCGAGGTATAAAAGGAAATTTTACCATTTTGAGGGGGAGTCGTGTTTTTCTTAGTCTAGAACAGCTCTTTCATCTTCTTAGTTTGATTTTTGACGAATTTGTGTTGAAAAGTGAGAAGATTTGGGATTAACTCTGGTGGATTCTTCAATTAGGGGATATCTCTTGTCTTTTCTCTCATTTTTATTATGTGGAAATTTGTGTTTATGGTTTTTCTTGCTTATTGTATGGATTTAGCTATGAACTAACCCATTTTAGGTTAGGGTTTTGATATAGCTCGGATTCTCATGGATTAAGCAATTGATTTTTATTATTTTCATATGCTATTGCAATGATTGTGGGGTTATTCTGTTTTTAATGTTATTAATTGATGAACATGATGAGATTGAGAAAGAATTCATGTAAAGATTCTTGGGTAATCACAATTGTAGTATTAAATGCTAGAGATAGATTTAAGAATCAATGAAATCAATCTAGGATTCTAGGTGCTTAATGAGCTTAGAACTATTAATCTTCAATTTGTTGGGTGCGAAAGTTTAATAGGAAAGAGTAGGAAAACATAGCCTGAGAAGGTGTGTCTAGAATTTAGAGAATTCGATTTACAATCAATGCATGTGAATATGGAAATGGCATAATCTGTAGGATTAATCCATAGAGTTCGAATGAAATCAAAACCCTACCCGTTGTTTTAAACTGATATTACCTTGTTTTTTTAATCTTGCTTTCATAATTTAGTTTTGAATATTTAGAAATTTTGTTTTAGTTTTAAGTTTAAATTTTCTCCCTTCAATCTAAACAACTCGATTGCTCCAACTTGAAAACAGTAGAAAAACTTAGTGCTTAGCAACCAATCCTTGTGGGAACGATACTCACTCATCACTTTATTACTTGTGTGACTAGTGCACTTGCTATTTATGCATGTTGTAGTAACAACGCATCAAGGTTTTGGCGCCGTTGCCGGGGATTGAGTTTTGTGTTAACATTAAAATTTTCTTGTGTTAGCTAGATTGGAGTGTTATTTTTACTTAATTGTTGTTTGTTTAAGTTTCGTTATTTTTCTTTGTTTGGTGTGATTTCACTCTTGCTATTTTTCTTTGTAGTTTATGCGAAGAGCAAGACGTCAACCAGTGGTTCCTGTTGATCCTGAGATTGAAAGAACCACTCGAAGACTGAACAGAGAAAGAAGAGAAAGAGAAACTACAGTTGAACCAAAAGTAATAGTTGTAGAGATGGTAGAGAATAGAACACTGAGGGAATTCTCTGCTCCCACAGTACAAGCTAACAACTTTGAGATAAAGCCGGCAATCATCCAGATGATCAACGGATCTTGGTTCCGATTCGGGGGTGATTTGAAGGAAGATCCAAATCTACACATTGCAAATTTTTTAGAGATTTGTGACACTTTCAAGTCAAACGGAGTATCAAATGATGCAATAAGATTGAGACTATTCCCATTTTCATTGAAGGATAAAGCTAAGGGATGGTTACTGGCCCTACCAATAGGAACAATCACCACATGGAATGATTTAGCACAGAAGTTCCTGACCAAATTCTTTCCTCCAGCAAAGTCGGCAAAGTTGAGAAATGATATCACGTCATTCATTCAAGAGGAGTCAGAATCATTGTATGAGGCTTGGGAGAGATACAAAGAATTACTAAGAAGGTGTCCACATCATGGGTTGCCAGTTTGGATGCAAGTCCAAACATTTTATAATGGATTAACAGTGAATGTGCAAACTATAGTGGATGTTAGCCTCGGGAGGAGCATTACGAGAATAAGACTCGAAGAAGCTCACGAGTTGCTTGAGGTTCTGGCAAGCAACAATTATCAAAGACCTAATGAGAGGGTGCAACCAAAGAAATCTATGGGTCTTCATGAAGTTGATGCATATATAGCCATTTCAGCCCAACTGACAGCACTTGAAACAATTGGGAAGTATGCAGGTAAATTCCATTCAAGCTCCTCAACTAACTTGTGAGTTTTGTACAGGTAATAACGTGAGCAGTGAATGTCAAGTAGGGAACAGGTTAACTTGTGAGTTTTGGCTCAGCATCGTCATCATTGGAGTAGGTTAACTACTTGGCTGGAAATCAAAGGCAACCGAACAATCCGTACTCCAACTCATATAATCCTGGTTGAAGGAATCACCTGAACCTATCTTGGGGCAATCAAAACCAACAGAATCAGCAAAACAATCAATGGAATCAAAGGGCATTGCTAAACAATCAAACAGGGGTGAACAACCAACAAGGAGACCCAAGAGTGACAAAATTGGAGGACATGTTTGGGAAGTTTATGCAAGAGACCACGGGTTTTATGAATAAGACAAGAACAAATTTCAGAAATCAAGGCGCGTCCATTAGGAACTTGGAGGTACAGATGGGGCAGTTAGCTGAAAAGTTAAATAAGAGACCATAGAGGTCTTTACCAAGCAACACAGTGACTAACCCACGTGAGCAAGCAAATGCAATAATTTTAAGGAGTGTGACAGTTTTGAAAGAGGTGGAAAAATCAAGAGAAGAAGAAAAGCCACCAAGGGAAAAGGATGTAACGCCCCACTTGAGGTACGTAGTTGTTGTTTCTTCCTTTGCTCTTACTTGAGTTGGTTTTTGGTAATATTGAGTGTTGTGTTGAATACTTGCCCCAGAAATTGGTTGAAAACGAAGAAGTTCGTCTGCCATGCTTCCCAGGGCGAAGAATAATCTTCGCTGCGAAGAGGTGTTGAAGCCACGGGGAAGGCTGGCTGACCGATTTAGCCGCGGCAACAGTTTCCTGCAGCGGCAGGGCCGATTAAATTGTTTGTTAAGTTTTAGATATTTTCTTCCCTAAGGGCAATTTGACCATTCTACCCCCTAATTAGTAGGAAAAGTGGGGGAGTTATTTGTAAGGATTTTTCATGGAGAATATGTTGACATGGGGGTGAGTTTGTAATGAATCAAAGGATATAGATGGAATTCCCGAAAGAAGAGTAAGGGCATTATGGGAATGCTTGGGTATAAATTTCATTAAAAGGAATTAAGAGTTAGCAAACCCTCATTCTTCTTCTCCAAATACGCAACTCTCCATTCTTGTTCCTCTTAACTTCTCTTTCTTTTGATCAAGGACTTCCAAGGGGTTTTTGAAGTGATTTGGGGTAGAAAATCAACCTAAGGCTTCCTAAGGTAAGGATTCCTATTTAAGTTGTGTGATTTGTGAGTTTTAGTTTATATTGAAGTTTGAGGGTTTTTGTTCTTTTGGTTAAGAGTAGAGGAAAAGTCAAGCAAAACAAGGGAAAGGAAGAGTTGGTGAAGTCTCTCCATAACAAGGTAAGTAAACCCCAACCCAAGTTGAGATTTAAGAATTCTCTTGATTAGGGTTTTGGTAGAAATGATGTATGTATGTGATATACATGTGATATGCCATGTATGAAGGTTTAAATAGAGATTTCTATGCTTTGTGAATGTTTAGACCTTGCAAATATGAGAAATGAGATGTTGGGTTGGAAAGGTAGTTTGAGAAGGAATTGAAGGGGTATTGTGAATCCCTTTTTGGAAGTGCTTTCTTTGACGGGTTTTGTGGCTATGTGAAGGGGGTTTCTCCCCATTTTTGGATGGTTAGAAAAAGATTTAGACTCATTGCTATAGTAGAGTTTTATAGTGCACATGAGTTGTTTGATGAAATGCCTAATAGAGGTTTGAGTATGAGTAGTGAACCTTAATTCTTGCAACATTGCATGTTGGCATTTCATAAGTGCATTAGTGGAAATGAACCATCCATAGGCACTAATTGTGCATTGAAAAGTGACCTAAGAAAGGGTAGGAAAATTGTGTATGCAATTACCCTATGAGTAGAGAGCTTGGTGGATGCAACTACTCTAAGAGTAGAGAGAATGAAATATGCTAGAATAGAGTGAATTAGAAGAGTAGAATAGATGGGTTGATGCTTTGTGATCATCACCCGATAGTTATGGGAATCGGGTTGATGCTTTGTGATCACCACCCGAATAGCCCTTAGAGATGGGTCGATGCTTTGTGATCGTCACCCAATGAGTAGTAGAAATGGGTAGATGCTTTGTGACCACTACCCGATTAGTTGTTAGATAAGTGGGTTTATGCTTTGTGATCATCACCCAACATTTAGTAGAAGTGGGTTGATGCTTTGTGATCATCACCCAACAGCAACTAGAGACAGGTTAATGCTTGGTGATCGTTACCCAAAAGTCATGAGAAGCGGGTAGGTGCTAAGTGGTCTCCACCCGATAGTTAGGAAAAAACCGAGTAGGTGCTTTGTGATCCCCACTCGGTAGTCACTAAGAACGGGTTGGTACTGTGTGAATTCCACCCGATAGTCATGAAGAGTGAGATGGTCTTTGTGTGAACATTATCCAGGACATTACCTCCATTAAGATGAGGCCATGATGTTTAGTAGAAACGAGATATAGAAAGCAGAAATAGTATAAGGAAAAAATTACGTGTGATACATACGGGGACAAACAGATAGAGGGTTTTACTTACTGAGCATTATTTTGTGCTCACCCCGTTATTTTCCTTTGTGGATGCAGGATCTAGGTGTTGATGTAGTCGGAGGGGCGTCGGCAAGCGAAGAGCAATAGCTACATTGTTTTCCCTGTTTTGTCTTTTAAAAATGAATTTTTGTAAACAGTACTCTTTGTGTATAAAAGACATATGAATTGAAATGAAAAGAAAACTTTGGGCCAAATTTTCTATTGTTATTATGCATGCATTGTACTAGTTTTCAGCAGTTGTTACATTTTTGGTATCAGAGCAAAGGTTTTGGGATTGAACAGTGTACTATTCTCATTGCCACGGCGTCCTCCCTAACCAACTTGTGTGAGTAATTCTTTCCCTTACGGTAATTGTTTCTTGAGTTCATTAGTGTGATCATTTTGTAGATGAGGCGTAGTTATCGAACTCGCGGTAAGGGTGTGGTGAATGAAGGAGAACCTTCTAACCCACCAGAGTCTACGCCCCTCCCTTGGATGAAGCTAGAATCAGGGAATTATATAGCAAGTCATGGCGAAACTTCGGGGGAGAAGTTGTACCCCGTCAAGGTACCGCCCGATTACAAATGTCGAAGGAGGACAACCGGTACCTCCCCTCAGTGCGAAGCGAGTTGAACCGATTTCACGGTCTTTCTAGTCGGCATCCCAACCCTCGAGTTTAAGGGTGCTGAGGATCCCGGTAATAGCGAAGAAAAGTGGCTTGGGGGTCAGTAGAACAAGCCACGGGTTTATTTCCCATGTCGACCGGGAGAAGATCCGGGTATGCGGAGTTTCCCTGTTTGGAGGGGTGATGCCCGAATTTGGTGGGAATTAATGGAAGAAACTCATGGACGTGGCGGTAATGACGTGGGAAGAGTTCGCAAGAGTTTGAGGCCGAGTATAGAAGAGAGGACCAAGTTCATGAGAAGGTCCAAGAATTTATCGATTCTGACAAGGGACTAGCGCCCGTGAAAGAGTACTCGGTGAGATTCAACTCTCTTGCAAGGTTTGCACCGGGAATAGTTAGTACTCCGGCCTTGAGAAGGGATAAGTTTGTGCATGGATTGAAGCCGGAGATAGCCCGGGATATAATGACAAGCTCCAACCCTCCTCGAAATTATAGTGAGGCTTTGAGGCGGGCGATGAAGGCGGAGATCTTTGAGAACAAAATCTTCCCCGTAGGATCCTCGACAAGAGGACCGAATGAGCTACCCTCTGCTCCTCAGAGAGAGAAACATGAGGGGGTAAAGGGTAAAGACATGAAGAATCAGAAGAAGAAGTTTCAGTATAGACAGAATAGAAAAGAGTGGAAGAATAAGCGACCTCGGACGGAAGGGTTCCTCTTTGCCCTAAATGTGGGAGGAATCACCCAGGAGAATGTCTGAGGGATCAGAGAGTGTGTTATAAGTGCCGACAGCTAGGGCACATGATGAGAGATTGTAAAGCTCCTCTTCCACCAACCACTCAGGGTTCAGGAGGTACTGCAAATGCCAGAGTTTTTACTGTGGGCACGGGGAGGGGACGAGGACCGATCCATCGGCCGTTCTGTCGATTATTATTTCATTCAGTCCCTTTATATGCTTTAATTGATTCAGGCGCTACTCATTCGTTCATATCTTATGGGATGCTTGAGAGATTAGGTTTGAAACCTACTAGACGATTCAACCCATTAAGATAGAACTACCCGATGGGGTTAGTGTTGTGACTCAAGAGATCTTGTTAAGAGAGTCCTTAGTGATCCAGGGTAGAGAGTTAACTGTTGACTTAATAGTTTTCGATATGCCTGATTTTGATGTGATTACGGGGCATGGATTTCCTAGAGATATGGAGTAGAGATTGGTATCGGAAAAAGAAGGCGAGGTTTAACCTTGATAGTGGAGATAAGTTTAGTTTTGGAGAAGGCCATCAGTTGAGCATGCTGATTAGTAGTGTGAAAGCTAGGAAGATGTTGAGAAAGGGGTGTTCGGGATATATTGCCCATGTAGTGCAGAGTGGTGATGTTCCACAGTTAGAGATTCAGAGGGTGCCAGTAGTTCGAGACTTTCTAGACGTGTTTCCGGAAGAGTTACCGGGTTTGCCTCCAGAGAGGGAGGTAGAATTTAGTATCGAACTAGCACCAGGGACGGCACCAATATCTAAAGCCCCTTATCGAATGGCCCCAGCTAAGCTCCAAGAATTAAAGAAGCAACTCCAAGAGCTTTTAGATAAAGGTTTTATCCGACCAAGTCATTCTCCTTGGGGAGCTCCAATCCTGTTTGTGAAAAAGAAGGATGGATCACTAAGGATGTGTATTGATTATAGGGAGTTGAATAAAGTTACAATAAAGAATAAGTACCCGCTACCCTGGATAGATGACCTTTTTGATCAGTTGAAAGGAGCGCAGTGTTCTCCAAAATTGATTTGAGGTCAGGGTATCACCAAGTAGGAGTGGTTGAGCAAGATGTGGCTAAGACTGCCTTTCGTACAAGATACGGGCATTATGAATTTGTAGTGATGCCTTTTGGCTTGACTAATGCCCCAGCAGTTTTTATGGACTTGATGAACAGGGTATTCCATGAGTATTTGGACCAGTTCATTGTTGTCTTCATCGACGACATTCTGATTTACTCAAAGTCAAGAGAAGAGCATGAGAAACACTTGAGATTAATATTGCAACGGCTGAGAGAAAAGAAGTTGTGTGCTAAATTTTCTAAGTGTGAGTTTTGGCTTAACCAAGTGATATTCCTAGGTCATACCGTATCGAAGGAAGGGATTTCGGTAGATCCGAGTAAAGTGTAGGCAATCCTGGAATGGCAGAAGCCAAGAACAGTGAAAGAAATCAGGAGTTTCTTAGGCTTAGCATGTTACTACCGACGATTTGTAGCGGGATTCGCCTAGTTGGCTAAACCGTTGACAGCTCTTACCAAGCAGAAAACTTTCCTTTTGTCTGGTCAGCAGCATGTGAAGAAAGCTTCCAAGAGTTGAAGAAGAGATTAACAACAGCTCCTGTATTAGTGTTACCATAGGAGGGTGTAGAATATGATATTTTTACAGACGCCTCTCTGCAGGGACTTGGCACCGTGCTGATGCAGTTAGGTAGGGTTATAGCTTATGCTTCTCGTCAATTGAAAGAGTACGAGACTAGATACCCTACGCATGACTTAGAATTGGCAGCCGTGGTCTTTGCCTTAAAGATTTGGAGGCATTACCTTTATGGTGTGAAGAGTAATATCTACACCGATTAAGAGTCTAAAGTACTTCTTCACTCAAAAGGAGTTGAATATGAGGCAGAGAAGGTGGTTAGAACTGGTTAAGGATTATGATTGTGAGATCAAGTATCAATCGGGGAAAGCCAATGTAGTAGCCGATGCCTTGAGTAGAAAAGCCCATGTTTTCCGGCTTACCAGGCAGAAAGAGTTAATAGAAGATTTGTCTAAGGAGCAGATTGAAGTGGTTTCGGGAAGAATTGCCAGCCTAGAGGTACAGTCCTCTTTACTAGAGGAAATTAGAGAAAAGCAAATGGGCTGATGGAGTGGTGTCGAAAAGAGGCCGGGCAAGTGCGTGAGGGCAAGTCAGCAGAGTTCTTTGTGAGAGATGGTGTCCTCTATTTCAGAAATCGGTTGTGCATTCCTCCAAATGAGGAGTTGAAACAGAAAATTCTTATGGAGGCACATGACACACCGTACACCGCTTATCCGGGAGCAACCAAGATGTATCAGGGATGTAAAGAAAGGCTATTGGTGGTCGGGTATGAAGAAAGACATTGCGAGTTTGTGGCTAAATGTCTAACTTGTCGGCCGAGTGCAGAACATCAACGGTTGCCAGTCAAAGGTGCTTCAGGCCATTGAGTATTCCAAAGTGGAAATGGGAGAAGCGTTTCCAATGGATTTTTATCGGGTCTCCCCCAGAGTGCAGAAAGGATGTAATGCTATATGGGTGATTGTGGATAGGTTAACCAAGTCAGCCCATTTTCTTCCAGCAAAGGAAAGTACCACTACAGATCAGTTGGCTCAGATTTACCTCAAGGAGATAGTCAGATTGCATGGTGTGCCCAAGACTATAGTATCGATAGAGATTCTAGATTTGTTTCAGGCCTTACGGACAAGTTTACGAGGAGTTTGGGTACCCGTTTAGCATTCAGTACTGCCTATCATCCTTAGACAGATGGCCAAACCGAGAGAACGAATCAGGTGCTCGAGGATATGTTGAGGGCATGTTGCATGGATTATAGAGTATCCTGGCACGAGATGTTATCATTAGTGGAATTTGCCTACAACAACAGTTATCAGTCTACAATTAGAATGGCGCCTTACGAGGCTTTGTATGGTAGACGGTGTAGGTCCCCGCTACATTGGGATGAAGTAGGCGAAAAAGATGAGTTGAGTACGCTCTTGGGCCAGAGATGACTCAGAAACTAGTAGAAGATGTGAAGTTGATCAAAAATAGAATGAAACAAGCCCAAGATAGACAGAAGAGTTATGCCGACTTGAAAAGGAAAGAGGTAGAATTCCAACTGGGCGACAAAGTGTTTCTGAAAGTTTCCCCCTACAAGCGAGTAATGCGCTTCGGAAGCAAAGGAAAGTTAGCACTGAGATATATAGGTCCATTTGAGGTCTTGCAGCGAGTAGGAAAGGTGGCCTCTGATTGGCACTACCACCTAGCATGGACAGGGGGTGCATGATGTCTTCCATGTCTCGATGCTACGGAAATATGTAAGTGATCCCCTCCACATCCTGAGTGTAGAGGACGTTGAAGTAACAGAGAATCTAGTATATGAAGAACGTCCAGTTCAGATCTTAGATCGAAGGGTTAAAGAACTTCGGAACAAGAGTGTTCCGCTAGTGAAGGTCCTTTGGAGGAATTACAAAGTGGAAGAGGCCACTTGGGAGGTAGAACGGGACATGCAGAATCGTTTCCCAGAGTTATTTGCATGAATTTTGGGGACGAAATTCCTTTAAGGGGGGAAGAATTGCAACGCCCCACTTGAGGTACGTAGTTGTTGTTTCTTCCTTTGCTCTTATTTGAGTTGGTTTTTGGTAATATTGAGTGTTGTGTTGAATACTTGCCCTGAAATTGGTTGAAAACAGAAGAAGTTCAGTCTGCCATGCTTCGCTAGGGCGAAGAATAATCTTCGCCGCGGCGAAGAGGTGTTGAAGCCACGGGGAAGCTTCTTTGCAGACCGGTTTCCGCGGCGGCAGTTTCCTCGCCGCGGCGACAGGCCGATTAAATTGTTTGTTAAGTTTTAGATATTTTCTTCCCTAAGGGCAATTTGACCATTCTACCCCTAATTAGTAGGAAAAGTGGGGAGTTATTTGTAAGGATTTTTCATGGAGAATATGTTGACATGGGGGTGAGTTTGTAATGAATCAAAGGATATAGATGGAATTCCCAAAGAAGAGTAAGGGCATTATGGGAATGCTTGGGTATAAATTTCATTAAAAGGAATTAAGAGTTAGCAAACCCTCATTCTTCTTCTCCAAATACGCAACTCTCCATTCTTGTTCCTCTTAACTTCTCTTTCTTTTGATCAAGGACTTCCAAGGGGTTTTTGAAGTGATTTGGGGTAGAAAATCAACCTAAGGCTTCCTAAGGTAAGGATTCCTATTTAAGTTGTGTGATTTGTGAGTTTTAGTTTATATTGAAGTTTGAGGGTTTTTGTTCTTTTGGTTAAGAGTAGAGGAAAAGTCAAGCAAAACAAGGGAAAGGAAGAGTTGGTGAAGTCTCTCCCATAACAAGGTAAGTAAACCCCAACCCAAGTTGAGATTTAAGAATTCTCTTGATTAGGGTTTTGGTAGAAATGATGTATGTATGTGATATACATGTGATATGCCATGTATGAAGGTTTAAATAGAGATTTCTATGCTTTGTGAATGTTTAGACCTTGCAAATATGAGAAATGAGATGTTGGGTTGGAAAGGTAGTTTGAGAAGGAATTGAAGGGGTATTGTGAATCCCTTTTTGGAAGTGCTTTCTTTGACAGGTTTTGTGGCTATGTGAAGGGGTTTCTCCCCATTTTGGATGGTTAGAAAAAGATTTAGACTCATTGCTATAGTAGAGTTTTATAGTGCACATGAGTTATTTGATGAAATGCCTAATAGAGGTTTGAGTATGAGTAGTGAACCTTAATTCTTGCAACATTGCATGTTGGCATTTCATAAGTGCATTAGTGGAAATGAACCATCCATAGGCACTAATTGTGCATTGAAAAGTGACCTAAGAAATGGTAGGAAAATTGTGTATGCAATTACCCTATGAGTAGAGAGCTTGGTGGATACAACTACTCTAAGAGTAGAGAGAATGAAATATGCTAGAATAGAGTGAATTAGAAGAGTAGAATAGATGGGTTGATGCTTTGTGATCATCACCCGATAGTTATGGGAATCGGGTTGATGCTTTGTGATCACCACCCGAATAGCCCTTAGAGATGGGTCGATGCTTTGTGATCGTCACCCGATGAGTAGTAGAAATGGGTAGATGCTTTGTGACCACTACCCGATTAGTTGTTAGATAAGTGGGTTGATGCTTTGTGATCATCACCCAACATTTAGTAGAAGTGGGTTGATGCTTTGTGATCATCACCCGACAGCAACTAGAGACGGGTTAATGCTTGGTGATCGTTACCTAAAAGTCATGAGAAGCGGGTAGGTGCTAAGTGGTCTCCACCCGATAGTTAGGAAAAAACCGAGTAGGTGCTTTGTGATCCCCACTCGGTAGTCACTAAGAACGGGTTGGTACTGTGTGAATTCCACCCGATAGTCATGAAGAGTGAGATGGTGCTGTGTGAACGCCATCCAATAGTACCTCCGTAAGACGAGGCCATGATGTTTAGTAGAAACAGATATAGAAACAGAAATAGTATAAGGAAAAAATTACGTGTGATACATACGGGGACAGACAGATAGAAGGTTTTACTTACTGAGCATTATTTTGTGCTCACCCCGTTATTTTCCTTTGTGGATGCAGGATCTAGGTGTTGATGCAGTCGGAGGGGCGTCGGCGTGAGGAGCAATAGCTACTTGTTTTCCCTGTTTTGTCTTTTAAAAATGAATTTTTGTAAACAGTACTCTTTGTGTATAAAAGACATATGAATTGAAATGAAAAGAAAACTTTGGGCCAAATTTTCTATTGTTATTATGCGTGCATTGTACTAGTTTTCAGCAGTTGTTACAAAGGACGAATTTGATGAGGAAGTAGATGAAGAGATAATTGCTGAAGAGAAACCATCTATTTCTAGGGAAGAAGAACAGAAACGGGAAGAGAGGCAAAAGAGAAGGAAAAAGAAATTGCCATTTCCCAAGATACCACCAGAATTGGCACATCACACTCTACCTGTGCCGTTTCCTCAATGACTGAAGAAAAAGAATTAGGATAAGCAGTTTTCCAAATTAATTGAAATATTTAGAAAATTGCATATTAACATTCCTTTTGCAGATGCATTGCAACAGATGCCAAGCTACACGAAATTTCTTAAGGAAATTTTATCAAACAAAAGGAAGTTAGAGGATGAGGATATAGTGATGCTGACGGAGGAGTGCAGCGCCATTCTCCGAAAGAAGCTACCTTCGAAACTCAAAGATCCATGGAGTTTTACTATTCCTTGCATTATAGAAGATATTACTTTTGATCGTGTTTTATGTGATTTAGGTGCTAGCATCAATTTAATGCCTTTTTCTATTTTCAGGAGATTGGGAATTGGTGAAGTGAAGCGAACGACCATGTCGTTGCAACTTGCAGATAGGTCCATAAAACATCCACGGGGTATAGTTGAAGATGTGTTGGTGAAGGTGGACAACATTATCTTTTCGACAGATTTTGTCGTATTGGACATGGAGGAGGATAAGGAAATGCCTCTTATTTTGGGCCGACCATTTCTGGCCATAGGAAGAGCACTCATAGATGTGCAAGAAGGAAAGTTACTGTTGAGGGCTCAGGATGAGACATTTCATTCAATATGTTTGAGGCTATGAAGTTTCCATCCGAGACGGATTCATGCTTTAGTGTTGATGTGGTGGATAAACTAGTAGCAGAGACCATTGAAGAGAATACTCCACAACTACCTCTAGAAGCATGTATTGCGCAATCAAGAATAGTAAAGGTAAAGGAATCGGCAAAGAATGAATGTGCTAGATTGTTGGAAGCACTTCAGCCGATTGATGAAAACCAAGATCTTGAATTTAAGGAATTTGATTATGAGAAAGAGAAGGCAAAGGAAAGAAATGAGGAACCTCTAAAGCTTGAATTGAAACCCTTACCTTCCCACCTCAAATACATGTATCTTGGGGAATCAGAAACATTCCCAGTAATCATCAGTTAAAAGTTGAGCAATTTGGAAGAAGAAAGATTGATTCGGGTTTTGAGAGAACATCGATCAGCAATTGGATGGACTCTTTCGGATATCAGAGGCATCTCTCCATCTTTTTGCATGCATAAGATACTCATGGAGGATGATATCAAGCCTAGAGTTCAACTACAACGAAGATTGAATCCTTCGATGAAGGAAGTGGTGAGAAAGGAGGTGGTAAAACTTCTAGATGGGGGAATAATTTATCCCATTTCTGATAGTCCATGGGTAAGTCTAGAGCAAGTGGTTCCGAAGAAGGGAGGTATCACAGTGGTAAAGAATGAGAGCAATGAATTGATACCAACTAGGACGGTCACAAGCTGGAGAGTGTGCATTGATTACCAAAAATTAAATGAAGTGATAAGGAAGGATCATTTCCCACTTCCTTTCATCAATTAGATGTTGGAGAGGTTGGTAGGGCATGCTTACTACTGCTTCCTGGATGGTTATTCAGGGTACAATCAGATTGCCATCGCTCTTGAGGATCAAGAGAAGACGACCTTCACTTGTCCATATGGCACCTTTGCTTACCGAAAGATGCCCTTTGGGTTATGCAATGCACCGGCCACATTTCAGAGATGCATGATGTCGATCTTTGGTGATATGGTGGAGAGGTTTATAGAAGTCTTCATGGATGACCTCTCTGTTTTTGGTTTGTCCTTTGATCATTATTTATCTAATCTTTCGTTTGTTTTGTAGCGATGTCAGGAGACAAACTTGGTACTCAATTGGGAGAAGTGCCCCTTCATGGTTCAGGAAGGGATAGTGTTTGGTCATAGAATCTTTAAAGACAGAATAGAAGTGGATCGAGCAAAGACAGACATGATTGAGAAGCTGTCACCACCCTCAAATGTTAAAGCAGTTTGAAGTTTCTTGGGGGCATGCGGGGTTTTATAGACGGTTCATCAAGGATTTTTCTAAGATTTCTAAACCCCTTTGCAATTTATTGATTAAAGATGTTGCTTTTGATTTTAATAATGAATGCATGCATGCTTTTCAAACTCTAAAGAAATTATTTGTATCTGCACCTATTATTGCAGTCCCTGATTGGGGACTACCATTTGAATTGATGTGTAATGCTAGTGATTTTGCTTTAGGAGCAGTGTTAGGACAGTGGAAAAACAAAGTGTTGAATGTAATTCAATATCCTAACAAAACACTCACTGATGCACAATTGAGTTACACCACCATTGAAAAAGAAATGTTGGCTGTGGTTTTTGCTTTTGATAAATTTTGTTCATATTTGTTAGGTGCCAAGGTGATAGTCTACACGGACCATTCAGCACTCAAGCACATGTTGGCAAAGCAAGAAGCGAAACCTCAGCTGATAACATGGATCCTATTGCTACAAGAGTTTGAGTTGGAGATACGAGATAAGAAAGGGTCAAAAAATGTGGCAGCGGACCATTTGTCAAGGATTGAACGACAATTCAGGGAAATGAAGAAGAAACCCAAATCAGAGAAACTTTCCCGGATGAGAAATTGATGAGAGTGGAGGAAGCACTGTGGTATGCAGATTTTGCAAACTACTTGTCAGGGAGAGTACTCCCCATTGGCATGACCTTCCAACAAAAGAGGAAGTTTTTCTCAGATTTGAAATACTATTTCTGGGAAGAACCGTTCTTTTATAAACACTGCGCTGATCAGATGATACGTAGGTGTGTGCCAGGAGATGAAATGGAAAGTATTCTAAGGCACTGTCATGAGAGGGAAGTAGGTGGCCATTTTGGAGGAGCTAGGACAGCAACCAAGGTTCTTCAATCTGGGTTTTCCTGGCCAACCCTTTTTAAGGATTCTTTTCGGATGGTTCAGGAATGCGACCAATGTCAACAGAGTGGTAATATTTCGAAGAGGGATGAGATGTCGTTGAACAACATCCTTGTAGTTGAGCTGTTTGATGTGTGGGGAGTTGATTTCATGGGACCCTTCCCAAAGTCTTTTGGGAACACATACATTTTGGTAGCAGTGGATTACGTATCAAAGTGGGTGGAAGCAGTTGCCTTGTCGTCTAATGATGCCAGGGTAGTGATTAATTTTTTGAGAAAGAATATTTTCTCAAGATTTGGAGTACCAAGGGCAATCATTAGTGATGAAGGATCGCACTTTTGCAATAGGCAATTTGATGCCCTGTTGGGAAAGTATGGGGTAAAACACAGAGTTGCAACACCTTACCATCCACAAACCAGCAGGCAAGTAGAAATGCTCGAGTGAGAATCAGGGAAGGGAATTTTAGAAAAGATAGTAAATGCATCTAGGAAAGATTGGTCAGGGAAATTGGATGATGCATTATGGGCATATCGAACTGCATTTAAGACTCCGATTGGATTGTCTCCATTCAGGATGGTTTATAAGAAAGCATGTCACTTGCCGGTAGAACTTGAGCATAAAGCCTATTGGGCAGTAAAGCAGCTCAACATGGATTTACGAGCTATTGGAGAAGAAAGGATGCTGACTTTGAATGAGCTCGATGAGTTCCGTCAAGAAGCTTATGAGAATGCTAGAATGTACAAGGAAAAGACCAAGAAGTGGCATGACAAGCATATCCGGAAGAAGAACTTTGAAGTGGGTCAGAAAGTGTTGTTGTTTAACTTTAGACTTAGGCTTTTCCCAGGAAAACTTAGGTCAAGATGGTCCGGACCCTTCATAGTTACAAGAGTCTACCCATTTGGAGCGATGGAGGTGTCATATGAAGAAAAAGGCACATTTAAGGTCAATGGCCAAAGGTTGAAGCCATACATCGATGGAGTTATGAGTTGCAAGTCAATTCCTCTACGGCTCGACATTCCAACATGAGAACTTAAAAGAGTCGAGCTTTTCGACTATAAACAAACGCTCCTTGGGAGGCAATCCAAGTGTTTTCATTTGTTGTTGTTTATTTTTAATTGTTTAGTTTACCTATAATTTTAGATGAAGTCTAATTTGTGTGTTTTTGGGTGTTTCAGGTGAGTTATCGAATCAAGGCGGAAAACGGAATTGTCCAGTTTTCGCCGCGACGAAACACATTTATGAAAAAATTGGAATTCGGAAAGTCCCAGACTTCATCGCAGCGAAGTATCTTTTTCGCCAAGGCGGTGCGTCTCTGTAATTGTTCGCCGCAGCGAAGAAAGTTGAGCAAAATTTACAAAGGGAATTTTCACCGTGGCGAAGAAAGTTCTTCACCGGGGCGAGTAGCTACTGGAATTGTTTGCTGTGGCGAAGAATTTGTCTTCGCCGTGGCATCGACTAGGTTTTTAAAAACCCTAATTTCGACCTGATGAACTTCGTCGCGACGAAGTCTGCTTTCTATAAATACCCATTTTATTTTCTTCATTTTTCACGCCACCCTTCAAACACATTTGAGAGAAATTTTTTTCATTTTCAATCTTGATCCTTTCCAGTGAATTTCCATCACTTCTTCTAACTCCTAAACCATCCTAAACACAAACACAACTCGATCTAACCAAGATCTTTGTGAAAAATTGAAGGGAATTTTGGGTTCAAGAAATTGGGGGTTTTCACAATCTAGGTGATTTTTGGCTAAATTGGTGGCGAATACTCCATTGTTTTGGTAAGATTTCAAGTTCCCTAAGCTTTTAATCGAAATTTTTTGTGTTTAGATTTGTGGATCTGAAAATATTGACTGTGGTTAAGTTGTGGATTTTGGTGATTTTATGCATTAATTTTGTGTTAGAGGAAGTGTTGATTTTGCATTGTGTGATATTGAGGAGTGTGGATTTTAATTTTTGGAGTATTTGGTTGATTGCGGAAAATTCGTAGTTTGCGGGTCATTTTTGCAGTTTTTGGAAGTTGTGGTGCTTGTACAAGATTGATTGTGGTTGTTCGTACAGTGTTTAGAATTGAATTTGTGAGTTAAATTGTTGTGGGAAAAATGCCGGTCAAAGTACCATCCAAAGGTAAAGGAAAGGGGAATTAAGTGGACAACAGATTTGTGAGTGATGAGGCCCAAAAACGCTATGAAGGGGCAGCCCAAAGGAAAGATAAAGGATTTATCCCCGAGTGTGGATTGACCACTGACCACGCTGACGAATGGAGTGAAGGGAGACTTTGGGGGTTGTTTATGAGTCAACCCAAGCATGCGACCGTAAAACCGATTGCGAGAGCGTTCTATGCCAATCTCCCTGAGTGTAATGAGGGGGTTGTCTATGTGAGGGGGATCGATGTACCTTTTGATGTTAAGGAGATCAATAAATTCTTTGAGTTACCTAAAATCTCCCATGATGAACATACGGAGTGGAAGTCGAGACGATTTGATGCTGATGTAATACTTCCGGTCTTAACAAAACTAGGTACCACTTGGGGGGTTTCAAAGAAAGGAAAGAAGTCTATCAAGGGAACAAATCTGGCTCCGATGGCTCGGTTGTGGCAATATTTTGTGAGTGCGAGGCTGATTCCGGAGACACATTACATCACAGTAACTTATGAAAAGACATTACTTCTTTATTCCATTGCCACAGGGAAGAAAATTGATATGGGGAACATCATCCTGAATAGTATCAAGAATGCAAACTCAAGTGGGGGTGAGGCGGGTTTCCCATTTCCCACGGCCTCATTACATTGTGCCTCAAAGCAGGAGTCGAGAAGTCTGATGATTAACCACTGATCCATGCTGCCCCAATCCTCAACTCATACTACTATCACAAGCACCTTCAACGTACAGATGATGAGCAACCTAGCGTCGGGACAAAACGACAAAGAACCACACAAGGAGCTGCCACATCATCCAGTTCCACAACCACTATGAAGGAAATTGTGCAACAGATGATGGTTCAGATGAGACGTATGACAAAACGTCAGGAATGGCTGGCTGAGCGACTCGGATAATGTTTGACATGCAAAATAGTAGCTTTGACAAGCTTAATGTTGATACTGCGGCATTCCAATGGGCTGACTGGGATTCAGATGAGTGGATGGCTCCGTGTCAGAAGAGGACAACGTCGAGGGCGACGAGGAGGCCAACGAATGAGCCAGAACACCTGTTTTGTATTTTGTTTTTGTTTGTTTTTTATTTTGGTTTATTGTTGGGTATTGTGGAACTTTGAACTGATTTTTTATTTGTTTGTGGTTTGTTTTTTCGTTTAGTTAAAATTTGTGTTGAACTTTTTAGTTGAAAAGACGAGATTAGGGTTGTAATATTTTCATATTAGTTCGTGAAATTTTTCTAACACAGTGGACACCACAGTTTTCAATTGTGTTTACAGATTTTGGTGATGAAAAAGTCAAGGACCGGGTGTGCACAATGTTGGCGACATTCAGCTTCACGGATTAATCAGGGAACTATCTCGTACTTTTACAGATTTTGTTTTTCTATTCCTAATTTGTGCATAATGTGACATTGGGGACAATGTCATCTTTAGTTTGGGGGTAGGAAAAAATTTGAGAATTTTTGAACTTTTTATTTTATTTTATTTCTATGTTTTGTTGCGTATGCCAATGATGAATTGTATAAATCAATGATGAGATTAGGGTTATTGGGATTTTATTGTTGAAAAATGTTAAGCATTGCTTCAAGTTTTTATTTATTGACTGGATTTTGATTGAGGTTTGTTGAGTGGTTCAACCACCATTTTCATTTATTTTGGCATGCTTGGATTCATTTTATGTGGTTAGGTAAAGTTTGGTAATGTTGGTGGACTCTAGAACCTAGTAGAGAAGTGCTTGAGGCGAAATTCTAGGAATAGACATTGTTGAGGAAATGATTTAGGCATTTTTCGGAACGTTTGAGTCTTTCCAGCCAACCCATGAATGAATTTTTCCCTACTCACCCACTTGAGCCTTATGAGATTATCATTGCGTTTTATTTTCTTGCAAACCGAAAATTTTCCAATCCAACTACCCTAAACACATAATCATTCCCTTTAGGAGAATTTTGAACTTAAGGCAAACACAAGGAACCTGAAGAGTTGTATGAATGAACTAAAAGAATAGTTTGGGGGTTGTGAGATAAGCAAAAAGAATAAGAGAGGTAGTTAACCTCAATTTGATTTTTATTATTTTCAAAAAAAAAAAAAAATTTTGAGAACTGTATTGCAGAAGCAAGAATAAGAATTGTGCGTGGTTGAGGGTTGTTAATTGGTTGACATATTGAGTGATGGTTGAGAAAGGAAGTGGGAGTTTGATTAAGTCTTAGTGTTTGCTTTAAGGAAACCAAATTCTTTTGTTTGTTTATCTTTTTCCTTTCCTTTGGAGCCCACTACCTGAGCCTAACGTTATAAGCTTACAAAGACCTTTTGATTCTTAGCGATGTCTAATCCTCATTAGTGGAGAGTAGTTCGATATTTAGGCTTATGGAGTCTGCCGCCATTTGATAAACTTTGCGTTTCTGCATAAAATAATCCAGGAAGTCGAAAGGTGGATTGAAGTGGGGATTACCTACTCGGGGGACCAATAGAGAAAGATAATCGATGTTACTTATAGCTTCTTGGAGTGTTAAACATTTTTCTAATAATAATTTTGCAACAACTTTTGAGATTTGTATAAATTTTAGGCAGTTTGTGTGTTGAGTTGAGTCTTATGTTTTCCTTTTTAATTTTTGTTAATTTTGCTGTTTTGCGTTTATTTGGGCATTTGTTGTTTTTCTTTCATTTTGTTTTGTACCTGATGCTCGGGGATGAGCATGTCTTCAGTTTGGGGGTATTTGATAATCCGAGAATTATACTGTTTTTGTTAGGCTTTTAGGCTGGATTTTAGATACGTTTTGGTTCATTTATGCCTGAATTGCTACTTATTTCTTTACATTTTGTGTTTCAGGCTAAAATGGACATTTTGAGCAAATAATGAGCGAATTGGAGTTTCTGGACTCAAAAGTAAGCGGATCTCAGAATTTGGGAGAGTTCTGAAGCAGAGTAAAGCACTATGAAGCTTGTTTCCATGGGAGAGCATCGAAGATCGAAGATTCAAGCAAAGAAGCAAGCGGAGGGTAATTCTATAATTTCAGAATTCTTCATGGAGGTTCGCCACGGCGAAGTTTGATCTTCGCCATGGTGAAATGAGTCACGCACGAGAATCCCTTTCACTTCTTCGCCACGGCGAAGTCTGCAGTTTTCAGTTTCTTTAAAATGCATAGTTTCAATTTTAGGCCAAGTTTTAGGTTTTTAGGCGAGGTATAAAAGCGAAATTCTACCATTTTGAGGGGGAGTCGCGTTTTCCTTAGTCTAGAACAGTTCTTTCATCTTTTTAGTTTGATTTTTGACGAATTTGTGTTGAAAAGTGAGAAGATTTGGGATCAACTCCGGTGGATTCTTCAATTAGGGGAGATCTCTTGTCTTTTCTCTCATTTTTATTATGTGGAACTTTGTGTTTATGGTTTTTCTTGCTTATTGTATGGATTTAGCTATGAACTAACCCATTTTGGGTTAGGGTTTGGATGTAGTTCGGATTCTCATGGATTAAGCAATTGATTTTTAGTATTTTCATATGCTATTGCAATGATTGTGGGGTTATTCTGTTTTTAACGTTATTAATTGATGAACATGATGAGATTGAGAAATAATTCATGTTAAGCTTCTTGGGTAATCACCATTGTAGTATTAAATGCTAGAGATAGATTTAAGAATCAATGAAATCAATCTAGGATTCTAGGTGCTTAATGAGTTTAGAACTATTAATCTTCAATTTGTTGGGTGCGGAAGTTTAATAGGGAAGAGTGAGAAAACATAGCCTGAGAAGGTGTGTTTAGAATTCGATTTACAATCAATGTATGTGAATATGGAAATAGCATAATCTGTAGGATTAATGTTAGTAAATGATCCATATACACAGTGGAAACAAAAAAAATATAATACAAAGATCGTTTACATGAGCCAAGATCAAGGGTATAATTTTACAATTTATATTAAAGTAAAATCTGCACAAAAGGTTATTCATGAGTTTAGAACCATACGCACGTTTGATGGCTCCACCACATTTGTCTTTGAACGTTTTGCTACTGACCCAAGCATAGGATTGAACCCACGTAGTCCACACGAAGACAATCACAAAAGAACCAAAGATGGATTTGCTAGATCCTCTTTGGCTTTAAGATTAAGAAGAAAGGAAATCAAATTGAATTGATTTTAGGCAAAAAGTGTTTCAGCTGTGGGAGAGAATGAGAGGGGCTGCTGTGTGTTTTTATTTTTAAAGAGAAATCAATCTTTTTTTCAATTAACACACACTTTTCTTTTATAGTAAATCAAGTTGCCCTATTCCCATATGGAATAGGCTTGGGCTCCAACCCAAACACCCCATGTTACCAAACACTCCCAATTTGATATTTTATTTTCCATCATTATCTCAATTAAAATCAATTAATATATATTTAATATATTAACATTTAACAATAATGATAATATATTTAAATATGTACGAACACATATTTAAACGTAATTTCTAATAAAGGCTACGACCTCAGCAAATTTAATTGCACTGTGAAATTATCAAAATACCCTTTCGCCTAAAAAGATGAAAACGCCCTTCTTTCTTCTTGGCTCTTAAATTATCTTCTATGTGTGTGACCCATAGGCTCCTCATCATACCGGCATGTATAGTATCGCGATTAACACCAATTAATCGTCTTACTAATACACAGACCAAGATTGGCCCTAGCAAGGCATCATGGCCACCCGATAGATTCGGATTCAACAAAATAGCTACCTGTCAACGATATGGTTACCGTGCAATTCGATCCTCTCATCATCCGTTATCTCGACGAGACGAAGGCATAGAAATAGTGTCAACCTTCAGTTACTCTCGATATTATGTATTCAGTTTTTGGACCAATGACCCGTATTATAAACTGGATAGAGCAACAACTCAATCCCACTGTGGCCACAGTTTTAGTGTCATTGCCATATATTGAATTGTGTTGTGAGATAACTTCTCCCATACCCGGGAGTGATGAATCCTTTGTCGATCAACCATAGTCTTGATACATGTAACATCTACTGAAAACTAGTACAATGCATGCAATTAACAATGGAAAATTGGGCCCAAAATATTTCTTTTCATTACAAATCACATGTCTTTTATACACAAAGATTACTGTTTACAAAAGTGCATTTCAAAAGACAAAATAGGGGAACAGTGTAGCTATTGCTCCTGCGCGCCCGGACGCCCTCCAACCGCAACATCACCTAGAACTGCATCCTGAAAGGAAAATAACGGGGTGAGCACAAATAATGCCTCGGTAAGTAAAACTCTCTAAGCGTCTGTCCCCGTGTGTGACTCTTAATTCTTTCCCTGTTTCTAACTGTTTCTATTTCTGTTTCTAATAACATCATGGCCTCATCTTACCGAGGTACGGCCTGGATAGGCGTTCTCACACAGACCATCTTACTCTATGGCTATTGGGTGGAATTCACACAGCACTCCAACCCGTTCTTAGTGACTACCAGGAGTGAGGATCACAAAGCACTAACTCGGTTCTTTCTAACTATCGGGTGGAGATCACCTAGCACCTACCCGTTCCTCATGAAATTTGGGTAACGATCACCAAGCATTTACCCGTCTCTAGTCACTATCGGGTGATGGTCACAAAGCATCAACCCGCTTCTACTAGCCATTGGATGATGATCACAAAGCATCAACCTACATATCTTAACTAATCGGGTAGTGGTCACAAAGCATCTACCCATTTCTACTACTCATCGGGTGACGAGCACAAAGCGTCGACCCATTTCTCTAAGGGCTATTCGGATGATGATCACAAAGCATCAATCCGATTCCCATAATGATCCGGGTGATGATCACAAAGCATCATCCCAACTATACTACTCTTCTAATTCACTCTATTGTAGCATTTTTCAATGCTCTCTACCCTTAGAGTAATTTTACCCACTAAGCTCTCTACTCATAGGGTAATTATATAAACCATTTCCTTACACTTTCTTAGGTCACTTTTCAATACACAATTAGTGCCTATGGATGGTTCATCACTACTAATGCACTTATGAAATGCCAACATGCAATGTTGCAAGAATTAAGGTTCATTTCTCATACTCAAACCTCTATTAGGCATTTCATCAAACAACTCATGTGCCATAATAACCTGTCAAACAAAACACTTCCAAAAAGGGTTCCATAATACCCCTTAAATTCCATCTCAACTACCTTGCCAAACCAACAACCCATTTCTCAAATTTGCAAGGTATAAACAATCACAAAGCATAGAAATCTCTACTTAATCCTTCATACATGCTATAATACATGCATATCACATACATACATCATTTCTATCAAAACCCTAATCAAGAAAATTCATAAATCTCAACTTGGGTTGGGTTTTACTTACTTGCTATGGAGAAACTTCACAAATCTTTCCTTTCACTTGCTTAGCTTGACTTTTCCTCTAATCTTAACCAAAAGAAGGAAAACCCTCAAATTTCAATATGGGTTAAAACTCCCAAATCACACAACTTAAGTAGAGATCCTTACCTTAGGAAGCCTTAGGTTACTTTTCCACCCCCAAATCACTTCAAAACCCCTTGGAATACCTTGATCAAAAGAAGAAGAAGTTGAGAGGGAGTAAGGATGGGAAGTCACGTTTGAGAAGAAGAGAATGAGGGGGTTTCTTTGATTCTAATTCCTTTTAATGAAATACATCCCAAAGCATTCCCATTTTGCCCTTATTCTTCTTTGGGAATTCCATCCATATCCTTTGATTCATTACAAACTCACCCCCTAACTCAACCTATTCTCCATGAAATATCCTTACAATTAACTCCCCACTTTTCCTGCTAATTAGGGGTAGAAAGGTCAAATTGCCCTTAAGGAAGAAAATATCTAAAACTCAATCAACCTTTTATTCGGGCTGTCCGCCGCGGCGAAAGAAACTGTCGCTGCGGCTAAACCGTCATGCCAGCCTTCCCCGTGGCTTCAACCTCTCTTCGCCCCGGCGAAGCACGGCAGACTGAAATTCTTCTGTTTTCAACCAAATTTCAGGGCAACATTCAACATAACACTCAAACAACAAATATAACAAAAACCAACTCGATTAAGGGCGAAAGAGGAAACAATAACAACGTACCTCAAGCGGGGCGTTACAATTCTTCCCCCCTTAAAAGAATTTCGTCCCCGAAATTCAAACAAATAACTCTGGGAAACGATTCTGCATGTCCCGTTCTACTTCCCAAGTGGCCTCTTCCACTTTGTGATTCCTCCAAAGGACCTTCACTAGCGGAACACTCTTGTTCCGAAGTTCTTTAACCCTTCGATCTAAAATCGAAGGCTGGGCGTTCTTCATATACTAGATTCTCTGTTACTTCAACGTCTTCTACGCTCAGGACATGGAGGGGATCACTTACATACTTTCGTAGCATCGAGACATGGAAGACATCGTGCACCCTGTCCATGCTAGGTGGTAGTGCCAATCTATAGGCCACCTTCCCCACTCGTTGCAAGACCTCAAAAGGACCTACAAACCTCGGTGCTAGCTTCCCTTTGCTTCCAAAGCGCATTACTCGCTTGTAAGGGGAAACTTTCAGAAATACTTTATCGCCCACTTGGAATTCTACCTCTTTCCTCTTCAAATCGGCATAACTCTTCTGTCGATCTTGGGCTTGTTTCATTCTACTGGATCACCTTCACATCTTCTACTAGTTTCGAGTCATCTCCGCCCAAGAGCGGTACTCAACTCATCTCTCTCCTACTTCATCCCAATGAAGCGGAGACCTACATCGTCTACCATACAAAGCCTCGTAAGGCGCCATTCTAATTATAGACTGATAACTGTTGTTGTAGGCAAATTCTACTACGGTAACATCTCATGCCAGGGATACTCATAATCCATGCAACAGCTCTCAACATATCCGAGCACCCGATTCGTTCTCTCGGTTTGGCCATCTGCGAGGATGATAGGCGATCTTGAATGCTAAACGGGTACCCAAACTCCTCCGTAAACTTGTCCGGAAAGGTGAAACAAATACGGAATCTCTATCGATACTATAGTCTTGGGCACACCATGCAATCGACTATCTCCTTAAGGTAAATTGGGCCAAGCCCGATGCGAGTGGTACTATCCTTTCTGCGGGAGGAAATGGGCCTGATTTGGTTGCTTTGTCCACAATCACCCATATAGCATTATACCCTCTCTCGCACTGGGAGACCCGTGATAAAATCCATCGAAATGCTCTCCCATTTCCACTCGGATACTAATGGGTGAAGCAACCTGACGGCCGGCCTTGGTGTTCTCGCTTTCACCATTGCTGAGGTTAGGCATTTAGCTACAAACTGCAATGTCCTTCTTCATACCCGACCACCAATAGCCTTTCTTGATATCCTCGATACATCTTGGTTGCTCCGGATGAGCGGTGTACGGTGTGTCATGAGCCTCCATAAGAATTTTACGTTTCAACTCCTCATTTGGAGGAATGCACAACCGATTTCGAAATAGAGGACACCATCTCTCACAAAGAACTCGATGTCTTGCCCTCATGCACTTCTTGAACTATTTTTCGACACCACTCATCGCCATTTGCTTTTTCTCTAATTTCCTCTAGTAAAGAGGAATGTACCACTAAGGTGGGCAATTCTTCCCGGAATCACCTCAATCTGCTCCTTAGACAATTCTTCTATTAACTCTTTCGCTTGGTAAGCCGGAAACATGAGTTTTTCTACTCAAGGCATCTGCTACTACATTGGCTTTCCTCCCCGTTTGGTACTTGATCTCACAATCATAATCCTTGACCACTCTAACCACCTTCCTCGCCTCATATTCAACTCCTTTTGAGGTGAAGTACTTCAAACTCTTATGATCGGTGTAGATATTACTCTTCACACCATAAAGGTAATGCCTCCATATCTTTAAAGCAAAGACCACATTTTGCTAACTCTAGGTCATGCGTAGGGTATCTAGTCTCGTACTCTTTCAATTGGACGAAGCATAAGCTATAACCCTACCTAACCCGCATCAACACAACACCAAGTCCCCTGCAAAGAGGCGTCTCGTATAAATGTCATAATCTACACCCTCGTGGTAACACTAGCACAGGGAGCCGATGTTAGCCTCTTCTTCAACTCTTGAAAGCTTTCTTCACATCTGTGACCCAGACAAAAGGAGTTTTACGCTTGGTAAGAGTCAACGGTTTAATAGCCAAGGGTGAATCCTGCTACAAATCGCCGGTAGTAACTTTGCCAAGCCTAAGAAACTCCCCGATTTCCCTTCAACTTGTTCTCGGGCCTTCGCCATTCAGGGATTACTGCACTTTACTCGGGTCTCCGAAATCCCTTCCTTCCGATACTGCTATGACCCAAGAATATTACTTGGTTAAGCCAAAACTCACACTTGGAAAATTTAGCACACAACTTCTTTTCTCTCACCGTTGCAATACTAATCTCAAGTGTTTCTCATGCTCTTCTCTTGACTTTGAGTAAATCGGAATGTCGTCGATGAAGACAACAATGAACTGATCCAAGTACTCGTGAAATACCATTTGTTCATCAAGTCCATAAAAACTCTTTGGGGCATTGGTCAAACCAAACGGCATTACTACAAATTCATAATGCCCATACCTTGGTACGAAAGGCGAGTCTTAGCCACATCTTGTTCAACCACTCTCACGATGATACCCGGACCTCAAATCAATTTTGGAGAACACACACTCCTTTCAAGTGATCAAAAAGATCATCTATCCAGGGGTAGTGGGTACTTATTCTTCAACGTAACTTTATTCAACTCCCTATAATCAATACACATCCTTAGTGATCCATCCTTCTTTTTCACAAGATTGGAGCTCCCCAAGGGAATGACTTGGTCGGATAAAGCCTTTATCTAACTGCTCTTGGAGTTGCTTCTTTAATTCTTGGAGCTCATGGTGGGGCCATTCGATAAGGGCTTTGGATATTGGTCTTTGTCCACGTGCTAGTTCGATACTAAATTCTACCTCTCTCTCGGAGGCAAACCCGGTAACTCTTCCCGAAAACACATCTAGAAAGTCTCGAACTACTGGCACCCTCTAGATCTCTAACTGTGGAACATCACCACTGCACTACATGGGCAATATAACCCGAACACCCCTTTCTCAACATCTTCCTGGCTTTCACATTACTAATCAGGCATACTCAAGCGATGGCCTTCTCCAAAACTAAACTTATCTCTACAATCGAGGTTAAACCTCGCCTTCTTTTTCGAGTCCAATCTACTCCATATCTCCCTAGGGAAGTCCATGCCGGAATCACATCAAAATCGGGCATATCAAAAACTATTAAGTCAAGCTGTTAACTCTCTACCCCCGGATCACTAAGGACTCTCTTAACAAAATCTCTTGAGTCACAACACTAACCCCATCGGGTAGTTCTATCTTAATGGGTTGTGTCGCTTTAGTAGGTTTCAAACCTAACCTCTCAAGCATCCCATAAGATATAAATGAATGGGTAGCACCGAATCAATTAAAGCATATAAAGGGATGCATGAAATAATAAGCCGACCCGATAACTGCGATGGGTAGCCTGCTACTTCACCACGTGCCACGATAAACACTCGGCATTCGCAGCACCTCCTCCCGAACCCTGAGTGGTTGGTGGAAGAGGAGCTTTACAATCTCTCATCATGTGCCCCACAGGCTCAGGCACCTTTATAACACACTCTACGATCCCTCATCACTCTCCAGGTGATTCTTCCCGCATTACTTCCCGGGTGATTCTTCCCGCATTTAGGGCAAGGAGGAAACCCTTCCGTCCGAGGTCGCTTATTCTTCCACTTTTCTTTTATTCTGTCTATCTGGAACTTCTTCTTCGATTCTTCATGTCTTTACCTTTTTCACCCTCATGTTTCTCTCTCGAGGAGGCGGAGGGTAGCTCCCTTCGGTCCTCCGTCGAGGATCCTACGGGGAAGATTTTATTCTCAAAAATCTCCGCCTTCATTGCCCGCCTCAAGGCCTCTTTGTAATTCCGAGGAGGGTTGGAGCTTGTCATAATATCCCGGGCTATCTCCGGCTTCAATCCATGCACAAACTTATCCCTTCTCAAGGCCGGAGTGCTAACTATTCCCAGGTGCAAACCTTGCAGGGCGTTGAACTTCAGAGTACTCTTTCACGCTTAGCCCCTTGTTGTAAAGCGATAAATTCTTGGACCTTCTCATGAACTTGGTCCTCTGCTCTATACTCGGCCTCAAACTCTTGCTGAACTCTTCCCACGTCATTCTTGTTGCGTCGTGAGTTTCTTCCATCAATTCCCACCAAATTCGGGCATCACCCAGGAAACAAGAAACTCGCATCTTGGATCTTCTCCCGAATCGACATGGGAAATAAACTGTGGCTCGTTCTCTGGCCCAAGCCACTCTTACGCTATCTTCCGGATACGTAGTACCCATTAAGGGCTACGAGAGGGCTGATGTTGGCTAGAGAGACCGTGAAATCAGGTTCAACTACTATGCATCTTTGGGGAGGTACCGTTTGCCCTCTCTCTACGGGCGTGTAGCGACGGTACTTGTGCGGGGGTACTACTCTCCACGAGTTTCAGCCATAACTTCTTTGTACAATTCCCCTGGATTCTAGCTTCATCCAAGGGAGGGGGCGTAGACTCTGGTGGGTTAGAAGGTTCTCCTTCATTCACCACACCTTTACCGCGATTTCGATAACTACGCCTCATCTACAAAATGATCACGCTAATGAACTCAAGAAACAATTATGTAAGGAAAGAATTACTCACACAGGTCGGTTAGAGGGGCGTCGTGGCGATGAGAATAGTACCTTTGTTCAATCCCAAAATCTTTGCTCGATACCAAAAAATGTAACATCTACGAAAACTAGTACAATGCATGCAATTAACAATGGAAAATTGGGCCCCAAAATATTTCTTTTCATTACAAATCACATGTCTTTTTATACACAAAGATTACTGTTTACAAAAGTGCATTTCAAAAGACAAAATAGAGAACAGGTGTAGCTATTGCTCCTCGCGCGCCGACGCCCTCCAACCGCAACATCACCTAGAACCTGCATCCACAAAGGAAAATAACGGGGTGAGCACAAATAATGCTCAGGTAAGTAAAACTCTCTAACTATCTGTCTCCCGTGTGTGACTCTTAATTCTTTCCCTGTTTCTAATCATTTCTATTTACTGTTTCTAATAACATCATGGCCTCATCTTAGAGGTACAGGCCGGATGGCGTTCACGAACACCATCTCACTCTCTATGGCTATTGGGTGGAATTCACACAGTTCCAACCCGTTCTTAGTGACTACCGAGTGAGGATCACAAAGCACTAACTCGGTTCTTTCTAACTATCGGGTGGAGATCACCTAGCACCTACCCGTTCCTCATGAAATTTGGGTAACGATCACCAAGCATTTACCGTCTCTAGTCACTATCGGGTGATGATCACAAAGCATCAACCCGCTTCTACTAGCCATTAGATGATGATCACAAAGCATCAACCTACATATCTCTTAATTAATCGGGTAGTGGTCACAAAGCATCTACCCATTTCTACTACTCATCGGGTGACGATCACAAAGCGTCCGACCCATTTCTCCCTAAGGGCTATTCGGATGATGATCACAAAGCATCAATCCGATTCCCATATTGATCGGGTGATGATCACAAAGCATCATCCCAACTATACTACTCTTCTAATTCACTCTATTGTAGCATTTTTTCAATGCTCTCTACCCTTAGAGTAATTTTACCCACTAAGCTCTCTACTCATAGGGTAATTGTATAAACCATTTCCTTACACTTTCTTAGGTCACTTTTCAATGCACAATTAGTGCCTATGGATGGTTCATCACTACTAATGCACTTATGAAATGCCAACATGCAATGTTGCAAGAATTAAGGTTCATTTCTCATACTCAAACCTCTATTAGGCATTTCATCAAACAACTCATGTGCACTATGAAACTCTATCATAGCCATGAATCTAAAACTTTTCCTAACCATCCAAAATGGGGAAAAACCCCTTCACAAAGCCATAATAACTGTCAAACAAAAACACTTCCAAAAAAGGGTTCCATAATACCCCTTAAATTCCATCTCAACTACCTTGCCAAACCAACAACCCATTTCTCAAATTTGCAAGGTATAAACAATCACAAAGCATAGAAATCTCTACTTAATCCTTCATACATGCTATAATACATGCATATCACATACATACATCATTTCTATCAAAACCCTAATCAAGAAAAATTCATAAATCTCAACTTGGGTTGGGTTTTACTTACTTACTATGTAGAGACTTCACAAATCCTTCCTTTCACTTGCTTAGCTTGACTTTTCCTCTAATCTTAACCAAAAGAAGGAAAACCCTCAAATTTCAATATGGGTTAAAACTCCCAAATCACACAACTTAAGTAGAGATCCTTACCTTAGGAAGCCTTAGGTTACTTTTCCACCCCAAATCACTTCAAAACCCCTTGGAATACCTTGATCAAAAGAGAAGAGAAGTTGAGAGGAGTAAGGATGGGAAGTCACGTTTGAGAAGAAGAGAATGAGGGGTTTCTTTGATTCTAATTCCTTTTAATGAAATACATCCCAAAGCATTCCCATTTTGCCCTTATTCTTCTTTGGGAATTCCATCCATATCCTTTGATTCATTACAAACTCACCCCTAACTCAACCTATTCTCCATGAAATATCCTTACAATTAACTCTCCACTTTTCCTGCTAATTAGGGGTAGAAAGGTCAAATTGCCCTTAAGGAAGAAAATATCTAAAACTCAATCAACAATTATTCGGGTTGTCGCTGCGGCGAAGAAACTGTCCGCCGCGGCCGAAACCCCCAATCGGCCAGCCTTCCCGTGGCTTCAACCTCTCTTCGCACGGCCAAGAATTATTCTTCGCCCTGAACACTGCAGACAGAAATTCTTGTTTTCAACCAATTTCAGGGCAACATTCAACACAACACTCAAACAAACAAATATAACAAAAACCAACTCGATTAAGGGCGAAAGAGGAAACAATAACAACGTACCTCAAGCGGGGCGTTACAAAGTACATGTAAAATAACATAAAAAGTTGGGCCCAAAATTTTCTTTTTATTAAACATATGTACTCTTTATACAAATATATACAAGATTTGTATCATATGCAAAACTATCAAAATAAGGTGGACAGTGTAGCCAATTCTCTTCGTGTGCCGATGTCCATCCGACTATGTCCTCATCTAGAACCTGCAAAAACATAGGGAACAACGGGATGAGCACAAAACAATGCTCAGTAAGTAAACCCTCTACTCAACTATCCCCGTAACTTTCTCTCTAATTCTTTCCCTATAATTTTTATTTACTCTTTCTCTTATACAACTCTCTATTTTCTCTTTCTCATAACTTTCCTTCTAGTAAGTCACGACCCCATCTGACCGAAGGCACGGCTGGGACTCGCTCCCACTCCTTATGACTTCTACTCATTCTAGCCGATCAGACTTGGTTATGCATGGATTCGGAACCTTTGGCCATGTGAGTGCATAGAATCTCTCGGGTAAACTCGGGTATAGCCCTCATCCGCATGTACTCTACGGGCTACACCACTTCTCTCTCTGATACTCATGCCGCTCTCTCAATGCGGCGTACATGTGGGAATACTCTACCCGTACTCACAGGTTCCCCATCGCACAACCTACTCTATTCTCTTGTTTAGCACTACTTTAGCTTTTACTCTATAGTGCTTATTCTCTCTTTCTCTTTACTCTTAGAGTAGCTTAAACTCAAAAATCTCTACTCTTTCTCTACTCTCTTCTCTAGTGCATAATTAATGCATAGTTAATGCACATAAATGACTCATGCTCATTAATGCATTTATGAGATGCAATTATGCCATGTAGCAAAAATTAAGGCTTTCTACTCTTACTTATGCTTCTCTTGAGCATTTCATCATACAACTCATGTGCATATAAAACTCTTCTCTAACTCTAACTTTTCTCTTTTCTTTAATCATCCAAATGGGAGGAAACTCCCTCATAAACTCTAAATTTCCCCCACAAAAGAAAAGCACTTCAATAAGCTTGCTCAAAACTTCCTCCAACTTCAATCAAACTCAACCCAACATCAAGCAAATAAAACACTTCTCATAACTCAATTTATGTGTATTACTCATTAATAACTACTAATCTCATTCATCTCATTTCAACAAACATAATGAATACACATTTATATATAACTCTTTACTCAAAAGAGTTCTTAAATCTCAACTTGGGTTGAATTTACTTACTTTATGAGGAAATAGCTTCTTTAACACTTCTCCTTTCCTTTGGGAGCTTGCCTTCTCTTTACAACTTTAACCAACAACAACAACATGAGACTCTAATCAAAACATAATAAAACTCTCATCTAAAGCCTCTCATCTAAAGCAAGAATCCTTACCTTAGGATGTTTTAGATTAAAACCCTACTAAAAAGTTACTCAAAAAGCTCTCGGAAATCCTTGGAAGATTGAATGAATTTGAGAGAATTTGGAGAATGGAGGAGGCGGTGGAATGGGAAATGAAAAGTTCTCAAAGACTAAACCCCCCTAAATATCTCCTAACAAACTCAATCTTCCTATTTTGCCCTTACTCTTTCTTGGAAATTCCATTCATATCCTTTGATTCCTTACAAACACACCCCCATACTAACATATTCTCCATGAAATTTCCTTACATTTTACTCCCCACTTTTCCTGCTAATTAGGGGTAAAATGGTCAAATAGCACCTAAGGGAAAAAAATATCTAAAACTCAATAAACTTTTCAATCCTAAGACGTCAGCCGTGCGGGTAAAGCTTCTTGCCGCGATGTCAGCAGCCTTCCCGTTGGTTCAACACCCCCCCGTCGGGCGAAGATTATTCTTCGCCGGCAAACCAAACCCCATAACAACAAAAACCTTCTAATTTTGACTCATTTCAAGGCAAATACTCAACATATCAATACAACCAAAGACCAACCAACCAATATTCATAAAAACCGACTCAAATAAGAGCGAAATAAGAAACATTAGCTACGTACCTCAAGTGGGGCGTTACAATTCTCCGCCCCTTAAAAGAATTTCGTCCCTAAAATTCACACGAACAACTCTGGGAAGCGATTCTGCATGTCTTGTTCTACTTCCCATGTGGCCTCCTCTACCTTGTGATTCCTCTAAAGAACCTTCACTAGCGGAATGCTCTTGTTCCGAAGCTTTTTAATCCTTCGATCTAGAATCTGTACTTGCCGTTCTTCATACACAAGGTTCTCTGCTAGCTCAACATCCTCTACACTTAGGATATGGGAGGGATCACTTACATATTTCCGCAACATCGAGACATGAAAAACCTCATGCACCTTATCCATATTAGGTGGTAGTGCTAATCTGTAGGCAACCTTCCCCACTCATTGTAGAATCTCAAATGGACCAATGAATCTCGGTGCCAACTTCCCTTTGTTCTCGAAGTGCATCACTCGCTTATAGGGGGAAACTCTCAGAAATACTTTATCACCCACTTGAAATTCAACCTCTTTTCTCTTCAAGTCGGCATAGCTCTTCTGTCGATCTTGGGCTTGCTTCATCCTGTTCCTGATCAATCTCACATCTACTATCAGTTTCTGAGTCACCTCTGGCCCAAGAGCGGTACTCAACTCATCATTTTCACCTACCTCATCCCAATGTAGTGGAGACCTACATCGTCTACCATATAAAGCCTCGTAAGGCGCCATCTTAATTGTAGACTGATAACTATTATTGTAGGCAAACTCCACCAAGGGTAGCATTTCATGCCAAGATGCTTTATAATCCATACAACAGGCTCTCAACATATCCTCAAGCACTTGATTCGTCCTCTCGGTTTAGCCATCCGTCTGAGGATGATAGGCAGTACTAAACGCCAATCTAGTACCCAAGTTCCTCTGTAAACTCATCCAGAAGGCTGAGAAAAATCTGGAATCTCTATCGACACTTATTGTCTTGGGCACACCATGTAACCCTTTGACTATCTCCTTAATGTAGATCTGAGCCAACTGATCTGCAATGGTGCTTTCCTTTACTGGAAGAAAATGGGCTGATTTGGTTAACCTATCCACAATCACCCATATAGCATTATACCCTCTCTGTACTCTAGGGAGACCGATGATGAAATCCATCGAAATACTCTCCCATTTCCACTGGAATACTAAGTGGTTGAAACGACCACCCCGACGGCCGCCGGTGTTCTTCGTTTCACTGTTGTCAAGTCAGACATTTAGCTACGAACTCTGCAATGTCTTTCTTCATACCTGTCCACCAATAGCCTTTCTTTACATCCTGATACATCTTAGTTGCTCCAAGATGAGCAGAGTACGGTGTGTCATGAGCCTCCATAAGAATTCTCTGTCTCAACTCATCGTTTGGAGGAATACACAACCGATTCCTAAAATAGAGAACACCATCTCTCACACAGAACTCTGATGTCTTGCCCTCAAGCACTTGCTAAACTATTTTCTGACACCACTCATCGGCCACTTGCTTTTCTTTCACTTCCCCATAAAGTAGTCTGAATCTCTAACCTTGTAATCCTTCCCAGAATCACTTCGATTTGCTCTCTACACAACTCTTCTATCAACTCTTTTTGCTTAGTGAGTCGGGATAAATAGGCTTTTCTACTCAGGGCATCGGCTACTACATTGGCTTTCCCCGGTTGATACTTGATCTCACATTCATAATCTTTAACCAGCTCTAACCATCTTCTCTGCCTCATATTTAACTCCTTTTGAGTAAAGAAATACTTTAAACTCTTATGATCAGTGTAGATGTTGCTTTTTGCACCATAGAGGTAATGCCTCCAAATCTTTAAGGCAAAGACCACGGTTGCCAACTCTAAATCATGCGTAGGGTATCTCGTTTTATACTCTTTCAATTGCCGAGAGGCATATGCTATCACCCTACCTAATTGCATTAACACCGCACCAAGTCCTTGCAAAGAGGCATCTGTATAAATATCAAAATCTATACCCTCCTGAGGTAACACTAACATAGGAGTTGTCGTTAATCTCTTCTTCAACTCTTGGAAACATTCCTCACAAGCTTCTGACCATACGAAAGGAGTTCTCTGTTTAGTAAGAGCGGTTAATGGTTTAGCCAACTGGTCGAACCCTTCAACGAATCGTCTGTAGTAACCTGCCAAGCCTAAGAAACTTCTGACCTCCTTTACTGTCCTCGGCCTCTGCCACTCAAGGATTGCCTGCACTTTACTCGGATCTACGGAGATCCCTTCCTTAGACACCGTATGACCCAAAAATACTACTTAATCGATCCAAAACTCACACTTGGAAAACTTAGCATACAACTGTCTTTCTCTCAACCGTTGCAGCACAATTCTCAAGTGTTCCTCATGTTCTTTTCTTGACTTCGAATAAACCAGGATATCATCTATAAAAACCACTATGAATTGATCCAGATAATCATGGAATACCCGGTTCATCAAGTCCATAAAGATCGCTGGGGCATTAGTCAAGCCAAACGGCATCACTACAAACTTATAATGCCTATACCTTGTATGGAAAGCTCCTTAATTATATCCTCACCTTTCGACTCACGCGATGATACCCCTGTCCTCAAATCAATTTTGGAGAATACTGCTGCTCCCTTCAACTGATCAAACAAATCATCGATCCGAGGTAAAGGGTACTTGTTCTTTACTATCACCTTATTCAACTCTCTATAATCAATGCACATCCGTAGTGACCCGTCCTTCTTCTTTACAAACAAGATTGGAGCTCCCCAGGGAGAATGACTTGGTCGGATAAAACCTTTATCTAAAAGCTCTTGGAGTTGCTTCTTTAATTCCTAAAGCTCTGCTGGGGCCATTCGGTAAGGGGCTTTAGATATTGGTGCTGTCCCTGGTGCTAGTTCGATACTAAATTCAACCTCTCTTTCCGGTGGCAAACCTGGTAAATCTTCCGGAAACACATCTAAAAACTCTCGAACTATCGGCACCTTCTGAATCTCTCACTATGGAACATCACCACTCTGCACTACATGAGCAATATATCCAGAACACCCTTTTCTCAACATCTTTCTAGCCTTCACACTACTAATTAACATACTCAACTGATGGCCCTCTCCAAAGCTAAATTTATCTCCATTATCGAGATTAAATCTCGCTTTCTTCTTTCGACAATCGATCTATACTCCATACCTCCCTAGGAAATCCATGCCCAAAATCACATCAAAGTCGGGCATATCAAAGACTATTAAATCGACTGCTAACTCTCGACCATGGATCACTATGGACTCTCCTAACAATACCTCCTGAGTCAACACACTCACCCCATCAGGTAACTCAATCTTAATAGGTCGACTCACTCTATTAGGTTTCAAACCTAATCTCTCAATCATCCCATGCGATATAAAAGAATGGGTAGCCCCAGAATCAATTAAAGCATATAAAGCAGCCACGGAATAACAAGCGATCGATTCTGGTGATGGGTAGCCTCGGCTTTACCCTAAGCCACCATAAAAACTCTGGCATTAGTACCTCTCGAACTCTGAGCTGCGGGTGGAAAATGAGCTTTACAATCCTTCGGATGCCCCACAGGTAGTCGCTTTGTAACACAAATTTCTATCCCTCAAACATTCTCCTGAATGGTTCCTCTCACATTTAGCACAAAGGGGCAACCCTTCGGTCTTGGGCCGCTTGTTCTGCTAATCTCTCCTGTTACTCTTGGGTTGAAACTTCTTCTTGGCCCTTACTTCTCTATTCCTTGATGTATCCACTATCTCTCTTTGCAAGGTAGTGGATGGTTCACTGAGTACTGGTAAAGATGACCCTTCTGCAATGTGCTTATTTACATAAATCTTTGCCCTTAATGCCCTTGTTAAAGCCTCACTATAGGTAGGAGGAGGCTCGGCTCCTGTCATCACATTTCGGGCAATATCGGATCTCAACCCCTATACAAATTTATCCCTCCTTAACATTGGAGTGTACACTATCCCGGGTGCAAATCGGGCAAGGGAATTGAATCTTACCGAATACTCCTTCACCGTACTAGTCCCCTATTTCAAATTAATGAACTCTTGGACTTTCTCATGAACTCGATCTTCCGTTCGATACTCGGCCTCAAACAGTCTCTTAAATTCTTCCCAAGTCATCGGAGCCAAGTCATGAGTCTCTTCCATTAGTTCCCACCAAATTCGGGCATCTCCCCGAAATAAGAAACTAGCATATCTGATTTTCTCTCTGTCGTTCATGGGAAACAAGGCCACTGTCCGCTCTACGGACTCAAACCACTCATCTGCTTCTAACGGATCCCTTGTACCCCTAAACTCTGGCGGCTGGTGTTGGCTTGCAAGCCCCTGAATTGGATCAACTCGATTCGGTACTACCTGAGGTACCGGCCCCTCTCGCTCTTATCTTACGGGCCGTCCTCTACTAGGGGTCTCAGTTCTTTCTGGTACAACTCTCCCCTGACTCTCTGCTAACACTTCTTGAACAATATTCCTGATCATTGTCGCATCAAGAGTAGGGGGAGTTGGTTCTGAGTTGGGAGGAGGGTTCTCTCGTTCATCACACTCTTACCCTTATTTCGGTTACTACACCTCATCTACAAAACGACCACACTTAATCAATTCAAGAGAACACTTAACGTAAGGAAAGAATTAACTTACACAGTCGGCTCTTGGACATCGTAGCGACGAGAATGGTACACTGTCAAATCCCAAAATCTCTGCTCTGATACCAAAAATGTAACGACTCCATTCTCATAAAAATATGCATAGTAAAAGTACATGTAAAATAACATAAAAAGTTGGGCCCAAAATTTTCTTTTTATTAAACATATGTACTCTTTATACAAATATATACAAGATTTGTATCATATGCAAAACTATCAAAATAGGATGGACAGTGTAGCAAATTCTCTTCGTGTGCCGATGTCCATCCGACCGTGTCCTCATCTAGAACCTGCAAAAACGTAGGGAACAACGGGATGAGCACAAAACAATGCTCAGTAAGTAAACCCTCTACTCAACTATCCCCGTAACTCTCTTTCTAATTCTTTCCCTATAATTTTTATTTACTCTTTCTCTTATACAACTCTCTGTTTTCTCTTTCTCATAACTCTTTTCTACTAACTCTCCTTCTAGTAAGTCACGACCCCATCTGACCGAAGGCACGGCTGGGACTCGCTCCCACTCCCTATGACTTCTACTCATTCTAGCCGATCAGACTTGGTTATGCATGGATTCGAAACCTTTGGCCATGTGAGTGCATAGAATCTCTCGGGTAAACTCGGGTATAGCCCTCATCCGCATGTACTCTACGGGCTACACCACTTCTCTCTCTGATACTCATGCCGCTCTCTCAATGCGGCGTACATGTGGGAATACTCTACCCATACTCACAGGTTCCCCATCGCACAACCTACTCTATTCTCTTGTTTAGCACTACTCTAGCTTTTACTCTATAGTGCTTATTCTCTCTTTCTCTTTACTCTTAGAGTAGCTTAAACTCAAAAATCTCTACTCTTTCTCTACTCTCTTCTCTAGTGCATAATTAATGCATAGTTAATGCACATAAATGACTCATGCTCATTAATGCATTTATGAGATGCAATTATGCCATGTAGCAAAAATTAAGGCTTTCTACTCTTACTTATGCTTCTCTTGAGCATTTTATCATACAACTCATGTGCATATAAAACTCTTCTCTAACTCTAACTTTTCTCTTTTCTTTAATCATCCAAATGGGAGGAAACTCCCTCATAAACTCTAAATTTCCTGTCAAAAGAAAAGCACTTCAATAAGCTTGCTCAAAACTTCCTCCAACTTCAATCAAACTCAACCCAACATCAAGCAAATAAAACACTTCTCATAACTTAATTTATGTGTATTACTCATTAATAACTACTAATCTCATTCATCTCATTTCAACAAACATAATGAATACACATTTATATATAACTCTCTACTCAAAAGAGTTCTTAAATCTCAACTTGGGTTGAATTTACTTACTTTATGAGGAAATAACTTCTTTAACACTTCTCCTTTCCTTTGGGAGCTTGCCTTCTCTTTACAACTTTAACCAACAACAACAACATGAGACTCTAATCAAAACATAATAAAACTCTCATCTAAAGCCTCTCATCTAAAGCAAGAATCCTTACCTTAGGATGTTTTAGATTAAAACCCTACTAAAAAGTTACTCAAAAAGCTCTTGGAAATCCTTGGAAGATTGAAAGAATTTGAGAGAATTTGGAGAATGGAGGAGGCGGTGGAATGGGAAATGAAAAGTTCTCAAAGACTAAACCCCCCTAAATATCTCCTAACAAACTCATTCTTCCCACTTTGCCCTTACTCTTTCTTGGAAATTCCATTCATATCCTTTGATTCCTTACAAACACACCCCCATACTAACATATTCTCCATGAAATTTTCTTACATTTTACTCCCCACTTTTCCTACTAATTAGGGGTAAAATGGTCAAATAGCACCTAAGGGAAAAAAATATCTAAAACTCAATAAACTTATCAATAGCACGTCGCCGCGGTGAAGAAGCTTCCTTCGTCGCGGCGAAACTGTCTAACAGCTTCCCCGTGGCTTCAACACCTCTTCGCCGCGGCGAAGATTATTCTTCGCCCCGGTGAACCCTATAACAACAAAAACCTTCTAATTTTGACTCATTTCAAGGCAAATACTCAACATATCAATACAACCAAAGACCAACCAACCAATATTCATAAAAACTGACTCAAATAAGAGCGAAATAAGAAACATTAGCTACGTACCTCAAGTGGGGCGTTACAAGTGTAATTCTCAGTATCAGCAGAGTGGACACTACATGTCACCACGTACACTTGTAAAGTGCACTTCTCTACTATGCCTATGATATGCTTATCAACCTTTGCTTTGGCGAACAAGCAAAACATATCATTTAAGTCGACCCATCACCATTAAGGAAAACTCCAATGAAGTTTAACCTCCCACTGGTAGAAGTGTACCCTTCACTTTGGCGAACAAGGTTCTGACGAACAGTGGTTTGATTAAACTCATGATGATGGAAGGATTTTATTAATGACTTAATATCCTTTATCGAGGGTTTTTTATTTTGTGTGTCTCACCAATTCATTCATTGCATTTAATTCAATCTTTAGTTGATATTAGCGCCTGATCAACCTTGATGTTAGTTAATTGATTGTATGAGACAAGATTGTGTATGAAATGATTGATTTGTAACCGTGCTCAAGTATAGGTTGGTTATTGTCTTTAAGACCGTCTTGTGCTTAATGTGTTTTGTAGTCAGACTAGACTATACACCACTAGCCAATTTGATTAGTGAAAATACTAGGTTAAATCTGAAATGCCCATGGTAATACCTTAGAAAGAGCGACGTCATGCCTATCTTGATTAGTTCTGTGAATGGATGGTTTGTGTCTATGCGAATTGATTCCTTCATTATTTGGACTAGACTGTACGCCAGTAGCTCATTTAGATGATGAAAAGTACTAGGTTTAACCCGAAGATGTATGAACCCTAGAATGGAATGGGGAGAACAATAGTTTGATGATGAAAACGTAGCTTGATAATTATGATGGAGTTAGAGCCCTAGGATTCTTTGCAAATAGTTAGATTTAAATTAAATTTAATGTTGTTTATGTGTTTTTGTTTATTTCATTCTTGTTACTTTTATCAAGGCATAGTTTCTAGGATCGCAAGCATCTCCAGCCTTTGTGGAACCGACCCTCACTCATGCACTATGTTGTGATTGCAACTCGTGCAACTTGCGAAGGATTAAACTATGTATTTGTCAAGTTTTTGGCACCGTTGCCGGGGATTGTTAAGTTGCTCTGTGATTTCTAATGATTTGCCTTGATTTATGATGCTTTTGTTTGTTTAATTTTTGCTTTTTTTGCTTGTTTAATCTTTGTTTTATGCATGTTAATGTTTGGCTTCTTTTTAGTGTGTTTTACTTCATTTTCAGTATTTTATTTTGTGTGTTATTGTATTTGCTTTTATTTTGTTTTACGTTTGTATAAACTTTATTTACTTTTATTTTGATTTCATCTTTGCTTATTTTTGTGGTTGTTTTTAATTTTTGCAAACTTTATGATGACTAACTAACAACATGGATTCTATTCCAAGACAACATGTGTTCTTTCTTTTGTGTTGGTGGATTTCATGTTTATTACATGATGCGCATCCAATGGAGTTACTTCTAGTCCTTGCCATCTATTAATCAAGGGGGTAACTCGTTTCTTTCCCTTTTCACCTCTACTTTGTGTTAATGGCTACATTGGAGACAATGTAGGAACTTGGTTGGGGGTGGGAAAGTATGAAATTTATGTTTATGAACTCATGTTTATGCATGCTTGTAAATTTTTTGTGAGTTTGTGGAATCTTTGTTTTTCCTAGGTTACATCAATTGTCTATGAGATAACATGATTGCAATGACATGTAGTGAATAGGAAAGGTCAATTTTTACCCTAGTCAAAGAACTATTCTAGATGTTGGCTTTATTCTAGTTTGAAACTCTCAGGATGTGGTCCGTTTGGTTGGTTGGTTTTAGCATTTAAAGATGTTTTGTGTGTAATCTTCCTACTATTTTTGTGAGGTCCCTAAAATTCTAGAACCTATTTGATGATCACTTGAGGCGAAATCATAGACGATGCATGATTAAAGAAATGACTTAGGCCATCTTTGGACTGTTTGTGCCTTTCAAGCCAACCTTATATGTTATTATCCTTAGTCACCCTGTTGAGCCTTATTGCATTTATTTAGCCTTGATTTTCTTTCTTTTTACCCACAATAACATGTCCCATATAACTCTTATACACATTTCCTACCTTTGATATTCTTTTAAGAGAATCTAATCTGAATTGATAAAAGTGAAATGTGTGAGGTTTTGAGCTTTGTTATAAAATCTTATGAAGATCTGCGAAAGAATTGGTTAGAGGTTGTTTTGTGTAAAAAAAAAAAAAAAAGGGAATTGGGTCATATCATCACTTCCTATGTTATGTATTTTTATTATTAATTAAAAAAAAGAAAAAAATTATGAATCAAAAAAGAAAAAAAAAACAATAAGGAAGCATGAAAAGGGTATATATTCAATTGTGGTTGGGGATAGTGATGCATCAAAAAGAATAAAGGGTTTCAGGTTTGAGAGAGTAAGTTGCTTTGAGCAATTGTGTTCTTTGAATTATAAGATTATTCCTCTTAATTGCTTGAATCCCTTATGGTCTTTCATAACCCAATACTTTAGCTTAACAATATAAGCTTAATGAAGTCCTAATGATCTAGAGTTGTGTGTTTGTTCTACATTAGTGGAGAGTGATCTGAAAAGTAGGCCTATGGAGTTGTGTTTTCAAAGTTTTCATTTTTATGGGATAAAAAATTTGTTTTCTTTATGGAATTGCACATGAGACGGCCTCTAAGGCTAGGATTGACAGTTTGTGGTATGACTATGTCGTTGAGAGTGGAGAATGAAGATGAAGCTAATGTTTATGGTGTTCCTGGATGGGGGGTAATTATTGCTTATTCTTTTTGCTATATGTGTATGCTTTGTATGAGACACACTCATTGCTTAATCTAGGAAATCTTTATTTTGTATATATGTGTGTCAGGTTTTGAACAATGCTTGTGGGTAACATCGTTGAAAACCCTCACGAGACTATAACTAGTCTACTAGGGGGACCTAGGGGTTTAAAGGCTTATTGCATATGCTAAATGCAATCATGATAACCTACGGAAGTTGTTAGGATAGTTTAGTTAGGTTAGATTTTATTTTTATATCGCTTTTATTGCTATGGACTAACAATAAGCTGGTTAGGGGTTGATGAGTGATTGGAAACACACTCATACTTAGTGATTTTAAGGGTTTTTTGTGTGGGAATTAACTTTAGTGGTTAATTTTACTAAATTTCTATATCTCTTTTGTTTTATAGAATCATGGGTATGTTTTGTGAATTTTTAGTATTTAGGTGCTGAAAAATGAGGATCTCATGTACGCACATTGAAGAACAAAGAATCAAAATCATGTGAAAACAAACGGATCGTGAATCGGAGCTCAAATGAAGAAGTAATGAATTTTTTAAGATTGTTTGCCACACGAGAACTATACATTTGTAAAACCCCTGTCCAGTCAAGTATCCTCTGAATATCCCTTAGTGAGAATCTAGGGGATACATGTTTGGAGAACGAGTTATATTTAGAAAAACCTGTGTAAGGATAATCATAATAGTAATATCCAAAACATTCATATAAGATGTCATGTAGGGTCCAAACTTATAATTTTAAAAACTTTAAGAATTTATCTAACATCTAGCCGTTGGACTTTTCTCAGCGTCTTAAGCACTTCATATCATCTAGCCTCAAATTCATCTAGAGCTCATATCATCTGGAGGTGTGCTTACGCGTTATTTAGCATCTAAAGCATATATTCATCTTTCCTCAACAGGTATACGAGGATATGCTTACGCGTTTTCCCTCATGTCTATATGCATCTCTAACATCTTATGGCATGTAAATACATGTTTTAGTGAGCTTAATACTTATGATTCATCCATGGATTATCAATCCATTTACATTACCTCTTGCTCACATTCATCATCTTAAAACATGTATTACATTGCATCTTCATGCCATTTCATAACATTAATCATGCATTCACACCAAGACCATTTGTATCTTTCAAAGCATAAAATCTAACTAAAGGCAAAATAGTCAATTCATTTGGAACAATATGAATCAATTATCCATAAAAGGGTATTAAGGGCAAAATAGTCATTTTGCCAATGGATAAGCATTGCAAAAGTCAAAGATGAGTAGGCTTAATTGCATTTAATGGCATTAATTAAGTAATAATTTTGTTTAGTGCCAAATGACCAAAATGCACTTATATAAAGAATTAAGGACTTATGAGTTATACAATTAAAATAATTGGGTTAATAGTATAATTTTGGAAAATTAATGAAATATTTTCCTATAAATGAGAGGACAATTCGTTCAAGCCAAGAGGAGACATCATTTCTTCAACCTTTCTTCCATTTTCTCTCAAATCCTCCATGAAACAAGCTTTCTCTCTCCAAGTTTCAAAGAAGTTTTGCATAATTTTTTCAAGGAGAACAAGATAGGAGCCTTAGATCTTTAAATTGAAGGGTTTAAGGATTAAGGTGTAAAAGAAGATAAAGGCAAAGGATTTGGTGGGGGAATTCTTTAAAAAGGTAAGGAAGAACCTCCCATGACTTTAGGGATTATGCTAGGGTTTGTAGATTTTGATGAAACCGTAAATTAAGGCTTTAAGGCATAGAATTTGTTGATGGCAAGTGTAGTTGAACTCATTAATTTTATTTATTGCCTTGAATTAATTATACATGAAGTTATTGCTATTTATGTTTTATGAGTTCTGATGTTTAATTGAAGAAAATGAAGTATTGATGTTGATTGTGGCAAAACTTTTAGTATTAGAGACCACATGGTGTTGAATGGTTGTTATTAGAAGTATTGATGTGTTGTTTGCATTAACTTACAATGTTATAGCAATGATGGATGATTGTGGGAATGAGGTTTTCTAGTTCCTTTAAGATGTTAAAGGAGAGGTTTATTTGATCCATAAGTTGACCTATTTGTTAATTGTCAATAGGAATTGATGTGGCATAGTTTGATATAAAAAATTCAGATTTGGTAAGTTTAGGGGTTATATTAAACTTGATTCAGTATTTCGACCATAACTTGAGTTATAAAAATCAAAATGAGATGATTCTTGAAGCAATAGAAATTTAAGACATAGCCCTATAACTTTTATGTTTAGGCCAAGAGTCAATTCTTTTAGAAATGGATGGAAAATGGCCTAAAGAATAAGCTTCTAGTTATTAAAGTTTAAGATTTAACATAATTAATTCTTATGATTATGAATTGATTATATATTGATGTGATTAAGCCATATTCTAATGTTTACCCTAGGGATATTCAAAGGATACCTGACTAAAAGAGGGGTTTTACAAAATTGCGCCACAGTGCCAAAAAATCATGCCGCCATGCAATTCATGAATTTTATGTTCAGGAATTTTTCTGCCAGAATGTGGTGCACTAAAATGAGCATAAATTGAGCTACACAAATCCAATTGACCTGATTCTTGAGGCGTTTTAAAGATAACAGATAGAGCTGTCATGGCCCAGTTTGAGCTTAAAAATGGTTAAAAATGGATTTGAAAGTTACATCAATGCATGGAAGACAAGCAAATGTGTTTTATGTGCTTTTAAATGAAATGACATGTTACCATAATACCCTCACAGCCTTACTACTATAAATAAAGGTCCTTAGAAATATTTCAGTCAGTTAGGTTTATCATATCAATTAACTTGAAGGGAGGAAAATAGGGATCTTGGAAATAGCTTGGAGAGGAGAGGAGGTTCACCTCCTCCTCCTCTCCTTTGTTCTTCATGGATCTTCATGGCTTTCAGGTGTAATCTTTTCTTTTCTTTCATGTAGTTAGTTTGTTCTTCTAGGGATTTGATGTAATCTAATTAAAGGCTTGAGTTGTATTATTATTCTATTTGTTTGATGCACTCTATTATGTTCTAGATTCATTCATTGCATTTAATTCAATCTTTACTTAATATTAGCACCTGATCAGCCTTGATGTTAGTTAATTGATTGTATGAGAAAAGATTGTGTATAGAATGACTGATTTGTAACCTTGCCCGAGTATAGGTTGGTTATTGTCTTTAAGATCATCTTGTGCTTAATGGGTTGTGTAGTTAGACTAGACTATATGCCACTAGCTAGTTTGACTAGTGAAAATACTTGGTTAAATCCGAACGCCCACGATAATACCTTAGAACGAGCGACGCTATGCCCATCTTAATTAGCTCTATGAATGGATGGTTTGTGTCTATGCGAATTGGTTCCTTCATTATTTGGACTACACTATACGCCACTAGCTAGTTCATATGATGAAAAGTACTAGGTTTAACCCGAAGATGTATGAACCCTAACATAAAGTGGGGCGAACAACAGTTTGATGACGAACACGAGCCTGATAATTATGATGGAGTTTAAAGCCCTAGGATTTTTTGTAGATATTTAGATTTAGATTTACTTTAATGTTGTTTATGTGTTTTTCTTTATTTCATTCTTGTTACTTTTATCAAGGTTTAGTTTCTAGGATCGTAAGAGCATCTCCAGTCTTTGTGGAATCGACCCTTACTCGTGCACTATGCTACAATTGTGACTCATGCACTTGTGAAGGATTAAACTTTGTATCTGTCAATGGGGCTAGTTAAATTGTTGTTGGACAAAAACTTGTAAAAAGGATACTAGACACTCAAAGCTGCCAAGTGGCAAAAAGTGCTAGGAAACGATCAAGTCATGGTAGCAGAAAACAAAAATTATTTACAACATGGATCGTTCCTTAGAACCAAGATCAGGGCACAAATTTATAGTTTATACATTATATTAAAATATACAGAAAAATCAGTTTTGAGTTAAGAAATCATACTCACGTTTGAATGCTCCTCCAACTTGTCTCTAAACGGATTTCGCAATTGACCCAAGGGTAGGATCAAACCAATGTAGTCCACACGAAGATAACCCCAAGGAACTAAAAAAGGATTTGCTAGATCCTCTTTAGCCTTAAGAACCAAGAACAAAATCAAAAGATATTTGATTCAACCCAAAGAGACAAACTAGCATGGGAAGAAGAAAAGGGGCTGGAATTTTAAGCTTAATGATTGAATGAATTAATTTTTTAAATTCATAAAGTGTTGCACTTATATAGTGCACACTTTGCCCTATTCCATCATGGAATGGGCTTGGGCACCAACCCAAACACCCCTTGTATCCAAACAGTCCCATTTAGATATTTTAATTTTAATTATCATTATCTCAATTAAATTCAATTAATATATATCTAATCTATTAACATTTAACAATAATGATAATTTATTTAAATATATGCGAACACATATTTAAGCGTGATCTCACTTATTTAATTTTAATATCAAATTAAATAAAGGCTACGACCTCAGCAAATTTAATTGCACTGTGAGATTACCAAAATACTTTTTTGCGTAAAAAGACGAAAACACCCTTCTTATAAACTGGTTCTTAAATTATCTTCTATGTGTGTGACCCATAGGCTCCTTATCATACCAGTAATGTGTAGTATCGCGATTAACACCAATTAATCGTCTCACTACACACATACCAAGATTGGCCCCTAGCAAGGCATCATGGCCACCCGATAGATTCGAATTCAGCGAAGCAACTAACTATCAACGATATGATTACCGTACAATCCAATCCTTTCATCATCCGTTATCTCAACGAGACCGAGGCATAGAAACAGTGTCAACCTCAGTTACTCTTGATATGTATGTATTCAGTTACTGGACCAATGACCGGAATTATAAACTGGATAGAGCAACAACTCAATCCCGTTGTGGCCATAATTTTAGTGTCATTGTCATATACTGAATTGCGCTGTGAGATAACTTGCCTACAACAAGCACCCATGTGTTGCACCAGGTTGTCACCAAACAACCTTGACAAGTGAGATCAAATACTACCTTTCGACAAGGTCGTTCAACACTATGATAGCATTACCATATTATCTGTGTCCTTACTTTAGAATAATACTAGGGCTATAGACGTTTCTAGAGTGGCCACCATATGTGCTCATAGGGTTCTCACTATCAAGATTTGAAACACTTGATACCCTCATCACGGTTCTACCATTCTAAGGACATATATCAATACATTCAATGATGATTTATGCGATATAGAATAAAATGCCTTTTATTGATCAATGAACATTATTTCAAATAGTCAATTCTACAATAATTGATTGGCTCTAGGACACCTACTCTAACAATCTCTCACTTGCACTATAGCCAATCATTCATGCACTCAACATTGAATGACCTAAGTGCCCATCATGTTTCTGCTACGACAGAAACTTCAATAGTGGGTTAGTAGGTATTTTGCAAATTTGCACATTCCCTTTTTGATCGATCTCTTAGATCATATTGAATCAACTAAGTATGTGTTTGGATTACGGGTGAGACCGTGATTCCTCAACCACAACAATGGCTCCATTGTTATCACAGTAGAACTATACTGGATCAACAATGCTTGGAACCACATCAAGTTCAGTAATGAACTTCTTAGTCCAAACCGCCTACATGGATGCATTAAATAATGCGATATACTTAGCATTAATTGTAGAATTCGCAGCAGTACACCGATTTGAGCTCTTACAACTCACTATAGCGATATTGAGACAAAATATTCAATCCCTGATTGCGATCGATAATCATTTTTGTCTGTTTGGAAACTAGCATCACTGTATCCACTTACTGTGAGCTCATTTTCCCCTCCATAAACAAAGAACATATCCTTAGTCTTCTTCAGGTACTCAAGAATATTCTTAACAACCATCCAATGATGCTTACCTGGAACTGATTAATATTAATTACAAGTGCTCAAAGCACATGAGACATCAATCCGAGTACATAGCATGGCATACATGATGGACCCAATTGCTAATGCATATAGGATCCTCTTCATCCTATCTCTCTCATGTTGTGTTTTAGGACATATTTCCTTAGAGAGATAAACACCATGTGACATCGGAAGAAATCTTTTCTTGGATTCTTCCATACTGAATCTTTTCAGTACTTTTTTAATATATGCACTCTGACTTAGGCCAAGCAACCTATACGATCTATCACAATAGATCTTTATTCTAAGGATGTAGGTTGCTTCCCCTAAGTCCTTCATGGAGAAGCACTTGGATAACCAAGTCTTTACCGACTGCAAGTTTGGTACATAATTCTCGATTAGAAGTATGTCATCGACATACAACACTAAGAATGCCACTACGCTTCCACTCACTTTCTTGTAAACACAAGGTTCATCTTTGTTCTTGATAAAACTGAATTCTTTGACGGCTTCATCAAAATGAATGTTCCAGCTCTCTGAAGCTTGCTTGAGTCCATAAATGGATCTTCGCAACTTGCATACCCTATTAGCTTACCCATCAAGAACGAAACCATTGGGTTGTGTCATATACACATCCTCTTCAAGGTTTCCGTTCAGGAAAGCTGTTTTGACATCCATTTGCGAAATCTCATAGTCATGATATGTAGCAATCGCAAGCATAATCCAAATGGATTTAATCATGGCAACCGGCAAAAAGGTTTCTTCTTAGTCAATACCATGAATTTGTTTGAAACCTTTGGCAACCAGTCGTGCCTTATAAGTATGCACCTCGCCATCCGCGTCACTCTTCTTCTTGAAGACCCATTTACACCCTATGGGTTTTACCCCTTCAAGTGGTTCCACTAGAGACCATACTTGGTTCTGGCACATGGAGTCCATTTTAGATTTCATGGCTTCAAGCCATTTAACGGAATCTAGGCCTAATATAGCGTCTTCGTAGGTTCTAGGTTCATCGTCTTGGTAGACTAGTACATCACCATGTTAAGTCACAAGATAACTGTATCTCTTAGGCTCATGGCATACTCTCCCAAATCTACATAGCTTTTGTGCTACCTGAGGTGGTTCACTCTTTGATCCATGAGTTATGGAGTAACCTCCTTTTGATGTTCAGCCACTTCCTGTGGCACATCACCCCGTCCTTCGTCTAGTATTATTTGTGGTTCTAGAACTTCATCGAATTCTACTTTTCTCCCACTAGTACTTCTTAGAAAAATTCATTTTCTAGGAAGACACCAGAATGAGCAACAAAGATTTTGCGCTCTTCTAGGTGGTAGAAATAGTATCCTTCGGTCTCCTCAAGATACCCCACGAATATACATTTACAAGATTTTGGGCCTAGCTTGTTCGAAGTCAATTTCTTAACATAAGTTTCACACCCCCAAATCTTTAGATAAGACAAGTTGGGCTTTCACCCACTCCACTGATCATATGGAGTCTTATCTGTAGACCTTGATAGCACACAGTTTGGTACGTGAGTTGTAGTCTCTAGGGCACAACCCTAGAATTATGTGGGAAAATCATAGAAACTCATCAAAGATCTAACCATATCAAGTTGGGTCTTAATCTCCTCTTTTAGATACACCATTATTCTGGGGTGTACATGGAGATGCCAGGTTTAATACTATCCCACATTCCTTTAGGTTCAACTCAACTTACCATAATTGGCATAGTTGTTATTTTTTGAGATTATCCTTATTGTCTATCTTAAGAACATATTATTATGAAATAGTTCCATAAAGAATATTATTTACGTTCAAGGACAATAACCTATTAGTAAAGTAATACTCTTATTTGTCCTAAGTGGACACAGAAATATAATTTCTAGAAAGTGAAGAAAAATCATAATAATCCATGAGTTCTAAGAAACAAACCCATCGGCAAAATCAGACGATAAGATCCTACAGCAAATGCAGCATGACTTGCTTCATTTTCAACTGGTAAGTCCACCTCTCCCTCGGCTAGCAATCTACTCTACCGTAGTCCCTACACATCAATCAAATGTGAGAACCACATCTTGTGTTAATAACCCAAGATGTTAACGGGATAAGTTGATCTCAAAAATGTACCTGACGAAAAAGTAACATTCTTCTTCCCTCTTGCTAGAAATGCCTTTTAATGTTTCCTCCAGTGGCTGGGATTCCCACAATGAGGACAAACGCCTTTCCTTTTTGCAATAGTTCTTTCCAATGACTTTTGAGCCCCTGCTTTCTCACTTGAGTTGGCTTCAACCAACATCAACGTTTCTGACATTTTCATGCCTAACTTAGTAGCCTTCAACATATCTAGAAGCTAGGAAAGGGTGTTCTTCTTATCATCCTCAATGAAGTCATAGACAAATTGAGAATAAGAAGTTGGCAAAGACTGTAATATGAGGTCTATCGCTAAGCCCTCATTAAGTCCACATCCCAAAATCTCAAGCTTGTTCATATACTCGGTCAATTTGAGTATATGATTGCCAATTTTGGTACCCTCTTCCATCTTGCATCTGAATAGAGACCGAGACACCATATGCTTCTCATTCCTTTGAAGAAAATGAATAATAGAAGCTAAGTCCATTTTTTGGCACTGTTGTTGCAGTAATGGTGTCATTGATGCAAGCACAATGTATATTGTCACTTCTGCTTTTGCATCATATGTATGCTTCACATATACATACTGAGTCTCATGGATAGAACTATCAGCAAGCTCTGGTGACAAAGCCTGCTCAATGGTGTATAATCTATCACTTGACTGAAGTATATCGTTTATACTTCTATACTAGTCAACGAAGTTCCCATCATTCCATTTCTCTCCCAGTTCGATGATTTGTCGTAGTGATGTTAGGATCATTTTGCTCAATTTTAAGTGAATCTACAAGTGCAGAATAAATAACCGTTATTACAATGTTTATTATTATTTGTTTAATATGGCCTTTTATTAAACAATCGCTCCCACTATTTTCCTCAAGTCAATAGCCATCCCTATTAACTCGAGAAAGCCTGTTGGCTTTCCTAGTGGATCGAGATCCCATCTAGCTCATTTCGAACCTTCGCTTTGGCAAACAAGCCAAAATGGGTTGATTAAGTAGGCCAGCAAACTTAATCCATGCCAGTTGATAGCTCCTACTATCAACCTCAAATGTGAAGAAGCCAACAAGTCTATCACACAATCCAATGGCCCCAACCATCATCTTTAAGTGTGATTCTCAATATCAGTAAAGTGGACACTACATGCCACCACGTACACACAATATATGTACTTCTCTACCATGCCTATGATGCATTTATCAACCTTCGCTTTGGCGAACAAGCAAAACCGTCATTTTTAAGTCGACCCATCACCATTAAGGAAAACTCCAATGAATTTTAACCTCCCACTGGTAGAAATGTACCCTTCGCTTTGGTGAACAAGGTTCCAACCAATAGTGGTTTGATTAAAACCATGGTGATGGAAGGCATACGTGACTTAATATACTTTAATTGAGGGTTTATTATTTAATGTCTCACCAGATTATTATCTTTGTTAGAATGGCATTGTTTGGCATGTTATTGAACATTCAACCTTAGCATGCATTCTAAACAAAATATTAAAACGTGCCAGTACATAGCCCAACTAAAACCGATTTCCTCGAGCCTAGAGGAATCGGTAGGTCACCTAGGGGTCCTACAATAAAATCTTGAGTCTTCAAATATGATTGTCTCTTCCTTGATCTGTCTTCAAGTACATTACAAAAACATCATTCTAAATTTACAATGAGAATAATTATACAAATTCTTTACATCAATAAATTTAGAAACCTCGATTTACATTTGAGGAGAATGAGATGAGCAGACAATGTACATTGAGAAGGGGAGAAAGGCAGGACACCCAAGCCCAATTTAATAAATTACAACCATACATACCCAAAAAAAATTTTTAAACATTCACCATATGTCTAAGGCTCATGTACCGGGCACCATGCAATATACAAACAAGTACATGACATACATTTCAAAAACAATCAGTTTTTGAATTGGATGGTTAATAAATAATTACCCCTTGACAATTTGTAGATCTACAATTTGATCCAAAAATTTTGAAACTTTTCACTTTGGCCCATGCACACTCGAAAGTGCGCTCGCTACGGCGATGGATTAGATCACCGCAGCGTGCACTAATTTAAGTCGCGTACATGCACCACGTGTGATCGCCATGGCGATGGGTTATATCGTCATGGCAAGCGTTGATTTTCGTCAGCGCAAACCTTAGATTGCGATTGTCGCGACGAGTGCTAATTTTTGCAATCAGTGAGTACGCCAAACAATGCATGCCGTGGCGATGAGTTATATTGCCCAGCGAACGTACTGATCAACCAGCCTCTAAAAATACGCCAAACGGATTTTGTAATCACTCTAAATTTCTGATTTCAACAAAAATCCATAACCCAATTTACCAAACTTGCAGATCATCAACAAATTAAATTAATCAATTAAATTGATTTCTTAAAACATGCTTTTAAGGCAGATTTTGTGCAGATTCAATATGGCAACATGTTATCAATCAAATACATGTAATCAACCATACATAAAACTGTAAAATCTAGTACCCTAAGCTCTGATACCACTGTTAGGAAACGATCAAGTCATGGCAACGGAAAACAAAAATTATTTACAACATGGATCGTTCCTTTGAACAAAGATCAGGGCACAAATTTACAGTTTATACATTAAATTAAAATCTACAGAAAAATTAGTTTAGAGTTAAGAAATCATACGCACGTTTGGAGGCTCCTCCAACTTGTCTTTCAATGGATTTCGCTACCGACCCAAGGGTAGGATCAAACCAATGTAGTCTACACGAAGATGACCCCAAGGAACTAAAGAGGGATTTGCTAGATGCTCTTTAGCCTTAAGAACCAAGAACAAAATCAAAAAATATTTGATTCAACCCAAAGAGACAAACTAGCGTGGGAAGAAGAAAAGGGGGCTGGAATTTTAAGCTTAATGATTGAATGAATTAATTTTTTAAATACACAAAGTGTTGCACTTATATAGTGCACACTTTGCCCTATTCCATCATGGAATGGGCTTGGGCACCAACCCAAACACCCCTTGCATCCAAACAGTCCCATTTAGATATTTTAATTTTAATTATCATTATCTCAGTTAAATTCAATTAATATATATCTAATCTATTAACATTTAACAATAATGATAATTTATTTAAATATATGCGAACACATATTTAAACGTGATCTCACTTATTTAATTTTAATATCAAATTAAATAAAGGCTACGACCTCAGCAAATTTAATTGCACTGTGAGATTATTAAAATACTTTTTTGCGTAAAAAGACGAAAACACCTTTCTTATAAACTGGTTCTTAAATTATCTTCTATGTGTGTGACCCATAGGCTCCTTATCATACCAGTAGTGTGTAGTATCGCGATTAACACCAATTAATCGTCTCACTACACACATACCAAGATTGGCCCCTAGCAAGGCATCTTGGCCACCCGATAGATTCGGATTCAGCGAAGCAACTAACTGTCAACGATATGGTTACCGTACAATCCAATCCTTTCATCATCCATTATCTCAACGAGACCGAGGCATAGAAACAGTGTCAACCTCAGTTACTCTTGATATGTATATATTCAGTTACTAGACCAATGACCGGAATTATAAACTGGATAGAGCAACAACTCAATCCCGTTGTGGCCATAATTTTAGTGTCATTGTCATTTACTGAATTGCGCCGTGAGATAACTTCCCCTGTACGCGGGAGTGATGAATCCTCTGTCGATCCACCATAGTCTTGATACACTCTTTGATGCAGCCAATCATACCGTATTGACAGCTCTAAATAGAACTGCATTGGGCTAGTGTCAAACTGCACCAATCGGTGCACAAGGCGCTCCAGTGATCTCAAGTCTAAGGATTACATGCAGCACCATTCATTAGAGGATTTGTTCCATAGACATTGGGGTTGCCATCCATATGGAATCCTTTGGTGGGTCAGTCCAGTGAACTTGCCTATAGCAAGTACCTATGTGTTGCACCAGGCCGTCACCAAACAACCTTGACAAGTGAGATCAGTCACTACCTTTCGACAGTGTCATTCAATTCTATGATAGCCTTATCGTATTATCTATACCTTTACTTTAGTATAATACTAGGGCTACAGACGTTTCTAGAATGGCCACCATATGTGCTCATAGGGTCCTCACTATCAAGATTTGAAACACTTGATACCCTCGTCACGGTTCTACCATTCTAAGGACATATATCAATACATTCAATGATGATTTACGCGATATAGAATAAAATGTCTTTTATTGATCAAAGAACATTATTACAAAGAGTCAATTCTACAATAATTGATTGGCTCTAGGGTACATTCTCTAACAGAAAGCAAGAATACTAGTAGAGATTATTTGATAGATGCGAATGCAACTATAATTTTTGGTACAAGAAAGTTTCATTGAAGTGGTAGTAGTCTCTAATAAATTGTTCATGATTCTATCAAATGACTATTCAATTGTTGAATCTCAAATGAATTTGTACTGGATATATAAATTATGAATTTACTGTAGGTGAATGAGAGTTCCATAGCTAATGCTATTATCTTAAAATGAAATCAAAAGCAATTTAAACCATTCACAAATCACAACCTTTCAACTCCTTTTGTCTCAACATGTTTCTTTTCGTTTTTTTGAAGAAAAACAAGTGACCCCCTTGACGTAAACAACCAGGTTCTAGGCCCTCGACTTGCACAAGTCAATTCCTCATAAGTCAAAGTCTTTTAGACTGATTGCTTTTTGCTTCATAAAAGGATTGACTCCTATTTATCTATTCACAATATTTATCAGTCATTCACCAAAGTTAAAAGGGGTATGTTTGGTTCGGGGTCATATAAGAATACAGGGATAATCTTCATTTAATTTTCAAAATTTCCTTGTTTGGTTTGCAAGCAATAAAATATCACGGATATCATTTATTGCAAATAGTATTTACTGTTAGTTAAACAGAGGGTAATCAGATACCCTCTCCAGGAACTGTTATTAAAAGATTACCAAGTAATCTTTTTATACCTATTTTGCCTTTAATTAAATACAATTTTGGACACAACTGCCCTCAAATGTCTACTAAATAACTATTAGCCTAGACCCCCTACTTTGAGAATTTAGCTAAAACACCTTATCCACAAAAAAGTTTAAAAATTAACAAAATACCCCCAACCACCCAAGACCACCGCCGGCTGTCGACAGACAATCGTCGTAATGGCACACAACCAGTGAGATCTGGTCGGTCGTGCGCTAGTAAGGCCATTTCCAACTATGGATATGTGATCTATGGCTAGAAACGACCAGATCTGGTCGGAAACAACTTTACCAACACACAATCGGCTAGATCCCGTTGGTCATGCGCCATTACGGTGATTGCCAGTGGTGTTGGTTGGTTGTCGGCAGTGGCTTGGGGTGGGTGGGGGTGACTTTGCTAGAAATTAAAGTTTTATATGATTTGACTGTTTTAGCAAAATTTCAAATGTAAAGGTTAAAATAAATGATCAAAGAATAACAATAAAAATAATATTATATTAATATTTAAAAATGACAACAGTTTAATCATCTATTTAATATATTCACTCATTTATCCTTCTAATCAAATATTATTAATATAACCTAGTGACCAATTGATTTGAACAACTAAACACACCTAAAGGATTATATTAAAAGGAAAATGTATTAATTTAAAAGCAGAAGATTATCCTCTGTTCCACAGAGTGAGAAAGTGGCAATGCAGGAGTGTGTATTGGAGCTTCCATTAGGCGAAGCAGCAGGAAAATTCGATCTCGAAAGCGATGCAGCCACCATGGCTCGTTCATGTTATCTCCCAGTCATTGTGATCCACTCACAAAGTCCTTCACTCGTCCTCTCCATCTCACTGTCCACTCAAAGTCTCCTCCTTCGTCAATCACAGTCACCATTTCTCAACCCCGCCAAGACCCGCATTCTCTCCGAATCAAACTCCACAAAACCCCATCTGGCTCGCTCTCTAAGCACCAGCAAGACGCGTTGGTGCGTCAAGTTGTGAGAATGCTGCGCTTGTTGCAGAGTGATGAGAGGAATGTGAAAGAGTTCAAAAGGGTTGCTTCAGGAGTAGGTGAAGGGTGTGATTTTGTGAAGGATTTCAGTGGAAGAGTGTTTAGGTCTCCTACTTTGTTTGAAGATATGGTCAAGTGCATGCTCCTTTGCAATTGCCGGTTAGTTTCTATGCTCTGTTTCGAGGATTGTTTTTTGCTTATATAATGTTTGATAAAATGCTTCAGCCAGTTCAAGTTGCTTTGAATTTTATTTTATGTGCTATAGGCATTGCAACTATGCTTGTGAATTGTTTTTGTTATGCCTCAAAAGTCAAGCCTATGTCAGCACAATTAATGTCTCTCTGTACCAGCTGCCAAGCCCATATCTCCAAAGATATTCTCACCAACTTTATCTCATTTCAAAGAGATGAATGGACGAGAGCCTTCCATGTGTCAAGGCAGCTTGCAAAACACTCATTGCATTGAGTGCAAATGTGAATAAATGGACATTTCTCTTCCCGAAGAGAGGGGGCTGGAGACTGGGCTGAGATTTGAGTTTTATTTTCAATTCTTTCTCTCTGTAAAAACACTGTATATCTTCATCTTTGTATGCCTTACGGGCAAAATCATAGAAATAGTGAGAGATCAATAAAATAACAGTGGATGTAGGAGTCGCTTGTTGCATCCGAACCACTATAAAAACCCCCTTTTGCCAATCTTTCATTTATATTTTCTGCAAAATATATAATCTCAGCTCCATATTCAAATCTCATGGATCCATCACGTGTGTCTCGAGTCGCTCGGCGCTTTTCCACGTGCGAGTCGTTGGCGTCCCAAAATCAAGCGTCAGCTTTGGTGGCCCATGCAGTCCGATTCTCAAACTGCATCCAAAGTTCCCTGATGGCGTGCTCAGATCTCAAACCCGCGTCAAAGTTCTCCGATCGCGTGGCCAGATCGTAGATCGCACGCGTTAGAATTCTTCGATCGCGCATCGACCTTCTCCAATCACGTGGCTGCAGATCGCACGCATCAGAGTTCTCCGATCACGTGGCCAGATCGCAGATCGCACGCCCATGCCATCTTGATCCTCAGCTTCATATCGCGGATCTTTAGCTTCAAATCGCGTGTTCGGATCGCTGATCACACGCTGAGATCGCTGATCTCTTGTGCTCTTAGGTAGAGCTCGCTATGATCTCTCAATTGAGCTTGTTTTGACCTTTTCAGGTCGAGCTCGTTTTGACCTCTCAAGTTGAGCTCGTTGAGCTCGTTTTGACCTCTCAAGTTGAGGTCGTTTTGCTCATTGAGCTCGTTTTGACCTCTCAAGTTGAAGGTCGTTTTGCTTTGAGCTCGTTTTGACCTCTCAAGTTGAGGTCGTTTTGCTCATTGAGCTCGTTTTGACCTCTCAAGTTGAGGTCGTTTTGCTCATTGAGCTCGTTTTGACCTCTCAAGTTGAGGTCGTTTTGCTTTTTGAGCTCTTTTTGACCTCAAGTTGAGGTCGTTTTGCTCATTCGGATCGCTTTTGACCTCTCAAGTTGAAGGTCGTTTTGCTCATTGAGCTCGTTTTGACCTCAAGTTGAGGTCGCTTTTGCTCATCGAGCTGCTTTTGACCTCTCTGCTTGAGGTCGCTTTTGCTTTTTATCTGCTTTTGACCTCAGTCGCTTTTGCTCTGCTTGAGCTCTCGCTTTTGCCTCGCATTGAGCTCGTTTTGCTCGATTGAGCTCGTTATGACCTTTCGAGTCGTTTTCCTACAGTTTACGGTCGCTCCTAACATTCGGGTCGCTTTTCCTAATGATTTCTGGTCGTTTTCCTAACTGATTTCTGATCATCTTCCTAACAGATTTCAGTTCGAGCTCTTCAGTTCGAGACCGCAGCCAGTCAGATCAAAGACTTTAGTTTCTAAAGTGCAACGCACTTCAAAAACTAGGGGGCTTCTGTTATGCCTCGAAAGTCAAGCCTATGTCAGCACAATTAATGTCTCTTTGTACCAGCTGCCAAGTCCATATCTCCAAAGATATTCTCACCAACTTTATCTCATTTCAAAGAGATGAATGGACGAGAGCCTTCCATGTGTCAAGGCAGCTTGCAAAACACTCATTGCATTGAGTGCAAATGTGAATAAATGGACATTTCTCTTCCCGAAGAGAGGGGGCCGGAGACTGGGCTGAGATTTGAGTTTTATTTTCAATTCTTTCTCTCTGTAAAAACACTGTATATCTTCATCTTTGTATGCCTTACGGGCAAAATTCATAGAAATAGTGAGAGATCAAATAAAATAATAAGGATGTAGGAGTCGCTTGTTACATCCGAACCACTATAAAAACCCCTCTTGCCAATCTTTCATTTATATTTTCTGCAAAATATATAATCTCAGCTCCATATTCAAATCTCATGGATCCATCACGTGTGTCTCCTGAGTCAGCTCAGCGTTTTCCACGTGCGAGTCGTTGGCGTCCAAAATCAAGCGTCAACAGTTTTCAATGTTTCTAATCGTGAATTTTTTTTTTTACGTTTTGTGATGGAGTATAAAAGCGGTGAAGCTTAGATTTTTGGTTAGAGTAGATGTTGAGAGTAAAGGTGGAAAAGTAACCCGCCCGGCCCGGCCCGCGGCGGGTTACTTTGTTTAGGCAGGTAGGGCCTAACCCGCCCGCCAACAAAGGCGAGCCGAGTTAGGCCCGCCATTTTCTCCAAAATGGTGCCCGGCCCTTGACCCACCCTGACCCTAACCCGTCGGGTTAGGTGGCGGAAGCAGGGCCAGTTAGCCCGATTTTCCTATTTTTTTTTTTTTTATTTAACTTTTCAAATAAATAATTATAAATATAATTCTTTTTAATTAACTTTTCAAATATCAATAATTCAATTCAATTTTTTTGTTTGTTAACATTTCAAATATTAATTCAATTTTGATACAATAAAATTATAATATAAGAAAAATTATACTTATTGGAGTATGGAAATTGGAATTTGGAAAATTGGAAATATGAATTAAAAATTGTAAAAACTAATAAAAATTAAAATATGAGCAAATTGCAAAAACTAATAAATGAATAATTGAGAGATTAGAGATTAGAGAATTTGAGTTGCGAGAAAAATGTGAGAACTTAGGGCCAATTTATAGGAAAAAATGGGAAAGACAAATGACGAAAAAGACCCTTCCAACGGCTATAAAACGGCTATATTTCAAGGGTAAATGGGTAATTTGAAAAATAAAATAAAAATTTTTATCTTTTTTTTATTTTTTTCGGCCAACCCGCCGGGTTGACTGTTGCAACCCGGAGGGTTGGCGGGTTGACCGTTACAACCCGCCGGGTTGGCAGGTTGTAACGGCCAACACGCCGGGTTGCACACAACCAACCCGGCGGGTTGCCGGGTCTCTTGCAAAAGAGACAAAATAGCAACCCGCCGGGTTGCGGGTTGCCATTGTGCAACCCGGCCCGGGGGTTGCTTCCGGGTTAGGGTCAACCCGGACCGCCAAGCTTAACCCTCATTTTCCCGGGTCGGGTTAGGGTTGACCCGCCTAACCCGGCCCAAATTTTCCACCTCTAGTTGAGAGCTTACAGAAACAAAAATGTTGACAATATTAGTGTGTTTTGTACAGAGAAAAATGTTGACAATATTAGTGTGTTTTGTACAGAGAAAGATGAAAATTTACAACTTACGGAGTTAAACATTATCTTTTTTGTGCTCTTAGACTACATGTTAGTATTCTTCTTGATTTTTAACAAAAAGTTGGTAAACTATAAATTTAAATTTTAATAGGTGGCCGAGGACTTTGAGCATGGCTAGGGTGCCTTGTGAGCTTCAGTTTGAGTTGCAGCATTGTTCATTCAGTAGCTCGGTTGCTGAAGTTAAGCAGGAGGATTACATTTCGAAGACACCAGCGGGAAAAGATTTGAAGAGGAGGAGGAAATTGTCGAAAGTTTCCACCTCATTAACTAACAAATTTGCAGAGGTTAAAGCAAACATGGTAGAAGATTTGGATTCGAAACTGAATTGTATTAGAAAGACAGAAGAGAATTTGAACCCAAGCTTTCCTCAGGATGACATTGAAGATGATTCATGTGCAGCGCATGAGCTGTCTACAAGTGATTTGTGTTTAGTGTCTGATCTTCAGTCTAAAGGGAAAGAAACATATGCTAGTGATAGGATTGGTAATTTTCCGAGTCCAGGAGAACTAGCAAATATTGATGAAAGTTTTCTGGCAAAGCGCTGCAATCTTGGCTACAGAGCAGGTCGTATAATAAAACTTGCCCAGGCTATTGTTGAAGGCAGGATTCAGTTAGAACAACTTGAAGAAATTTGCAGTGAAGCAATTTTAGCCAGCTATGGTAAGCTCACTGAACAGTTGAGCAAGATTGATGGATTTGGTCCATTTACATGTGCCAATGTGCTTGTATGCATGGGAATTTACCATGTGATTCCATCAGATTCCTAAACAATCAGGCATTTAAAGCAGGTAACGTTTTGTTTCTCCTTTATGCATTGTGTGAAATTTTGTTTGGTATATCTGACAGTTTGCTAATGCAGGTCCAGAAAAGAAATTGTACCATTAAAACAGTTCAAAATGACGTTAAAATGATCTATGGAAAGTATGCACCATTTCAGTTCTTGGCATACTGGTACAACATCTGAAATTCAGCTATTCTTTGATTTGCTCCTTTGATTCTCTGATTTTACCAAACCTGTCAATAGTATTCTCACTTGATCTTTTATGTGATTAGGTCAGAAGTATGGCACTTCTACGAGGGATGGTTTGGGAAGCTAAGTGAAATGCCTTACTCCAATTACAAACTTATAGCAGCCAGTAATATGAGAACCTAAAAAACCAGAAAGTTAAAGAGGGGTAAGACGTCCAGATCAACACTGGCTTGATATCAACTACAATGGCAAAACCACGCTAAAAGATTACTATTTATTTCTGCAGCTTCTATATATCTTTTGATGTGGAAACCATTCAGCTATGGTCTCCGGACTCTGCAGGCTGCAGGATGTGCTCAATTTCTTTGACTACCTCGCACATAGAGCTGTTGGTTCCCAGTTCCTGTACACACATAATTGCCAGTGTCCAAACTGATGGCAGGGATCAAGAATCTTTGATACATCGCAGTCATCAACTCTCTTAACATGTAGATTCCTAGTTCTATTGGATTTCATCAAATGCAAAGCTATAATCATCAATGTCTATTGTTAATTATCGAGTGGTGAAATATTTTGGATTCGAGTAGCGCTAATCATCAAATGCAAACTTTGTCAGCTTATCAAGTTTGATAGTTTGTCTCCTTGACATGATTATAGAAAAAAGTTGGTTTTTTAGGATTTATTAACAATCTAAGTAAAAGTCGTATGAGCGGACTCTGTAGTTTGCTTCCACAAAGTATGTCCAAAAATTAAACACCTTAATTGAATTATTAACACCAAATTAATAATTATAGTACTATTTGCTTAAGTTTTTAGGGTCTTTTTTATTAAGTTTAATACATTAACTAAATCCAAAACATTATGAACCCCTAATTATAGCATTCTTTACTTTAGACTAGACCTTGTTCAATTGGTAACATTATCAATTGGGATGGGCATAAAACCCCGCCCAGCGGGGACCTGCCTCGAACGAGGCAGGGTTTCCCGAATCATTCAGGATTTGGGTCGAAATCGGACCCAAAATCAGTCCCGAATTTCAAGGATGGCCTGGGGCCGGGATAGGTTTTGCCTCGCCCTGCCCCGGTTTGACCCCGTTTTGTCCCTGCCCTGAAATCCCCAGCTTGGGACCTCGTTTTGTCCCCGCCTTGAAATCCCTAGCCTGGCCCTTATATATATACATATATATACAGTAAAATCTCTCTATAGTCATAATGATGAGACTAACTAATTTTATTACTATAAGGATGTTATAATTTAATAGAGGTGTAGTTAAAAAAATTTCTTATTTCATAATTAATGTTTTAGTAGTACAATATTAGGATTTCAATTCATGTTTTAATAATATTAAAGTTTCAATTCATTGCTTCAATTGCCTACTTTTGAAACGGATAGAAGATCGTGTTTTGAAACCAACAAAGATAAATGTCTTTGATGAAATTGTAAATATAGTTGTTGCATGGCAACTGATGTGAAGTCACAAACAATTGTCAATTGTTTTAAGCATTACAAAATTATGACCTCTAATGTCGATGAATTGCAAGTTACAAATGAAGTAGATGAGGAGAATCAAAGAGTCATTGTAGAATTATGTGATCAAATTCTGACAACTTCACTGCACTAATCAAATAAATATTAATGTCTTTCTTAATCATTCAAATGAGTAACAAGTCATGTATGCTTTAACAAAAGAAGAAATTATTTCTACAATTAAACAAGAAGAGAAATAAAATAATTATGAGGATGATAATATGAAAATACAAAAAATTTCATGTCAAGAAGCTTTAAACATGCTTGAGAAACTAGAAATGTTCTGGCTTTAACAAGAAAATGTCTATGCTAGCGAGTAATGTACCCGTAAGTTAAAAGATGTGGTAACAACTCTAAAACATAAATTATTGTCCCAAACAACTTCAGATAAATATTTTATTTCATCTTAAACCTTTAATGTAACATACCATATATTTTTTTGCAATACACAGATAATTATTACTATGTGGAGGCAACTTTCCTTAAGATGGGAATTAGAAAAATTATAACTTATTACAATGTGGAGTTTATTCTTATTTATAACTATCTCAAATTGGGAATATAATTTTTTATGACTATGTAGAGTTTATTCCTATATAGAGTATCACTATAGAGAGGTTTTACTGTATATATTAAAAAGTCAATCATATATATTATATATACCTATATTAATTTTAATATTTGAAAATCAATCATATATTATACAATGACAAATTATAATTGTGTAAGTATTTTCTGAAATCATATACAAATAGGTAATAAATAAAATTGGATTAAATATAATAAATCATTATAAATATTTGTAATATATATATATATATATATATATATATATATATATATATATATATATATATATGTATTATACATTATACATAATATGTTAATACTATGAAATAAAAGTTATACATTATACATTGTACATTACACATTATATATGGTATATAAATATAATGTATATAACATATATATATATATATATATATATATACACACACACACGTAATATGTACATATTATAATATATTATCAATTTAGTATGATGATCTTTATGTTTAATATGTACATTATAGATTTAATTTTTTTTTGAATAATATATTATAATTTGGAAAAAATAGTAATAAGGACATAAAAAGACACAAAAGTACAAAACCCCCAAACGGGGAATTCAGGGAATTCCCTGTTTGGGGAACAGGCTTTATTCGGGGATTTCCCGAATTCCCCGAACGGACTATTATGGGCCAGGATCGGGGAATCCCCTTGGGCTTTTGGGTCAGGGTCGAAGACAGGGGTCCTTGGCCCCACCCTGGCCTGTGCCCATCCCTAATTATCAACTAGTTTTTATTATTAGATTCTTGGTCAGTCAGATTACTATTGAATCCAACAGTGGAGATTTATGCCCTGGTAGGTTACTGGCCTTATCAACCGTTGGATTTCAACTCTCCAGTAAGGTTTATGTTTTTTAATCACCTTCTCCTGGAAAATAGGAGTTAAAGAGCCGGATCGATTTGATCTATACCCAACTAAAATCGAACGGCAGAGGATGAGTTCACAGTTCAATAAAGCCAGCCAAACGCCATTAAGATTACGCCACGTGGACAACCTCACGACGAATCTTGACCGTCGGATTATAACTCAGGTACAAGTACTCTGAGAAAACTTTTTTATATCGAAGCAAAGCTAAACCAAAACCTTAAGCGCCGCCTGCGAACAAAAGAAGCCAAGTTCTCTCTATTCTTCTCTTATCTTCTCCTTCCCCACTCAAAACCCTAGCCAAGGTAGTCCTAAAACACTTCTTTTTCTCTGTTCCCTTCTGGGTTTTCTTGTTTTTTCTCCTATATTCTAAAGACTATTTCTCTCTTATTCATTTATTCTTCGTACTTGACTTTTTTTATGCTTTGTTGATTTTTGGTTTATGGGTTTGCTTTGTTATTCGTTTGTTATATTGTTAAGTTGTTTTCTATTGGATCCCTTTTGTAATTGTTGTTAATATATTTGCTTGTTTGAGCTAGGGTTTTTTTGGTTATTTTGTGGGATTAATTATGCGGGTTTGAGTTGAAATATATATTAATGTTTTTGCACCATTGTGGATAACGAGTATTGCTCCTCTGCTTCAACTGCGCCCTTATTGTTACTCCTGGAACTGCTGTTAATTTGTTTTGGGATTATGTTTTTTTTAATTCAGCTGAAATCATTTATTGGTACTGTGTTTTGGCTCATATTTTGATATCTCGATATGTGCATGCTTATATGAATTTCATTTTTTGTTCCGTTCAGCTTACACTGATTATGTTTTGTCTTGTAGTGTTTATTGTGTGAACTTAAAACTCTTGCAATTATATTTAGGCCGCGTTTGGTTCTTGACACCTCGATTTTGTGGAGTTTTTAGCATCCTTTGCCTCTTGTTTTTCTATAGAGTCTTGATGTTTTGTTTTAGGTTTGCGTTGGCTGATTTTATCAATACATTTCGTTCTGATTGTTTTCTATCATGTTTATGCAGATGAATGTTGAGAGGCTAATGAAGATGGCTGGTGCAGTTCGCACCGGTGGAAAGGGTAGCATGAGAAGGTGTGGAAGTTTACCTTGCATTGAATTAATTGTGTGGTGTTAGTGTAACAATGCAAAGAGTTTGTTTTCAATTAGATTGATAACTAGATTATTGTTGTATTTTTTTGTTTGCTTTTGGGCCTTCATGATTGTTTTTATGCATCTTGTCCTCAAGTATCCAGTTTCAGTTTCTAGCCAAAAAACTTAATGTTTGAAATAAGGTTCTTTATTTATGATAAACTTAGTGTTTTGGGTAGTATAATTAAGAAATGTCCATGAGTGGATATGCTAACATGAGGCAGAAGAAGCCAATACTTTGTGTAGTGCTTTAGTTCCTTTGTAAAGATTCTGCACCTTGTGTTGCCTGTGGTCAGTGTGTGTGTATAATTGTGTACTGATGAATTAGTTTTGCTTTCATTTGGAGAAGTGTTAGTTTCGTCATTAAGGTTGGGTTGTACTTGAAGTAAACTCTTTTTCTTTCTAAACATTCTCTTTCACCCACAGAAAGAAGAAAGCTGTCCACAAGACAACCACCACTGATGACAAAAGACTTCAGAGCACCTTGAAGAGAATAGGAGTGAATGCTATTCCTGCAATTGAGGAAGTTAACATTTTCAAGGATGATGTAGTTATTCAGTTCATAAACCCCAAAGGTAAAGCCTATGTAAACACAAGTTATAGAGCCTTTTATCTGTTAAATAAATTATAACCCTCTGTTTCAGACTTAATAACTTTTTTTCCCTGTATTCAGTTCAAGCTTCCATTGCTGCCAATACATGGGTTGTTAGTGGCTCTCCGCAAACCAAGAGTAAGCTTATCTTTCATTTTTTATTTGGAAGAAAATCTATAATATATAAAACTGTGTTTGCTTACTAAGAATTTGGTTCTGTCACAAAGTTATTTTGTATTTTTTTGGTTAATGTCTTTTGAGCTATCCATAAAATATTGATTATCCTGGGTATTCTGTATTTGGGTTTTTGTTAAATTCTGACAAGTGTAATGTCATGAGAATTAACTTGTGTTTTTTTTTTCCATTTAACAGAGTTGCAGGATATTCTCCCAGGAATTATTAACCAATTGGGTATGTATTTTGTGTTCTTGTTTTTTTCTCCTGAACAATTGATCAGTCAGTTTAATTTGTAACTGGTGGCTGAACAACATTTTTGCTTTCAAATCATTTTCAGGACCAGATAACTTGGACAACTTGAGGAAGCTGGCAGAGCAGTTCCAGAAGCAATCGCCTGCTGCCGGTGCTGGTGCTGCCAACAATCACGAGGAAGACGATGATGAGGTCCCAGAGCTTGTGGCCGGTGAGACCTTTGAAGCTGCTGCAGAGGAGAAAACTGCTGCCTCTTAGAGAGTTTTTTTTTTTTTTTAGACGGACTTTGTGTTATTCTATATATTTTCTATGTTTTTTTTTTTTTTTTTGGTTTTTCGAGTTTTATGTTTTAACTTTGTGATGTTTAATCAGATGCTTCTTGTGACACTGGGTATTGTCCAATTTAATGTTTTGGTCCAAAGAAACTTCACTCTTACTGGGAGATGCTATTTTTGTTTTAACCTAGCAACAAGGTTACCCTAATTTACCAGGTTTAGCTTGAAGCCATTGCATGAGTAGAATTATTTTTGTAATAAACTTAAAATAAATCTACTCTATTCTCTCTTAAACTCTTAATCACCACTAGGGGTGCAGTCGAATCGAGCTACTCGGGATCGACTCGTGACGAACTTAGGCTCGACTTGTCGAAAATTGAGTAGTTCACGAGTTCGAGCTCATCTTCAAGCTCATGAAAAATGTCGAGCTTTTTAGGCTTGATTCAAACTACTCACGAACTTTTGAGCAACTCGAGACGTTATTCGAGTAGGAGAGCTTGTGAGATCGATCAATTTGTTTCAGCTCGCATATTCAGATTTGCCCTAAAATCTAAAACAAAGATATTTAGTCGTAAAATCCTTAAAACAGAGACATTTTCCCTTCAATCGTATTTCACCTTTGCCAAATCACACCGCAAGATCTGAGACGCCATCGTTGTCTAGCCTTCATCCAACCTTCATTCAGTTACTACCGACCAGCGACCGGTCTTCAGCTACTACCGTCTTCCCTTCTTCACTTCTATTGCTCTGTTTGAGTTACAGCTTCAAGGTGTAGCACGTATCAAAAGGTAGAAAACTTCTGTTACCATGAAATGATTAATGGTTAGTTATTATTGTGAATGATATGTTTGTTTCATTATTTATTGATTAGTAAACACAAGCAGTTCATGTGATTTGCAGAAGGAAAGAGAGAAGTAGAGATCATAGCATTCACCTCCTGCCAAGAGCCTTGGCGTTTGTTGCTTCCCTTCTGTAACTTCTCTCCTCTAATTCATTTTTATGATTTATTTATGATTTGCATGTGATTTTTAAATTCATCAAACACCTCTTAAAATCGACTAAATTTTGTTTGAAACTTTTCCCTTCGGATTAATTTATATAAAATCGACTGAATTTTGTTTGTAATTACTGGTTTATTAATGATGTATTTTGTGATACCATAGTGTGTCAGAAAGAGATCAAACTCATGGAGAATATCTGTTGTTACACCCAGCAAGTGGATGCATAGCTCAATATTTTGACACGATCTCTCTGTTTAAACTTTGGGTTTGGGAATATATACTAAGGTTATCTTTTGGGTGAAATAGAAGGTTCTTTATATGTGCATTGTTATGTTTACCAGAGAAAATATTTTGTTTGGTTTGGATATGCAAATAATATATATTTTTGTTTATATTTTATGATCAGTTATCTCAAAAGGAGATAAATTTGGAGAAGTTGCAGAGAATTGCTGACAGATGATTTCCTGAAGGAGGACGTTTGCGTGCAACAATTTGGAAGGTATGTAAGGTTTTATTTATTTATTTTTATTGTTAGTATCATGCTTTTATTCTATTTAGTTTTGATTAATTCAGCTTATGTAAATAGTTTTGCAATTTGAAATTTGCAAAACAATATTATAAATGACATTTGCATGATGCTACAATGTAAATGCTTTGGCAGATACAAAATGCAGTCAAAAAGAATTATCAGTAGTGGATTATTGCCTATCATCTACATGACAATTTAACTGTTAGCTACTGTTTTAACTTCTTTATTTATTTTTCTTTCACCTTTATGCTAGCAGTTGCTCTTGGGTTACTTAACTCCTTCTCGTGACTTATGGGAAAAGGAGCTGACTGAGAATCAACAAAAATCTTCCAAGCTAAAACAGGAACTTCTGTTGAGTCCTATAAGATGCTAGTCACCTTGCTCTTAATCTAGTGAATAGATTCCTTAATTTAGTAGTGCAAAAATATGTATAAGTTTATGCTACATCATACTTCTATCCATAGCTTAGGTATAAGAAGATTTTATTTTTGTTTGTGGGGAGTGAAATATGATTTTAATTGGCTTCATTGACTAAATTTGTTTCTTTATACTTATCTTCTGTTGCTTAGTTTCAGCTAATTTTTTTTTTTTTTTTTTTTTTGTTTCAGTTAATCATATGGTGTGTGTATAGAATTAGGACACCTATGTCTTTAGTTTGCTAGAATGGTTTTTGGCTTAATGTTTCTGACTTTATATCCTTTTTGCAGAGGGATTTGTTTATTCCAATGGAGTATTTGTCATTCACCCCCAATCGAACACACCCTTCCACTTCACGAATGCAAACAGTAGAAGATATCTTTGAAACCTGGTCTGATGACAATGCCACACCCACAGGCACACCTGGTGATGGTGTTGATGCTTCTACCCCTCGTACTGACGAGGAGCAAGTTAATCCTTTTCAGAGGAAAAAGAGACCAAAGACATCAACGGTTTGAAATGAATTTAAAGAGGTAGCTCTACCGGATGGTTCTACAAAGGGATAGTGTATTTATTGTAAGGCAAAGCTCGCAATAACGGAGACCAAGCACACAACTCAGTTTGCAAGACATTTGAAATCATGTTTGAAGCGAATAGGTAGTCAGAGGCAAACATAGTTGTTTTTTTGGCCAGCCAGTTTAACGGATGAAATCTTAATGCAATCTGCACTTGCATTTTCAGATGCCAAGTTTGATATGAGCAAGATGCGGGAACTAGCTGCTAATTGGGTGCTCATGTACGAGCATCCATTTACAGTTGTGGAGGAGGAGGGTTTTAACATAATGCAAAGATGTGGTATGCCACAATGGGAGAAGATAACGCGTACTACTTTGAACAACATTGTGTGACTGTGTATGAGATAAAAAAGAAGAAGTTGGTTAATTTGCTTAAGAGTATTAACAAGATTAGTTTGACAATTGATCTATGGAATTCTTCTAATCAGAAGCTTGAGTGCATGGTTTTCATCGGACATTTTATTGATAATGATTGGAAGTTGCAAAAGCGTGTGCTCAATTTTGTTCATATACCGGCTCCTCGATTTGGTGTTGAGATTGTTGCTGCTATTCATAAGTGTCTAATTGAACGGGGAATTGAGAACAAGGTGTTCAGTATCTCGGTTGCCAATGCTTCAAGTAATGATGCGGCAATCAAGATTTTGAGGGAGAATTTAGGAAGAAACAAAAAGCTAATGTGTGGTGGGAGGTTGTTTCATGTGCGGCGCGCGACACACATATTGAATCTCATGATTTAGGATGGGTTTTCCCAAATTAAGCCCATCATTCAAGACATACGTGACTGTATTTTGTATGTGAAGCAATCAAAGACCAGAGTAATTATGTTTTTAGAGATTGTTCAGATGTTGTAGTTGCCTAAGCGGAAACTCATACTTGATTGCAAAACGAGGTGGAATTCTACTTATGAGATGTTAGCAGATGTAGTCTTTGCATTAAAGGTATGGAGGCATTACTTATATGGTGCTAAGAGTAATATCTATACCGACCACAAGAGTTTGAAGTATTTCTTTACTCAAAGGGAGTTGAATATGAGATAGAGGAGATGGTTAAAGCTAGTTAAAGATTATGAATGTGAGATTAAGTATCAGCCTGGAAAAGCCAATGTAGTAGCTGATGCCTTGAGTAGGAAAGCCTATTTATCCCGACTCACAAAACAGAAAGAATTATTGAAAGAATTATGTAGAGAACAGATTGAGGTGATACTAGGAAGGATTGCCAAGTTAGAAATTCAGTCCACTTTATGGAAGAGATTAAAGAAAAAAAAGTTGCTGATGAGTGGTGTCAGAAAATAAGTTAACAAGTGCTTGAGGGCAAGATATCAGATTTCCACCTGTTAGATGGTATCCTCCTGTTCAGGAATCGCTTATGCATTCCCAAAGATGCAAAGTTGAAGAAGAGAATTCTTACGGAGACTCATGACACACCATACATTGCTCATCCTGGAGCAGCCATGATGTATTAAGACTTAAGAAGGGCTATTGGTAGCCAGATATGAAGCGTGATATTGGAGATTATGTGGCTAAGTGGCTGATTTGTCAATAGGTGAAAGCAGAACACCAAAGGCCATCAGGATTGCTTCAGCCACTCAGCATTCTGGAATAGAAATGGGAGAGTATATCAATGGATTTTATCACAGGTCTCCCAAGAGTTCAGAAAAAGTATAATGCCATATGGGTGATAGTAGACAGATTAACTAAATCAGCCCATTTTCTTCAAATAAAAGAGAGTACTACCTCAGATCAATTGGCCCATATTTACATTAAGGATATAGTTAGACTTCATGGGGTACCCAAGACAATAGTATCAGATAGAGATTCTAGATTTGTTTCAGCTTTCTAGACTAGTTTACAGAAGAACTTGGGTACCATGTAGGCATTTAGTACAACTTATCATCCTCAGACAGATGGCCAAACTGAGAAAACAAATCAGATACTTGAGGATATGTTAAGGGCATGTTGTATGGATTATAGAATGACTTGGCATGAGATGTTACCCTTGGTGGAGTTTGCCTATAATAACAGCTATCAGTCTTCGATTAAGATGGCTCCTTATGAAGCCCTGTATGGTAGAAGGTGTAAATCTCCACTACATTGGAATGAGATAGGAGAGAAAGATGTTTTGAATACAGCTCTTGGGCCGGAGATAACTCAGAAAATGATAGAGGATGTCAAGTTGATCATGAGTAGAATGAAGCAAGCCCAAGACAGACAGAAAAGCTATGCAGATTTGAAGAGAAAAGATGTGGAGTTCGAAGTGGGTGATAAAGTGTTTCTAAAAGTTTCCCCATATAAATGGGTAATGTGATTTCGTGGCAAAGGAAAGTTAGCACCGAGATACATTGGTCCATTTGAAGTGTTACAACGAGTGGGAAAAGTAGCTTATAAGTTGGCACTACCACCTAGTATGGATAGGGTGCATAATGTGTTTCATGTCTCGATGCTTCAAAAATATGTCAGTGATCCCTCCCATACACTAAAAGTAGAGGAAGTGGACTTAGAAAAGGATCTCATTTATGAGGAGTGTCAAATACAGATATTGGACAGAAAAGGTTAAAGAGCTCCGAAACAAGAGTATCCCTTTAGTGAAAGTCCTATGGAGGAATCATAAAGTCGAAGAAGCTACATGGGAGGAAGAGCAAGATATGTAGAACTGTTACCCGGAGTTGTTCGTTTGAATTTTGGGGACAAAAGTCTTTTTGGTGGGGGGAGAATTGTAACACCCATATTGAGGTAAGTTATTTATGCTTTTATGCCTTTAATTCCTTGAGTTTTGCTTGTTTTAAGGTAAAAGACTAAAAATTGGAAAACTGCAGACTTCGCCGCGACAACAAACTCTCTGCCCAAATCTTGTTTTATACATTTCATAGTTTGCCGCAGCAAAGAAGTAATTTCGCCGCAGTGACGTATGCTCTGGAATGCTTTGCCGAGGCGAAAAAGAATTTTCGTTGGGGCAAAGAACTATTTGGAAATCTTGAGAAAACTTTATAGAAACTTCCTTAAGGGTAAAATGACCTTTCTACCCCCAATTAGTTGTAAATGTGCAGAGTGAAAAGTAAAGAAATTTTATGGAGAATGCAATGGTGATGAGGGCATTTTTGAAATTGACTAAAGGGCAAAATGGAATTTCTAAGAAAGTGTAAGGGCAAAATGGGAAAGTATGCATATTAATATGAGATATTAAGGGTTCAAGAATTTAAACCCTATCATTCTCTACACCTCATACGCCACCTTCACTTTCAAATTCTCTCAATTCCTTCATCAATTTCCAAGGAGATTTAGGGGACTTTTGGTTGGATTTTGAGTAGATATTCATTCCTAAGCATCCCAAGGTGAGAATTCTTGCAAATAGGTGTGAGATTAATTATTACAATGTTGAATTCTTATAGTTTATATGCTTAGGGTTTTAGAAGAAGAAGAAGTCTACCAAAGAGAGAGATTCTAGTGTGGAACTACCCAAGTTCAAGGTAAGTAAATGTTAGAGTAGGTTCCCTAGAGCCAATCAATTATTATAGAATTGACTCTTTGTAATAATGTTCATTGATCAATATAAGGCTTTTTATTCTATATCGTGTCAATCATCATTGTATGTATTAATATATGTTCTTAGAATGGTAGAACTGTGACGAGGGTATCAAGTGCTTCAAATCTTGATAGTGAGAACCCTATGAGCACATGGTGGCCATTCTAAAAACGTATGTAGCCCCAATATTATTCTAAAGTAAGGGCATAGATAATACGGTAAGGCTATCATAGTGTTGAACGACCCTATCGAAAGGCAGTGACTGATCTCACTTGTCAAGGTTGTTTAGTGACAACCTAGTGCAACACATGGGTGCTTGCTATAGGCAAGTTCACTGGACTGACCCACCAGAGGATTCCATATGGATGGTAACCCCAGTGTCTATGGAACAAATCCTCTAACGAATGGTGGTGCATGTGATCCTTAGACTTGAGATCACCGAAGCGCCTTGTGCACCGATTGGTTTAGTTTGACACTAGCCCAATGCAGTTCTATTCAGAGTTGTCAATACGGTAGTGATTGGTTGCATTAAGGAGTGTATCAAGACTATGGTGGATAGACAGAGGATTCATCACTCCTGGGTACGGGAGAAGTTATCTCACGGCGCAATTCAGTAAATGGCAATGACACTAAAATTATGGCCACAGTGGGATTGAGTTGTTGCCCCATCCAGTTTATAATAAAGGTCATTGGTCCAGTAACTGAATACAACATATTAAGAGTAACCGAGGTTGACACTATTTCTATGACAAATTTGCTGAGGTCATAGCCTTTATTTAATTTGATATTAAAATTAAATAAGTGAGATTACGTTTAAATATGTGTTCACATATATTTAAATAAATTATCATTATTGTTAAATGTTAATATATATTAATTGAATTTAATTGGGATAATGATAAATTAAAATTAAAAATATCTTAAAGGGGATGTTTAGATACAAGGGGTGTTTGGGTTGGAGCCCAAGCCCATTCCATGATGGAATAGGGTATATTGTGCACTATAAAAGTGCACACTTTGTAAAATTCACTCATTCATTTCATTGAAAAAGAAAACTCCAGTTCCTTTACACATTCTCTCACGCCAGATTTCATTCTTTGCTTGGAATCAAATATATTTGATTTTTCTTCTTGGTTCTTAAAGGCTAAAAAGGATCTAGCAAATCCTTCTTTAGTTCCTTAAGGTTATTTTCGTATGGCCTACATTAGTTCAATCCTACGCTTGGGTCGGTAGCGAAATACGTTCAAAGACAAGTTGGAGGAGCCTCCAAACGTGCGTATGATTTCTTAAAACTCTAAACTAAAATATGCAGATTCTTATTTAATATATAAACTGTAAATTTGTACCCTGATCTTGGTTCTAAGAAACGATCCATGTTGTTAATTTTTTTGTTTTTCTGCTGCCATGTATGATCGTTTCCTAACAGTGGTATCAGAGCCTAGGGTACCAGATTTTACAGTTTTTATGTGGATGGTTGATTACATGTATTTGATTGATAACATGTTGCCTTGAAGAATCTACTCAAAATCTTCCATGAGAGCATGTTTTAAGAAATCAATTAATTGATTAATTTAAATTTGTTGATGATCTGCAATTTGGAATATTTGGTTATGGATTTTTGTTGAAATCAATAGATTGATTGCAAAATCTGTTTGGGGTATTATTGGTGTTTGGTTGAACTGATTTGGTGTACAGATCAGTGTACGCTTGCCTCGGCGTACGTTGTTGGCATTCACACTGATTACAAAATCAATGCTCACCGCAGCAATATAATCCATCGCCATGCCGATCGTCCTTAGGACGAACACTGTTCGTAGTCAGCGCTTGTCGCGGCGATATAACCCATCGCCGCGGTGAGCGTACATGAAGTGTGAGCGTGACGTTGATCAGCACATGCTACGACGATCTAACCCATCGCCGCAGCGAGCGTACTTTCCAGTGCGTAGGGGCTAGATTATAAAGTTTCAAAACTTTTGGACCAAATTGTATATCTGTAAATTGTCAAGGGATAATTAATAATTAACCCATCTAATTCAAAAATTGATTGTTTTTGAAATGTATGCCATGTACTTGTTTGTATATTGCACGGTGCCCGGTACATGAGCCTTAGACCTATGGTGAATTTTTTACTTTTTTGGGTATGTATGGTTGTAATTTATAAAATAGGGCTTGCATGTCCTGCCGTTCTCCTGTTCTTGATGTACATTCTCTTCTCATCTCATTCCCCTTGAATGTAAATCAAGGTTTCTAAATTTATTGACTTAAAGAATTTTGTATAATTATTCTCACTGTAAATTTAGAATGATATTTTTGTAATGTACTTGAAGATGGATCAAGGAAAAGACGACCATACTTGAAGACTCAAGATTTTATTACAGGACCCCTAGGTGACCTATCGATTCCTCTAGTCTCGAGGAAATTGGTTTTAGTTGGGTCATGAACCGACACATTTTAAAATTTTGTTTAGAATGCATGCTAAGGTTGAATGTTCAATAACATGCCAAACAATGTCATTCTAACAAAGATAATAATCTGGTGAGACATTAAATAACAAACCCTCAATTAAAGTATATTAAGTCACGTAAGCCTTCCATCACCATGGTTTTAATCAAATCACTGTTCGTTGAAACCTTGTTCGCCAAAGCGAAGGGTACACTTTTACCAGTGGGAGGTTAAAATGCGTTGGAGTTTTCCTTAATGGTGATGGGTCGACTTAAAATGACAGTTTTACTTGTTTGCCAAAGCGAAGGTTGATAAACGCGTCATAGGCATAGTAGAGAAGTACACATATTTTGTGTACATGGTGGCATGTAGTGTCCACTTTACTGGTACTGAGAATCACACTTGAGGATGATGGTTGGGGCCATTGGATTGTGTGATTGGATTGTTGGCTTCTTCACATTTGAGGTTGATAGTAGAAGCTATCAACTAGTGTGGATTAAGTTTGTTGGCCTACCTAATCAACTCATTTTGGCTTGTTCACCAAAGCGAAGGTTTGAAATAGGCAAGATGGGATCTCAGTCCACTAGGAAAGTCAACAGGCTTTCCCGACTTAATAGTGAGGGCTATTGACTTGAGGAAAATAGTGGGAGCGATCGTTTAATAAAAGACCATATTAAATAATAATGAACATGGTAATAACGGTTACTTACTCTGCACTTGTAGATTCACTTAAAATTGAGCAAAATGATCCCAACATCACTGCGACAAATCATCAAACTGGGAGACAAATGGAATGGTGAAAATTTCATTAACTGGTATAGAAGTATAAACAATATACTTCAGTCAAGCGATAGATTATACACCATTGAGCAAACTCTATCACCAGAGCCTGTTGATAGTTCTATCCATGAGACTGGGTATGTATATGTGAAGCATGCACATGATGCAAAAGCAAAAATGACTGGATACATTGTGCTTGCATCAATGGCACCATTACTGCGACAGTAGTGCCAGAAAATGGATTTAGCTTCTATTCTTCATTTTCTTCATAGAAATGAGAAGCATATGGTGTCTTGTTCGTTATTCAGATGTAGGATGGAAGTGGGTACCAAAATTGGCGATCATATACTCAAGTTGACCGAGTATATGAACAAGCTTGAGATTTTGCGATGTGGACTTAATGAGGGTTTAGTGATAAACCTAATATTACAATCTTTGCCAGATTCTTATTCTCAATTTGTCTATGATTTCATTGAGGAAGATAAGAAGAACACCCTTTCCGAGCTTCTGGATTTGTTAAATGCTATTGAGTCAGGCATGAAAATGTCAAAAACATTGACGTTGGTTGAAGCCAACTCAAGTGAAAAGGAAAGAGCTCAGAAGTCATTGGAAAGAACTGTTGTAGAAAGGAAAGGCGTTTGTGCTCACTGTGGGAATCCCAGCCACTAGAGGAAACATTGCAAGACCTTCATAGCAAGAGGGAAGAAGAATGTTACTTCTTCGTCAAGTAAGTTTTTGAGATCAACTTATCCCGTTAACATCTTGGGTTATTAACACAAGATGTGGTTCTCACAATTGATTGATGTGTAGGGACTACGGTAGAGTAGATTGCTAGCTGAGGGAGAGGTGGACCTACTAGTTGGAAATGAAGCACGTGCTGCTGCATTTGCTGTAGGATCTTATCGTTTGATTTAGCCGATGGGCTTGTTTCCTGGAACTTGTAGATTGTTATGGTCTTTCTTCAGTTTCTAGAAATTATAGTTCTATGTCCACTTAGGACAAATGAGAGTATTAGTTTACTAATGGATTATTGTCCTTGAGTGTAAATAATATTCTTTATGGAACTATTTCATAATAATATGTTCTTAAGAAAGACAATAAGGATAATCTCAAAATGACAACTATGCCAACTTTGGCAAGTTTAGCTAAACATACCTGAAGGAATATGGGATAGTATCACAACTCACCCCTCCGTATACACCCCAACACAATAGAGTCTCAGAAAGGAGGAATATGACCGTACTTGACATGGTTAGGTCCATGATGAGTTTTAGTGATTTACCTGCATCGTTCAGGGGTTATGCCCTAGAGACTACAACTCATGTTTTGAACCGTGTGCCATCAAAGTCGTAGATAAGACTCCATATGAGCTATGGAGGGGGGCGAAAGCCCAACTTGTCTTATCTAAGGATTTGGGGTTGTGAAGCTTATGTTAAGAAATTGACTTCGAACAAGCTGGGCCTAAAATTCTGTAAATGTATATTTGTGGGGTATCCAAAGGAGACCAAAGGATACTATTTCTATCACCCAGAAGAGTGTAAAATTTTTGTTGCTCGTTCTAGTGTCTTCCTAGAAATGGAATTTTTTCTAAGAAGTATTAGTGGGAAAAAAGTAGAACTCGATGAAGTTCTAGAACCACAAGATATACTAGATGAAGGACAGGATGATGTGCCATGGGAAGTGGTTGAACATCATGAGGAAGTTACTCCACAAACTGTGGATCAAAGTGAACTACCTCAGGTAGCATAGGAGCTATGTAGATATGAGAGAGTATGCCATGAGCCCGAGAGATACGGTTATCTCATGACTCAACATGGTGACGTACTAGTCTACCAAGACGATGAACCCATAACCTACAAAGACGCTATATCGGATCCATATTCTATTAAATGGCTTGAAGCCATGAAATCTAAGATGGACTCCATGTACCAGAACCAAGTATGGTCTCTGGTGGAACCACCTGAAGGGTTAAAACCCATAGGGTGTAAATGGGTCTTCAAGAAGAAGACTAACATGGATGGCAAGGTGCATACTTACAAAGCACGACTGGTTGCCAAAGGTTTCAAAAAAATTCATGGTATTGACTATGAAGAAACCTTTTTGTCTGTTTCCATGATTAAATCCATCCGGATTATGCTTGCGATTGCTGCATGTCATGACTATGAGATTTGGCAAATGGATGTCAAAAGCGACTTTCGAGCGAGAAACCTTGAAGAGGACGTGTATATGACACAACCCGATGGTTTTGTTCTTGATGGGCAAGCTGATAGGGTATGCAAGTTACAGAGATCCATATATGGACTCAAGCAAGCTTCAAGGAGCTGGAACATTCATTTTGATGAAGCCATAAAAGAATTCGGCTTTATCAAGAACGAAGATGAGCCCTGTGTTTACAAGAAAGTGAGTGGGTGCATAGTGGCATTCCTAGTGTTGTATGTCGATGACATTCTTCAGATCAGGAATGATATATCGAACTTGTAGTCAATAAAGACTTGGTTTTCCAAGTGCTTCTCCATTAAGGACATAGGGGAAGTAGCCTACATCCTTGGAATAAAGATCTATAGTGATAGATCGCGTAGGTTGCTTGGCCTAAGTCAGAGTGCATATATTGACAAATTACTGAAAAGATTCAGTATGGAAGAATCCAAGAAGGAATTTCTTCTGATGTCACATGGTGTTTATCTCTCTAAGGAATTGTGTCATAGAACACAAGATATGAGAGATAGGATGAAGAGGATCCCTTATTCATCAGCAATTGGGTCCATCATGTATGCAATGCTATATACTCGGATTGATGTCTCACGTGCTTTGAGCACTTGTAGTAGATATCAATCAAATCTAGGTGAGCGTCACTGGATGGTTGTCAAGAATATTCTTAAGTACCTGAAGAGGACTAAGGATACGTTCTTGGTTTATGGAGGGGAAGATGAGCTCACTGTAAGAGGATATAGTGATGCTAGTTTCCAAAAGGACAAAGATGATTATCGATCGCAATCAGGGATTGAATATTTTCTCTCAATATAGCTGCAGTGAGCTGTAAGAGCTCAAATCAGTGTAATACAACAAATTCTATAATTGATGCTAAGTATGTCGTATTGTTTAATGCAACCGTGTAGGTGGTTTGAATTAAGAAGTTCATTACTGAACTTGATATGGTTCCAAGCATTGCTGATCCAGTATAGTTCTACTGCGATAACAATGGAGCCATAGTTGTGGCTGAGGAATCACAGTCTTACCAGTAATCCAAACAAATACTTAGTTGATTCAATCTAATATAAGAGATCGACCAAAAAGGGAATGTGCAGATTTGCAGGATACCTACTAACCCATTATTGAAGTTTCTGTTGTAGTAGAAGCATGATAGGGCACTTGGGTCATTCAATGTTGAGTGCATGAATGATTGGCTATAGTGCAAGTGGGAGATTGTTATAGTACATGCCCTAGAGCCAATCAATTATTGTAGAATTGACTCTTTGTAATAATGTTCATTGATCAATAGAAGACTTTTTATTCTATATCGCGTAAATCATCATTATATGTATTGATATATGTCCTTAGAATGGTAGAACCGTACGAGAGTATCAAGTGTTTCAAATCTTGATAGTGAGAACCCTATGAGCACATATGGTGGCCATTCTAGAAACGTTTGTAGCCCCAGTATTATTTTGAAGTAAAGGCACAGATAATACGGTAAGGCAATCATAGTGTTGAACGACTCTATCGAAAAGTAGTGACTAATCTCACTTGTCAAGGTTGTTTGGTGACAACCTGGTGCAACACATGGGTGCTTGCTGTAGGCAAGTTCACTAGGACTGACCCACCAGAGAATTCCATATGGATGGTAACCCCAGTGTCTATGGAACAAATCCTCTAACGAATGATGGTGCATGTGATCCTTAGACTTGATATCACCGGAGCGCCTTGTGCACCGATTGGTGTAGTTTGACACCAGCCTAACGCAGTTCTATTCAGAGCTGTCAATACGATGGTGATTGGCTGCATTAAGGAGTGTATCAAGAATATGGTGGATAGACAGGATTCATCACTCCCGGGTATGGGGGAAGTTATCTAACGGCGCAATTTAGTAAATGGCAATGATACTAAAAGTGTGGCCACAGTAGGATTGAGTTGTTGCTCTATCCAGTTTATAATACAGGTCATTGGTCGAGTAATTGAATAGAACATATCGAGAGTAACCGAGGTTGACACTATTTCTATGCCTCGGTCTCGTCGAGATAACGAATGATGAAAAGATTGAATTGTACGGTAACCATATCGTTGATAGGTAGCTGCTTCACTAAATCCGAATCTATCGGATGGCCATGATGCCTTGCTAGGGGCCAATCTTGGTCTGTGTGTAGTGAGACGATTAATTGGTTTTAATCGCGATACTACACACTATCGGTATATTGAGGAGCCTATTGGTCACACACATAGAAGATAATTTAAGAGCCAATTTAGAAGAAGGGCATTTTCGTCTTTTTAGGCGAAAGGGTATTTTGGTAATTCATAGTGCAATTAAATTTGCTGAGGTCGTAGCCTTTATTTAATTTGATATTAAAATTAAATAAGTGAGATTACGTTTAAATATGTGTTCACATATATTTAAATAAATTATCATTTTTGTTAAATGTTAATATATATTATTTGAATTTAATTGAGATAATGATAAATTAAAATTAAAAATATCTTAAAGGGGATGTTTGGATACAAGAGGTGTTTGGGTTAGAGCCCAAGCCCATTCCATGATGGAATAGGGTATTGTAAAATTCACTCATTCATTTCATTGAAAAAGAAAATTCCAGCCCCTTTACACATTCTCTCACGCTAGATTGCATTCTTTGCTTGGAATCAAATATATTTGATTTTTCTTCTTGGTTCTTAAAGGCTAAAGAGGATCTAGCAAATCCCTCTTTAGTTCCTTGAGATTATTTTCATGTAGACTACATCGGTTCGATCTTACACTTGGATCGGTCGTGAAATACGTTCAGAAACAAGTTGGAGGAGCCTCCAAACGTGCGTATGATTTCTTAAAACTCTAAACTAAAATCTGCAGATTCTTATTTAATATATAAACTGTAAATTTGTACCCTGATCTTGGTTCTAAGGAACAATCCATATTGTAAATGTTTTTGTTTTTCCGCTGCCATGTATGATCGTTTCCTAATAGTAAATCCAACCCTAGCCCTTGATTTGAGCAATCTTTTAGTAGAGATTTTCCTTGTAAGTACTTATATGCTTGAGTATTAAGCATTGATGATGAAATTGATGTTAAGTATTGGGTTGAACTCCACCAGGAGAAGTAGTGTTTAGTATGAGATAAATGGGTGGAAGTTTGAAGAAATTATGAAGAAGTTGGATTAGAATTTTGAAGTGTGAATTTCTTGACCAGGTTTGAGGTTAATTATAGAGAATTGTGCTCCAAATTTTGGTAGCTAGAAAAAGAGATAGAAGTGTAGCTAATCTAGTGTTTATTTGTGCATACCACATGTTTGATGAAATTCCAAAGTGAAGTGCATGTATGGTTATGATAGTATAATATTTTGAAATGAGTTTGTAGATGGTAGAGAAAGTAGAGAATGACATGATTACATGCCATATTGCATCTTTGCATTTAATTAAGAATTGAGAAAGAATCCATCTACATGCATACATGCATATGAGCACACTAAAGAAGAAAGAGAAAGAAAGAAAAGTGCTCAAGAAAAGCAATTGGAGGTTGTTGCAATGGGGAACCCGTGAGTGACAAGAAGAAGAATATTCCCACATGCACGCCGCCTTCGGTGAGCGACCTAAGAATAAGAAGAAGAATTTGTACAGTCCGTAAGAGTGCATGTGGATGAGGGCTGTACCCAGAAGAATATACCTACATGCACGCCGCCTTTAATGAGTGGCCTAAGAAGAAAAAGAATTCGTATAGTCCGTAAGAGTGCATGTAGATGAGGATTGTACTCACTCACAAAGCCAGGGTTCCGAATCCATGCATCAACCAAGTCCGATCGGCAAAGAATAAGAAAGAATAAGAAAGAAAAGAAAGAATAGAAAAGAAAAGAAAAGAAGAGAAGAAGAAATAAAAGGAAGAAAGAAAGAAAGAAAAGAAATAGAAAGAAATATAGAAAAGAGACAAGAAAGCAGAAGAAGAAACAGAAAAGTAGAAAGAAAATGCATCCTTATGCATTTGTGCATTTGCATCATACCTACGCATGATACCATGATTACTATCATGGGTAGTGAGAAATTAGAATAAAGAAAGAACAAAGAGAACTAGAAAGAAAGAACAGTGAGAACTAGAAATAGTGGAAGAATAGAGAAAGAGCAAAGAAAGAACCGAGAAGAAGAAAAAGTGTGATGTAAGGAAAGAATTCAAAATATGAGAAACAAAGTTAGAAGAGAGTGTAGCGGATTTACTTACTGAGCACCTAGTGCTCACCCCGTTGTTTTTAAATGTTTTTGCAGGGAATAGGTGAGAAGCGGTCGGATGGACGTCGAGAAGCGGAGAGAAATGGCACTATTTTCCACTGTTTTTAAGTTTATGTATATGATACTTTTATTATGTAAAGAATTTAATATATAAAGTAAAGAAAATTTTTGGGCCCATCATCTTTCATTTATATGCTTTTTAATTTTATCATATTATATTTTCCAAGTATACTAGCTAGAAAGAGCTACTACAGGTGCAGTGAGCTGGAAGAGCTCCGAGCAAAGCACTGTAGCAGACTCTACAATAGAGGCTGAGTATATTGCATTATCAAATGTAGCCAAATAGGTAGACTGAATTAAGAAGCTCGTCTCTAAACTTGGTATGGTTTCCACAATTATTGATCTAATAGACATCGATTGTGACAACAATGGAGCAATTGCTCAAGCAAGGGAACCACGGTCTCATCAGAAGTCCAGACACATACTCAGACGATTCCATCTCATCAGAGAAATAGTTCAGAGGAAGGATGTACAGATCAGTAAAGTGCATACTAATGACAATCTTGCAGATCCATTGACAAAGCCTCTGTTGCAGTAGAAGCATGAACAGCACTTAAGATCATTTGGTATTAAATACATGAATGATTGGCTATAGTTCAAGTGAGAGTTTGTTAGAGTAGGTGCCCTGGAGCCAATCAATTATTGTAGAATTGACTCTTTGTACTAATGGTCATTGATCAATAAAAGGGCATTTTATTCTATATTGCATAAATCATATTGTATGTATTGATATATATCCTTAGAATGGTAGAATCATGATGAGAGTATCAAGTGTTTCAAATCTTGATAGTGAAAACCCTATGAGCACATATGGTGGCCATTTTAGAAACATCCGTAGCCCCAGTATTATTTTGAAGTAAAGGCACAGATAATACGGTGAGACAATCATAGTGTTGAATGACCCTATCGAAAAGTAGTGACTGATCTCACTTGTCAATGTTGTTTGGTGACAACCTGGTGCAACACATGGGTGCTTACTATAGGTAAGTTCACTAGACTGACCCACCAGAGAATTCCATATGGATGGTAACCCCAGTGTCTATGGAACAAATCCTCTAACGAATGGTGGTGTATGTGATCCTTAGACTTGAGATCACTAGAGCACCTTGTGCACTGATTGGTGTAGTTTTAAACTAGCCTAACATAGTTCTATTTAGAGCTGTCAATAAGGTAGTGATTGGCTGCATCAAGGAGTGTCTAAGGACTATGGTGGATCGACAGAGGATTCATCACTCCCATGTACGGGAGAAGTTATCTCACGACGCAATTTAGTAAATGACAATAACACTAAAACTGTGGCCACAGTGGGATTGAGTTGTTGCTCAATCGAGTTTATAATTCCGATCATTGATCCAATAACTGAATACATACATATCGAGAGTAACTGAGGTTGACACTATTTATGTGCCTCGATCTCAATGAGATAACAAATGATGAAAGGATTGAATTGTACGGTAACCATATCATTGATAGGTAGCTACTTCGCTGAATTCGAATCTATCAGGTGGCCATGATGCCTTGCTAGGGGCCAATCTTGGTTTGTGTGTAGTGAGATGATTAATTGGTATTAATCATGATACTACACACTGCCGATATGATGAGAAGCCTACGGGTTACACACACAGAAGATAATTTAAGAATCAGTTTGTGTAAAGGGCGTTTTCATCTTTTTAGAGGAAAGGGTATTTTGGTAATCTCACAATGCAATTAAATTTGCTAAGGTTGTGGCCTTTATTTAATTTGATATTAAAATTAAATAAGTGAGATTATATGTAAATATGTGTACGCATATATTTAAATGAATTATTGTTATTGTTAAATGTTAATATATTAATTGAATTTAATTGAAATAATAATAATTAAAATAAAAAAATATCTAAATGGGGCTGTTTGGAAATAGGGGCTGTTTGGTTTGGTGCCTAAGCCTATTCCTAAGTGGAATAGGGTTTCAAATGCACTATATAAGTGCATGTGTTCTATGAATTAAATGACACTTTTCATTAAGTCATTTTATATTCATTGATTGAAAAGCTCTAGCCCCTTTCTCTCTACCCCATGCCACTTTATTTTAATTGAATCAAATTTATTTGATTCTTGTTCTTGATTCTTGAGGCTAAAGAGGATCTAACAAATCCCTATTTAGCTCTTTCGGTTATTTTCGTGTTGACTACCGCTGGTTCGATTCTACTTTGAATCGATAGCGAACCCAGTCAGAGACAAGTTTGAAAGAGCCTCCAAACGAGCGTATGAACTCTAGTCTTTACCCTGATCGTTCATATTACTACAGAATATTTGATATAACATATTATTTGTAATATCTGTATCCTAATCTTGGCTTAAAATGGAATCGATCACTGTTTTATTTTTGTATTCCGCTGTCATGGGTTTTGATAATTTCCTAACAGTTGAAAGGGTGGATTAGGGTTGGAGCCCATGGCTATTCCTTAGTGGAATAGCGTATTAATTGTTGCACTATATAAGTGCAACTTAAAATTAAAAACAATGATGATTTTTTAGTAAAAATAAAACCCTAGCCACCCTCTTCTCTCCCTCTCAAGTTTTGACATTGGTGGAGAGAAAATCCTTTTCTCTTCTTGGATTCTTGAAGCCATCAAGTGGATCCAGCAAATCCCCTAATGGTTCTACAGATTATCTTCGTGTGGACGACGTGAGTGCGATTCTACTTTGAATCGGGAGCAAAATCAAATCAGAGGCATTTGAAGGAGCCTTCAAACGTACGTAAGTATTCTGATCCTTGAATGGATTTGATTTTATACAGCTTTGTTAGTTTACACTAGTTTCATCTTAACATGTAAAAACGTTATAATCATTGCCCGGATCTTTGCGTTTAGAGTAATGATAGTTTTGATTTTAAAATTAACCTTTTATTGTGTTTTTTTTCTACTACGTAAATCTGATCATTTACTTACAAGCCAATCATATTGTTGTATGTTGGCTTTATGGATCATGATTACTCAATCTACGAAAGGGAACGTTTATATTATGTAAAGCATATTTCATATGTATGTACTAATATATGCCTTTAGAGTGGTTAAACTATGATGAGGGAATCAAACAATGATAAGTCTTGATTGTGAGATCCTTATAATCACTTATGGTGGCCATTCTAGAAACGCTTGTAGCCCCAATATTATCCTAACCTAGAGCACATATAATACGGTAAGGCTATCATAGCTTTGAACGACCCTATCAAAAGGTTGTAACGCCCACATCAAGGTACGTAGCTTTATTTATGCCCTAATACCCTTAGTTGAATTTTATTAAAGTTATCTTGAACAAGTGTGAAGAAAATTCCTTAAACCTTCATTAGGGGTAAAATGGTATTTTCACTCATAATTAGTTGAAAAATTGGGGAGTGAAAAGAAATAGAATAACATGGAGAAGATAATTAAAATGAGGGCATTCTTGTAATTGACTAAGGGACATAGATGGAAGTTTTAGAAAGTGCAAGGGTAAAATGGGAATCTATTTTATGATATTAAGAGTTGAAGAAGAGAAACCCTAGCCACTCTACCCTCCATTCAAGCCATTCTCTACCCAAATTCTCTCAAATTTCTTTATTAAATTTCTAGGAAATTCATAGGATTTTGGCTAACTTTTGATAGATTTTCAATCCTAAGCATCCAAAGGTAAGATTCTTGCACCAAGAAGTGAGATTAAATTTTAAAGTTTTGAATTCTTATGGTTGTATATGCTTAGGGGTTTGAGAAGGAGGAATTCTACCAAAGAGAGAGTATAGTGTTGGAGTTGTTCAAAGTCAAGGTAAGTAAACCTAATTTGAACCTTAATTTGAGCAAGACTTTGTTGAATGAAATTTTTTGCATGTTTGTATGTGATGGTATGAGAGAATTATGGGCTGTTTTTTATGTTTATTGATGTATAAATTCTAGCCATGAGAAGTAGTGTATGGTTATGTGATGATTTGCTGAAGTTGTGGAAGATTTTGTGTTGAGATCTTTGGAATGTAGAGAAGTGATAAATTCAGCCAGGTTTGATACGCAATTTAGTGAGTTTTTGTCTCACAATTTGGTTGAATTAGAGTTGTGGAAGTGTAGCCAACATGGTAGTAGCATGTGCATATGAATTGTTTTATGAAAATCCTAAGAGAAAACATGTTACCATGGTTGCCCTGTCAAATCTGTGACATTATGAGTGATTTTTGAGCATCTTACGCATCGAACTGGATTGAGACCTAAACATAAAAGTTGTAGCCCTTTCTCTAAGCTTTAAAATGAGACCTAGATCATAGCAATCTAGTGTGTATAGCTCGAGATATGCCTTCTTGAATTTGATCTGTGTAGAATGACTACCTCAAAAGTACCTCCAATTTATTAGTTATTTTTAGTCTAATAATCTATGAATGATTTCAAGTATGGGAATGTTGTTGGTAGAGAATACTAGTTCCATACTTTATATGCCATAATGCATTCTCACATTTGTATTTAAAAAGAATAGCAAAGAATGAGCATATTTCCATGCACATACACATAGATGAGAACATTAAAGAACAAAGAGAAAGAGAGTTTGGATGAATTGTAGAGAATTTCTTTTATGCATGTATATGCTTATATATGAAGAATTGTTGATGGAATGGATATTGAATGATGGTTAGATTTTATCCATGAGAAGTAGTGTTTGTGTACTTGATGTTTGATGAGAGTTTGGATGAATTATGGAAAAATTGGAGTAGAAATTTTGAAGTGTACACTTTGGACAGGTTTGGCGTTAAATATGGAGGATTTTATATTAAATTTTGTGTGGCTTAGAAAAGAGATAGAAGTGTAGCCAAACTAGAGTTGCTTTGTGCACATAAGTTGTTTGATGAAATGTCAAAGAGAAGTGTATGTATGAGTATGATTATGTGTTATATTGAGATGATTTTGTAGATGGTAGAGAATGACCTATTTGCATTCCATATTGCATTATTGCATCTAAACATGTGAATTTAGAAAGAATTATAAGCATGAAACCATTTACATGCATACATACTCATAAGAGCATGAAGAAGCACTAAAGAATGTTAAAGAGTAAATAGAAAGAAATGAGAATATTAAAGAAGTTTAAATCTGAAATTTTATCTAAAGAAGTGTAAAAAGATAAAAGAAAAGAAGGTTGTTGTGATGGGGAACCCATGAGTGACAAGAAGAAGAATATTCCCACATGTACCCCGCCTTTAGTAAGTGGCCTAAGAAGAAGAAGAATTTGTACAGTCCATAAGAGTACATGTGGATGAGGACTGTACCAGAAGAATATTCCTATATGCAAGCCGCCTTTAGTGAGCGGCCTAAGAAGAGGAAGAATTTGTACAGTCCATAAGAGTGCATTTAGACGAGGACTCTACTCACTCACATGGCCAAGGTTCCGAATCCATGCCTCAACCTAGTCCGATCGGCAAAGAATAAGAAAGAAAAGAAAAGAAAAGGAAAAAGAAAGAAAAGAAGAGAAAAGAAAGAGTAGAAAGAAAAGAAACAATAGAAAAAGAAAGAAACGATAGAAAAAGAAAGAAAGAATAGAAAGACAAAAAGGCTAGAAAAGAAAGAAAGAAAGAAATATAGAGAAAAGAAACAGAAAACAGAAAAGAAAATGCACATTCTATGCATTTGTGCATTTGCATCATACCTATGCATGATACCACGCCTATTATCATGGGTAGTGAGAAATTAGAAATAGAGAAAGAATAGAGAAAACATAGAGAAAGAACAGAGAAAGAATAGAGAGGTGTGATGTAAGGAAAGAAATTCATATATTTAAGCAACGGAGAGAGAAGAGTAGCATAGCGGGTTTACTTACTAAGCAATTAGTGCTCACCTCGTTGTTTTCAATGTTTTTGCAGGTAATAGGTGGTATGCGATCGCTTGGAACGTCACATAGCGGAAGGATTGGGCAACATTGTCGAGTTGATGTTTTGTGACTTTATTATATTTTATAAAGAGTTGTATTTAATGAAAAATTAGTTATGGGCCCATTATTTTATACTCATCTGCATGTATATTTTCTTATATATATTTTGCGAGTTTTATTGTTATTTTCGAGTATACTAGCTAGAGAGAGAGTATTACATTTTTGGTATTAGAGCAAAGGTTTTGGGATTCGACAGAGTGCCTCTCCCGTCGCATTGATGTTCTATAGCCGACCGTTGTAAGTTATTTCTTTCCTTACTTGTAGTAGATGAGTTAATTGAGTTGACTAAAAGTGTTAGTGTTATGTAGATGAGACGTAGAACTGGAGCAAGCAGTAAGAAGAAAATGAGTACGGGTGAACCTTCCAACCTTTTAGAATCTACTTCCCCTGTCCTCGATGAAGTGAGGATCCATAATATTATATAGCAAGTATTGGTAGAGAATTAGGGGAGATTTATACTGTAGAGAGTTGAAACCCCAGTTGTTGTACCGACCACCAGAGAAGAGAGAGAGGCCGGTACCCCCGATAGTATAGAATCGTTTTGAGCCTATTATGGATTACCCAGTCAGCATCAGCTATCGAAATTCTGAGGTACGACAAACCCAATAGTAGCAAAAGAAGGGATTATGTCCGTGGAGCGTACGACGACACTATTCCTTATGAAAAACTGGGAGAAGATTTGGTAGGCTAGTTTTATGTTAAAGGGAGATGCCCCCAATAATAGAGAAGTGAGAAATAAGAAAAGATTTCAACTTAAGAAGAATAGAAAGGGTTGGCAGAATAAAAGGTCGAGAACTGTTGAAGTTCCCCTATATGCATTAATTGATTCTGGAGCCACACATTTATTTATTACACATGGGATCATAGAGAGATTAGGTTTGATACCTATTATAGTGGGACAACCCATTAAGATAGAATTGCTAGAAGGTGTTAGTGTGGTAACTTAGGGGAGTCCGTAGTGATCCATGGAAGGGTGCTCCAATCCTATTTGTGAATAAGAAAGATGGATCCTTACGGATGTGTATAGATTACAGAGAGTTGAATAAAGTGGCACTGAAGAATAAGTTCCTGTTACCCCGCATCAGTGATTTGTTTGATCAGCTGAAAGGAGCAGATGTAGTCTTTGCATTAAAGATATAGAGGCATTACCTATATGGTGCTAAGAGTAACATTTATACCGACCATAAGAGTTTGAAGTATTTCTTTACCTAAAGAGGACTGAATATGAGACAGAGGAGATGGTTAGAGTTGATCAAAGATTATGATTGTGAAATTAAGTATCAGCCTGGAAAAGCTAACGTAATAACTGATGCCTTAAGTAGAAAAGTCTATTTGTCCCGAATCACAATGCATAAAGAATTATTGGAAGAATTGTGTAGGGAAAAGATTAAAGTGATACCAGGAAGGATTGCCAGGTTAGAAATTTAGCCTACTTTACTGGAAGAGATTAAAGAAAAGCAAGTTGTCGACGAGTAGTGTAAGAAAATAAGTCGACAAGTGTTGGAAAGGTGACATATCAGAATTTCACCTTTTAGATGGTGACCTCCGTTTCAGGAATCGTATATGCATTCCCCAAGATGCTGAGTTGAAGAAGAGAATTCTTACGGAGGCTCATGATACACCATACATTGCTGATCCTGGAGCAACCAAGATGTATCAAGATTTAAAAAGAGTTATTAGTGACTAGGTATGAAGAGAGATATCGAAGATTATGTGGCTAAATGCTTGGTTTATCAAGAGGTGAAAGTAGAACACCAAAGGCCATCAAGTTTTCTTCAGCCACTCAGCATTCCAGAATGGAAATGGGAGAGTATATCAATGGATTTTTGTTAGAGTAGATGCCCTAGAGCCAATCAATTATTGTGGAATTGACTCTTTGTAATAATGTTCATTAATCAATAATAAAAGGCATTTTATTCTATATCGCGTAAATCATTATTATTGCAATATGTATTGATATATGTCCTTAGAATGGTAGAACCGTGACGAGGGTATCAAGTGTTTCAAATCTTGATAGTGAGAACCCTATGAGCACATATGATGGCCATTCTAGAAACGTCCGTAGCCCCAGTATTATTCTGAAGTAAGGGCACGAGATAATATGGTAAGGCTATCATAGTGTTGAAGCGACCTGTCCGAAGCGTGCAGTGATCTCACTTGTCAAGGTTGTTTGGTGACAACCCTGGTGCAACACATGGGTGCTTGTTGTAGGCGGATATACCACACAAGTTCAATCGGATCGACCCACCGGGAGGATTCCATATGGATGGTAACCCTAGTGTCTATGGAACAAATCCTCTAACGAATGGTGGTCCATGTGATCCTTAGACTTGAGATCACCGGGAGCGCCTTGTGCACCGATTGGCACGTTTGACACTAGCCCTAGCGCTCTCTTGAGTGTCGAAGACGGTGGTGATTGGCTATATCAAGGAGTGTATCAAGACTATGGTGGATTGACAGAGGATTCATCACTCCCAGGTGCACGGGAGAAGTTATTCACGGCGCAATTCAAGATATGGCAATGACACTAAAAGCGTGGGCCACAGTGGGGATTGAGTTGTTGCTATCCAGATTATAATACGGGTCATTGGGTCCGTAAACCGAATATATAATATCGAGAGTAACCGAAGGTTGACACTATTTCTATGCCTTCGTCTCGTCGAGATAACGGTTGATGAAAGGATCGTATTGTGCGGTAACCATATCGTTGTGGTAGCTACTTTGTGAATCCGAATCATCGGGTGGCCATGATGCCTTGCTAGGGGCCAATCTTGGTCTGTGTATTAGTGAGACGATTAATTGGTGTTAATCGCGATACTATACACTACCGGTATGATGAGGAGCCTATGGGTCACACACATAGAAGATAATTTAAGAGCCAAGAAGAAAGAAGGGCGTTTCGTCCTTTTTTAGGCGAAAGGGTATTTTGGTAATTTCACGGAAAGGCAATTAAATTTGCTTTGAGGTCGTAGCCTTTTTATTTAATTTGTTAAAGAAATTAAATAAGTGAAATTACGGTTAAATGTGTGTTCGCACATATTTAATTAAATCATCATTATTGATTAAATGTTAATTAAATATTAATTGATTTTAATTAAGATAATGATGAATTAAATTAAAATATCAAATTGGGAGTGTTTGGCAACATGGGGTGTTTGGGTTGGAGCCCAAGCCCATTCCATGTGGGAATAGGGCAACTTTGTTTGCCTATAAAAGGAATAGTGTTTGTTAATTAATTGATTTTGGCCTTTGAAAAAAAAAACCAAAACTGCAGGCCCTTTTACACTCACTCCCACGCCACTTTCATCTTTTGATTGAAAAATCAAATACTGATTTTTCTTCTTGATTTCTTAAGGCCAAGGAGGATCTAGCAAATCCCTCCTTGGTTCTTGTTGATTGTCTTCGTGTGGACCTCTACGGTTCGATCCTACACTTGGATCGGTAGCAAACACATTCGAGACAACATTGGTGGAGCCTTCCAAACGTGGGTATAAATCTAAACCTTTGATTTATTTTTCTGCGATTCATATTATGCATAAAGCGTAAAATCATGCCTTGATTTTGGGTTCTAAGGAACGATCCGTGGTTGTAAAATTTTTGTTTTCCGTTGCGCAACCGGGTCGTTTCCTAACAATTTTATCACAGGTCTTCCAAGAGTTCAGAAGGGGTATAATGAGATATGGGTGATAGTAGATAGATTAACCAAATCAGCACATTTTCTTCCAGTAAAGGATAGTACACCGGTAGATCAGTTGGCCCAGATTTATATCAGAGAGATAGTTAGACTCCATGGGGTGCCCAAGACCATAGTATCAGATAGAGATTCCAGATTTGTTTCGGCTTTCTGGACTAGTTTACAGAGAAACTTGGGTACCAGGTTAGCATTTAGCACAGCATACCACCCTCACATGGATGGCCAAACTGAGAGAACCAATCAGATACTTGAGGACACGTTGAGAACGTGTTGTATGGATTATAGAATGACCTGGCATGAGATATTACCCTTGGTGGAGTTTGCCTATAATAACAGTTATCAGTCTACAATTAAGATGACTTCTTACGAAGCCCTGTATGGTAGACGATGTAGATCTCCACTGCATTGGGATGAGATAGGGGAGAAAGATGCTTTGAATACAGCTCTTGGGTTGGAGATAACTCAAAAAATGATAGATGATATCGAGTTGATTAGAAGTAGAATGAAACAAGCCGAAGACAGACAGAAAAGCTATGCAGATTTAAAGAGAAAAGATGTTGAATTTGAAGTGGGTGATAAAGTGTTTATTAAGATTTCCTCCTACAAGTGGGTAATGTGGTTTGGTGGTAAAGGAAAACTTGTGCCTAGATATATTGGCCCCTTTGAAGTGTTACAATGGGTGGGAAAGATGGCTTACAAATTGGCGCTACCACCAAATATGGATAAAGTGCATAATGTCTTCCATGTCTCAATGCTTCGAAGGTATGTTAGTGATCCCTCCCATATATTAAAAGTAGAAGAAGTGAACTTAGAAGAGAATCTTGTTTATGAGGAGCATCCAGTACAGATATTGGATAGAAAGATTAAGGAGCTCTGAAACAAGAGTATTCCATTAGTAAAAGTCCTATGGAGGAATCATAAAGTAAAAGAAGCTACAAGGGAAGTAGAACAAGATATAAGGAGCCGTTATCCCGAATTGTTCGTTTGAATTTCAGGGACGAAATTCTTATTGGGGGGCGCAATTGTAACTCCCACATCAAGGTACGTAGCTTTATTTATGCCCTAATACCCTTAGTTGAATTTTATTAAAGTTATCTTGAACAAGTGTGAAGAAAATTCCTTAAACCTTCATTAGGGGTAAAATGGTCTTTTCACTCATAATTAGTTGAAAAAGTGAGGAGTGAAAAGAAATAGACCAACATGGAGAAGATAATAAAAATGAAGGCATTCTTGTCATTGACTAAGGGACATAGATGAAATTTTTAGAAAGTGCAAGGGTAAAATGGGAATCTATATATATTATTTTATGATATTAAGAGTTGAAGAAGAGAAAAGCCACTTTACCCTCCATTCAAACCATTCTCTACCCAAATTCTCTCAAATTTCTTCATTAAATTTCCAAGGAAATTCAAAGGATTTTGGCTAACTTTTGATAGATTTTCAATCCTAAGCATCCAAAGGTAAGATTCTTGCACCAAGAAGTGAGATTAAATTTTAAAGTTTTGAATTCTTACGGTTGTATATGCTTAGGGTTTGAGAAGGAGGGAATTATACCAAAGCGAGAGTATAGTGTTGGAGTTGTTCAAAGTCAAGGTAAGTAAACCTAATTTGAACCTTAATTTGAGCAAGACTCTGTTGAATGAAAATCCTAAGAGAAAACATGTTACCATGGTTGCCCTATCAAATCCGTGACTTTCTGAGTGATTTTTGAGCATCTTACCCATCGAACTGGGTTGATATCTAAACATAAAAGTTATAGCCCTTTCTCTAAGCTTCAAAATGAGGTCAAGATCGAACAAAAGCTCCAAAGGAAGTTAGACGATGAGGAAACGGTGATGGTCACGGAGGAGTGTAGTGCCATCCTCCAGAAGAAGTTACCTCCAAAGCTCAAAGATCCAGGGAGTTTTACTATTCCTTGTATTATAGGAGATATTACATTTGATCGTGTTTTGTGTGATCTAGGAGCTAGTATTAATTTGATGCCCTTTTCTGTTTTCAGGAGATTGGAATTGGTGAAGTGAAGCCAACAACCATGTCGTTGCAACTAGCGGATAGGTCAATAAAACACCCAAGGGGGATAGTAGAGGATGTATTGGAAAGGTGGGCAAGATAATTTTTCCAGCAGATTTTGTGGTGTTGGACATGGAAGAGGATAAGGAAATTCCTCTGATTTTAGGCCAACCATTTTTGGCCATGGGGAGAGCACTTATTGATGTGCAGGAAGGAAAGTTACTGTTGAGAGTTCAAGATGAAACAGTAACTTTCAGTGTCTTTGAGGCGATGAAAGTTTCGGCTGAAATGGATTCATGTTTTAGTGTCGATGTGGTGGACAAATTGGTTGAGGAATCGATGGAAGAAAACACCCCACAGTTACCTCTAGAAGCGTGTATAGCCAAATAAAAAACAGTTGAGGTAGAGGAGTCGGCGAGTAATGATTGTGCTAGGATGTTAGAAGCACTTCAACCGATTGATGAGAGTCAAGATGTAGAATTTGAGGAGTTTGATTTTGATAAAGAGAAGGAGAAGGAAAAAAATGAAGAACCTCCAAAGCTTGAATTGAAACCTTTACCTTCCCACCTCAAATATGTTTATCTTGGAGACTTAGAAACTTTTCCGGTGATTATTAGTTCAGGTTTGAGTACATTAGAGGAAGAACGGTTGATAAGGGTGTTGAGGGAACATAAACTAGTAATTGGATGGACCATCTCGAACATTAGAGGAATCTCACCATCATTTTGCATGCATAAGATACTCATGGAGGATGATTTTAAGCCTAGGGTGCAACCACAACGGAGATTGAATCCTTCGATGAAGAAAGTGGTAAGAAAGGAGGTGGTGAAACTTTTAGATGCGGGAATTATTTATCCTATTTTCGATAGCCCATGGGTGAGCCCAATACAAGTGGTTTTGAAGAAGGGAGGTATCACGGTGGTGAAGAATAAGAGTAACGAGTTGATACCAACGAGGACGGTGACGGGCTGGAGAGTATGCATTGATTATCGTAAATTGAATGAGGCGACAAGGAAGGATCATTTTCCATTACCTTTCATTGATCAGATGTTGGAGAGGTTGGCAGGACACGCCTATTACTGTTTCCTGGATAGGTATTCAGGATATAACCAGATTGCCATTGCTCTTGAGGATCAAGAGAAGACTACCTTCACTTGCCCCTACGACACCTTTGCTTACCGAAGAACACCTTTTGGGTTATGCAATACACCAGCAACATTCCAAAGATGCATGATGTTAATCTTTGGAGACATGGTGGGACGATTTATAGAAGTCCTCATGCATGACTTCTCAGTTTTTGGTTCATCATTTGATAACTGTCTAACTAATCTCTCTTTTGTTTTGCAGCAATGTAAGGAGACGAACTTGGTGCTTAATTGGGAGAAGTGTCACTTCATGGTCCAAGAGGGAATAGTGCTCGGGCATAGGATCTCCAAGGATGGAATAGAAGTTGATCGAGCAAAGACGGAAGTGATTGAGAAGCTACCACCACCATCAAATGTCAAAGCAACAAGTTTCTTGGGGGCATGCGGGGGTTTGTGACGCTTCATAAAGGATTTTTCTAAAATTTCTAAACCCCTTTGCAATTTGTTAAATAAAGATGTTGTTTTTTACTTTAACGATGATTGCATGCATGCCTTTCTAACTCTAAAAAAATTATTAGTATCTGCACCTATTATTGAATTACACCACCACTGAAAAAGAATCGTTGGCTGTAGTTTTTGCTTTTGACAAGTTTCGTTCTTATTTGTTAGGTGCAAAGGTGATCGTCTACACGGACCATTCAACACTCAGGCACCTATTGGCAAAGCAAAAAGCAAAACCTCGGCTGATACGATGGATTTTACTACTTCAAGAGTTCGAGTTGGAAATTCGAGGCAAAAAGGGATCGAAAAATGTGGTGGCTGATCACTTGTTGAGGATTGAGAGACCAATCAAGGGAAATGAGGAGGAAATGCCAATTACAGAGACATTTCCGGATGAGAAGTTGATGAGAGTGGAAGAAGCACCATGGTATGCGGATTTTGCAAACTATTTGTCATCAAGGGTGCTCCCAAGTGGAATGACATACCAACAGAAGAGAAAATTCTTCTCGATTTGAAGTATTCTTTTTGGGAAGAGCCGTTTCTTTATAGACATTATGCTGATCAAATGATACGGAGATGTGTCTCGAAGGAGGAAATGGAAAGCATTCTATGGCATTGTCACGAGAAGGAAGTAGGTGGCCATTTTGGGGGAGCTAGAATAGCAGCCAAGGTTTTACAATCGAGGTTTTACTGGCCAACCCGCTTTAAGGATTCCTTCCGGATGATTCAAGAGTGTGACCAATGTCAACGGATGGGTAACATTTCAAAAGAGATGAGATGCCGTTGAACAACATCCTGGTGGTTGAACTTTTTGATGTGTGGGGGATTGATTTCATGGGTCCCTTCCCAAGTTCTTTTGGGAACACATATATCTTGGTAGCGGTGGATTACGTGTCAAAGTGGGTTGAGGCAGTTGCATTGCCGACTAATGATGCTAGGGTAGTGATTAAGTTTGTGAGAAAGAATATTTTCTCAAGGTTTGGGGTACCACGGGCAATCATTAGTGATGGAGGATCTCACTTTTGCAATAGGCAAATGGATGCACTATTGAGTAAGTATAGAGTGACATAGAGTTGCAACACCTTACCATCCACAAACGAGCGGTCAAGTGGAATTGTCGAATAGAGAACTCAAGGGGATTTTAGAAAAGATAGTTAATGCATCTAGGAAGGATTGGTCACAAAAGCTGGATGATGCGCTTTGGGCATACCGAACCGCCTTTAAGACTCCGATTGGTATGTTTCCATTTAGGATGGTTTATGGGAAAGCATGCCACTTGCCGGTAGAACTCGAGCATAAAGCATATTGGACAGTCAAGCAGCTAAACATGGACTTGAAAGCTGCTGGAGAAGAAAGGATATTGACTTTGAACGAACTCGATGAGTTTCGTCTCGATGCATACGAGAATGCCCGGATTTACAAGGAGAAGACAAAAAGGTGGCATGACAAGCATATCCGGAAGAAGGACTTTGAAGTAGGGTAGAAGGTGTTGTTGTTCAATTCTAAACTCAGGCTTTTTCCCGAAAAACTGAAGTCTAGATGGTCTGGACCGTTCACAGTGTCAAGAGATCACCCATACGGAGTAGTGGAAGTGTCACATGAAGAAAAGGGCACCTTTACAGTAAATGGACAGAGATTGAAGCCCTACATAGTTGGGATGATGAGTTACAAATCCATCCCAATCCGGCTTGACATCCCAACATGAAGGATTGAGAGAGTCGAGCTATTGACTATAAACGAGCGCTTTTTGGGAGGCAACCCAAGTGTTTTTAATTAGTTGTTTTTTATTTCGTTGTTGGAATTTGTTTGAATTCAATATGAGTTTGTATGATATTTAATGTGTGTGTTTATGGGTGTTTCAGGTGAAATTTTCAGAGAAATAGAGGACACAAATTGCTGAATACTTTGCCAGGGCGAAGAAGTTTTCTTCACTGCGGCGAAGCAATCAAAACAAAAAGGTCGGCTCCTGGACGTTTTCACCCTGGTGAAGGAATTGTCTTCGCCGCGGCGAAGAAAGGAAGGTAAATTTTTGAAAAATTTTCTAAGGCATTGTAGCCGCGGTGAAGAAAATTCTTCGTCGAGGCGGGTTGCCTCGGTATGATTTCACCCTGGCGAAGAGTTTTTCTTCGCCGCGGCGAAACCTAGGTAATTTTTAGGGTTCATACACGAAGAACGTCGTCGCAGCGAAGCTTGTTCTTCGCCGTGGCGACGACACTTTTCTATAAATACCCACTCTTCTTCTTCATTCTTCACGCAACTTTTCATCTTCACTTGAGAGAAAAATTTTCAAAATTCAATCTTTTGCCTTCCTAGTGCTTTTCCAACCAAAATTCTTACTCCCTAACATTCCTAAACACTAAAACAACCCATTTCAACAACAATTTTCGCGAAAATTTCACGAAAATTTTTGGATCAAAAATTTGGGGATTTTCAATCTGGGCTATTTTTGGTTCAATTGGTGGCGAATACTCGTTCATATTGGTAAGATCTCGAATACCCAAAGCTTTTTATCACACAATTTCAAGTTTTTAATTGTAGATCTGAAATTTTTTGTTGCGATTGAGTTGTGGAATTTGGGTGATTTTGAGTGTTGATTTTGTTAAAGGAAGAGTAGTTCGTGCATTGGGTGATTGTTAGAAGTGTGGGTTTTTGAAAAATTGAAGTGTTTGTGTGGATTTGAAAAATTCGTAGTTCGAGGGTAAAGCACAAATTTTTGGAAGTGTTGTTTGTTTTTGCAGGATTGAATTGGTTGTGTAGAACAACTAGGTTTGAATTGTTGGGAAATAATTTTTGAGTGAACTGAAATTGTGAACAATGCTTGCCAAAATTAAGCATCCATACAAGGGTAAGGGTTAGGCCAAAGGAAAGAATGTTGACAACCGTTTTGTTAATGATCAAGCCCGTAAACGGTATGAGGAGGCAATCCAAAAAGATAAAGGTATTATTCCTAAGCGCGGATTGACCGCGAGTCAGGCCTTGGATTGGAGTAGAGGGAGACGTTGGGAGATGTTTATGAGTGCTCCTGCACAATCGGCTATAAAGCCGCTAGTAAGGGAGTTCTATGCCAATCTCCCGGATTGTCAGGAAGGTACAGTTTTAGTGAGAGGGGTTGACGTGCCATTTATGGAAAGGGTGATCAATGAGTTCTATAACTTGACTGAAATTTTCTAGGATGAGTACGTACAGTTTAAGAGATCACGATTTGATGACAGTATCATCCTTCCGGTCATTGCAAAATCGGATGTAGATTGGGCAGTATCGAAGAAACAGAAGAAGACTCTCAAGGGAACTCACACACCGATGGCTCGGATTCAGTGGGCAATACTTTTGTCAAGGCATTGATGGCCGGTAATCGCACCGCAAGACGCTACTCACGAAGGCAAGATTTGTAACTCTAACGGTATTTTGTGAAGATCACGTGAAATTGACGATATTTACTCAGAACTCGGGCCGACACCGATGGCTCGACCGGGTAAACAATATTTTGTCACATAAATTGATGCGGTGTATCGACGGCAGACGCTTACTCACGAGAAGGCAGATGCTTTACTCTATTGCCACGGGAAGAGAATCGATGTGGGAGACATGATCTCGAACAGCATTAAGCTAGCTTCCAAACCAGGGCGAACAAGTTACGGGTTCCCACATCTCATCATAGCCTTATGCCTTAGAGAGGGAGTCGAGGTTTAGGATGACGAGCACCGTATTCATGCTGCCCCAGTTTTAGACTCAGAGTATTATAGGAAGCACTTTGACCGTTCGAAAACTGCACAACCAGGAGTAGGGCCAAAAAGGCAGAGAACCACACAAGGCTTTGCCACATCCTTTAGCTCCACAGCTACTCAGAAAGAGATGACGTAGCAGATGATGGGGATGATGCAACGGATGGTATATCGTCAGGATTGGTTGGTTAAGCAGACCCACATGATGTATGAGATGCAGAAGAATAGCTTTAAAGAGCTCAATGTTGACACTTCAGTATATCAATGGGCCGACTGGGACTCAGATGTATGGATGGGCTCCGAGGAAGAAGAGGAAGATGAAGAAGATGAGGAAGAAAAGGAAGAAGAAGAATGAGTCGGAGCACCTGTTTTTGTTTGTTTTTATGTTTATTTGTTTTTTTTTTATTTTGTTGTTCGTTTTAAACATTAAACTCAGTTTTATTTCTGTTTGGGATTTTGGTTAGTTGTTTTAGTTGTTTCTTTTAATTTGTAGTTGTTGCAAAGACGAGGTTAGGTTGTAATATTTTCAAGTTAGTTTGTGAAATTCATGCTTAAGGGAACATTGGGGACAATGTCATGTTTAGTTTGGGGGTAGGAAATAGAAATAAAACCTAGTTTAAGGGTCTATTGGCTGGAAACCAGAAACCGACCTTAAAAACTGCCTAGCAGGACTTGGCAACCTTTGGTATAACAATGCCACGTACACCTTAAACGAAAAAGAAAAAAAAAAAATTTGAGTTTGATTGTTTTTGCCGATGATGAATTGTATAAATCAATGATGAGAATAGGGTTGTTGCATTTTTATCGTTGAGAAATGTTAAGCATTGCTTCAAGTTTTTGTTATTGACTGGATTTCAATTGAGGTTTGTTGAGTGGTTCAGCCACAATTTTCATTTATTTCGGCATACTTAGATTCATTTTATGTGGTTAGGTGAAGTTTGATAATGTTGGTGGACTCTAGAACCTAGTAGAGAAGTGCTTGAGGCGAAATTCTAGGATGAGACAAGGTTGAGAAGATGATTTAGGCATTTTTCGAAACGTTTGTGCCTTTCTTGCCGACCCATGAATGAAATTGTCCATAGTCACCCATTTGAGCTATTTAAATTTTATTGCTTTATTTTTCTTGGAAAACAACAAAATTGTGCAATCCTTATACCCTAAACATTTTATCGTACCCTTAGGAGAATTCGGTCCTAATGCAAAAGAAAGAGTTGTACGAATGAGCCAAACGAATAGTTTAGGGGTTGGGAGAAGAGAAATAATAATAAAAGAGGTAGTCACCTCAATTCAATTGAATTGTTGTATTTTCTTTTCAAAAAAAAAAAAAGAAAAAAAATGAATTCTGCCTAGTTTAAGGGTATATACTGAAACCGAACCCAACCCGCCTTAAAAACTACCTGGCAGTATTTGGCAACCTCTGGTATAACAATGCCACGTACACCTTAAACGAAATTCCCCCGCATTTATGGTTTCCGGAATAAGAAGAATGCAAGTTTGAGGGTTGTGAATTAGCGGACATTTCAATTGGTGGTTAAGAAGAAGTGGAGTCGATTTGATGTCAGTTTATGCATTAGGAAAACCGAGTTTTCTTACTTTGTTATTCCTATCCTTTTTCTTGGAACCCGCTACCCGAGCCTAACGTTACAAGCTTTTAAAGACCTTTTGATTCTTATCTTTGTCTAGTCCTCATTAGTGGAGAGTAGTTCGATATTTAGGCTTATGGAGTCTGCCACCATTTGATAAACTTCACATTTCTGCATAAAATAATCCGGGAAGTTGGAATGTGGATTGAAGTGGGATCACCTACTTGATGGACTGATTGAGGAAGATAGTCGATATAGCTTATAACTTCTTGGAGTGTTGAACATTTCCTGATAATAATTTTTCAACAACTTTTGAGACTTGTGTAAATTATAAGCAATTCGTTTGTTGAATGTGAGTCTTGTTGGTTTTTGTTCATTTTTCAATTTTTATGTGTGTGTGTTTTGTGTTTTTGTTCGTAGTTGTTGTTTTGTTCCCTTTAGTTTTGTACCCCGAGCATATGTTTAGTTTGGGGGTATTTGATAATCCGTGGATTATACTGTTTTCATTAGACTTTTTAGTCGGATTTCAGGTACTTTCTAGTTCATTTTAACCTGAATTGTTGCGTAAATCTTTACATTTCGTGTTTCAGGTTAAAACGGACATTTTGAGCAAATAAGGACAAAATTGGAAATTCTAAACTCAGAAGTAAGCGGATCTCAGAAGTTGGGAGAGTTCTGAAGCAGAATAAAGCACTATGAAGCTTGCTTCCAAGGGAGAGCACCGAAGATCTAAGAATCAAGCGAAGATGCAAGCAGGTGGCAGTTCTGTAATTTTAGAACTTTTCAAGAATCTTCGCCGCGGCCGAAGTACACCAGACACGAACATGTCTGCTCCTCTCTTCGCCGCGGCGACGGTCTTGAATTCCAGTTTTGTAAAATGCATAGTTTTACTTTGTGCGTGTTCTTATGGGAAATTTGGGCGAAGTATAAAAGGAAACACTTAGCATTTTTCCAGGGAGGTCGAATAGGGTTTAAAGCAGCTTTTGCATTTCTTTTGATTTTATCTTTGAACAATTTTGAGCTGTAGAAGGGTGAAGATTCGATTTCAAACCAGAGGATTCATCATTTGGGGAGATTTTTTATCTTTTCTGTTATTTTCATTATGTTGAACTTTAATATTTTTGTTTCTTTCATTTGTGTTGTTGATTTAGCCATGAACTAACTCATTTTGGGTTAGGGTTTTGATTGTAATTCGGATTTTAATGGGTTAAGTGATTTATTGTTTTATTTTCATTTGATTATGCTTGGATTGTGTGTTTACTCTGAATTTTTAATGCTTATACATGATGAACATGATGAGATTGAGAAATGAATCATGTTGGGCTTCTTGGGTAATCACCATTGTAGTATTGAATGCTAGAGATAGATTCAAACATCAATGAAATCATTGTAGGATTCTTATGCTTAATGAGCTTGGATTTGTTAACTTTCAAATTGTTGGGTGCGGAAAGTTGATAAGGAAGAATAGGGAAACATAGCCTGAGAAGGTATGTTTAACACTTAGAGAGTTCGATTTACAATCAATGCATATGAGTATGATTTTAGTTTAATTCTTAGGTTTAACCCATAAAATCCGAATGAAGTCAAAACCCTACCCGTTTTACTTGAATTAATTTCTATCCGTGTTTTTCATTTCGCATTTCTTCGTAAATTTTAGTTTACAATTTATTGTTCAGTCTTAATTAGAAATAGCTCCCATTAATCCAAAGAAATCGATTGCTCCAACTTGAGAATAGTAGGAAACTTAGTGCTTAGCTAACAATCCTCGTGGGAACGATACTCACTCATCATTATATTACTTGTGCGATTAGTATACTTGCTACATATTGCATGTTGTAGGAAACACACACCACACGCCGTCTTTAGTGAGCGATATAAGAAGAAGAAAGAATAATTAGTACAGTCTGTAAGAGTGCATGTGGATGAGGGCTGTACCCAAGAAAGAAGAATACACTCACACGACCAAGGTTCCAAATCCATGCCTCAACCGAGTCCGATCGGCAAAAGAATGAGAAAAGAATAAGAAAAGAAAAGAATAAGAAAGAAAAGAAAAGAAAAGAATGAGAAAGAATAAGAAAGAATATAAAGAAAAGAAAGAAGCACAGAAAAGAAAGAAAAACAGAATAAGAACCGAGAAGAATGAAAAACAGAAAAGAAAATGCACCTTTTATACAATTGTGCATTTGCATTTTATTTATGCATAATATCATGCCCATTATCTGAGTAGTGAGAAATTAGAACAGAGAAAGTACAGAGGGAAAAACAGAGAAAGAACAGAGAGAAAAACAAAGTAAGAGTAGAGAAAGAATAGAGAAGAATGAGGAAATGTGAAGTCAGGAAAGAAATTCAGAAGTTAAGCAAAGGAAATAGAAGGGTAGCATAGCGGGTTTACTTACCGAGCAATTAGTGCTCACGCCGTTGTTTTCAATGTTTTTGCAGGTAACAGGTGAAATGCGGTCACTTGGATCATCACGCAGCGGAAATGATTGGGCAAAACTGTCCAGTTAATATTGTGAGACTTATTTGTATTATGTAAAGTTTTGTTTATAAAGAAAATTAAATATGGGCCCATACTTTGATACTCGCTTATATATTTCCTTATATATATTTAATGAGTTTTACATTTACTTACCTTGAAAGAGAGTCATTACATTTACTAGCTAGAAAGAGAGTCATTACATTTACTTACCTTGAATGTGTGATATAACTTCCTTTTGCTAAAAGTCTCTTCCTCTTGGACCTAGATCATATAAAAACCATAAGAATTTAAAACTTTAAAGTTTAATCACACTCCTTATGCTAGAATCTTACCTTTGGATGCTTTATGATTGAAAATCTATGAAAATCCAAGCCAAATCCTATGATTTCCCTTTGAAATTTAGTGAAGAAAATTGAAAGAAAATGGGGTGAAGGTGGAGTGAACAAGGGCTGCATATAAGGCTAGGGTTTCTTCAATAAAACCTTATATCTAATATTATATGCATGTATTCCCATTTTGCCCTTGCACTTTCTATGAAATTCCATCTATATCTTTTAGTCAATTACCAAAATACCTTCATTGTTATTATCTTCTTCACATTATTTTGCTTCCTTTCACTTCCCACTTTTTCATCTAATTATGAGTGAAAAGACCATTTTACCCCTAATGAAGTCTTAAGGAATTTTCTTCACATTTGTCTAAGGTATCTTCAAAGAAATCCAACTAAGGGTATTAGGGCATAAATAACATTACGTACCTTGATGTGGGTGTTACATTCGGGGCTGTTTTATTTTGGGTTTTCTTGTTTTAATTAATTTAGATTTTGTTTCCTTTTGTTATCAGGAGTCTTATTAGGGTTGGTTGTCACCCTATATAAACTTATTTTTCTTTTTGGATGCTGCAAAATGAATTATTCAGATTTTATTTCAGATTTTAAGGTTTAAATTTTTGTGATTGAAACTTGTTATCAATTCTAAAGATGTAGTCGAGTGCTAACCTTGTTATATTGCGCTAACTCACGGCGTCAATTTCCATTCCCAAGAAGTTTGAAAAAGTTTATCTTGTCACTCAATTTGGTAGAAACATTTGATGATGCATCAAAAAGGAACCATGTGTCATAAAACACCATCACAAAGGTAAGAATATCGATATCCATTCTGAATTGCAAGGCCTACAATCATCTCTACCATATAAATGAAACTAATGAGCCATTTTGTCATTAGTAATTACTTATTGGAATAATTCAGCCAGCCAAAAGACATAGATTCGGCAAACTGAATTTTCTTTTAATCAGAAAATTATTATTAGAAAAATAACTAAAAAAACCACAAGTGAGAATTCTTAAGATCACTATGTTTCAATCCATAAATCAATGCATAGAGTAATTAAAAATCCATAATAATAACAAGAACCAACCAGATAATTAGAAACGCCTCTTTCATAAATCTTCTTAATCACCAGAAAAGCCTCAAGTCTGCAAAGTTGAAGCAGAGAATTAGCAAGAAACTACCTTTAGCTATACGGAGCAATAAAATCTTGAAGTATACCCAAAGCTTTAGTATCAGTAATGTAGAACAAGAAAAGATCAAAATCTTAAAATTTAGCTGACCACCCTTTTATTTATTTATTTATTTATTATTATTATTATTATTATATATTTTTATTTTTTTTTGCATTGGGGGTAACTATCATCAGGAGGTACACTTACTGATTTTCGACATTGTGCAAAATCTTATTGTCATCAGCAAAATCTTAAAATTAAATTTTTGACCCTTTAGTATCAATCATGTAGACTAAGAAAATGGACATCATAGTTGGAGGGCTCATTGGCAAGCTGGGGCTCGATGTTTTGATGCTCAAATTTTTTCTATGCTTCATCTTCATCTTCTGAGTCCGAGTTGCTTGATGTTGTGGGGATTTAATTGGATACTAGCAAATTCTAAATCCCTGAAAGCGAAAAATAATGCAAACAAAGGACAAAAATTAACCACACGCACAAACACAATATTTATAATCCTTCACTCTCTGTATAAGAGCTATGTCCACTTTGCCGCTATAGAATTTCACTATGAAGAAGAAGAAGAAAAATTACAAGAATCTCTTAAGCCTCACAAATTGGCTCACTCACTGATAAGCCGTGGATTATACCGTTTTTATTAGACTTTTTAGTCGGATTTCAGGTACTTTCTAGTTCATTTTGACCTGAATTGTTGCTTAATTCTTTACATTTCATGTTTTAGATTAAAATGGACATTTTGAGCTAATAAAGACATAATTGGAAATTCTGGACTCGGAAGTAAGCGGATCTCAGAAGTTGGGAGAGTTCTGAAGCAGGGTGAAGCACTTTGAAGCTTGTTCCCAAGGGAGAGCACCGAAGATCGAAGAATCAAGTGAAGATGCAAGCAAAGGGGCAATTCTGTAAATTCAAAAATTGTCAGGAAGCTTCACCGCGGCAAAGGTTGTTCTTCGCCACAGCGAAGTGCGCCAGTCACGCACCAAGTCTGCTTCTTTCTTCGTCGCGGCAAGATTTCTTCTTCGCCGCGGCGACGGTTGCAATTTCCAGTTTTGTAAAACGCACAGTTTAACTTTTGCATGTTTTTCTGAGGAATTTGGGGCGAGGTATAAAGGAAAACACTTAGCCTTTTTGAGGGAGTCTTCAAATAGGGTTAGAGCAGTTTTTTACATTTCCTTAGTTTTCTTTTTGAGAAATTTTTGAGATTGAACAAGGTTAAAGATTTGATTTCGAACCAGGGGATTCGTCATTTTAGGGAGATTTCTTATCTTTTCTTTTCTTTTCATTATGTTGAACTTTAGTATTTTCGTTTCTTTCAATTGTGTTGTTGATTTAGCCATGAACTAACCTATTTTGGGTTAGGGTTTTGATTGTAGTTCGGATTTTTATGGGTTAAGTTATTGATTATTTTCTTTTCATATGATTTTGCTTTGATTGTGTGTTTACTCTGCATTTACTGGTTTTATGTGATGAACATGATGAGATTGAGAAATGAATCATGCTAGGCTTCTTGGGTAATCACCATTGTAGTATTGGATGCTAGAGATAGATTCAAAAACCAATGAAATCATTTTAGGATTCTTGTGCTTAATGAGCTTAGAATTATTAACTTTCAATTTGTTGGGTGCGGAAGGTTAATAGGGAAGAGTAGGAAAACATAGCCTGAGAAGGTATGTTTGACACTTTAGAGAGTTCGATTTACAATCAATGCATGTGAATATGATTTTTAACTTAATTCTTTAGGTTTAACCCATAAAGTCCGAATGAAGTCAAAACCCTACCCATTTGTTTGAATTGCTTTTATCCCGTTTAAATCTTGCTTTCATAGTTTAAGTTTATTTTAGTAAAATTTTGTTTTAATCATAGTTTAATTTGCTCCTTTTAATCCAAAAAGAATTCGATTGCTTCAACTTGAGAACGTTAGGAAACTTAATGCTTAGCAACAATCCTTGTGGGAACGATACTCACTTATCATTATATTACTTGTGCGATTAGTATACTTGCTACATATTGCAGGTTGTAGGAAACACGCATCAAGTTTTTGGCGCCGTTGCCGAGGATTGAGTTTTAAGTTAACATTGAGTTTTTCTATAGTTAGCTAGATTGAAGTTTTAATTTTTGTTTTAAATTTTCAGTTAGTTTGTGATCTCACTTTCTTTTGTTGATTCTGTGCAGTTTATGTGAAGAGCAAGACGTCAGCCAGTGGTTCCTGATGATCTTGAGATTGAGAGAACTGCCAGATGACTGAACAGAGAGAGAAGAGAAAGAGAGGATATCGTGATTGAAACAGAAGAAATAGTTGTTGAGATGGCAGAACCAGAGAACAGGACATTAAGGGAATTTTCAGTTCCTACGGTTAATGGCAGTAGGTCGAGTATTACTAGGCCTACGGTGCAAGCCAACAACTTTGAGATTAAGTCGGCAATCATTCAGATGATACAGCAGTCGGTAAGGTTTAATGGTGATTTGAAGGAAGATCCGAATCAGCATATCGCAAATTTCTTGGAAATTTGTGACACTTTCAAATTGAACGGAGTATCAGATGATGCCATTAGACTGAGGTTATTCCCATTCTCATTGGGGGATAAAGCAAAAGGGGTGGTTAATGGCACTACCACCGGGAACTATCACAACTTGGAATGATCTAGCACAGAAGTTCCTTACCAAGTTCTTCCCTCCAGCTAAATCAGCAAAACTCAGAAATGATATCACATCATTTCTACAAGATGAGTCCGAGTCATTGTATGAGGCTTGGGAGAGGTACAAGGAGTTAATGAGGAAATGTCCACACCATGGATTGCCAGTTTGGCTTCAAGTCCAAACTTTCTACAATGGACTAATGGGTAACGTGCAAACCATGGTGGATGCAGCATCGGGAGGAGCTTTGCAGAATAAGACACCAGGGGAGGCTTAAGTTGCTTGAGGTGTTGGCAAGCAATAACTATCAAAGACCAAATGAGAGAGCAATACCAAGAAAATCTATGGGTCTAAATGAAGTTGATGCTTTCACAGCCATCTTAGCCCAACACACGGCACTTCAGAAACAATTGGGAAGTATGCAGGTAAACTCTGTACAAGTACCTCAACTAACTTGTGATTTTTGTGCAAGAAACCATGTGAGCAGTGAGTGTCAAGTAGGGAACACATTTGCTTCGTCATCTTCATCATCGGAGCAAGTGAACTACTTGGCAGGAAATCAGAGACAATCAAACAACCCGTACTCCAACACATACAACCCGGGGTGGAGAAATCATCCAAATCTGGCTTGGGGAAATCAGAACCAGCAAAATAATCAATGGAACCAGAGGACAGTTCCAAATAACCAACAAATGGTGAATAATCAACCGGGAGATCCAAGAGTGACAAAGTTGGAGGACATGTTTGGAAAATTCATGCAGGAGACCACGGGATTTATGAATGAGACGAGGATGAATTTTAGAAATCAAGGGGCGTCCATTCGGAACTTGAGGTACAGATGGGCCAATTGGCCGAGAAGCTTAATGAGAGACCGCAAGGTTCCTTACCAAGCAATACAGTTACTAACCCACGTGAGCAAGTAAATGCAATTTCGTTGAGAAGTGGGAGAGTCTTAGAAGAGGTGGAAAAATCAAGGAAAGAGGAAACTTCATCAAAGCAAAATAAAGAATCTGATGAGGAAGTTGATGAAGAAATCATTGCTGAAGAGAAACCACCCAGCCCAAGGAAAGATGAACAGAAGCAGGAAGAGGGGAAAAAAAAGAAAGAGAAATTGCCCTTCCCCGAGATACCACCAGAGTTGGCGCATCACACACCACCCGTGCCTTTTCCTTAAAGACTTAGAAAAGAAAATCAGGAAAAGCAGTTTATTAAATTGCTTGAAGCTTTTAAGAAACTGCATATTAACATTCCTTTTGCAGATGCATTGCAGCAGATGCCGAGCTATGCGAAGTTCCTTAAGGAAATCCTTTCGAACAAAAGGAAACTAGAAGATGAGGAAACTGTGATGTTTACGGAGGAGTGCAGTGCCATTCTCCAAAAGAAGCTACCCCCGAAGCTCAAAGATCCAGGGAGTTTTACGATTCCTTGCACTATAGGAAATATCACCTTTGATCGAGTTTTATGCGACCTAGGTGCTAGCATTAACCTTATGCCTTTTTCTGTTTTTAGGAAACTAGGAATTGGTGAAGTAAAGTTGACAACCATATGCTTGCAACTTGCAGATTGATCAATAAAGCATCATAGGGGCATTGTGGAGGATGTGTTGGTTAAGGTGGACAAGTTTATTTTTCCTGCGGATTTCTTTATGTTAGATATGGATGAAGACAAAGAGATTCCTCTTATCCTGGGACGACCATTTCTGATGACCGAAAGAGCTTTAATCAACGTTCAAGAAGGGAAGTTGATCATGAGGATGCAAGATGAAGAAATAACGTTTAATGTCCTTGAATCAACGAGAGCTCCACCTAAACAAGAGTCGTCTTTGAAAATCGATATGGTGGACCAGGCAAAAAGTGAAACCTTCCAACTAGACAATCCTAGAGTGGAAATTAAGAGCTACATTGTCAAACCGAATCAGTTCGAGAGTGAGGACCATAACAAAAGGGATGGCACAAAATTTCGAGATAAGCCACAATCGAGATTGTGTTTTCACAAGGAAAGGATCTCTCAGCTCAAAAAGGGTGAGGGAAAGTGTAACACCCAACATTGAGGTACATGATTTAAATTATGTTTTATAGCCCTTAGTTAAATTTTGTTAGAATTATTTTAAGAGAATATGAAGAAAATGCCTTAAATTTGCATTAAGGGTAAAATAGTCTTTTCACTCAAAACTAGTTGATTTTGTGGGGAGTGAAAAGAGATAGAAAATCATAGAGAATTCAATAAAAGTGAAGGCATTTTGGTAATTGACTAAGGGACAAAGATGGAATTGCTTTCTAAGGGACAAAGATGGAATTTCTAGGAAAGAGTAAGGGCAAAATGGGAAAGTGAGTTTATAAACTAAAATGTTAAGGGTTTGAAACCCTTATTTCGTTCATACCACCCCCACACTCCTCCTCCTTTTTCTCTCAAATTTTCATTCACTTTTCCAAGGAATTTGAGGGCTTTTGAGTAGATTTTCATAGGGTTTTGATTCAAGGCATCAAAAGGTAAGGATTCATACTCTTTATCTATGATTTATTTGTGTAAAGGTTGAGTTCTTATGAAGTTTATGCTTAGGGTTAAGAGAAGATTGGAATCCAACAAGAGTAGAGAGTTTAGGAGAGACTACTCAAGCACAAGGTATGTAAATTCCACTCAAAATCCAACTCAAGCTAAAATTTAAGAATTCAAGTGAGTAGAGATTTATTTTAAATATGCATATGTTGTGATTATTGAGAAATTGAGATGATATGTATGATGTATTATGCTTATTATTGGATATATTTGAATATGAGAAGTATATGTGATGATTTGATGATGGGTTGAAATTGGAAGAATTGGAGAAATTTTTTTTGGGAGTGTGTTTGCCATGTAGGTATGTGATGCTACAAGAGATTTTTTCTCTCATTTTGGATGGTTTGAGAAATAAATAGAATGATAATTGAATTAGGGTTTGTTTGTGCACAACTAATGTTTGATGAAATGCCCAAGTGAAAACATGTTACCAAACTGTCCCGTCACAGCCGTGACTTTCTAAGTGATTTTTGGGCATCTTACGGATTGAACTGAGTTTAGACCAAAACATAAAATTGTAGCCCTATCTCTAAGCTTTAAAACGAGACCAAAAACGTATCAATCCGATGTGTATAGCTCAAGTTATGTCTTCTTGAGTGTGACCTGTGCAGAATGACTATCTTGATGCAATATTGCATTTGTGCATTTCATAAGTGCATTAAGTAAGAAACTTTAAGCATGAACCATCCTTATGCATTAATTGTGCATTAAGAAGTAGTTTGAGAAAGAGTAGAGAACTTTGTGAATGAGCTACTCTAAAAGTAAAGAGAATGAGAAAAATCTAAGAATGGGTTGGTGCTTTGTGAACTCCACCCGGAAGTCACGAAGAATGGGTTGGTGCTTTGTGAACTCCACCCGGAAGTCACAAAGAATGGGTTGGTGCTTTGTGAACTCCACCCGGTCGTGCCTCCGGTAAGATGAGGCCGTGACATTCAAGTGAGAAAGAATGAGAAAATATGAGAAAGAAGAGAGGAACAGAATGAGTAGAAGTCACAAAGAGTGGGTGGATGCCTTGTGATCTCCACTCAGCCGTGCCTCCGTTAAGATGAGGTTGTGACATACAACAGAAAGTTAATAGAAAAGAGAGATATGTGAAAGAGAAACAGAAAAAGAAAATAAATGAGAGGAGAAGAGTGTAAGGAAAGAATTAAGAGAAAGAGTTATGGGGATAGACGAGTAGAGGATTTACTTACTGAGCATTATTTTGTGCTCACCCCGTTGTTTATCTTTGTGTTTGCAGGATCTAGGTGAGGAAGCGGTCGGATGGGCATTGGCAAGCGAGGAGCAATAGCTACACTGTCCACTGTTTTTGATAACTTTTACAAATTATACCTTACTTTGTATAAAGAATGATTATATGTATTAAAAGAAAATTTCGGGCCCATTTACTTTTGCTAATATAAATACATTTTACTTTATGTATTTCTATGAATAATCTAGCATGAAGCAGTTATTACAGAAAGTCAAGAAAACGGAAAACAGTCGGTGAGAAGAGTCGAACCACTAAAGTAATGACCAAGGGATGGAAATGGGTGGTGAAACTCTTAACAAGACAACTGCGTGAAAAAGATCATCAGCAAAAGAAGCTCGAGCACAAGGGAATGTTAAGGGATGTGATGTACTTGGATAGTCCGGACTGACGTGAAAAATTGAGAGAGTCGAGCTTACCGACTATAAACAAGCGCTTCTTGGGAGGCAACCCAAGTGTTTTAAATTTTTGTTCTTCTATTTTTATTTCAGTGTGTTGAATGTTTTTGATTCTTTTTAATTTTTGTGTTTTGGGGTGTTTCAGATGAAGTTTTTAGCTAATACAAGGAAGGAAAATGCTCCAGACTTCGCCGGGGTGAAGAAGAATTCTTTGCCGCGGCGAAGCACATTAGGTAAAAATAAATTTTGAAAGTCCTAGACTTCGTCGTGGTGAAGACTTTTCTTCACCGGGGTGAAGCAACCTGAAAATTTGTGATAGCTACTGTATTTTATCGCCCTGGCGAAGAATTTGTCTTCACTACGGCGAAGAAGGTTGGACGAAATTTTTCTAAGGAAATTTCGCCGCGGCGAAGAATTTTTCTCGCCACGGTGATTAGCCACTATGTTTTTTCACCCCGGCAAAGTATTTTTCTTCACCGCGGCGAAAACTGGGTTTCCAATTAGGGTTCATAAACAAAGAACTTCGCCGTGGCGAAGACTGTTTTCTATATAAACTCGCTTTGTCTTTTCATTTTCCACGCGTTTTGTCAAATATTTTTGAGAGAAAAATTTTCCAATCTCAATCCTTTGCCTCCCAAGTGCTTTCCCAACCAAAGTTTTCACTCATTAACCTTCCTAAACACCAAAACAACTCATTTCAACAACAAATTTCTCGAAAATTTCACAAAAATTCCAAGTTCAAGAAATTTGGGGCTTTCCAATCTGGGCTGATTATGAGGAAATTGGTGGCAAATAATCCTTCATATTGGTAAGATCTCAAGTTCTCTTAACTCATTTTCGCAAAATTTCAAGTTTTAAGTTGTAGATCTGAGAAATTTATTTTTGGTTGAATTGCGAATATTGTGAGTTGGATTTTGTTGAAGAAGGATTTATTGTGCTTGTTGTGATTTTGAGAATTGTGGGTGTTGAATTTTTGGAGTGTATTGTTGAATTCGGAGAAATCGAAGTTTGGGGGTCTGATTGCAGATTTTTGGAAGTGTTGTTCATTTTCTTTTTCAGGTTTGAATTGGTTGTGTGGGAACCTAGGCTTGAATTTTTGGGTTGTGTTGTGAATTGGATTATAGGAAATGGCACCCAAAATTAAGTTGCCATACAAAGGAAAGGGAAAAGGAAAGGAAGTGGATAGCCGTTTTGTGAATGAAGAGGCCCAGAAACGGTATCAAGCGGCTATCCAAAGGAGAGATAAGTGCTTTATTCCTGAGCGCGGATTGACCGCGAGTCAGGCATTAGATTAGAGTCGAGGGAGACGATGGGAACTGTTCATGAGTGCTCCTGCACAACGGGCTGTAGAGCCGCTAGTAAGGGAGTTTTATGCCAATCTCCCGGATTGTGATTGGGGTTTTGCATTTGTGAGAGGGGTTGATGTGCCATTTACAGCAGATGAGATTAACAAATTTTACAACCTGCCCGGATTTGATCAGGATGAGTACGGAAGGTTTAGGGGGACACAGTTTGACGATAGTATCATTCCTCCGGTCATTGCAAAACTAGAGGCAACTTAGTCATTGTCAAAGAAACAAAAGAAGACCATTAAGGGAACTTCTTTGACACCGGTTGCTCGAGTGTGGCAATATTTTGTTAGTGCGAAGTTGATGCCGGAAACGCACTATAGCACAGTAGCTTACGAAAAAGCATTACTACTTTATTCCATTGCCACAGGAAAGAGTATTGATATGGGAAGAATTATCTTTAACAACATTCATCATGCCGCAAAACCAAGGCGATCAAGTTATTCTTTCCCACATCTCATCACAGCTTTATGCATTAGAGCTGGAGCCAAGGTAGGAGATGATGAGCAACGTATTCATGTTGCCCTTATCCTCGATACATATTATTTCCAGAAGCATCTTGAATGTCCAGAAGCTAATCAACCAAGGGTAGGAACAAAACGGTAGAGAACCACACAAGGCCCTGCCACATCCTCCAGCTCCACAGCTACAGAGAAAGAGATGATGCAGTAGATGATAGGTTTGATGAAACGGATGACAAAACGTCATGATTAGTTGGTTGAGCAGACCTACATGATGTATGAGATGCAGAAGAATAGCTTTAACAAGCTCAACGTTGACACTTCAGGATTCTAATGGGCTGACTGGGATTCAGATGAGTGGATGGGCTCAGAATCAGAAGAGGAAGACGAGGAAGAAGAAGAAGACAAGGGTGGAGAAGAATGAGCGCCGGAACACCTATGTTGTTGTCTTTATTTTCATTTGTTTAGTTGAATTGGTTTTTCATTTCAAACATTAAACTCAGCTCTTATTTTTGTTTTGGATTTGTGTAGTTGTTTTAGTTGTTTCATTTTCTTTTAAGTTGTAGTTGTTGCAAGGACGAGATTAGGATGTAATATTTTCAATTTAGTTTGTGAATTTTTGCTAACACAATGGACATCATAGTTTCTTTTGTTTTGACAGATGTTGGGTGATGACAAAGTGTGCAATGTGGAGCGACACTTCACAGATTAACCAGGGAACTTTCTCATACCTTTGTTATTTTTGATTTTCTATTCCAAATTTATGCATAATGGGACATTGGGGACAATGTCATCTTTTGTTTGGGGGTAAAAAAATTAGGAATTTTTGAAAATTTTGAACTTTCGTTATTTTTCTTTAATTTGATTGTTTTTGCCAATGATGAATTGTAGAAATCAATGATGAGAATTGGATTGTTGCATTTTTATTGTTGAGAAATGTTAAGCATTATTTCAAGTTTAGGTTTATTGACTGAATTTTGATTGAGGTTTGTTGAGTGGTTCAACCACCATTTTCATTTTTTTCGGCATGCATAGATTTATTTTATGTACTTAGGTAAAGTTTGATAATGTTGGTGGACTCTAGAACCTAGTAAAGAAGTGCTTGAGGCGAAATTCTAGGATTAGACATGGTTGAGGAGATGATTTAGGCATTCTTTTGGAACGCCAACCCAGGAATGAAATTGTCCCTAGTCACCCAGTTGAGCCGTATGAATCATTATTGCTTCATTTTTCTTGGCTAACCAAAAAATTGTCCGATCCTTGTACCCTAAACACTCTGTCATACCCTTAGGAGAATTCGATCCTAATGCAAACACAAAGAAAGGGAAGAGTTGGACGAATTGACTAAAAGAATAGTTTAGGGGTTGTAAGAAGGGCAATAAAAATAAAAGAGGTAGTTCACCTCAGTTCAATGGATGTGTCTCGATTGTATAAATTCTTTACCTTAAAAAAAAAAAAAAAAAAAAAATTATTGTGCCAAGTTGAAGGGTATCTCGGCTGGAAACCAGTAACCGCCTTAAAAACTGCCTAGCAGTACTTGGCGACTTCGGGTTTAACAACGCCACGTACACCTTCGACCCACGCATTTATGGTTTCAGAAATAAGAAAGACACAAGTTTGAGGGGTGTAAATTAGTGGATACATTGAGTGGTGGGTGAGAAAAAAGTAGAGTTCGATTTGACTTGAGTGTTTGCATGAGGAAAACCCAGTTCTCTTACTTTGTATTTTCCTATCCTTTTTCTTGGAACCCACTACCCGAGCCTAACGATACGAGCTTTTAAAGACCTTTTGATTCGCATCTTTGTCTAGTCCTCATTAGTGGAGAGTAGTTCGATGTTTAGGCTTATGGAGTCTGCCACCATTTGATAAACTTTACATTTCTGCATAAAATAATCCGGGAAGTTGGAATGTGGATTGAAGTGGGGATTACCTACTCAGTGGACCGATAGAGGAAGACAGACGATGTAGCTTATGACTTCTTGGAGTGTTGAACATTTTCTGATAATAATTTTTCAACAACTTTTGAGACTTGTGCAATTTCTAGGCAATTCGCATGTTGAGTTTGAGTCGTTTTCGTGTTCTTTCACCTTTCAGTTTTGTTGTGTGTGTGTTTCATTTTTTTGTCGTTTGTTTGTTGTTTTTGTTCCGTGAGTTTGTACCTTATGCTCGAGGACGAGCATATCTTTAGTTTGGGGGTATTTGATAATCCGTGGATTATACCGTTTTTATTAGATTTTTTAGTCGGATTTCAGGTACTTTCTAGTTCATTTTGACCTGAATTGTTTCTTAATTCTTTACATTTCATGTTTCAGATTAAAATGGACATTTTGAGCTAATAAAGACAGAATTAGAAATTATGGACTCGGAAGTAAGCGGATCTCAGAAGTTGGGAGAGTTCTGAAGTTGGGTGAAGCACTTTGAAGCTTGTTCCCAAGGGAGAGCACCGAAGATCGAAGAATCAAGTGAAGATGCAAGCAAAGGGGCAATTCTGTAAATTCAAAAATTGTCAGGAAGCTTCGCCGCGGCCAAGGTTGTTCTTCGCCGCAGCGAAGTGCGCCAGTCACGCACCAAGTCTGCTTCTTTCTTCGCCGAGACGACGGTTGCAATTTCCAGTTTTGTAAAACGCATAGTTTAACTTTTGCGTGTTTTTCTGAGGAATTTGGGGCGAGGTATAAAGGAAAACACTTAGCCTTTTTGAGGGAGTCTTCGAATAGGGTTAGAGCAGCTTTTTACATTTCCTTAGTTTTCTTTTTGAGAAATTTTTGAGATTGAACAAGGTTAAAGATTTGATTTCGAATCAGGGGATTCGTCATTTTGGGGAGATTTCTTATCTTTTCTTTTATTTTCATTATGTTGAACTTTAGTATTTTCGTTTCTTTCAATTGTGTTGTTGATTTAGCCATGAACTAACCTATTTTGGGTTAGGGTTTTGATTGTAGTTCGGATTTTTATGGGTTAAGTTATTGAGTATTTTCTTTTCATATGATTTTGCTTTGATTGTGTGTTTACTCTGCATTTACTGGTTTTATGTGATGAACATGATAAGATTGAGAAATGAATCGTGTTAGGCTTCTTGGGTAATCACCATTGTAGTATTGGACGTTAGAGATGGATTCAAAAACCAATGAAATCATTTTAGGATTCTTGTGCTTAATGAGCTTAGAATTATTAACTTTCAATTTGTTAGGTGCGAAAGGTTAATAGGGAAGAGTAGGAAAACATAGCCTGAGAAGGTATGTTTGACACTTTAGAGAGTTCGATTTACAATCAATGCATGTGAATATGATTTTTAACTTAATTCTTTAGGTTTAACCCATAAAGTCCGAATGAAGTCAAAACCTACCCGTTTGTTTGAATTGATTTTATCCCGTTTAAATCTTGCTTTCATAGTTTAAGTTTATTTTAGTAAAATTTTGTTTTAATCATAGTTTAATTTGCTCCTTTTAATCCAAAAGAATTCGATTGCTTCAACTTGAGAACGTTAAGAAACTTAATGCTTAGCAACAATCCTTGTGGGAATGATACTCACTCATCATTATATTACTTGTGCGATTAGTATACTTGCTACATATTGCATGTTGTAGGAAACACGCATCACTCACTAAACCCTCTTTGGTGGGTCTCATTCTCTAATTGTGGCTTTGCCTTCCACTCTTTGTGTGTTTTTAACACTAGGACGTAACCTCTTTTTATGGTTAATACATGGGATATTATTCCTAATAGGACTCAAATCTCATATCCTAATAGGAATTTTATTTCAATTCCTAATACAATTATATTCCCTATTCTCAATTGTATTCTTGAAAGAAAACAATTCTACATTCAACACATGTCTTCAATTCTTCACTTCCATCAACAGTGGCGTTAACTTCTCTTTCTTCAAGCTAGAAGTCCAACTAAAGTTGTACATAACTTCAGTTTCACAAGGGTAACCACTTTCGTAAGCATATTAGTTGGATTTTTACTCACTTGGATCTTCTCGAGAGCTATAACTCCTTCTAAAACTGAGCGTATATAATGGTATCGAACGTCTATATGTTTTTTCCCTAGCATGGTAGAGTGGGTTCTTTGCCAAGTGAATTGCACTTTGGCTATAACAAAACAAAATGCTCCTCTCATAATTCTAACCTAATTCTAGGAACTACAATGACCATATTAGCTCCTTTCAAGCTTCTATCATAGCAACATACTCTGCCTCTGTAGTAGAGAGAGCAACAATCTTTTGTAACTTTGAAACCCAATTGATTACTATACCTCCTGATGTAATTACATAACCTGTAACACTCTTACACTTATCAATGTCACCAGCCATATTGGCATCCACATAACCTTGTAGCTCTAAGTCTAACTTCCAAAACATAATGCTGAATCTGTAGTACCTTTCAAATATCTAAGACTCCACTTTACTTCTTCACAATATTGCTTTCCTGGATTGTTCATGTACCTACTCATAACTCCTACTACATGTGCTATGTCTGGCCTTGTACACACCATGACATACATAAGATTGCCAATTGCTGATGCATAAGGTACCTTGGTCATGTAGTCTCACTCATGCTCTGTTATAGGTGAGTGATCTTTGGATAGTTTAAAGTGACTAGCCAAATGAGTACTTACTAGCTTTGCTCCATCCATGTTGAACGTATTGAGTACTTTCTTCATATACTCTTCTTGTGACAACTTCAAGAAACCTTTAGCTTTATCTTAGGTAATCCTAATACCAAGGATTTGTTTTGTAGCTCCCAAATTTTTTCATAGCAAACTCCTTTGACAATTGCCCTTTTAGCTTGTTTATTTCTTGTTTACAACCCCCTGCAATCACCATGTCATCTACATATAGTAATTAGATGATATAGGAGTTATCAAGTTTCTTGAAATAACAGCAATGGTTGGCTTGGCATCTGAGGAAACCGACGTTACTATACATAAACCTATCAAACTTCTTGTACCACTATTTAGGCGCCTATTTTAGCCCATATAGGCTCTTTTGAAGTTTGCACACCATTCTCTCCTTTCCTTCTACTTTAAAATCCTGTGGCTGCTACATATAAATTTCTTCATCCAATTCTCTATGAAGAAATGATGTCTTTACATCTAACTGCTCAAGATGAAGGTCTTCTTTTTCCACTAACCCAAGTACTATTCTTATTGTAGTTAACTTGACAACTGGAGAGAAAATTTCAGTATAGTCAATACCTTCTTTCTGCTGAAACCCAATCACAACAAGTCTTGCTTTTTATCGTTTGCTGCTATCATGTTCACATTTCACCTGATAAACCCACTTGTTTTGCAATGCCTTCTTCCCTTGTGGTAGCTCTGTGAACTACCAGGTTTGATTTGTTAATAATGAGTCCATCTTATCCTTAATAGCTAGCTCCCACTTGATTGAGTCATCAATTTGCATTGCTTCCTTATAACATTCTGGTTCACCGCCATCAGTTAGTAAAATATAGTGTAATGAAGGGGAGAACTTTTGTGTTGGTCTTATAGTCTTGGAAGATCTTCTAAGTTCAAACACGGACGTTTGTGGTTCAACTTCTGGAGCTTTATTATCTTGATCTTCCTAGTCATTATCTTGCATGTCATTCCTTGGGAAGTCTTTTAAAGGAACTACCTCTTCCTTCTTCACTTCAGAGCTTGGATTTTCTAACTACAAGTTGAGCCTATCCTTGTACATCACTTCTTCATTGAATATGACGTCCCTGCTCCTTATAATCTTGCAGTTTTGGTCATCCCAGAAATGATAACCAAACTCAGTGTCACCATAACCAATGAAAAAACATTTGTTAGATTTAGCATCAAGCTTACTTCTAAGAGTAGAGTCAATGTGAACATATGCTAAGCAACCAAACACTCTTAAGAAAGAATAATTTACCACTCCAAACTTTTTCCGGGATCTTGCAATTTTGCAATACAGAGGGTCCTCTATTGAGTAAGTAGGTTGTAGTATTAATTGCATCAACCTAAAATGTATGTAGTAGTCCAGCATGCAATCTCATGCTTCTTGCACACTTATTTAGGGTTTTGTTCATCCTTTCGTTGACACCATTCTATTGAGGAGTTGCAGAAATAGTCTTCTTCATCTTGATCCCATTATTGGCACAATATTCTTTGAACCCTTGATCAATGTACTCTCCCCCATTATCGGATTGCAAGCACTTCACCTGTAGGTTTGTGTAATTTTCAACCACAGCTTTCCACTTTTTAAAAGTATCAAAGACATCAGATTTATTTTTTGAAAAATAAACTCATACCCTTCTACTCATGTCATTAATGAACGTCACATAATACTTTGAGCCTGCAAGGGATGACACAGGAACGGGTCCCTTGTAGTGACTGCTTTATACTAGGGTACCCATAGAAATATATCAAGTCGAATACATTTATATTAGTAAAAGTAAATGGGCCCAAAATTTCTTTTTATTACATATAAACATTCTTTATACAAAATAACACTATCATTTACAAAATGCCATTAAAACAGTGGATAATGTAGCTATTACTCCTCGCTTGCCGACGCCCATCCAACCGCGTTCTCACCTAGATCCTGCAACGACAAAGAAAACAATGGGGTGAGCACAAAATAATGCTCAGTAAGTAAATCCTCTACTCGACTGTCCCCGTAACTCTTTCTCTTAATTATTTCCTTACACTTTTTCTCATCTCATTTATTTTCTCTTTCACACAGCTCTCTTACTTAACTTTAGCTATATGTCATGGCCTCATCTTACCGGAGGCACGACCGGGTGGAGTTCACACAGCACCAACCCACTCTTCGTGACGTTCGGGTGGAGATCACAAAGCACCAATCCGTTTTTCGTAACTTGTAGGTGGAGATCACAAAGCACCAACCTGTTTTGAGTAACTAACGGGTGGAGATCACAAAGCACCAACCCATTTTTAGTATTTTTCTCATTCTTTCTACTCTTAGAGTAGTTCATACATAAAGTTCTCTACTCTTTCTCAAGCCACTTCTCAATGCACAATTAATCTTCTCCATTAATGTACTCATGAAATGTCAATATGCAATGTTGAAAGAATTAAGGTTTACTACTCATGATTCTCTTAGGCATTTCATCAAACAATTAGTATGCATACATAAACTCCACTTTATCTATGGTTCTATCCCTCTCTTGAACCATCCAAAATGGGAGAAAACTCCCTCACCAAGCTATAATTCTTGTCACAACATAACACTTCCAAAGAGATTTCTCAATCTCCTCCAATTTCATCTCAAACTACATTCTCATCACACATCACACTTCTTATGATTGAAGTGTATTTACCAACCACAAAGCAATTACTCATCTCTATCTCAATTCTCAATAACATATCATCTAACATGCATACACAATTTCTACTAAATCTCTACACTTTCTACTAAATCTCTACTCAAAAGAGTTCTCAAATATCAACTTGGATTGGGATTTACTTACCTTGCAATGGAGAGATCTTACAAGCACTTTCCTTTCCTTTGGAATACTTGTCTCTTCTTTACCCTTTAAACAATAACGCCATAAGAGTTTAATATACAAATATATGCAAAACTTCACATCTAAAGCAAGAATCCTTATCTTAGGATGCCTTAGATTAATTCTCTACCAAGATCCAACTAAAAGCCCTCAAAGATCCTTGAAAGCTTGAAGGAAGAGTTGAGAGGAAATGGTGAAAGAGTATGACGGTGGAAGAAGAATGAATGAAGGGTTTATGAAGCTTATCCCCTTTTTCGCTCAAACTTTCTTCGTTCATTCCCATATTGCCCTTGCTCTTCCTTGGAAATTCTATCTTGTCCTTTAAATCATTACAATCACACCCCCACTCTAACATATTCTCCATAAAATTTCCTTACAATTCACTCCCCACTCTTCCTGCTAATTAAGGGTAGAAAGGTCATTTTATCCCTATGGAGAATTCTCTAGAAACCTCAATAAAATTTTCTGCCGTCCCGTCGTCGTAGCGGAGACAGTTTTGTCACCCCGGCGAAAACTTACAGAGCCGACACCGCAATTACAAAGCCAATGTCGCCGCGTCGAAGACTATTCTTCGCCCCGGCGAAGACCAAAATTCAAACTTCACCAAAACTCAACCAAAATCAGGGCAAACACTCAACCAACCCAACTAAGGGCCAACCAACTGAAAATAACGACATACAAGCTCAAGTGAGAACAAAGCAATAAACATTCAAACATTGAAACATAATTTATTACGGACCTTAAGTGGGGCGTTACAATTCTCCCCCCTTAAAAGAATTTCGTCCCCAAAATTCACACAAACAATTCCGGTAACGATTCTGCATGTCTTGCTCTACCTCCCATGTGGCCTCTTCGACCTTGTGATTTCGCCAAATGACCTTTACTAATGGAATGCTCTTATTCCAGAGTTCTTTAATCTTTCGGTCCAAAATCTGTACTGGATGCTCCTCATACACAAGGTTCTCTTCTAAGTCAACATCATCTACTTTCAAGATATAAGAGGGGTCATTTACGTACTTTCGAAGCACCGAGACATGGAACACATCATGCACATTGTCAATGCTAGGTGGTAGTGCCAATCTGTAGGCCATCTTTCCTACTCGTTGCAATACTTCAAATGGACCTACATATCTTGGTGCTAACTTCCCTTTGCTTCCGAAATACATTACTCGCTTGTAGGGGAAAACTTTCAGAAACACCTTATTGCCCACTTGGAATTCAATCTCTTTCCTCTTCAAGTTCGGCATAACTCTTTTGTTGATCTTAGGCTTGCTTCATTCTGTTTCTGATTAACTTTACATCCTCTATCATTTTTTGAGTCACCTCTGGCCCAAGAGCGGTACTCAACTCATCCCTTTCGCCGATCTCATCCCAATGTAGTGGAGACCTACATCGTCTACCATACAAGGCCTCATAAGGCGCCATTTTAATTGTAGATTGATAACTGTTGTTGTAGGCAAACTCCACTAAGGGTAACATCTCATGCCAGGATACTTTATAATCCATACAGCAAGCTCTCAACATATCCTCAAGCACCTGATTTGTTCTCTCTGTTTGGCCATCCGTCTGAGGATGATAGGCAGTACTGAATGCTAAACGGGTACCCAAATTCCTCTGTAAACTCCTCTAGAAAGTTGAAACAAACCTAGAATCTCTATCTGATACTGTTGTCTTGGGCACACCATGCAACCTGACTATCTCCTTAATATAAATCTGAGCCAACTGATCTGTAGTGGTACTCTCCTTTATTGGAAGGAAATGGGCTGACTTGGTTAACCTGTCCACAATCACCCATATAGCATTATACCCTCTCTGTACTCTGGGGAGACCTGTGATAAAATCCATCGATATGCTCTCCCATTTCCACTCGGGAATACTCTCGAAGCAACCTCCCCGACGGCCGTTGGTGTTCTGCTTTCACCTGCTAACAAACCAGACATTTAGCTACAAATTCTGCAATATCTCTCTTCATACCTGGCCACCAATAGCCTTTCTTTACATCTTGATACATTTTGGTTCCTCCAGGATGAGTAGTGTACGGTGTGTCATGAGCCTCTGTGAGTAGTCTCTTCCTTAACTCATCATTCTGAGGGATACATAACCGATTCCTGAAATAGAGGACACCATCTATTACTTGAAACTCTGTGGTCTTGCCCTTCATGCACTTGCTGAACTATTCTCTAACACCACTCATCGGCCACTTGCTTATCTCTAACTTCCTCCAGTAAAGTAGACTGAACATCTAACCTGGCAATCTTTTCCAGAATCACTTCAATCTGCTCTTTACATAATTCTTCTACCAACTCTTTCTGTTTAGTGAGCCGGGACAAATAAGCTTTTCTACTCAAGGCATTGACTACTACATTGGCCTTCCCCGATTGATATTGATCTCACACTCATAGTCCTTAACCAGCTCTAACCACCTTCTCTGTCTCATGTTCAACTCCTTCTGAGTGAAGAAGTACTTTAAACTCTTATGATCAATGTAGATATTACTTTTTGCACCATAAAGGTAATGCCTCCAAATCTTTAGTGCGAAGACCACGGATGCCAACTCTAAATCATGCGTAGGGTATCTCGTCTCATACTCTTTCAATTGCCGAGAGGCATAAGCTATCACCCTACCTACCTGCATTAACACAGCACCAAGTCCTTGCAGTGAGGTGTAACAACTGCTGTAAACTAGTACAATGCATGCATAATAATAATAGAAAATGGGCCCAAAACTTTTCTTTTTATTATATGTAATAAGTCTTTTATACACAAAGAGCATTATTTACACAATGCCATTTAAGAAGACAAAAACAGGGGAAACAGTGTAGCTATTGCTCCTCGCTTGCCGACGCCCCTCCGACTGTATCATCACCTAGATCCTGCATCCACAAAGGAAAATAACGGGGTGAGCACAAAATAATGCTTAGTAAGTAAACCCTCTATTTGTCTATCCCCGTATTTATTTCTCTTAATTCTTTCCTCACTCTTTCTTTCTATTGTTTTCTACTAAACGTCATCGCCTCATCTTATCGGAGGTACAGCCGGATGGCATTCACACAGCACCATCTCACTCTTCATGACTGTCGGGTGGAGTTCACACAGCACCAACCAGCTCTTAGTGACTACCGAGTGGGGATCACAAAGCACCTACCCGGTTTCATAACTATCGGGTGGAGATCACAAAGCACCTACCCGTTTCTCATGACTTTCGGGTGACGATCACAAAGCATCAACCCATTTCTAATAACTATCGGGTGATGATCACAAAGCATCAACCCGTTTCTAATAACTACCGGGTGACGATCACAAAGCATCAACCCGTTTCTGATAACTACCAGGTGACGATCACAAAGCATCAACCCGTTTCTAATGCTCTTCTCATTCACTCTACTCTAGCACTTCTCATTCTCTCTACCCTTAGAGTAGTTGCATTCACAAAGTTCTCTACTCATAAAGCAAGTGCATACACAAAGTTTTCTACTCTTTCTTAAGTCACTTCTCAATGCACAATTAATGCATATGGACGGTTCATCTCCACTAATGCACTTATGAAATGCCAACATGCAATGTTGCAAGAATTAAGGTTCACTACTCATACTCAAACCTCTATTAGGCATTTCATCAAACAACTCAAGTGCATAACAAGACTCTACTATAACAATAATTCTATGTCTTTCTCTAACCATCCAAAATGGGAGAAAACTCCTCACATAGCCATAATTCCTGCCATAGAATAACACTTCCAAAAAGGATTTCTCAATATCCTTCAATTCCATCTCAAACTACATTTCCAACCCACATCTCACTTCTCATAATTGAAGTGTATGAACAACCACAAGCAATAATAATCCCCATTTAAAACTCAATAACATAGCATATAACATGTATATAACATACATACATAATTGCTATTAAATCTCTAATCAAGAAAGTTCTCAAATCTCAACTTGGGTTGAGATTTACTTACCTTGTGATGGAGAGATCTTACTAGCACTTCCTTTCTCTTGGTTTGCTTGACTTTTCTCTACCCTTTAAACAATTCAACCAAAAGCCCTCAATATTCAAATATACTCAAAATCTCACAAAACTTCACATCCAAAGCAAGAGTCCTTACCTTAGGATGCCTTAGATTGATTTTCTACCCCAAAGCACTCCAAAAGCCCTCTAAAAATCCTTGAACAAATGAAAGAGAAATTGAGAGGAAGTAAGAAAGGAGAGTGGCGGTGGGGAAAAAGAATGAAGGGTGTGCAATGACTTAATTCCTTTTAACATAATTTATGCACAAGCATTCCCATTTTGACCTTACTCTTCCTTGGGAATTCCATCTATATCCTTTGATTCATTACAAACACACCCCCATAATAACATATTCTCCATGAAAATTCCTTACATTTTACTCCCCACTTTTCCTACTAATTAGGGGTAGAATGGTCAAATTGCCCTCAGGGAAGAAAATATCTAAAACTTAACAAACATTTTGGTCGGCACGTCGCAGCAGAAAGAAGCTTCTGTCGCCGCGGTGAAACTGTCCAGCAGCTTCCCCGTGGGCTTCAACACCTCTTCGCCGCGGCGAAGCCTGGAACACTAAACTTCTTCTATTTTTAACCAATTTCAAGGCAAGTGTTCAACATATCACTCAATCAAAGGCCAACCAAACAATAATACTAATAAACCGACTCAAAAAGAGAAAAAGAAGAGGCATTAACTACGTACCTCAAGTGGGGCGTTACATGAGGCATCTATATAAATGTCATAATCTACACCCTCCTGTGGTAACACTAGCACGGGAGCTCTCGTTAATCTCTTCTTCAACTCCTGAAAGCTCTCCTCACATGCTTCTGACCATACAAAAGGAGTTCTCTGTTTGGTAAGAGCTGTCAACGGTTTAGCCAACTGGGCGAACCCTGCTACAAATCACCGGTAGTAACCTACTAAGCCTAAGAAACTCCTGACTTCTTTCACTATCCTCGGCCTCTACCATTCAAGGATTGCCTGCACTTTACTTGGATCCACTGAAATTCCTTCCTTAAACACAGTATGGCCTAGAAATATCACCTGATCAAGCCAAAACTCACACTTAGAAAATTTAGCGTACAACTTTCTTTCTCTTAATTATTGTAACACTATCCTCAAATGTTCCTCATGCTCTTCCCTCGACTTAGAATAAACCAGGATATCATCAATGAAAACCACTATAAACCGATCCAAATAATCATGGAATACCCGGTTCATCAAGTCCATAAAAACTGCTGGGGCATTAGTCAAACCAAACGACATCACTACAAATTCATAATGCCCATACCTTGTACGGAAAGCAGTCTTCGCTATATCTTGCTCGGCCACTCTTACCTGATGGTACCCTAAACTCAAATCAACACTGTGGCTCCTTTTAACACTGTGGCTCCTTTTAACTGATCAAACAAATCATCAATGCGAGGTAGCGGGTACTTATTCTTCACTGTCACTTTATTCAATTCTCTATAATCGATACACATCCGTAGTGACCCATCTTTCTTCTTCACAAACAAAATTGGAGCTCCCTAGGGAGAATGACTCGGTCGGATAAAACCTTTATCCAAAAGCTTTTGGAGTTGCTTCTTTAATTCCCGAAGCTCTGCTGGGGCCATTCGATAAGGGGCTTTGGATATCGGTGTTGTCCCTAGTGCTAATTCAATACTAAACTCCACCTCCATTTCTGGAGGCAAACCCGATAACTCTTTCGGAAACACATCTAGAAAATCTTGAACTACTAGCACCCTCTAAATCTCTGTCTGTAGAACATCACCACTCTACACTACATGGGCAATATATCCCGAACACCCCTTCCCCAACATCTTTCTAGCCTTCACACTGCTAATTAACATGCTCAACTGATGGCCCTCTCCAAAACTAAATTTATCTCCATTATCGAGATTAAATCTCGCTTTCTTCTTCCGACATTCAATCTCTACCCCGTATCTCCCTAGGAAATCCATGCCCAATATCACAACAAAATCGGGCATATAAAAAACTATTAGATCAATTGGTAAATCTGTACCCTGGATCACCACCGACTCGCCTGTCAACATCTCTTGCATCAGAACACTAACCCCATCGGGTAACTCTATCTTAATGGGTTGAGTCACTCTAGTAGGTTTCAAACCTAACCTCTCAATCATCCCATAAGATATAAAAGAATGAGTGGCTCCTGAATCAATTAAAGCATACAAAGGAACATAATGGAATAATAACTGACCAATAACAGGTGATGGACTAGCCTCTGTTTCACCCTGTGCCATGGTAAACACTCTGGCATTTGTAGTACCTCCAAAACTCTGTGCGGGTGGTGAAAGAGGAGCTTTACAATCTCTCATCAAGTGCCATGGCTGTCAGCACCTAAAACACACCCTCTAGTCCCTCAGACACTCTCCTGGGTGGTTCCTCCCACATTTAGGGCAAAGAGGAAACCCTTCTGTCCGAGGTCGCTTATTCTTCCACTCTCTTCTGTTCTGTCTAAATTGAAACTTCTTCTTCTGATTCTTCATTTCTTTGCCTTTCACACCCTCTAATTTCTCTCTCTACGGGGCAGAGGGTGGCTCACTTGGTCCTCCTCTCGAGAGACCTACTAGGGGAATTTTATTCTCGAATATTTCTACCCTCATTGCTCGTCTCAAGGCCTCACTATAAGTTCGAGGGGGATCGGAACTGGTCATTATATCCCGAGCTATTTTCGGCTTCAACCCGTGTACAAACTTATCTCTTCTCAATGTTGGAGTACTAACTATTCCGAGTGCAAATCTTGCAAAGGAGTTGAATTTCACTGAGTACTCCTTCACGGTACTAGCCCCTTTCTGTAAACTGATAAATTCTTGGACCTTCTCATGAACTCGGTCCTCTGTCCTATACTCGACCTCAAACTCTTGCCTGAACTCTTCCCAAGTCATCATTGCCACATCATGGTTTCTTCTATTAGTTCCCACCAAAATCGAGCATCACCCTGAAACAAGAAACTCGCATATCGAATCTTTTCCTGGTCCGTAATTGGGAATAAACCTGTTGTTCGCTTTACAGACCTAAACCATTCTTCTGCTATTCCTGGGTTCGTAGTACCCTTAAACTCTAAGGGTTGATGTTGACTGGGAAGACCATAAATTGGTTCAACTCTGTTTTGTACTGGGGGAGGTACCGGTTATCCTTTTTCGACATTAGTAGTTGGTGGTACCTGCCATAACTTGCTGTATAATCCCCTGAACTCTAGCTTCATCCAAGTGAGGGAGCGTAGCTTCTCGTGGGTTAGAAGATTCTCCTTCATTCATCACACCCTTATCACGTTTTCGGTTACTACGCCTTATCTACAAAACAATCACATTTAATCAGTTTGTGAAACACGTATAGTAAGGAAAGAATTAACTCACACAGCGGTTATCAGACGTCGTAGCGATGAGAATAGTACACTGTCAAATCCCAAAATCTTTGCTCTGATACCAAAAATGTAGTGACTGCTTTATACTAGGGTACTCATAGAAATATATCAAGTAGAATACATTTATATTAGTAAAAGTAAATGGGCCCAAAATTTTCTTTTATTACATATAAACATTCTTTATACAAAATAACACTATCATTTACAAAATGCCATTAAAACAACGGACAGTGTAGCTATTGCTCCTCGTTTGCCGAAGCCCATCCAACTGCGTTCTCACCTAGATCTTGTAACCACAAAGAAAACAACAGGGTGAGCACAAAATAATGCTTAGTAAGTAAATCCTCTACTCGACTGTCCCCGTAACTCTTTCTCTTAATTCTTTCCTTACACTTTTTCTCATCTCATTTATTTTCTCTTTCACACAACTCTCTTACTTAACTTCTGCTATATGTCACGGCCTCATCTTACCGGAGGCACGGCCGGGTGGAGTTCACACAGCACCAACCCACTCTTCGTGACGTTTGGGTGGAGATCACAAGCACCAACCCGTTTTTCGTAACTTTCGGGTGGAGATCACAAAGCACCAACCTGTTTTGACTAACTACCGGGTGGAGATCACAAAGTACCAACCCGTTTTCAGTATTTTTCTCATTCTCTCTACTCTTAGAGTAGTTCATACATAAAGTTCTCTACTCTTTCTCAATCCACTTCTCAATGCACAATTAATCTTCTCCACTAATGTACTCATGAAATGCCAACATGCAATGTTGCAAGAATTAAGGTTTACTATTCATGATTCTCTTAGGCATTTCATCAAACAATTAGTATGCATACATAAACTCCACTTTATCTATGGTTCTATCACTCTCTTGAACCATCCAAAATGGGAGAAAACTCTCTCACCAAGCTATAATTCTTGTCACAACATAACACTTCCAAAGAGATTTCTCAATCTCCTCCAATTTCATCTCAAACTACATTCTCATCACACATCACACTTCTTATGATTGAAGTGTATTTACCAACCACAAAGCAATTACTCATCTCCATCTCAATTCTCAATAACATATCATCTAACATGCATACACAATTTCTACTAAATCTCTACACTTTCTACTAAATCTCTACTCAAAAGAGTTCTCAAATATCAACTTGGATTGGGATTTACTTACCTTGCAATGGAGAGATCTCACTAGCACTTTCCTTTCCTTTCCTTTAGAATACTTGTCTCTTCTCTACCCTTTAAACAATAACGCCATAAGAGTTTAATATACAAATATATGCAAAACTTCACATCTAAAGCAAGAATCCTTACCTTAGGATGCCTTAGATTAATTCTCTACCAAGATCCAACTAAAAGCCCTCAAAGATCCTTGAAAGCTTAAAGGAAGAGTTGAGAGGAAATGGTGAAAGAGTATAGCGGTTGAAGAAGAATGAATGAAGGGTTTATGAAGCTTATCCCCTTTTTAGCTCAAACTTTCTTCATTCATTCCCATATTGCTCTTGCTCTTCCTTAGAAATTCTATCCTTGTCCTTTAAATCATTACAATCACACCCCCACTCTAACATATTCTCCATAAAATTTCCTTACAATTCACTCCCCACTCTTCCTGCTAATTAAGGGTAGAAAGGTCATTTTATCCCTATGGAGAATTCTCTAGAAACCTCAATAAACTTTTCTGCCATCCCGTCATCGTAGCCCCTTCATTCCTTTCACGCTCACATGCCCAAGTTTACAATGCCACAAACTCAAGGTAATGCTAGCATTTGCGACTGCAACTAGAAGTCATGTAAAGAGTTCTAGTATTATTTCCATGAGCAAACACCATGGGTTCTTTAGTAACTTTCCATACACCACCCAGAAAGGACACACTATGCCTTTCATTGTCAAGTTGTCCAACTGATATTAGATTGCGCATCAATTTTGGTACATGCCTTACTTTCTGGATTTTCCACATAGATCTGTTTGCTATCTTCAACCTAACATCACCCATACCTACAATATCCAAAGGTTCTCCATCTGCTAGGTATACCTTTCCATGATTTCCAGCCACATAATTTTCTAGAACTTCACGATGTGCAATGGTATGGAATGAAGTTTCTTAATCTAAAACCCAACGGTCAATAGAACTATCAATAGATAAAAGTAAAGCATCTTGTACCTCTTCAGTTATGGCATTGGCAGTGTCGTTATTATTTTTCTCCTCTTTCTTTGGTACTTTGTAATTCCTCTATATGTGGCCTTTATTGCTACAATTCCAGCACTATATTTTTTCTCCAAACCTGGACTTGCTTCCTCTATTCCTTGATTTTGATCTTCCTCTGCCTCGATTTGAATTTCTATCGTAGCCTCTGCCTCTTATTTCAACATTCAAAGCATTTGATGTTATATCACCAGAATATTTCCTGTGAACCTCCTCAACGAGAATTTTATCCCTAACATTAGTGAGTTTTAATTTCGCACTACCTATTAAATTACTAATTGTTGTTCTTATAGGCTCCCAACTATTTGGTGGGGAGGCCATAAGAATTAGGGCACAGACTTCTTCATCAAAATCAATTTTTATAGACGACAGTTGATTGGTAATTGTATTAAAATTATTCATATGTTTTGTCATGGAAGCACCTTCTCTCATTTTCAGATTAAATAATTTTTTTCATAAGATGTACCTTGTTATTTGCAGAAGGCTTCTCATACATATCATACAAGATCTTCATCAACCCTATTGTGGTTGTCTCCTTTGCCACGTTCTTGTTCAATGTTAATCGAATGACTCCTAATACTTGTCTATCAATTAAGGAGTGCCCAATCTTCATCTGACATCTTTTCGAGTTTTTCTCCTAAGAGAGGTAGATGTAATTTTCTACTATATAGATGATCTTCAATCTATATCTTCAAGAATGCGTAATCTATCCTATCAAACTTGTTGATCTCAAGTGTAGATCCTCTTTCTTCTCCAACCATCGCTTTCTTCCTCAAACCTTGCTCTGATACCAGTTGTTGTGGGGATTTAATTGGATACTAGCAAATCTTAAATCCCTAAAAGTGAAAAATAATGCGAACAAAGGACAAAAATTAACCACACACACAAACACAAGATTTACAGTGGTTCACTCTCCGTATGAGAGCTACGTCCACTTTCTTGCTACAGAATTTCACTATGAAGAAGAAGAAAAATTACAAGAATCTCTCAAGCCTCACAAATTGACTCATTCACTAAACCCTCTTTAGTGGCTCTCACTCTCTAATTGTGGCTTTGCCTTCTACTCTTTTATGTGTTTTTAACTCTATAACTTAACCCCTTCTTTATAGGTAGTACATGGGATACTATTCCTAATAGGACTCAAATCCCATATCCTAATAGGAATTTTATTTTAATTCCTAATACAATTATATTCCCTATTCTCAATTGTACTCCTAAAAGAAAACAATTCTACATAAAAATATATTAGGAAAACCCATGTCCTAATCCGACTCTGATTTGGATTGAATTTGGCTCCACAATCTCAACACTTGACTCACTCGAGTCTGGAGAGTTGGGCTCTGATGCTTCAGGGTTTTCATTAGTATTCACTATAGCTGTGTTTGTGTCTTCTTCTTCTTGGGATTTTGGTGCTAGGGTTTGATCTTCTGGTTCCATTTTTTTGCTTCATTTGCTCTATGTTTCTCTCAAGTGTATTGGGAAGGGTTGGGTTTATTGCACTGCTATCCCAGAGGTTTGGCGTGAAAATTTTTTTCCTAATTTTTTAAAATCACACTTCACTACCATTTTTTTTATTTTTATTTTTATTTATTTTTTTATTTTTTTTTCTATTTTGGTTATCTTGACAAAGCCAAAACACAAATAACATAAAAAATTAAAAAAATATATATAATTCTATTAGGAAAGATTTTCTACTAATAATTATACTCCTTTGGCATAAGAAAAAAATAGAGAAAACTAATAAAATAAAATAAGAAAATAAACTAAAAAAGATCTTAAATTTATCAGTAAAATTATCTTATATAGTATCCATTTTGAAAAGAACACAAATTATTTTGGTATTGTTGTATTTCTCGGATGTAAAAAAGCCTAACAGTTTAATCAAAATGTCTTTCTTGTCCTTTACACCATCTTTAATTGGAACAAAATTCCATTTGGGGTAGAATTGTTAGTTTCCAAACCTTAGAGGTGACAGTTTAATAAACCCCAAAATATCTAATTATTTATGTATATTTATTAATTAGGACTCATTTTTCTTGACAAATATATAATAACAAAAATAGAAGCAAGACAAAAGGTAAATTGATGTTTCTTTTATGTTATATTTATTCATTTTATTATAGTATTTCATATTTTTCTTTGAAAGTTATGAGAAACATAATTTAACTGTACATGAAGTTAGGTAGTATATTAAAATGAGGATATAATTTTTTTTTTTTAATTAAAAGGTAAAGCTCTTTTTACAAACTATCACAAAATAATATCTTCCTCATTTGTACCATCTATTTATTAATTAGAGAAATAATATAAACATTAAAAAAAAAAAAAAAAGAATTGCTTCTCAATAGTTTTCGTGGCCTAATTTTGCATGACCACATAATCACAACTATTGAAAATGCATGAAACAATTAGGTTGTCTACGACCATAACATTTGAATGAAATATATATATATATATATATATATATAAGTATTCAATTCGGAATTTTTTTTTACCTTTTTTTTTTTTTAATTATAAGATTTAAATAAATCTTGCTATTGAAGTTTGGATTTTATTTACAATGATATTAAAAATAGATTTTTTCTATTTGTTCTTCTAAATTTTAAATACTAGATGGCACGCCCGCGCGTTGCGTGGGTTTATTTATTATATTGTTTTTATTTTATTATCGAATTTTTATATTTTAAGAAATTGTAAACGACTATTGTTTCACAAAAAAATATGTCAAATATTGATTATAATAGAACATTTTGTTGTCATTCTTTTTTTTTTTTTTTTAGTCAGGTTTTTATGTTTAAAGATTGCTGAGAATAGTTATATGATTGCCATTTAGGATGTCGTTAATTGGTCCCCGTGTTTGCTGCTTATTGGTATTGATAAAATAGGGATGATTCACATGCATTCAATTAATGTATGCAGTATAGATCTTTCACATTCCTCTTTTAATTTGATAAAATGCAATTGATGGAAGATTGAAATGGTCAGCTTGTAATTCAGCAGGAATTGAATTAATTGAATTCAATACATAGAAGTTGAAAGTCTCGTAACTTATGAAAGTGGTTTTGATACAAATAAATTAATTAATTGAAGAACGAAATACTACTAGAATATTTTAGTGATAGGAATATATTCCCTTTTCAAAGCAAAAGAAGAGTTGCAACATTTTTCTTACAACAATTTAGTACATAATAATATAATTGAAATGACAATTTGCCCTTCTTAAAATTAGTAGTTTCTGTATAGAATATAACCATTGCTTTGAGGTCCAATAGTTAATCTTTCACCATCTTAAAAGGCTGCCCAGCACCATGAAATGAGCAAAAATAAAATAAAATAAAACTTGTCATCCTTCATCATCCAACACCAACTCTATTCGCCACAAAACATGTATAACTCCACAACAAAAACATGTATAACCTATCTAAGAATACAAGTTTGCAACTTTTTGATAATAAAATATGCTTCATTGATAAACACTTTGCAATATAACAGTGTTTATAAGACACGAAAAAACAAAATAAATGGACAATATATATATATATATATATATATATATATATATATATATATATATATATATATATATATATATATTAAATGGTTCATACTGAGTGTATGCCAAAAAAGAAGTGTTCATTAAATTATTCTGAATGTCACCCCCATCAATGCTCACTGTGACCATCACTGCCAAAGGTTGGCTGCATAATAAAGGAATCAAAACTGAATCAATTTACGTTCAGAAATAAATCAGTGATAATATGAAATTTCATAAACAAACAATGGTTTAAAGTAAGCACCTGTGAGTGGGGCAATGGCTGGCTACACTTGGAATGACCACTTCCAGTTGCTCAACAGGTAGTGTATAGGTTGTTGTTGTAGGTGGAACAACTCTTAGTCAAGCACAAAGAGAAAGATGGGAACTGAAGTTCCAAGCTCCATGAATATACCAAAAACTGATAATGAAACAGGCATCATTGATTCTCCAAAGAGCTTGATGCTAAAGAGCTTGATGCTGGAGCTTAGTTCTATTAGAGTAGATGCCTTAGAGCCAATCAATTATTGTAGAATTGACTATTTGTTATAATGTTCATTAATCAATAAAAGGCATTTTATTCTATATCGCGTAAATCATTATTATTGCAATATGTATTGATATATGTCCTTAGAATGGTAGAACCATGCCGAGGGTATCAAGTGTTTCAAATCTTGATAGTGAGAACCCTATGAGCACATATGGTGGCCATTCTAGAAACATCCGTAGCCCCTGATTATTCTCCGAACTAAGGGCACGAGATAATACGGTAAGGCTATCATAGTGTTGAACGACTGCGAAAGGCGGTGGACCCGATCTCACTTGTCAAGGTTGTTTGGGGACAACACGGTGCAACACATGGGTACTTGCCGTAGGCGATTACACCCGACAAGTTCACCTGACCCGACCCAGAGGATTCCATATGGATGGTAACCCCAGTGTCTATGGAACAAATCCTCTAACGAATGGTGGTGCATGTGATCCTTAGACTTGAGATCACCGGAGCGCCTTGTGCATCGATTGGTGTAGTTTGACACTAGCCTAACGCAGTTCTTTTCAGAGCTGTCAATACGGTGGTGATTGGCTGTATCAAGGAGTGTATCAAGACTATGGTGGATTGACAGAGGATTCATCACTCCCGGGTATGGGAGAAAGTTATCTCACGGCGCAATTCAAGATATGGCAATGACACTAAACGTGGGCCACAAGTGGGATTGAGTTGTTGCTCTATCCAGCTTTATAATACGGGTCATTGGTCCAGAAACTGAATAAATAATATCGAGAGTAACCGAAGGTTGACACTATTTCTATGCCATCGTCTCGTCGAGATAATGTATGATGAAAGAATCGAATTGTACGGTAACCATATCATTGACAGGTAACTACTTTGCTGAATCCGAATCTATCAGGTGGCCATGATGCCTTGCTAGGGGCCAATCTTGGTCTGTGTATTAGTGAGACGATTAATTGGTGTTAATCGCGATACTATACACTGCCGATAAGATGAGGAGCCTATGGGTCACACACATAGAAGACAATTTAAGATCCAAGAAGAAAGAAGGGCGTTTTTGTCTTTTAAGGCGAAAGGGTATTTTGGTAATTTCACAGTGCAATTAAATTTGCTGAGGTCGTAGCCTTTATTTAATTTGCAAGAAAAAATAAATAAGTGAAATTACGTTTAAATGTGTGGTCGCACATATTTAAATATATTATCATTATTGTTAAATGTTAATATATATTTAAATATATATTAATTGATTTTAATTGAGATAATGATGGAAAATAAAATAAATCAAATTGGGAGTGTTTGGCAACTTGGGGCGTTTAGGTTGGAGCCCAAGCCTATTCCATATGGGATTAGGGCAACTTAATTAAAATATAAAAGGAAAAGTGTGTGTTAATTAAGGTGAGGAATTGATTTCTTTTGAAATTAAAACACACACAGCCCCTCTCTTTTTCACTCCCACGGCAGTAACACCTTTTAGCCTAAATCAATTTCAATTGATTTTTCTTCTAAATCTTGAAGCCAAAGAGGATCTAGTAAATCCCTCTTTGGTTCTTTTGAGGACCAATTAACGACATCCTACGTGGCGTCAGAAGAAGCAGTCTGGTTCAGCATTATATAAATATATAGATTAAAAGAGGAATGTGAAAGATCTCAAATTAAAAGAGGAATGTGAAAGATTTGTATTGAATACATTAATTGAATGCATGTGAATAATCCCTATTATAGCAAGCCCAATAAACAGCAAACACGTGGACCAATTAACGACATCCTAGATGACGATCATATAGCAATCCTACGTGGCGTCAGAAGAAGCAATCTACTTCAGATTATATAAATATATAGATACCAAAATCGATATTTTACATAATCCAATGTGATACATTAAAAATTCAAGGGATATTGCTTTTCCACTTCTTAGAAGTTATATGAATAATGTTTCTTCATCGTATTAACAAGATTATCACGCTAATTATATTGTTGAAATATCTATATTACTAAAAAAATATTATGTATAATTCATCATGATTACTAATTCTATGATATTTAACATAGTTATATTGACGGTCTTGAGGTTTGATATAATAAAAATAATCTAATTTATAAAATAATAGAAATCTCTACTGTTAAATTATAGGGGTTAAAATAATAGAATATATCAAGACCTGTCCCAGCCTTATCTATCTCGTAGGATCTGGACGCTCCTATAAGACTCAAGATACACTCTTTATCATCAAATCCTTTTTCTAAAAACAAAATGGTGCATATCCGAAAAGGGGGAGGGGGAGGAGAGAGAGAGAGAGAGGATGGGATGATGAGGTATTAAAATGGTGAGCTAGAACTACTCAGTGAGTGGATGATTTTGTAAAACATTTTTTCTTTCGGAAAACCTTAAAGTATAAAAATAAGTACTTATACTTTTCTTAAAATAATGTCTTTGTAATTATGGTACAATTATCTAAATTATTTCTCATAAATTGGTATTAATAGACTAGAGATATATTATATATTTTCTCTTATTCTATATTTTTAATATCTAATATCTAATGTTTGACACTTATACTATTATTATTAAATGTTTACTTTATTAATTCATTTCTGATACATTAAAACTAATAATTGATAAATGATCTGATACCATAAACTAATAACTGTTCTAACATTGTAAAACAGAGAACTGATATGATACTATAAAACTAGTAACTAATACTGAAACTCTCACCACAATTAGTACCCAGGGGAATCTCTGTCATACTTGCTCGGCGTCCCAGACATAGGCAAAACAGGGGAAAATCTATCATACCCGACAAGCTCTAACATCGCATGGGCAGAGTAACTAAATCTGTCGTACCTAGCGGGAAGCTCATTGCTCAGGCAGAGCAGTTAAATCTGTCTTACATATGCGTAGACCCATAACTGAAATCTAAAATTGGATATTTGGGAGATGGGTACTTTGTAGGGTGTTTTGAAATCCACTTATTATTTTATAATTAAACGAAATTATGATTTTATTTCTCAATGTATACTTTTCTCGTTGTTCTAATAATACATAATACTATATTCTGGAAATAAAGACACGCCTCTTATACTTCTTATTTTTGTTTTCCTAAACGGTATTTATTCTCATGTGTATATATAAACGAAGAATGAAATAAAAGATAAATTAACTTTTCTAGATTTTCTTTAACTTGCATCCTCTCTTAACTCAACAGTTATTTGCAATAATTAATCCAACACAAATTTGATTCACACAAAACTTATTGCACCATAATTACTGGACACCCTCCATAGTCTTGAGCTTAACATTTGAAACCCTAATTCAAGTTTACTACAATTTGCAACTCACGTGACTCCAATTCACATGTCACATACCGGCACTTGCGTTCAATCTCACAAAAGTCAATGCACCATAATTACCTTTACACCCTTAATAGTCTTGAACTTAACATTTAAACCCCTAACTCAATTTTACACTTAATTGTTAAATACAATTTGCGAGTGACGTGACTCCAATACATATGACACATACTGACAGTTGCATTTAATTCTCATAAAACTTAATGTACCATAATAACCTTTACACCGTCAATCGTCTTGAACTTAACATTTAAACCCTTAACTCAATTTTACACTTAATTGTTAAATACAATTTGCAGGCTGCATAAAGTATCTAGAAGACTAGAAAGCCATCTAATTTCTTTACAAAAAAATATTTTTACCCAAAGGCAATTACAAAAACTCGTGACTCACAAACGATAGATTTTCAAAATCATCCTACAACTACTTGAACCCCACATGTTCTAAAACTTTCAAAAACATCCTAACTTTATAAGATTTTCGAGATTAGTAAGATTTTCGAGTTTAAGAAGATTTTGATTATGTTATCAACTCATTCTTTATCAAGGAAATCACCGTGCATACAAGTCTATATAAATTGTTGATAAAATATGGCATAAACAAAAGTGATTTAACCAATTAATCATCAAAGAAATGAACGTGCATGCAAGTCTATAAAAGATGACATAAACAAAAGTGATTTATCCAATTAATCATCAAGGAAATCAACATGCATGTTTTGGATAACATTTTAAAATAAAACTTATTATTTATCTTGGTTTGATGTATGAATTATTTTAATTATGCATGTAATAAGATTTTCTAAGATGCACTATATGAAAATTTAAGATTTTCTCAAATAAAATTTAGATCAGTAGCGGATCCAGAAATTTCTGTTAGGGTGGGTCAAAATAAAAACTAATTGCATATTAATATTTTTGTCCATCAATATTTTTGTTAGGGTGAGTCAAAATAAAAACTAATTGCACATTAATATTTTTGTCTATCAATATTTTTGTTAGGGTGGGTCAAAATATAGAAATTGTACATATTAGTATTTTTTTTTTAAAAAATTAGGGTGGGCCATGGCTCACCCAAAACTAGGCTGGATCCGCCTTTGATTTAGATAACATAATTATTGCAAAATATTTATCATAAAAGCATTTTAAGAAAATTTTCACTCACTATTCCGACATTTAAGTCGAAGAAATATTGGGATCCACTTGTCCTCCTAATATGTTAAAATAATAATAATAAAAAAAAAAGTACTTAGAGCCTATAAACTAAATAAAACTTCAAATCCTTAATATTACTCACAAAGTAAATCAGGGAAGTATTTAAGGTGAAGGAAATTCCTAATGTGCTTGCGTTGGAGCTTTTGTCCAACACTCCCCCTTTTTGGCCCCCTTACCTTAACTTCTCTCTTTACAGAGAAGTATCCTCACGCACCTCCAAAATGAGAGAAAAATCTCCAATGCCGGCATTGCACTCTTCTAATATGCAAGGGAAATTGAATTTTGAAAAGATATAGGCTGCGTTTGTTTCAGTTTTGGGAATACTACTTTTAGTATTCTCAAAAAAGTTAAACAGTAAAATACCCAAAAACTCAGATTTTTGGGAATACTACTCCCAATATTATTCAACTTTTTTTAAACCCCTTAAATTTGATAATTTAATTAAATACCCCTAAATATTTTTTTAAAATTACAAAAACACCACAATAATCCACATTTGCCGATTCCGCCACCACCACCGAAAAATGGCTGGAATGTAGGATGGGCGCACTACCGTGAATGCCGGCAGAGGTGCGCCGATCTAGCCTTTTCCGGCCGGATCCACCGTGGATCGGCCGTAAAAGGCGAGATCTAAGGCCAAAGATCCGGCCGTTGGACGGCGATCTTTGGCGTAACATTCGGGTCACGACGGCCAACAAAGGTCCGCCGTTGACCATCAACGGCATGACCGCTTGTTGGCCGCCGTGACCGAGCATATACGTCGTGGACCGAGCATATACGGCCGATCTGACCATAGATCTGGCCTTTTCCGGAAAGGCCATAGCGACGCATGACCGGCAAGATCCAACCGGTCATGCGCCCATACGGCGACTCCGGCCACCTCCAGGTGGTGGTCGTCGTAGGGGGAGGGGGTGTTTGAGGGTGGGTTAGGGTTAGGGTATTTTTGTTAACTTTTAATGTTTTATTATAGGGGGTATTTTGTAAAAAAACAAACATAAAGAGTATTTTATTAATTTATAAATTCTACATCGTAATACCCGCCCAATTCAACTTTTTTTTAACTTTTTTCAAAAAGCTTTTCCCAAAACCCCCAAATTTTGAACCAAACGGAGCCATAATCACATGCATTAAATGCATGTCATAGATTTTGTCTCATGGAGAAAGTCTTCTTATGCCACCATGTCACATCCTTCTTTTTCATCTACTCCCACACGTGAATGAGGTTTGAGCATGCAAGCCCAAAATTTATTTGCATCCGCCACAGTTAGTCCTCATTATTTCTAATTTCTTCCGCATTACACCTATATCTTTATTCTTCTTCTCAAACGAGTCAATTAATTTAAAACTTTACCAAAAAAATCTTGAGAGAATTTTTGTAATTATGGTGAATCTCAAAGTAGTTGACTTAATGTCCTTAACTCTTTATGATACTATTGTAAAGTTTCATATTAGCTTATCCACAACATGCACTATATGTTAACATAAATGATCAGTACATATCAAGTGATTGAACAGTCAAACATACACCCACCTCAACAAAGAATTTTTGTTATGAATGTGCTTCCTATATAACATTGTAATCATGGTTTTAAAACCCAGCCCGGACTAGCCAATTCAACTAGTCGAACCGGGACCTAGGGCCTTCGCTGGGCCGGGTTATCACATTCAACTATTCACCCTAAACCCTAGAATTATGGACGACGATCGACAAGCATATGACAATAATTATGTTAGGGCTTTTGTAAAGTGGAGGCTAATGGTTTAAGGGGTGGTGTTGGATAGAATTTTGGACCCCAAAATCAACCGGAATTTGGCCAAAAAAATTAGCCCAATCATGGCAATATACACAAGTTATGGCCAACAAATGGGGGACTACCAAGCGCCGGGTTAGAAGGACATTTTGTACAGTAAAGGATAGTGATTCAGGTGGTGATATCGCATTAAATTTTGGCTATCGGAATGAGCCAAAATTTGGCCAAAAAAATCAAAGCCCTAACTGTTGTAGGGGTGTTTTTGCAAGATTTCAAACATGTAGGAACTTATGTGTAAGTTTTAGTGGTGTTTTTGCTAGATTTCAAACCTTTTTACATGTTGACGTCAACAGTTTGACCCACTGTTCAAACCGGTTCAATAGGTCAACCTGAGACCTAGCCACTTTGCCGAGTTTTAAAACCTTGCTTGTAATTTATGTTATGATCCTGATTGCTTGCAAAATTTGGAAACAATGGTACCCATCAAAACTAAATTCTAAAAACAGTTACAAGAATTGGATAACTAATAGTAGAACAATATAATTTACAAAGCATTTCAAATGTTTTCTTATACAATACAACTCATTATTGTACACAAAATTGGATGACAGTACTAAGTTATAAGAACCAATCAATTATGGAAATATCTTCTTGCAAGTGTAATAAAAGAGTGACTGTGAAAGATCTTTAGGCGTTGTCTCATCTGATACATTTAGAAGGCGAGCAACTTTGCAGAATCCTGCATGATATCTATAGAGACATTCTTCATTTATGGTTGGTTTCATCTCATTCTTGCAAGGTTTTGGCCTTGTTAGAGCCCATTGCCCATATGGCCAACGAATGCATGTAAGTATCAATGATGGTCCAAGCATCAGGAGTTTAGAAAGAATAACTATGCAGGGAACAGCAATGAGTCAGTGAATTATCAGGAACAAATATTTCTGACGCAGATAATTATTACTGTAAATTATGCAGAATGTAAAGTTTCCAATTGTAATCGACAAAAAAATTATCCTAAAGGCAGTAACCTAATGGTTATCTTCTACTTTTTAGGATCAAGTATTTGAGTCATTGGTATCCCTTTCATGATTTCTCCTTTTAACCTATTAATTTCTCTCTATCTCCCTATATAGAATCCTATATTATCTATCTATGTTATTCTTCTCCTCCTGTATCACCTAAGGAGCAAAAATATTATCTACTAGACATTATAACTACTGCAGTTTTGTCCAACATTTCACAACATCAGGAATCTACTAGAAAATTGTTAAACGGAACATCAACCAAAAAAAAAAAAAAACTAACGAAACAGATGCTGCAATGAAATCTATATAGATTTGAGACAAATTTAGCTCATTGCTTAGTTAACAGTCTATTAACTAAGCTATAAGATAACAACATTTGATAACCTTACAAGGATCTTACCCGAGTCCATTTTTAGACCATTCTGCTTCATAGATTTCAATGGAAATTTAAATCCCATACCGACCAAATCTCCCTTAAAAATCATTACAGCAACTGCATATGTAATACCAGACCATATTTCTCTTAACTGCAATGTTGTCATGTCAATTGTTCCAATCGGTAGATCCCATTGACCAGGCCCTGTTGTGTATCCATATTGTTTAAGACATAATAGTTAAAAACCTTCTCTATGCTATTCTTGCTTTGTCTTCATCAACTATCACTGAAAGAGCTCATGCATAACTACATGAGAGACATACCTAGTAAGTTCTAGTCTTATAGATTCGAACTAAAAATAGTATATATTGAGAAAAGAAACATGTGAAACACTATAAATTAATCAAGATTTACCAAGCCTTGGATACTTGAGAATATCAATGAATGAAGTTAATCAGTTGCAACATACCATCGTCTAGTAAACTAATCAGCTTGAAAAGATGAACTTGAATGGCTACCTTTATTGTCATAGTTGAAGTAAGAACCATTCCACAATTTCTCATATAAAACTTTTGTGGACTGAAATTTGCATAAAAAATAATCCTCAAACCCTTAAGACCTACTTCATGTGCAAATCCTAATGCAGCCCACAATGCTGCCACCTCCACTATATGCACTTATAATAGAGACAGATCATGTATTATATGTCTAATCGGGGAAGCCATCATTCTTAATCATCATCATCACCATCCTTATCAAATTCAAACAAATGAAAGTGTTTATTGAACCTCTGCTCCATAACCAAAATAGAGCATTGGGCAACTAGATGAACTTTTGCAGGAATCTGCTCTGAAAAAAGTTTAATTCTCACTAAAGTTTTATCACATGAACTTCAATTTCACTTTGGGATGGACTGGAAATTGAGGAAGCTCGTTCAAACATTCACGACAATTTCCAGCCTTCATTAGTAACTGCATGACTAAGGACATTGTACATTCAGTTGGCTTCACATTTCTCTCCGCCATCTTATGAAGGAGTTTAACAACTTTTAGTATCTCATTATCCTTGAGGAAACCAAACATAAGCGTAGTAAATGTGACTACATTTAGAGCACAACCTCTTTCCTCCATATATGACAACAACTCATTTGCCATTTCTAGTTGGCCATTTTTACACAGCCCATTGATCAAAATGTTATATGTTACAATGTTTGGCAATAGGTTTCCATGAAGAGAAAATTTCTGAAATAGATCTCAAGCAGTTTGGAATCTCCCTGTTTTACATAATCCATCAATGAGGGAACTCAAACCTTCAATGCTAATTGCAAACTTATTAGTTACCAGAGTATTAAACATTTCCACCGCTTCCAAAACACATCCATTCTTTCAAAGTCCATCAATGAAAATGCAATATGTATAGGAATCATGAAAAACACCATTAAGTCGCATCTCACCAACTAAATTATGTGCATCTTTTACCTAGCTTTAAGAAAAAGGCCAATTAACATGGTGTTATATGTAATCACATCAGGCCTAATTCCTTCTAGAATCATCTCTCGATAAAGACTAAGAGCTTCATTGACTTCTTTCTTCTTGCAATACCAATTGATTAAAGTATTTTAGCAAACAACATCAGGTCTATACCCCTTTCTAGTTATAGAATCAAACAACTCCCTTGCATCACCAATTCTATCTGGCAAGCAATAACCATTCATTAAAATGTTGTAAGTATAAATGTCAGGAACCATGGCTCTTTGAATCATATGTTCCAAAAATAATTGTCTAGCCTTCTCAACCAATCTAGCCTTACAAAAACCATCAATTATAGTATTACAAGTAACAACATCTGGCTTACAAATAACACCAGATTCTTCATTTCCCTTAGCCATTTCTTCAAGCAACTTAATGGCAACACTTATCTTCCCTGTTTCACACAACCTATCAATTAGAGTGTTGCAATTGATCACATCAGGCCTACAACCAACAGCAACCATTTTCTTAAACATCCATCAACTCCATAATCTTTCTCTCTACACACAGACCTTTAATCAAACAATTAAAAGTCACGGTATTTGGGCTAAATGCAAATGGCATTAAAGAGAATTGTTTTAAAAGATTTCACAAACAACTTTTAAGGTTTTTAAAGTTGCAAACTTACGTCAAGTATCAATCTTTCCTTTACAAGCCACATTCATGATTTTGAAATTTTACACTTAGCACCCTAAAGGTTAAAAATGTAAATCCACATTCAGGTGTTTTTCGGTTTGAGCTAGTTTTCTACTACATCCAAAATTATACAGTTGATCTAGAGCTGGCGGTTGGTCATGCCGTCCCACATGTCGGCACGACCCACCTTAAAAAAGCTCAGCACGACAATGCACGGCACGAAAATTTTTGTGCCACGACAAGGCCCACAATAATGTGGGCTGTGTCGGAGCCTTAAGAAACGGCACGCGGGTCGGCATAGCACAACTTGCTAAAAAAAGTATAAAAAAATATATTTGTATATGTTATATATAGTGACATTTTGTATTTGTATTAATTAAAAGAATATATTCTGAATTTTCTTTCCTTACACCAAACTTCTCAATTCTCCTCTGCCCTTTCTAATATTCTAGTTTCTCACTTACCGATATGTAAACAAAAATAGGTAAACTAACTCGGGATAGTAGAAATGGCATGATGCATATGCACAAATGCATAAACTTTTTCTATGCATTTTCTTTTCTTTTCTGTTTTTCTATTTTTCTTGTTCTGTTTTCTTTCTTTTTTCTGCGTTTCTATTCTTTCTTTTATGTTTCTATTCTTTCTTTTCTGTTTCTCTTCTTTCTTTTCTGTTTTTCTTGCTTTTATATTCTTTCTTTCTTTCTTTTATTTTCTATTCTTTTTCTATTCTTTTCTTTCTTTTCTTTTCTAGTCTTGTTTGCCGATTGGACTTGGTTGAGGCATGGATTCGGAACCCTGGCCGTGTGAGTGGGTGCAGTCCTCATCTACATGCACTTCTAACAGACTGTACAAATTCTTCTTTCTTATTCTGAGGCTGCTCACTAAAGGCGGCGTGCATGTAGGTATGCTCTCCTAGGTACAGTCCTCATCTACATCCACTTCTAATGGCTTGTACAAATTCTTCTTTCTTATTCTGAGGCCGCTCACTAAAGGTGGCGTGCATGTGGGCTATTCTTCTTCTTGGTCACTCACGGGTTCCCTATCGCAACACCCTTCTCTTCTCTTATCTTTTTACATTTCTTTAAATAAAATTTCAGATTTGAACTTCTTTAATTATATTCTTTAGAGGATGATTCTATAATATATTTCTTTTCTTTCTTTCTCTTTATTCTTTAATGTTCTCATACATGTGTATGTGCAAGGAAATATGTTCATTCTTTGCTATTCTTTCTAAATGCAAATGTGAGAATGTGAGAATGCATTATGGCATATAAAGATATCATTAGGAACTAGTATTCTCTACGAACAATATTCCCATACTTGAAATCAATCATAGATTATTAGACTAAAAATAAACTAATAAATTGGAAGCACTTTTAAGGTAGTCATTCTGCACAGGTCATATTCAAGGAGACATATCTAGAGTTATACACATCGGATTACTATGATCTTGGTCTCATTTTAAAGCTTAGAGAAAGGGCTACAACTTTTATGTTTAGGTCTCAACCCAGTTCGATATGTAAGATGCTTAAAAATCACACAGAAGGCCATGGATTTGACAGGGCAACCATGGCAACATGTTTTCTCTTAGGATTTTCATCAAACAATTCATATGCACATGCAAACACTAAGTTGGCTACACTTCCACATCTTTCTCAAGCCACCAAAATAGGAGTAAGAACTCCCTAAAGCCAACCATCAACCTAGCTGAAATTCATTCTCCACCTTTCCACATCCATGCTTTCATTTTTCATCCAAAATTCCATCAACTCAACACATACAAATACATCAATTCTCATCACATATTAATAAATCAATTCTCATCCCATACTAATAAATCAATTCTCTACACATACTAATGAATCAATTTTCACCACATACTACTAATTCACTTCCCATCATATACTAATAAATTACTTCTCATGGTCATGAAATTCACATATCAAACAACCTCAATTTTCAATCCATAATTTCTTATCATCCAAACACACATACAACATAAAATAAATTTCTCTACACAACTTGTGATTAAATCAAGGCTAAAGTTGAATTTACTTACCTTGAATTTAAGCAACTCCAACACTATAATCTCTCTTTGGTAGAATTCCATTTCCTCTTAAACCCTAAGCATATACAACCATAAGAATTCAAAACTTTAAAATTTAATCTCACTTCTTGGTGCAAGAATCTTACCTTTGGATGCTTAGGATTGAAAATCTATCAAAATCTAGCCAAAATCCTATGAATTTCCTTGGAAATTTAGTGAAGAAAATTGAGAGAATTTGGGTAGATAAATGGCTTCAATGGAGGGGTAGAGTGGCTAGGGTTTCTCCTCTTGAACTCTTATTACACACACACACACACACACACACACACACACATATATATATATATATATATATGTTTCCCATTTTACCCTTGCACTTTCTAAAAATTCCATCTATGTCCCTTAGACAATTACAAGAATGCCCTCATTTTTATAATCTTCTCCATGTTATTCTATTTCTTTTCACTCCCCACTCTTTCATCTAAATATGAGTGAAATGACCATTTTACCCCTAATAACATTTTAAAGAATATTCTTCACACTTGTTCAAGATAACTTTAACAAAATTCAACTAAGGGTATTAGGGCATGAATAAAGCTACGTACCTTGATATGGGTGTTATAGGGCCTTCGCTTACTTTCAAAATTTTCGACAAGCAATTTCAGTGACCCAATCACCTGAAGTGTCAAATGGCCCATACCAGATCAAAAACCACTACTAGAAACCATGACAACGTGGAAATAGCCAATCAGGAGGTGCAACAAACTGCTCCTCTAGGTCGACCACCAATGCCGCCAAGGCAACAAGCCGCAAATCAGTAGGGTAGAGACTTCAAATCTTGAGAATAGCTAGCTGATGGAGATGATAAGGATGATGTTGTACAGGCGGTGCTTGTTTTGGAGCTCAATTTCGAGCTCATTTAGGAGTTTCATATACGGAATTACAAACTGAAATGGAAACCAACCAAATTACACTTTCAATTGAATTCAAGTTGAGATGTTCACGATTATAGAATCCAAAGGAGAAACTTGTTGATTAAGACTTTCAAGATTAAGAATCCAGTATATAATACATATAGAGGTTGGGACTTAGGACTTCGGATTATCTCATTCACATTCACAAAACAATGGCCAAGCCAACTGCTTCCAAATTCCAATTATGCACACATAATACAACCTGTTGGCAAAACAACACAAACTTTACAGCAGGTCAGTATTCATTATCTTTCACCAATTTCTTTTACCCTTGGGACCTACAGCAACAAAATATATATATCATTAGAATATCTAAATTTCAGGACAAAGATATTCTGCCCAGCAAAGAGCAGAAGACCTTCCAGCAAAGTCCAGATTCGAAACCCATATCCTGCCCAAAAATAAGTTGAATATCTAAATTTTAGGATAAACATGTAAGGTTAAATAAACAAAGTCTCCAGTTTAAAACTCAGTGGAACATTCAATGACATAAGAAAACTAATAACACAAAAGTTCCTCAATCACAATTCAATTAACAGAACAAGACAAATCATTAGAACATTTTCCAAAATATGATTTCATAGATATAATCATAATATCTGCTGAACTCCCAACAAAAGAGTGGTTTTTAGTATCCTATCACAATCAGCTTAACCATGAAATCATACAAATTTATTAGCTTTACCAAATGTATAAAGAGTAGGAGTTCTTCAAACATAACACAAATTTATCAGGTGGAAACCATTAATAACTTCACAAACAGAATTTTAAGGTTATGGGATTTGAGTATGAATTAGCAAACAAATCTTTACAACTTAAATTAAAAATGTTAAATATCTCAAACAATCAACAAAACATCATCAACCAAACCAATGGATAACCCCAGAAACAAGGGAACACAACAACAACAAGGAAAAATATCTCTTCTCGACCCTCTCAAACAACATCACAAGTTCAACAACAACATCACAAATTCACACTTCAGAACAACAACATCACACGTTAACAATATGAAACATATCTATTCTTCACCCTGTCAAACATTATCACAAGTTCAACAACAACATAACAAATTCACACTTCACAACAACATCGCAAGTTCACAACAACACAAAACCGTTAAAAAAACCAACCTTTATATTGTGAAACATATCTCTTCTCCACCCTCTCAAACAACCAACAGATCCTTACAAAAACTAATCTTTATATGCAAATATAAAAAAACCTTGAAAATTTAGACAAAATGGCAGTTGTAAATGACTTGTAAACGAAGAATGTTGTTATATTATGAAACATAACTACATAACTGATTGAGAGCTTATGTACCACCTCAGGATTCGAGCCAAAACAATGCATTCAAGCTTCGTAATAACCCCAGAAACAACAAGGGAACACAACATCACAAGTTCAACAACAACATCACAAATTCACACTTCAGAACAAAAACATCACAAGTTCACAATATGAAACATATCTATTCTTCACCCTCTCAAACAACATCACAAGTTCACACTTCACAAAAACAACATCACAAGTTCACAACAATACAAAACCCTTAAAAAAACAAACCTTTATATTATGAAATATATCTCTTCTCCACCCTCTCAAACAACCAACTGATCCTTACAAAAACCAACCTTTATATGCAAATATCAAAAAACCATAAAAATTTAGACAAAAGGGCAATTGTAAATGAAGAATGAAAACTATTATATTATGAAACATAACTACATAAGTGATTGTGAGCTGATGTATTACCTTAGGGTTCGAGCCAAAAACAATGCATTCAAGCTTCGTAAAGTAAAAACTTCATGTGAGGGGAAGCTGAATCTCCACTTCTTTTTGCTCTTTCTAAGTTACATCAAGGGAAAATATTAGTTTCAATTATGAAATGAAAGTAACTACTAACTAGTAAGTGAAAATGCATAAATACTAATCACCCGTTACAATTTACACTTACTTTGTTCTTTCTATGAAGTCCATTGAGATGGCGATACCAATCACCTGCACAAAGGAGCACTTGTACTGTTTTTGGAGACAATGAGGCCCGATACGTTTCTATTACTCTACTACCAACACTAGACGAGGCCTCCAAAGCCACTGTGGTCATAGGAATGGTTAGTATGTGACGAGCCATCCTAGACAAGATATGACACTTCAATTATTAACTTTCCACCACTCCAATGCTTCAAATTTCATACAATCCCCCTCCACACACATGTAACAACACTCTCCCAGATAATTATCTAACTCAGATTTCTCAGATGGAATAGTTTGAACTGTTTTCATATGTTTTGTAAACATTGCAAAACTAGATGCATTAGGGTCCGTTTGTTCATTGCCCTGAGGAACCGTTGGAGCTGGTTGTTCAATGTTTGAGGATTGAGATTGAAAATCATCAACATACTCCTAGTAAAGTTCATACAAAACATCTTTAACTTTCTTCTTATGTGCTTTGGCATCAATCTAACCATACATTTGAGGTAAACAAAAGTCCAACATCGTCATTTTACACCTCGGATCTAGGATAGCCGCTACACACATTAACAAGTTGCATTCTCCCCAGTACTTGTCAAATTTCCTCACCATCTATCGAATAAAATCATTTTCGTCCATTGACTTCTCATCTAGAATAACCTTAACCTGAAAAATCTCACTCAGTTATAGATTTGCAGTCGGGTATTCACTCCTAGAAATGATATTAGTAATGGTACTAAACACCCCTAACACTTCACAAACTTGTTCCACCTTTACCCATTCCTCTATGGTTGGAGAACAATTATAATGTAGGTCTTTCTCTTTATACCTTTGGAAGAAATTTTTAAACTTCACTGCAGTTGACAACATCTCAAAAGTGGAATTCCACCTTGTATTGTAGTCGAGAATCATCTTCCGGTTGGATAAATGCAACATTTGCACTATTTTGAAAAAACAATAAGCCTGCTCTCTGTCTACTTCACATAAGCCACACTATCACGAACATCATCAATAATGGACCTTATTTGGGGCATACCATCTTGAACAATAAGGTTCAAGATGTGTGCACAACACCTCACGTGGAATAATTTCCCTCCACAAAGCAGCGTATTGTTTATTGACAAATTCTTCTTTAAAACCCTAATTGCTGCATCATTACTTGATTTATTATCCACTAAGGATATGTACACGAAGTTGAGAATCGTTTCTGCAACCGCCAATTACCATCCATGAAATGCCCCGTTAGTACCATGTACTCAATCCTCTTATTACCTAACTTCCATAAATTTGTTGTCAAGCTTATTCTGTCAACATCCTTTAACAAACTCTACGGCCTTATCTTCTCCCTTTCATACAAACTAACATAATCATTTTTACACGTCTCGCAACTAATCTTTTCCCACTCAAGGATCACACACCTTTGCATGTTGTTAAATCTTTCCTCCTCCACAATAGTAAAGGGATGCTCATGCATCAGCACCTAATTGGAAACTAGTTCCCAAATTTTCGCCACGTCAAATTTACCTATGGTAAGAACAGGGATCACATTGTCCATATCACTTGGATCTGTTCCCTAGAAAAACCTTTGTTGTTGCCTTTCAAAGAGTTTTCGTCGTACAGAGGTCTTCAAATGCCTTGAAAGGTAGTAGTGCTCCTAGTCACCGTTATCGCAAGCCTCGTTTTGCAATGGATAAATTCTGCCTTTTTTGTTCTGTTAGGTTGAAGAACTTCTCTAAAATCATTTCACACCGTAGATTTCTTAGCTCTCTTTTTCCTTGCAAAAAGGTTAACAGGCTCTTGACTCTCTTTATTAATAATAGTTGCAGTTGTTGCATCACTGTTAGTGGGGGTGGACCCTCTACCTAAGTTGTCACTAAGTGTCACTTCCAATTGACTGTTCCATACCTAGCACGTGACCTTGAACAAGGGAGCTCTTGTGGAGTGGGCTGAGTGGCAGAGTTGGTTGGAGTGGAACTCGATGCCATATCTATTGGCAAATAACAAAAACACATGATTAGTTATTATTGTAATATAATTTAGAAACTTGGAATAAAAAATTTGACAAGATTATTATGACACAAGAAAAACAAATAGAAAATTTATAGATTCAGTGTAATATAATAACAATAATAATAAACAAAAACAGATCACACAACCCATTAACACTACTAATATTAATAACTTAACATCTCCACATGGGCAGAACTAAATCCACCCAAACCTCAACCAACTCGAATCCACTCATCTGTGATAAACTAGTTATTTACACACCAAAGCCATAAACGTATACAGTGTACAAAGCATTCAGTCACTCATCATTCAGTATCTCAAGTTATTATGCCAACAAAGAATCAAAGCTCTCATAAAGTGGATGAAAAGGAACAATAGTTTCATGGGAAAGGAGAGGCTAGAGAGTAGACAACAAATCGAACAAGGCATGGCTCCAATTTGTACAGAATCCTTGGATATACTCAACAAAATCCTCAATGGAGAAATTGAATACTAAAAATGGATAACAATAATAATAAGAGGGCTAGATTTTTAGCAAGGAATACTTGATGTTCATGGCTTCAAGCTGAAATCGGCAAACGAAAACCAACACAATATAAATTGAGCAAGGATTGAAGAATGAAGACCAGTGGTCAAGGTGTCAAGCTCAAATCAACCTCTTCCTAACGAGTGATGACAAAGCAGAATCTTAAGTGTCAACATTCAACAAATTCAACACAATATAAAGGAAAATTAACCATAAATTGAACAAGGATTGAAGATTGATATTACACAAGTTACATAACAAATACCTCTGGCTGATAAGATTCGAGAATAGAGAGAGAGAGAGAGAGAATGAGATTCGATACTCGGTCTTTGTAGGAAATCGGATTCGATATGAGAGTTGAGAGAGGAAGCAGAGTTTTGTAATGCCCACATGGAGGTACGTAATTTATGCTCTTATACCTCTCGTTGATTTTTGCTAAAGTTATTTTGAGAAGATGTGAAGAAAATACCTTAAACTTGCATTAAGGGTAAAATGGTCTTTTCACTCAAAATTAGTTGAAACTGTGGGTAGTGAAAAGAGATAGAATTTTATGGAGAATGCAATAAAAATGAGGGCATTATGGAAATTGATTAAGGGACATAGATAGAATTTTAGAGAAAGTGCAAGGGCAAAATGGGAACACATGCTTATATTAATTGATATAAGGCTTTATTTGAAGAAACCCTAACACATATTCAGCCCTTGTTCACGCCACTCTACCCCATTTTTCTCTCAATTTTCTTCACTAAACTTCAAAGGAAAATCATAGGATTTGGTTTAGATTTTTGGAGATTTTCAATCTTCAAGCATCCTAAGGTAAAATTCTAGCAAAAGAAGTGTGATTAAACTTTAAAGTTTTAAATTCTTATGGTTTTTATATGATTTAGGTCCAAGAGGAAGAGATTTGGAGAAAAAGGTAAGTAATCTCGCACATTCAAGGTAAGTAAACCTAATTTGAACCTTAATTTGAGCAAAACTTGTGTTGAATGAATTTTTGCATGTTTATATGTGATGGTATGAGAGAATTATGGGCTGTTTTTGATGTTTATTGATGTATTAATTCTAGCCATGAGAAGTAGTATATGGTTATGTGATGATTTGGTGAAGTTGTGGAAGACTTTGTGTTGAAATTTTTGAAGTGTAGAGAATTGTGAAAATGGACAGGTTTGATGCTATAATTAGTGAGTTTTTGGCTCACAATTTGGTTGAATTAGAGAGTTGTGGAAGTGTAGCCAACAAGGTAGTTGCATGTGCATATGAAGTGTTCGATGAAAATCCAAAGAGAAATTGCATGCATGAGTTGGCTACACCCTAATGAGGAAAGGGTTAGAGAAAGGCGAGACCTGAAGTTTGAATGTATATTATTGATCTTTTAACCTGTTTTGATAGGGGAGAATGGTTAGGAAAGGTTAGGGAGTAAGTGGAGGTAAATAGGTATGGAAAAGCCTTAAAGTAGGCATGTTACCAAGGTTGCCCTGTCAAATCTGGGACCTTCTGAGTGATTTTTGGGTATCTTACCTATCGAAATGGGCTGAGTTCTAAACATAAAAGTTGTAGCCATTTCTCTAAGCTTTAAAATGAGACTAAGATCATATCAATATGATGTGTATAACTCGAGATATGCCTTCTTGAATATGACATGTGCAGAATGACTACCACAAAAGTGCTTCCACTTTATTAGTTTATTTGTAGTCTAATAATCTATAATTGATTCCAAGCATGAAAATGATGCTTAAAGTGAAGCATGATTGAATGAGTGGTCTTAATGATTGTATGAACATATATATTTGATGTAATGAATGACCATGGAGGCTATGTGTAATATGTTATATACCACCTAAGTATGAGCTTGTGTATGTGTAAACAAGCCTAAGGATGATATGTTTGTATGAATTTGTTATGCATCCATGAAATGGTCATGATGAAATGATATGTTCATATATGGAAAGTGTATGTTTTTAGAATTTCCATAGTTTGAAAATTCATGTTGAAATGTGCATAGCATCTCTTTCTATTCTCTTTCTATATTATGCTATGATATAAGGTTTTTGCGACGGGGAACCCGTGAGTGATAGAGATGCCCACATACATGCCGCCACGAGTGAGCGGCATCAGCAGAGAGATACAATATTTGTACAGTCTGTGAGTAGTGTATGTGGATGAGGACTGTACCCAGTAGAGTATACCTACATGCACGCTGCCACGAGCGAGCGGCCACAGCAGAGAGATACAATACTTGTATAGTCCATGAGTAGTGAATGTAGATGAGGACTATACCCACTCACATGGCCAAGGTTCCAAATCCATGTATCAACCTAGTCCGATCGGCAAACTAGAAAGAAGAAATAAAAGAAATAGAAACAGAAAAGAACAGGAAGAGATACAGATAAGAGAAACAGAAATAGAAAAGAATGAAGAATATAATCAAAGAATAAAGTGAGAAAAGGAAAAATCGGAACATAAGTAACAAAGGAAACACAGTAGTGCAATTTGGTTTACTTACTGAGCAATTAGTGCTCACTCCGTTAATTTACTGTTTTGCAGGTACTAGATGATTTGCGATCGGGTGGGATGTTAAGAAGTGGCGGAATTTGCCGGCACTGTTCAAGATTACCTTATGTTTACTAAAGTACATCAATGTTATGTATATATATTTATATGAATTAAAAATTAGAATTTTCGGATTTACGTGATGTATATATGTTTGTAAAAGTTATTTAGTAAATTTTATCTTATATTTCTTCTAGAATTACTAGATATATAGTATATTACAAGTTTTTCGATTGGTTTTGGGGTTGGACTTGGAGTTGGGGTTGGGAGAGTCTGTGCATGCGTTTAGGAAATTACGGCTTACAACATTATTCAGGATTTTGGGTATTTGGGTTTTGGGGGAGTTTTAATTAAATACATGAGCATTATAAGGCTTGCTAGCCTGTTCAAGCTCGAAAGCTTGATAAGCTTGCGAGCCTGCGAGCTGAGTACCTCTATATTTGGTATCGGTTGTCAACAAATCGAAGGATTCAAAATGGGGTACACCTTTAATGGCAAGGACTATTGCTATAAGTTCAAATCTCATTCTCAGACTCTGATTTAATCAAGCAACTCAGATAAGTTATTGATTACTGTTTCTTTGCTTAAGTTGATGTTTCTTTGTTATTTTTTATGATTTCATGTTCCTAATTTGCTGAGAGGGTGTCCTGTTTTATGTGTGCATTATTCTACTCATTTTGCACTCTTTTGTTTCATGTATAATGACTTTTGTAGCAACATATGGCTCAAGTTATAATTTTGACATTTTAGATAGGACTTTCAGGTTCCACTGCCATTGTATTTGCAACCCTAAGTGCCTAATTGACTTTCACAAAGTCAGACATTTGGTCAAAATGGAAATCAGGCCCAAATATTGTCCTTAGTGCTGAGAAGGAACTTGGTATTTTTTCCAGAATTCAAGATTGAGTGGCACAAGTCTAAGTGGCCTTGTTTACACGGTATGTGATAGGGGTGAGCAAAAATTTAGGGTAGAACCGGAATTGACAAGTACCCTAGGGTTCCAGTTTCGAGTAGGAACTAGGACTGACCCTCATAGATAATTGTACATAGGCACTGCAGGAACCGAAACCGAGGTCTAGGTACCCTGTTAGGAACCTATGTGGAATCGGGACTACAATTAAATTTTATTCAATCTTAGGGGTGTCTTGTAATTGTACAAATCAAAAAAGAAATCTGATTTAGGGTTTGTTATTTTACAATTTAGGGAAAAATTTTAGAAATCTCTCTTTTGTTCGTCGCTATAGTCTGTCGTTCGTCAATCTCCAATGCCATTCTCTCCTGTTAGTCGAATCTCTGGTTCTTCTTTGGTAGTTCTTCTTTCAGGATCTTCCAATTTTGAACATATTTGCATTGCACCGATCCGCCAATTGGCTCCTCCTTTCCATTTCTCTCCTATGACTCAGGAGGTGATTAGGGTTAACACGCTTCATTAATTACGATTTGGGGAAAAATTGCAAGTTAAATATGTTTCTATTACAACATTATTTAAGTTCTAGCACAGATTGTAGGTTCAAGAACAAGTACAACTTTAAGCTTTAACATAAGTGGTTTATCATTTCTGAGTTTCATTATATTATCTTTGTTTCTTCCTTTGATATGTATTTTAATGTGGGAAATGTAAATAGCTAGGTGGGTGGAGGTTTGAAAATTTGAACACAGTTTACACCTGTTGGAAGTTTTTTATTTTTCATGGGGCATGCTTCATTAACAACGTTTTTTATTTTAGAAGAATCGAAATGGATCTTTTTGTGAATGTGAATGCCCCGTTGGAAAGTTTTGGACATTGTCAAAGGTTTTTCTGTTGATTTTATCTCAAAAAAGGGTTTTATTTCAGTTGACATTATCACATAAACACCAAAGTACTGACTGATAAATCCCCATTCAACAAGTACTTTTGGAAACTTATTCACAAGGCTATCTATTTCCACTACCTTTGCTTTTTTTTTTTTTTTTTTTTTTAGAACTTCTTGAAATTGTATATTACTGGGGTTCGATTTTTCCTTTGCTTTCAGTTTATGGTATTTACTATTGTTAGAGTAGATGCCCTAGAGCCAATCAATTATTGTAGAATTGACTCTTTGTAATAACATTCATTAATCAATAAAAGGCATTTTATTCTATATCCCGTAAATCATTATTATTGCAATATGTATTGATATATGTCCTTAGAATGGTAGAGCCGTGACGAGGGTATCAAGTGTTTCAAATCTTGATAGTGAGAACCCTATGAGCACATATGGTGGCCATTCTAGAAACGTCTGTGCCCCAGGTATTATCAAGTAAGGGCCACAGATAATACGGTAAGACTATCATAGTGTTGAATGACCTCTCGAAGGCGGTGGAATGATCTCACTTGTTAAGGTTGTTTGGTGACAACCTGGTGCAACACATGGGTGCTTACTGTAGGCGATTACACCACAGCAAGTTCATTGGACTGACCTACCAGAGGATTCCATATGGATGGTAACCCCAGGTGTCTATGGAACAAATCCTCTAACGAATGGTGGTGCATGTGATCCTTAGACTTGAGATCACCGGAGCGCCTTGTGCACCCGATTGGTGTAGTTTGACACTAGCCTAACGCAGTTCTTTTCAGAGCTGTCAATACGGTGGTGATTGGCTGCATCAAGGAGTGTATCAAGACTATGGTGGATTGACAGAGGATTCATCACTCCCAGGTATGGGAGAAAGTTATCTCACGACGCAATTCAGTATATAGTAATGACACTAAAACTGTGGCCACAGTGGGATTGAGTTGTTGCTCTATCTAGTTTATAATACGGGTCATTGGTCTAGAAACTGAATAAATAATAATGAGAGTAACCGAAGGTTGACACTATTTCTATGCCTTCGTCTCGTCGAGATAACGTATGATGAAAGGATCGAATTGCCACGGTAACCATATTGTTGACGGTAGCTACTTTGTTGAATCCGAATCTATCGGGTGGCCATGATGCCTTGCTAGGGGCCAATCTTGGTCTGTGTATTAGTGAGACGATTAATTGGTGTTAATCGCGATACTATACACTGTCGATATGATGAGGAGCTTATGGTCACACACATAGAAGATAATTTAAGATCCAAGAAGAAAGAATGGCGTTTTTCGTCTTTTAAAGGCGAAAGGGTATTTTGGTAATTTCACGTGCAATTAAATTTCTTGAGGTCGTAGCCTTTATTTAATTTGTTAGAAAAATTAAATAAGTGAAATTACGTTTAAATGTGTGTTCGCACATATTTTAATATATTATCATTATTGTTAAATGTTAAATGTTAATATATATATTAATTGATTTTAATTGAGATAATGATGGAAAATAAAAATAAATCAAATTGGGAGTGTTTGGCAACATGGGACGTTTGGGTTGGAGCCCAAGCCTATTCCGTATGGGATTAGGGCAAATTGTTTTTAAAATATAAAAGGAAAAGTGTGTGATTTTTAATTAAGAATTTTTTTTCTTTGTAAAACGAAAAAAACACACAGCAGCCCCATTTTGCTTCTCCCACGGCAGTAACACCTATGGCCTAAAATCAATTCAATTGATTTTGTTTTCTTCTTAATCTTAAAGCCAAAGAGGATCTAGCAAATCCCTCTTTGGTTCCTTTTGAGATTGTCTTCGTGTGGACTACGCAGGTTCGATCCTACACTTGGATCGGTAGCAAAACGTTCAAAGACAAATTTGGAGGAGCCTCCAACGTGCGTTTGTTTTCTTTAAACTCATGTTGAATATTTATGCAGATTTTATTTAATATAAATTGTAAAATCATACCCTTGATCTTGGCTCATGTAAACGATCATGTTATATTATAATTTTTGTTTCCGCTGTGTATACGGGACCGTTTACTAACAACTATATACTGTCCTTATGCACCTGTGTCCTGCTTGGTGTTTTAGTAGTTATTATATGTTGAAAAAAGTTCAAACTGCCAATTTCTTGAGGTAAATAATGTTGATATATACATATACCTGTATGATGCTACTCCCCGCAATTTTAGATCTTTAGTTTCTTAGTATCTCTTCTCAATTCTGGGTATTCTTAATAAATTTGTATGGTATCTGTACACAATATCACTAATTGACTTTCTTGTATTTATTTTGTATAGTTTAGAGCATTTCAAGTTCAATAAGGAATATCAACCGGGAATTCTCCAAATCTTGAAGCATGGGATGTTGTTATGTTATTTATATTTCAAATGTTATGTATTTTAATTTTAGGAACAACATTTGGAAGTTGGAACATTTGTTATTTTTATGCAGAGTGTATTTGTAATTTCTATAAACAGATGGGTGTATTCAATTTAAAGGGTTTATTTGTCATTTTTTAAACTATTAGGTACCACTTTGTAATTTTCCTGGGAACCGGAACTTGTTCCACAGGTTCCGGTCAAAAAATGCAGGGTACTCAGAACTGATCACCCCTAATATGTGATGTTAATGCATATATGTTCAAATGCTCATAAATGTAATTATTTACAATAACAACTTTCATCTATAGGATTTTAGTGAGGAACACGTGGATAACTTAAGGCATGGAATCTATATACAAATGGATACTGATCTTCTTTCATCTGTCTATCTTATCTATGCTAACAATCCAAGTGATTCTGGGAAGGATAGCACTTTACAGTGGCTTTCTCTTAATATAGTTTTATGTCTGTTTTAGAACTCATTCACGCTAATGTCAAATGTAGATACATAGTACTGTTCGTTAAAGGTGGCTTGATGATGATGAGTTTATTATATCATCAATGAAGGACGTTGCAAGTATCACGGAGGAAGGACAGACAGTGATACTTGAAAATAACTATTCAAAACTTGCTGAACTCATGAACCGCAATTTTGACCTTGGAAGGTAAGATATCTTTGCACCTGATAGGTTTAGATCCTGTATGTTGAACAACTAATAGAGGTTTATCAACTTTGAAGCCAGAGAGCCAAGTTCCAATGATCCACTCCATTGAAGCTCTTCTGTTTTCTTCATACAATTGTACTAATTTGAGGTTTTTAAACTTTAAAACGAGAGAGTGATCCACTCTATTAAAGCTCTTCCGTTTTTATCATTAAAACTGCATTAAGTGGCACTTGGTAACTTCAAATTTATCTTAAGGATAGAAGCTGCGGCTCTTATGAGCATCTATTGCAGTCCATAAACTTATCTTTATGTTAGTATATTATTTATATTGACGCTTGGTTTGTGTATTTTATGCAGCGTATTGGGTGGTGTAACCATAGAAATGGTGGAGGTTGCACAGCAAAATTTACGGGCCGTGGAGCATATAGTTGCATTTTGCCCTAATGTTGATATAAGTACCCTTTCAAATTAGGATATAAATCTGACACATTGGGGTTCTAAAAGAGTTAAAACCAACAAAATAGGGAAAAACGCTTCATGCGTTTATTTGTTTATTGAATGATATCTATTGTCAATAAAGTTGTATTTTTATTGTACAAATATGACACTTCAGGGCTCTAAAAGAGTTAAAACCAACAAAATAGGGAAAAATGCTTCATGTGTTTATTTGTTTATTGTATGATTTCTATTGTCAATAAAGTTGAACTTGTGATGAAGACACAAACATAATATAAGACTAGAATAATTAACGATTTCAACTATTAGCAGAAAAACATTTTAGTGGTCGGCTAACTTGGCCTCAAACTATTCAGCTACTAAGTGCAACTTTGCAAATAACATAGTCCTCATCGAAAACACACATCTGGTTTTGGTAACAACTTATTGCTATCAGAAAATATGGAGTTACTCTACTCTCCTGGAATAAATTATCTTTCAAACTTCAATCTGTCTTCAGAAATTAGCTGTCAAAATATTTGCAATAATGAAAAAAAAAAAAAGATTGCTATTCATAAGAAATCAACAAAATTGTACATGTTTGTTGATGCTTGATTTTGACACCAACTATTCGCATGTGAGAAATGCTAAGCAGGCTTAGAAGTCACACGTGATTATGGAAGTATTTAGTTTAGTAAAGGGTGAAGAACAATGTTTAAAGTGGTTTGGATGCTTAAAGGTGAATCCTACGTCCATTGATACTATATTAATGAGAGTAAAGTCAAGTCGCGTTCAGCGAGCTGAGTTACAGGTTAGGGAATACAAGAGAGAGAGGGAGAGAGGGTATGTTATTCTAGGGTGGATACTGTGCAAATCCTTCTCAGCGTCCCATTGCTCACCTGCCCGAGTGATTTCCTTGACTTGTCTAGGGATTGGACACGGGGACGATTGACGATTTCTAACCAACCACTGACCTGGCGTTCACCTACTGCACTGAGAGGGACATGCCACTCACGTTATTATGCAACGTGGCCGCGTCTGATAGGTCGTGAAACCTTTATGAGTTCTGACCACCCTATGCTGACAAGACTCTACGTCAACCCTACTTTTTCAGGCATAACAGAAGTCCTCTAGTTTTTAAGGTTTGAGAATCGAACCTTAAGAACGTCACAATTATGCCTTGATTTGATATGTCCCGAATGACACATGATCGATCCGACTTGGCTGCAAGGAGGTCGCAAGACATTTCCATATGGGCGACGTGAAGTAGTCTCCTTCCGCAAGGTCTACGACCTGGATCAGACCTTATTCAGTGCCCTATTGGTACGCCTCTTATCTTAACCGAGGTTCGCGACTGGGTTATACTTAGCGTATTTTTGCTGAAGGCAAGGAGTCACATCGCTTTGCAACTAACATGCGTCGAAAAGTGTTTTGTCCTAACGACCTCTTTAGATGTTATCCACAACGCTTTGGCAGCTAATCCATTAATGAAGTACCTTTTACTCTGATAGATGTGTCCTATGCCCAATAAGTGCCAGCCATGTGCATTAAATGTAAACCATGCTGAAACGACATTCCTTATCAGAGCATTAAATGCAAATGAGAACGCATTTAACGTAGAGGGGGGAAACGAGACGTCGCTCGATTATTTCAACAGAGAGAAGCAACGATTAGATTTGTCAAAACATGATGGTTACTCCTTCCCTCTAATTGACGACACGTGGTTGCGATCAATGGCAAGAGATGATTTTCGTCAAAACGTCGCTTGGCTTTGGGAAAACCAATTGCCATTTCCTCCACTATAAAATCACAGGCTCACCTTAAGCAATGTCACAACACTCACTTTTTTAGAAAGAGCAAGGAGCTTTCGTGAGTCCAGATTTTCCATCCTTCAAATTGGTGCACACTTGACGTTTACTGTAGGAAGCTCAATCCCCACACCCAAGAGGTAAGGAAGATCCTTCCATTACTTTCCTTTTTCTGTTTTGGCAACAACCATGCAATAATGGTGGGCGTTTGTGGGTGGTTGAACGGAGAATAGGCTTTCCTCTAGGGTTTGAATCTTTGGGGGTGGTCCCTAAGGATTCTTAGGGTTTAAGGAAGACACAGTGTTTATCTTTTCTTCCATGTCATTATACAAAACTTTGTACGACGACTAAGTAATTCCTGCATGTCGCTCTTTTTTAGACCGTAGAAGAAATGGACCCTTTAGCTACCAGAACAAACGAGGGAACAAGCTCTCTGGTGTAGGACGCCCCAGCGGGTCCCTCATAGGAAATCCTGTTAGTAGCCACAGGAGAGAAAATTCAAAAAGCAGTCGACCAATACGCAATTAGCGTAGATGTCTACCAGCATAGGACGTATACAACTCGGAATCTGCCATAGGGAATAGCTGCGATTTCCGAGAACATATTCAAATGTGGAGCATTGATTCCCTTTCATCCCTTCATAAGGTCAATCCTCGATCACTTTGGGGTCGCACCTTTACAGCTGACGCCAAACGCGTATATGATAGCCATGGCTCTGTATATCGCGTGCGACGAGAACGGTCTCGACGAGTTGACTGCGCTAGAGCTCAGTTGCTCGTATTACATAAAGAAGAGCAAAGACAAGGACTCTTATTACCTCTCGAAGTGATCTATGATCGAGGAAGGGATACACAATTACCCCAGTAACGTTGGGCGTATGAGACAAAAATTTTCTTTTTCCATTACGATGGCATTTGCCATTTTAGGGAGCCAAGTAGGTCTTCCTTTCTTTTACTTAGAGACTTTTCTTTCTTTTAATCTTTGCTAACGAACTCTTTCGTTTCTTCGCAGTAAACAAGACGACCAGGTTGTTGGCTCTTATTGACTTCAATAGAATAACCGCCTTCGGTCTTCTGCCCGACCAGAGTCGTGACGTAAAACTGCTCATGACAACTGCTAACTTGCCGAAATACGGCTTTTTCAACCCCGAAACGACCTTAGAATCCTTACTGAGTAAGTGTCCATAACCTTAGCCAACCTTATTGTTTGCATGCAGCAAACTGTTTTGCTAACAATATTCGCATGCAGCGACCATGCCACCCAAAGTGCCCAGGTCGTTGAGAGCTAGAGAGTTCACTTTTCCTCGGGTCGGTGCCACGGGACCAGTCAGGGTGGCCCCCAACGGTCCCCCCATCGGAGGAACGCCGGTTCGACTAGCGAATGCTCCCTAGCCTGCGGTTGCTCATCCTAAGCAGAAGACTGTTGCCCAGAAATCCAAGAAGAGGAAGCAGCTTTGGGTCGAGGAGTCAGAGTCAGAGTCAGAGTTAGAGTCCGAGCTAGAGGGCTTGGGCATTAAACCTGGGGGGTCGTAGCCTTACCAGGCCTTCCACTCAAGAGGGCCCCCCAAGGGCACGACTGGTATTACACTTGCCCTTGAGGGTCTGTACACGGGACAAGGGAAGGTCACTACTCCTAGGAGGAGAGCGGGCAAGGAACCAGTGGGTGAGACGCTAGAGTGCACTTACAACTGGTGATGTTCACCCTGCTAGAGTGCCAGCTCGTAGAGGCTTTTGGGTAGTTCGTGGCCTCTAACCCCATGGACCTGATGACTATGGCGTTTCAGCTGCAAAGCAAGGTAAGAGGGTTTGTCCTCGTCGAGGAATTTAAACCCCTGTTCCCTTTGCTATGCAATCTCTACTCGCCATGCACTTGGCCTAGTAGAAGACTCAATTAGGAGCTACTGAAGGTCTTGTTGAGCTAAGAGAAGAGAACGTGCGACTGAAATGGGATTTAGAGGCTGCACAGATAGAGATGAACCTGTCCACCATTCAAACGAACTAGTACCTATCAGAGAGAAGTGTTGTGCTCCACACGGTGGACTTTCAGAAGGCTGAGTTGGAGAAGAGGGGAGAGGAGGTCAAAGAGCTCCAAAGGACAGTGGCCAGACTCACCAAGGAGGCTGGCAAGAAAAAGTTGGAGCTACAAGTGAACTCCGAGCGGGCCTTATGAGCAGAACAGGATAGAGCGCAGCTGTGGGAAACCTCCGAGAAACAGAGGTGCATACTTGAGGCAGCACTATAGTTGTCCTAGGGATGTGTTACTTCGTTAACCGAAGAGATAAAGCGACAAGAGTTGGAAATTGAGAGGGGAGCCGCCGACTGGTCGATCCAGTCCATTTATGCCCTGCGACCAAAGAATCAGAACATAGACCTCACCGACCTCCCGGATGACTACCAGAGGATCCTCGCTTCCATGGTGGAGGCCGATGACGAGGAGGAAGGTCAAGGGCCTGATCTGGAAGATAAGCATTCGGAGGAGTATGTCTCGAAGGACCGACGGCCGTCCAGGTGGTCGGCGACCAACCTGGAGATATTGAGGTCGCACCTTCGGGACTTGGGAACGAAGGCCAGTGATGGTTTCTGATTCTGCTTTTCATAACTGTTCCTGTGCTCGCATATTTGTATTTGTTTTTTAATTTATGATAAATAAAGAGACTATTTCCTTAATCATTTGTGAGTACTTATAATTTTTCGTAAATCACAAATATTACACATGTGGACATAAGGTCGGTTTCTAACTATTTGTGATAGTATTTGTATAAACGATACATATGCGAACAGAAAGGCACACATGCGAGAAACAATATTACATAAGAGTTATTTATTTACAAGGCTAAAAAGAGCAAATCCTTACAAGGAATTTAGAAAATGAGTTCGGAATTACTGATAATAGGGGCGAAGATGTTCAACATTCCAAGGTCGCCGTACCTTAGAACCGTTGAGCCTTTTAAGGTGATAAGTCCTCGGTAATATCACTTTAGTGACGCGGTATGGGACTTCCCAATTTGGCCCTAATACTCCCACACTCGGTTCTCTTGTACCAAGAAGGACTTCTTTCAAAACCAGGTCACCGACTTGGAAGTCTCTTCTCCTGACTTTGGAGTCTAAGAATCTTTTCGCGCACTGCTCGCAGGCTGGTATCCTTAGCTGAGCCTTGTTGCGATGTTCTTCAACTAAATCCAGACTTGTGCGCATAAGCGCTTCATTGTCTGTTTCATTGAATAGGTCTCTCTGAAGTGAACCAGTTCCTACTTTCACTAGGATCATTGCCTCGCAGCCATACGCTAGCGAGAAAGGTATTTCTGAAGTAAAGGTTCTTGGAGTTGTCTTATATGCCTATAAGACTTTTGGAAGGTCATCGACCCAATTACCTTTGGCAGCTCCAAGTTTGGCTTTTAAGATATGCTTGATGGTCTTGTTGACAGCTTCAACCTGGCTATTTGCTTGCGGTCTTATGACTAAAGCGAACTTTTTATGGATCCCCAGCTTATCGCAAAACTGCTTGAATTCCTTGTTATCAAACTATTTCCCATTATCAGAGATGAGGGTATAAGGAATTCCATAGCGGCACACTATGTTTTTGAAGACGAAGTCCTTGAGCTTTTTGGTAGTGATTGTCAGTAAACGGTCCTATATACGCAGCGGAAACAAAATTAATATATATAACAGGATCGTTTACATGAGCCAAGATCAAGGGTATAATTTTACAATTCATATTAAAGCAAGAATCTGCAGAAATTAATAATATTTGTTTAGAAACCATACACACGTTTGGAGGCTCCACCACGATTGTCTTTGAACGTTTTGATACCGATCCAAGTGTAGGATCAAACCCACGTAGTCCACACGAAGACAATCTCAAAAGAACCAAAGAGGTATTTGCTAGATCCTCTTTGGCTTCAAGATTAAGAAGAAAAGAAATCAAATTGAATTGATTAGACCAAAAAAAGGTTTCTGGCGTGGGAGTGTCAAATGGGGCTGTGTGTTTTTGTTTTACAAAGAAAAATCTCTATTTATTAATTAACACACTTTTTCCTTTTTATAGTAAAAACAATTTGCCCTAATCCCATACTCTTAATAGGCTTGGGCTTCAACCCAAACGCCCCATGTTGCCAAACACTCCCAATTTGATTTATTTTATTTTCCATCATTATCTCAATTAAAATCAATTAATATATATATTAATGTTTAACAATAATGATAATATATTTAAATCTGTGCGAACACACATTTAAACGTAATTTCACTTATTTAATTTTTTCTAACAAATTAAATAAAGGCTACGACCTCAAGAAATTTAATTGCACACGTGGAAATTACAAAAATACCTCGCTTTCACCTTAAAAGACCGAAAATGCCATTCTTTCTTCTTGGATCTTAAATTGTCTTCTATGTGTGTGACCCATAGGCTCTCATCATATCGACAAAGTATAGTATCGCGATTAACACCAATTAATCGCCTCACTAATACACACATCCAAGATTGGCCCCCTAGCAAGGCATCATGGCCACCCGATAGATTCGGATTCAAAGAAAGTAACTACTTGTCAATGATATGGTTACCGCGCAACGATCCTTCATCATCGTTATCTTGCGAGCGAAGGCATAGAAATAGTGTCAACCTTTGGTTACTCTCGATATTATTTATTGAGTTTGACGGACCAATGACCCGTATTATAAAGCTGGATGACGAACAACTAAATCCCCACTATGGGCGATTTTAGGTGGTCATTGCCATATACCGAATTGCGCCTTATGAGATAACTTTCTTCCCATACTGGGAGGGGTGATGAATCCTCCGTCCAATCCACCATAGTCTTGATACACTTCCTTGATGCAGCCCAATCACCACCGTATTGGACAGCCTGCAGAAAATCAGCGTTAGGGGCTAGTGGTCAAACCTACACCAATCGATGCACAAGGCGCTCCGATCTCAAGTCTAAAGGATCACATGCACCATTATTCGTTAGAGGATTTGTTCCATAGACACTTGGGTTACCATCCATATGGAATCCTCTGGTGGGTCAATCCATTGAAACACTTGATACCCTCGTCACGATTCTACCATTCTAAGGACATATATAAATACATATTGCAATAATAATGATTTACGCGATATAGAATAAAATGCCTCTTATTGATTAATGAACATTATTACAAAGAGTCAATTCTACAATAATTGATTGGCTCTAGGGCATCTACTCTAACAATCTCTCACTTGCACTATAGCCAATCATTCATGTATTTAATACCAAATGATCTCAAGTGCCTTTCATGCTTCGCGTGACAAGAGGCTTTGTCAATGGATTTGCGAGATTGTCGCCGGCATGCACTTTACTAACTGCATGTCTTTCCTCTCAACTATCTCTCTCGATGAGATGGAATCGCCCAGTATGTGTCCGACTTCTCGATGAGACCGTGGTTCCCCTTCGGTTGGAGCAATTGCTCCATTGTTGTCACAATAGATGTCCATAGGATCAACAATCGTAGGAACCACACCAAGTTCAGTAATGAACTTCTTTATCCAGACTACCTCCTTGGCCGCATCCAACAATGCAATATACTCAGCCTCCATTGTAGAATGCATTGGCGTTGCTTTTGCTTGAGCTTTTCCAACTCACGCACACCCATTGAGACAAAAATACAAACCCCCGATTGCGATCGATAATCATCTTTGTCCGTTTGGAAACTAGCATCACCTGATCCTCTTACGGGTTTGGAGCTTCATCTTCTCCTCCATAAACCAAGAACATATCCTTAAAGGGTCCTGCCCAGTGCCAAGAATATTTTTGATAGCCATCCGATGAGCTCACTGGATCCGATTGATATCTACTACAAGTGCTCAAAGCACATGAGACATCAATGCGAGTACATAGCATGGAAGGCATACATGATGGATCCAATTGCTAATGCATATGGGATCCCTCTTTCATCCTATCTCTCTCATCTTGTGTTTTTAGGACACAATTCCTTAGAGAGATAAACACCATGTGACATCGGAAGAAATCCCTTCTTAGATTCTTCCATACTGAATCGTTTCAGTACTTTGTCAATATATGCACTTTGACTTAGGCCAAGCAACCAACGTGATCTATCACGATAGATCTTTATACCAAGGATGTAAGGGTCGCTTTCCCCTAAGTCCTTCATGAAGAAGCACTTGGATAACCAAGTCTTTACCGATCCCGCAAGTTCGGTATATCATTCGATCGAAGTATGTCATCGACATACAACACTAGGAATGCTACTACGCTCCCACTCACTTTCTTGCAAACATAGGGCTCATCTTCGTTCTTGATAAAATCGAATTCTTTTACGGCTTCATCAAAACGAATGTTCCAAAAACTCCTTGAAGTTTGCTTGAGTCCATAAATGGATCTCTCGCAACTTGCATACTTATTTGTTTGACTATCAAGAACGAAACCATCAGTGTGTCATGTACACATCCTCCTCCCCAAGGTTTTAGTTCGAGCCCGGGAAGTTTTGACATCCATTTGCCAAATCTCATAGTCATGATATGCAAAGAATTGTAAAAGCATCATCCGGGATGGATTTAATCATGGCAACCGGCGAAAAGGTTTTTTCATAGTCAATGCCATGAATTTGTTTGAAACCTTTGGCAACCACCCTGCTTTATAAGTATGCACGCTGCCATCCATGTCGCCTCTTCTTGAAGACCCATTTACACCCCTATGGGGTTTACCCTCCCCTTTCAGTGGTTCCACCAAATACCACACTTGGTTCTCGTACATGGAGTCCATCTTAGATTTCATGGCTTCAAGGGCCATTTAACGAAGGATTCTGATCCGATGTAGCCGTCCTTCGTAGGTTACCGGGGTTCATCGTCTTGGTAGACGATTGCCGTCACCATGTTGAGTCACAGATAACGTATCTCTTGGGCATGGCGTACTCTCCCGCATCTACGTAGCCCTCCCTGCTACTTCCGGAGGTGGTTCACTTTGATCCACAAATGTGGGATAACCTCCTCATGATGCTCAACCACTTCGTGGCACATCATCCCGCCTTCCGTGCTAGTATATTTTCTTGTGGTTCTAGAACTTCATCGAGTTCGACTTTTCTCCCATTAGTACTTCTTAGAAAATATTCCTTTTCTAGAAAGATACTTAGATCGAGCAACAAAAATTTTGTGCTCTTACGGGTGGTAGAAATGGTATCCATTGGGTCTCCTTGATACCCCACAAATATACATTTACGGATTTTGGGCCCGACTTGTTCAAGTCAATTTCTTAACATAAGCTTCCGGGCAACCCCAAATCCCTTAGATAAGACAAGTTAGGGCTTTCGCCCACTCCATAGCTCATATGGAGTCTTATCTACGAACTTTGACACCCAGCGGTCAAAACATGATCGCGATCCTCTTAGGGCATAACCCCGAGGCGATGCGGGTAAATCACTAAAACTCATCATGGACCTAACAATGTCAAGTAAGTCCTATTCCTCCTTTCGACACTCGTTGTGTTGGGGTGTATAAGGAGGGGTGAGTTGTGATACTATCCCATATTCTTTCAGGGTACTCAAAACCCTAAGCTTAAGTATTCACCTCCTCCCCGATTCGACCAAAGAGCTTTAATACTTTTGCCCAACGTATTCTCGTACTTCATTTCTAAATTCCTTGAATTTATCAAAGGCTTCTCAGATTTATGTCTCATAAGGTAGAACATAACCATAATCTACTAAAATCATTTCAGAAATGTGATGAAGTATGAATATCCACTTTGGCTTCAACTGCCATGGATCACATACATCACTATGGATGATGCCCTAATACTTAGTAGCCCTTTCACCTTGTCCCGTGAAAAGGAGACTTGGTCATCTTGGCCTTACTGGGCATGACTGATACCTCAAATGACCCGAAAAATCAAAGGGGTCCAAAACTCCATCCCTTTGAAGTTTTGCAACGCGGGTCTTATTAACATGCCACAACCCACGGGCCGCGTAGATATGTCCTCCGGTTTTTTTATCGTTATGTTTAGCTCTTGGTTTCAATATTGAGAATATCTTTATTGTTTAAATCAAGAACATATAATCCATTATATAACCTTGCAATTCCAAATAGAATACCATTCAAACTAAAGGACAACAATCCAAATTAGATATCTCAAAATGATACCTCACTAATTATCCAAAGCGGATCTGAAATAATATTTCTAGAAATAGAAGGTACATGATAAACGATTATGTAGTTCTAATAATAAGCCCGTAGGCAAAGATAAACAATAAGTCCTACCCATGCCAACCCGCAGCCCACATGTGCTCCATTTCCAACTCGTAGGTCCACATCTCCCTTGGCAAGCACTCTACTCTGCCTTTCTTAGTCCCCCTCGCACATCGGTACAAATGGGTGAGTACCACATCCTGTGTCCAATGACCCAAGATGTTGAGGGAGAGAAATTAATCTCAATCATAAAAATACCCGCAGCCGTAGCCTCGACTTTTTCTTGCTTACGGAGGAAAGCCTTCAGAGTGTTTCCTCCCAGTACAAGCCACAAAAGAAGCAGTATCACCTTGCCCCCTTCCCTATGCCACTCTCTGGGGACCAAGAGCAACTGTCCTTTGGGTTTCTTGGGCTTGGGTTTGGCCTTGGCCTTACCCTTGCCATTACCCTTTGCTTTATTGCATCACCAAGAAACAGTTTGGGACTTTTTCAAGTCCCTGCCCATCAGCTCGCAAAGATGTTCAAGTTCTGATGTGGGGTTTTCTCCATCGTGTTCATATTGAAATTCATCATGAATGGAGAATAAAAGTCAGGCAAGGATTGCAGAATTAAATCCATTTGTAATTCTACATCCAAGCCACATCCCAAAGTCTCAAGCCTCTTTATGTGCTCGATCATCTTGAGCACATGAGGACCAACTGGGGCACCCCTCAAGCCGACGACTCCCAAACAGTTTCACACCTTGTACCTCTTATGTCGAGCATTTGTTTCAGAAAGCTCCTTGAGATGAATAATGGAAGAAGCATCCATATTCTCATGCTGCTTTTGCAGCATAGGTGTCATCGATGCTAACATCAAGCATTGAACGCTATCAGCATCATCAAGGAACTTTTGATAAGTATCCTTAACTTCATGGAGTGGCATCGTGGATCAGCTCACCATGTATGACTTTTCAAGGATATACAATTTCTTTTTCTTTTCGACTTGAGTATAATCTGAAGATTACGATACTCACGAGAAATTGGATCCATCCAACCTTTGCTTTTCTTTCTCGATTATCGAGGTGCGGAGTTCATAATGCTCATTTTGGTAAATCTACAATTGCAGAAAAGATAAAGTTATTATAAAGTTCATTATTATTTAATATGGTCTTTTATTAAACGATACTCCTACTATTTTACTCAAGCCAATAGCCCTCACTATTAACTCGCAGAAAGCCCGCTTGGCTTTCCCTAGTGGACCGAGATCCCATCCTTCCCATTTCAAACCTTCGCTTTGGCGAACAAGCCAAAATGAGTTGATTAGGTAGGCCAACAAACTTAATCCACACCAGTTGGTAGCTCCTACTATCAACCTCAAATGTGAAAAAGCCAACAAGCCAATCACACAATCCAATGGCACCAACCATTGTCCTCAAGTGTGATTCTCTTGATATCGATAGAGTGGACACTACATGTACATCACGTACACATAACACATCGTACTTTGCCTATGACGCTTTATCAACCATCGATTTGGCGAACAAGCAAAACCGCATTTTAAGTCCGGACTCCATCACCATTAAGGAAAACTCCAATGCATCTTAACCTCCCACCGGTAGAAGTGTACCCTTCCTTCGCTTTGGCGAACAAGGTTTCGACGAAATGCTTGGTTTGATTAAAAACCATGGTGATGGAAGGCATTCGTGACTTAATATACTTTAATTGAGGTTTGATATTTAATGTCTCATCAGATTATTATCTTTGTTAGAATGACATTGTTTGGCATGTTATTCAACACTCGAACCTTAGCATGCATTCTAAGCAAAAATTAAACGTCGGCGGTAGCATGGCCCAACTAAAACCCCGATCTCCCCTCGAGCCTAGAGGGAATCGTGGGTCACCTAAAGGGTCCTGTAATAAACATCTTGAGTCTCCAAGTATGGTTGTCTCATCCTTTGCTCTGACTCCAAGTACATTACAAAAACATCATTCTAAATTTACAATAAAATTAATATTACACTAATTTTACATCAACAAATTTAGAAACCTCGATTTACATTCGAGGGGAATGAGATGAGAAAAGAATGTACATCAACAAGAGGAGAGAAGGCAAGACACGCAGGCCCTATTTTTAAAAAATATTACAACCATACATACCCAAAGTAATTTAAATCATTCACCCTTAGGTCTAAGGCTCATGTACCGAGCACCATGCAATATACAAATAAGTACAAAGCATATATTTCAAAAATAATCAATTTTTTTGAATTGGGTGGGTTTGTTAATTAATTACCCTCTTAAATGTGCAGAATGTACATTGGCTTTACAAGTTATTAAAAACTGCAGATTAGACCCATTACAAAAAAATGCAGAATTGGGAAAGCTAGAGGCTCCGCCGCGGCGAAGGTTTTATCTTCACAGGGGCGAGGAAGCTACAGACTTTGCCACGGCGAGGGTTTTATCTTCGCCGTGGCGAAACTTCCTAGTGGCACCTGAGCCGAAAGGCAACGGCGCGGCGGGAGACTCGAAATCCCCAATTCCCGTGACAAAGATGCTTTTGGGGCGCCTTTTGTGCATAAACACGAATCCAAATCAAATCAAACGCACATACGTTCAACCAGGATATTAACCAACCAATATATCATTCATCAACACATTATTAAACCAGTTTATCATTTGAATCGTTCATCCATAAAAAAATTTTGCAGATTTTGCAGATTTTTCAAAAACATGCTATCAACCAAATACATGTTATAAATCATACAATAAACTGTAAAATTTAGTACCCTAGGCTCTGATACCACCCTTTGTTAGTAAACGGTCCCGTATACGCGCGGAAAAAAAATTAATATCTAACTTGAGGATCGTTTATGAGCCAAGATCAAAGGGTATAATTTTACAATTCATATTAAAGCAAGAATCTGCAGAAATTAATAATCTGTGTTTAGAAACCATACGCACGTTTGGAGGCTCCACCACGATTGTCTTTGAACGTTTTGCTACCGATCCAAGTGTAGGATCGGGCCACGTAGTCCACGAAGATAATCTCAAAAGAACCAAATAGGTATTTGCTAGATCCTCTTTGGCTTCAAGATTAAGAAGAAAAGAAATCAAATTGAATTGATTAGACCAAAAAAAGGTTTCTGGTGTGGGAGTGTCAAATGGGGCTGTATGTTTTTGTTTTACAAAGAAAAATCTCTATTTATTAATTAACACACTTTTCTTTTTATAGTAAAAACAATTTGCCCTAATCCCATACGGAATAGGCTTGGGCTTCAACCCAAACACCCCCATGTTGCCAAACACTCCCCAATTTGATTTATTTTTATTTTCCATCATTATTTCAATTAAAAATCAATTAATATATATATTTAAATATATATATATATATATATTAACATTTAACAATAATGATAATATATTTTTAAATCAGCAACACACATTTAAAAGTAATTTCAATTATTTAATTTTTTCTAACAAATTAAATAAAGGCTACGACTCGGGAAACCCAAATTTAATTGCTGTGAAATTACCAAAATACCGTTTCACCTTAAAAGCGAAAATGCCCTTCTTTCTTCTTGGATCTTAAATTGTCTTCTAAATGTGTGTGACCCATAGGGCTCCTCATCATATCCGGCCGTGTATAGTATCGCGATTAACACCAATTAATCGTCTCACTAATACACAGACCAAGATTAAGGGGCCCCCAGCAAGGCATCATATGGCCACCCGATAGATTGATTGAACAAAGTAGCTTTACACGTCAAAGCGATATGGTTACCATGCAAGGTTCCCGATTTCTTTCATCATTCGTTATCTTGGCGAGACAAAGGCATAGAAATAGTGTCAACCTTCGGTTACTCTCGATATTATTTATTCGATTTCTGGACCAATGACTCGTATTATAAAAAGCTGATGAGCCAACGAACTTCAATCCCACCTGGTAGCTGATTCTAGTGTCATTGCCATATACCTTGAATTGTGCCATGAGATAACTTTCTCCCATACCTAGGAGTGATGAATCCTCTGTCAATCCACCATAGTCTTGATACAACTTCTTTGATGCGCCAATCACCATCGTATTGAGAAAACTCTTGAAAAGAACTACGTTAGGCTAGTGTCCAAACTACACCCAATCGATGCCACAGGCGCTCCGGGTTTGGATCTCAAGTCTAAGGATCACATGCACCACCATTCGTTGGAGGATTTGTTCCATAGGACAACCGGGTTACCATCCATATGGAATCCTCCCGGGTTTGGGTCAATCCGGTTGAACTTGCTGTGGGATATCCAGCCTTTCTGAACAAAAAGCGCCATGTGTTGCACCAAGTTGTCACCAAACAACCTTGACAAGTGAGATCGATCCAAGCCGCTTTCGGCGGGTCGTTCCAACACTATGATAGCCTTACCAGTATTATTCTGTGGCCCTTTAGTTCGAGAATATCCTTTGGCCGCTATGACGTTTCTAGAATGGCCACCATATGTGCTTTCATAGGGTTCTCACTATCCAAGAATTTGAAACACTTGATACCCTCGGCACTTGGTTCTACCATTCTCAAGACATAATATCAATACATATTGCAATAATAATGATTTGCGCGATATAGAATAAAAATGCCTCTTATTTGATTAATGAACATTATTACAAAGAGTTAATTCTACAATAATTGATTGGCCTCTGGGCATCTACTCTAATCGTGGATCGAGGCCCTAGGTTCGATTCCTCCGGCCCATTTGGTGAGGTAATCCACTGCGACCACCGCATACTTGACCCCTCCCTTTCTAATTGGCATGGGTGCAATAAGATCAATTCCCCATATGGAGAATGGCTAGGCCCTTTGGGTCATGGTTATCCAAAGGGCCTAGGGGAAGGGAGCTCACAAGATGTTCGCGGAAACCTGCTTGGCACTTATCACACTTTTTCAAAAAGTTGAAGGTATCCTCTTAGAGTAGGGGCTAGTAATACCCTTGACGAATAACTTTGTTAGCGAGGGATCACGCGACAGTGTGATTACCATAGATCCCTTCATGTATCTCCTTCGTGATGGTAGTCTCGCCTTTTATCCGGCCACACATTAGATGAGGGGGATGCTAAACCCTTACTTGTACAATTGATGTCCTATTAGCATGTAACGAGCAGCTTTAGTTCGCATGGTTCTTGCCTCGATCTTGTCATTGGGCAAGGTCCCATCTCGGAGATACTAAATTATTGGGGTCATCCAGGAACCTGACTCTGTCACATTCACGGCCTGTTCAGGCGAGCTGATACTAGAGATCTCTATGAATCGAACAAGAATACTTTCTAGCGCATTTGAGGCCAGAGACGACGCTATCTTCGCCAAGGCATTTATGATAGAATTACTGTCTCTGGGGATATATGTGATCATGAAGTGCTTGAATGGCTCGAAAGCACGGCCTTAGCTGTCTTTAAATAACAAATGAGGTATATTCTTCGTCCGATGCGTACATCAAAATCTGATTGTATCCTGAGTAGGCATCCATAAAACTCAGTAGCTCGTTCCTTGTGTTAGAGTAGATGCCCTAGAGGTAATCAATTATTGTAGAATTGACTTTTTGTAATAATTGTTCATTAATCCAATAATAAAGGCATTTTTATTCTATATCGCGTAAATCATTATTATTGCAATATGTATTGATATATGTCCTTAGAATGGTAGAACCGTGATGAGGTATCCGAGGTGTTTCAAATCTTGATAATGAGAACCTATGAGCAACATTAATGGTGGCTATTCCTAGAAAGCGTTAGTAGCCCCGTATTATTCTAAAGCAAGGCACAGGATAATACGGTAAGGCTTATCATAGTGTTGAGCGACCACTGGGTCGAAGGAGCGTGGTTTGATCTCACTTGTCAAGGTTTGTTTGGTGACAAGCAACAGGTGCAACACCCCATGGGTGCCTTACCTTTGGTAGGCGAAGACACCGCGGCAAGTTCATTGGCAGACACCGAGAGGAATCCATATGGATGGTAACCCACCCCAGTGTCTGAGGGAACAAATCCCTCTTAACGAATGGTGGTGCATGTGATCCTTAGACTTGAGATCACGAGCGCCCTTGTACAGATTGGGAGGTGCGGGACTGACACTAGCCCTAAGCGATGGAATTCTATTGGTATCGATGCAGTGGAGGTGATTGGCTATATCAAGAGTATATCAAGACTATGGTGGATAGCAGGAGGATTCATCACTTCTCGAGTACAGAGATGCCTATCTCAGGCGCAATTCGGTATATGGCAATGACAACTAAAATTGTGGAACTGGTTGGGATTGAGTTGTTGCTACATGCAATTTATAATCGAAAGGGTCATTGGTCCAAAGAAACTTAAATACATAATATCGAGAGTAACCCCGAAGGTTGACACTATTTCTATGCCTTCGCTCATCGAGATAATGGGTATGATGAAATGATCGAATTGTACAGAAACATATCGTTGAAAAGTAGCTACTTTGTTTCAATCCGACTATCGGGGTGGCCATGATCCCTTCGCTAAAAGTGGGGCCAATCTTGTCCGAGTATAGAGACGATTAATGGGTGTTAATTGCGATACTATACACTACCGTATGATGAGGAGCCTATGGGTCACACACATAGAAGATAATTTAAGAGCCCGTAAGAAGAAGGGGCATTTTCGGCTTTTTTTAGGCTAAAGGGTATTTTGGTAATTTCACAATGCAATTAAATTTGCTGAGGTCATAGCCTTTATTTAATTTATTAGAAAAATTAAATAACTAAAATTACATTTAAATATGTGTTCGCATATATTTAATTAAATCATCATTATTGTTAAATGTTAATATATATATAGATTAAATATATATTAATTGATTTTTAATTGAGATAATGATGAAATAAAATAAATATCTAATTGGGAGTGTTTGGTAACATGGGGGTGTTTGGGTTGGAGCCCGAAGCCTATTCCATATGGGAATAGTGTTAGCAAAGGGCGGTCCCGACTCTCTTGTGAAACAAAAATTATAATATAACGAGATCGTTTACATGAGCCAAGATCAAAGGGTATGATTTTTACAATTTTATCATATAAGAATCTTGCATAAATAATAAACATGAGTTTAAAGAAAACAAACGCACGTTGGAGGCTCCTCCAAATTTATCGATGAATGTTTTGCTACCGATCCAGTATAGGATCGAACCTACATAGTGCACACGAAGACAATCCTTCAAAAAGAACCAAAGAGGGATTTGCTAGATCCTCTTTGGCTTCAAGTTCAGAAGAAAAACAAAATCAATTGAATTGATTTTTAGGGCCATAAGTTTTGCTTCTTTGCCTAGTGGGAGAAGCAAAATGGGGTTCTGTGTGTTTTGGTTTTACAAAGAAAAAATCAATTCATTTTTATTATTAATTAACACACACTTTTCTTTTTATAGTAAAATAATCAAGTTTCCCTAATCCCATACGGAATAGGCTTGGGCCCTCCCAAACCCAAACGCCCCCATGTTGCCAAACACTCCCGAATTTGATTTATTTTATTTTCCATCATTATCTCAATTAAAATCAATTAATATATATTTAAATATATATTAACATTTAACAATAATGATAATATATTTAAATATGTGCGAACACACATTTAAACGTAATTTCACTTATTTAATTTTTCTAACAAATTAAATAAAGGCTACGACCTCGGCAAATTTAATTGCACCTTTGTGAAAGTACCAAAATACCCTTTCGCCTTAAAAAAGCAGAAAAACGCCCACTTCTTTCTTGTTTGATCTTAAATTGTCTTCTATGTGTATGACCCATAGGCTCCTCATCATATCGGCAATAGGTATAGTATCGCGATTAACACCAATTAATCGCCTCACTAATACACGTACTCCAAGATTGGCCCCTAGCAGGTATCATGGCCACCCGAATAGATTCGATTCAAAGAAACTAGCTACCGCAACGATATGGTTACGGCATTCGATCATTTCATCATACATTATCTCGACGAGACGAAGGCATAGAAATAGTGTCAACCTTCTTGGCCTTACTCTCGATATTATTTATTCAAAGCGGACCAATGACTCGTATTATAAATCCGGATAGAGCAATAACTCAATCCCACCGTGGCCCTACGCTTTAGTGTCATTGCCATATACCGAACCGCGCCGTGAGATAACTTTCTCCCATACCCGGGAGTGATGAATCCTTCGGTTCACCCACCATAGTCTTGATACACTTCTTGATGCACCCAATCACCACCGTATAACAACCTGAAAAGAAAATCAAGCTAGGCTAGTGTCAAACTACACCAATCGGGTGCACAAGGCACTCCCGGGTGATCTCAAGTCTAGGATCACATGCACCACCATTCATTAGAGGATTTGTTCCATAGACACCCGGGGTTATCATCCATATGGAATCCTCAGTGGGTCACCCTTGAACTTGCCCGCGGTGCAATCGCCTACAGGAAACACCCATGTGTTGCACCATGTTGTCACCAAACAATCTTGACAAGTGAGATTAATCACTGCCTTTCGACAGGGTTGTTCAACACTATGATAGCCTTATCGTATTATCTCGTGCCCTTAGTTCTTGAATATACCTGGGGCTACTGACGCCTGAATGGCCACCATATGTGCTCATAGGGGTTCTCACTATCAAGATTTGAAACACTTGATACCCTCGGTTCCATGGCTCTACCATTCTAAGGACATATATCAATACATATTGCAATAATAATGATTTGCGCAATATAGAATAAAATGCCTTTTAATGATTAATGAACATTATTACAAAGAGTCAATTCCACAATAATTGATTGGCTCTAGGGCATCTACTTTAACAATCTCCCACTTGCACTATAGCCAATCATTCATGCACTCAACACTGAATGACCCAAGTGCCTGCACTATATCCACATTCATGCACTCAACATTGAATGACCCGAGTGCCCATCATGCTTCGCTACAACAAACTTTAATAATGGGTTGGGTAGGTATTCGCAATCCAGACATTCCTTTCTTTATCGATCCTTGAGATCATATTGAATCAACTAAGTGTGTGTTTGGATTCTGTGAGACCATGATTCCCCGAAACGCAACAATGGCTCTAGTGTATGCGTACAACCTATCTTGGATTAGCAATGCGGAAATCAACATTCAAGTTAGTAATGAACTTCTTGATCCAAACCGCCTACACGTCGCATTATGCGGTACAACTATCTTTGGATTAAGCGAATGCTTGAAATCACATCGAAGTTCGATAATGAACTTCTTGATCAAAGGGCCAAGCTTTACAAATGCCCCGCATTAAAAATGCGGTAGCACTTAGCATCAATTGTAGAAGGATTGTGTACAGCGATTCAAGCTCTTCCGACTCACTGCGAGGTTCACATTGAGACAAAATTGTGGTAATCCCAAATTGCGAACTATAATCATCATTTTCCCGTTGGAAATAAAGCATCACCGTATTCTCTTACGGTTGAGCTCATCTCCTCCATAAACCAAGAACATATCCTTAGTCCCTCTTCAAGTACCCTTAAGAATATTCTTGACAACCATCCGGATTGCGCTCCACCCGGATCCGATTGATATCTACTACAAGTGCTCAAAGCACATGAGACATCCCAATCCCGAGTACATAGCATGGCATGCATGATGGGATCCAATTCTTGATGCATATGGGATCCCTTCTTTTCATCCTATCTCTCTCATCTTGTGTTTTAGGACACAATTCCTTAGAGATAAACACCATGTGACATTGGAAGAAATCCTTCTTGGATTCTTCCATCTTGAATCTTTTCGATTACTTTGTCAATATATGTACCCTTCGGACTTAGGCCAAGCAACCCTACGCGATCTATCATGATAAATCTTTATACCAAGGATGTAGGCGCTTTCCCTAAGTCCTTCATGGAGAAACACTTGATAACAAGTCTTTACCGATCGCAAGTTCTGTATATCATTCCCGATCGAAGTATGTAATCGACATACAATACTAGGAATGCTATCAGCCCACTCACTTTCTTGTAAACACAAGGCTCATCTTCGCTCGATAAAATCGAATTCTTTTATGGCTTCATCAAAACGAATGTTCCAAGGCTCCTTGAAGCTTGCTTGAGTCCATAAATGGATCTCTCAGAACTTTGCATACCTTATTGGTTTGACTATCAAGGACAAAACCATCAGGGTTGTGTCATGTACACATCCTCTTCAAGGTTTCTGCTTCAAGAAAGTAGTTTTGACATCCATTTGCCAAATCTCATAGTCATGATATGCAAGCAATTGCAAGCATCATCCGGATGGGATTTAATCATGGCAAGCCGATAATCCAGTGAATTACACGCTTTTCATTAGACCTTTTTGTCGGATTTAGGTACTTTCTAGTGCATTTTGACCCTAAATTGTTGCTTAATTCTTTACTTTTTTCGTATTTAGGGTTAAAATAGACATTTTGAGCAAATAAGGACAAAATTTGATATTTTTGACTCGAGAAATTAGCGGATCTCGAAGATAAGAGAGTTCCAGAGCCAGGGATAAAGCACGATGAAGCTTGTTTCCAAGGGAGAGCACCGAGAATCAAGAATCAAACGGGAAGAAGCAAGCAGAGGCGGCGATAATTTCGTAACTTCAAGCTTAACCCGCTGGCTGAAGGAATTGTCTCGCCGCGGCGGAAGTTGTAGTGACGAGTGCTTCCACCTTCTTCGCCGCGGGACGACATACATTAATTTCAGTTTTGAATTAAACGACGCTGCTTCGTTTCGTGTTTTGGTCGGGTTATTTGGACGAAGTATAAAAGAAAAACTTAGCCTTTTTGCCCAGGGTCTTGGTCTTTTTAGGGTTAGCTACTTTTGCACTTGTCTAAGTAACTTTGAGTGATTTGGTTTGTAAAAGGGAGAAGACTTGATTTCTAACTAGAGGATTCATCTTTTGGGGAGATTTCTAATCTTTTATCTCGGCTTTCATTATGTTGAACTTGTTTATTTCCGATTTTCGTTTTTGTATTATTGATTTAACTATGAACTAATCTATTTTGGGTTAGGGTTTTGATGGTAGTTTGGATTTTAAATGGGTTAAGGGTTTGAAAGTTGTTATTTTCATATGAATATGCTTTGGTTATGTGTTCCTCTAATTTTAAATGCTGTATGTGATGAACATGGTGAGATTGAGAAATGAATCATGTTAGGCTTCTTGGGTAATCAACATTATAGTATTGGATGCTAGAGATAGATTCAAGAATTAATGAAATCATTATAGGATTCTTTTGCTTAATGAGTTTGGAATTATTAATCTTCAATTTGTCAAAAGGAAGGTTAATAAGGATGAATAGGAAAAAATATAGCCCGCAGGGTATGTTTAACATATTAGTGAGTTCGATTTACAACCATTGTGTATGAATGTGAATGTAGTGTAATTTTTAGGTTTAACCCATAAAAATCCAAATGAAGTCAAAACCCTACCCGTTTTACTTGAATTGATATTCCATGTTTTCATATTGCTTTCTTAATTAAGTTTTAATCTTAGTTTAAAATTCATTGTTGTTTTTAATTAGAATTTGCTCCCGCCAATCCAAAGAATTCCCGATTGCTTCAACTTGATAACATTAGGAAACTCGGTGCTTTGCCTTTAACAATCCTGGGCATGGGAAGGCGATACTCTACTCATCATTTTATTACTTGAGCGATTAGTATACTTGCTACATATTGCATGTTGTAGGAAACACGCATCAAGTTTTTGGCGTTATTCTTAGGGAGAACCCATTTTTTAAGTTAACATTGAGTTTTTCTTTAGTTAGCTAGATTGAAGTTTTTATTTTTGTTTTTAATTTTCATTAGAATTGAGATCTCACTTTCCTTCACTTTTGTTCGTTTAGTTTATGTGAAGAGCGGAAGGCGTCAACTTGATTTGGTTCCCTGTTAACCTTGAGCTTGAGAGAACCGTGAGAAGACGAAACAGGGAGAAAAAAGAAAGAGAGAATCTTGCTGAAGAAGCTGAAGAAGTAGTTGTTGAAATGGCTAAACAAGAAAATAGGACACTAGGGAATTCTTAGTTCCCATGGGAGGAATTGGAATGGTAGTAGGTCAGTATCTAGACCTCAGTTTGGCAACAAACAATTTCGAGATCAAGCCGGCAATCATCCAAAGATGATCCAAAGTCCCGATCGGTTAGATTCAACGTGATTTGAAGGAAGATCCGAATCAGCACATTGCAAATTTCCTAGAAATTTGTGACACCTTTAAGTCAAATGGAGTGTCGGATGATGCTATTAGGCTGCGGTTATTCCCATTCTCATTGGGAAATAAAGCCAAGGGGTGGTTAATGGCATTACCACCGGGAACAATAACAACGTGGAATGATCTAGCACGAATTCGACAAGTTCTTTCCCTCCGGACTAAATTAGCGAAATTGAGAAATGATATCACATCATTTCTACAAGAAGAGTCCGAGTCATTGTATGAGGCTTGGGAAAGATACAAGGAGTTAATGAGGAAGTGTCCACACCATGGTTTGCCGCTTGGCTTCAAGTCCAAACATTTTACATTGGTTTGATGGGTAATGTACAAACCATGGTGGATGAAGCTTTCGTGGATGGGGCCTTGCGTAATCAAGACACCTGAGGAGGTGTATGAGTTGCTTGAGGTTTTGGCAAGCAACAACTATCAAAGACCAAATGAGAGAGTTACAACAACGAAATCTTCGGGTCTTCATGAAGTGATGCCTTCACACCATCTCCAATCCAACTCACGCACTTCAAAAACAGGCTTTGGGGAACTAGCGGGTAAACTCTATACAAGCACCTCCAACTAACATGTGATTGTTGTGCAGGGAAACCATGTGAGCAAAGCGAGTGTCAAGTTGGGAAACACATTTGCTTGCATCTTCATCAACGAGCAGCAAGTGAATTATTTGGCAGGGGAAATCGAGACAACCGAACAACCCGTACTCTACACAATACAACCCAAGGTGGAGAAATCATCCAAATCGGCTCGGGAAATCGATAACCAAGAAAAAATAACCAATGGAAACAGAGGCGGGCCTAAATAACCAACCAGGTGAACAATCAACCCAGAGATCAAAGAGTGACGAAGTTGGAGGATATGTTTGGTAAATTCATACAAGAGACCACAAAGGTTCAATGGAATGAGACGAGGACAAATTTTAGAAACCAAGGGCGTCCATTCGGAATCTGGAGGCGACGGGCCAATTGGCCGGGGAAAAGCCTTACTGATAGGACCGGGCAGGGTCTCTACTGCAACACTTGACTAACCCACTTGAGCAAGTAAATGCAATTTTGTTGAGAAGTGGGAGAGTTTTAGAAGAGGTGAGAGATCCAAGGAAAGTAGGGCCGAAGTTGGAGGATATGTTTAAGGTAAATTCATACAAGAGACCACGGGTTCATGAATGAGGCGAGGACAAATTTTAGAAACCAAGGGCGTCCATTCGAATGCGGAAGTACGAGATGGGCCAATTGGCGAAAAGCTTCTTGATAGACGCGGGGGTCTCTACCAACAACACGGTGACTAACCCACGGGTGGGAGCAAGTAAATGCAATTTTGTTGAGAAGTGGGAGAGTTTTAGAAAGAGGTGAGAGATCCAAGGAAAGGAAAGAAACTTCAAATCAAAGAAATGAAGATTAACTGAGGAAATTGATGAAGAAATTGAAGTGGGAAGAGAAACCACCCGCCCTAAGTAAGGATGAGCAGAAGGGCAGAAAGAAGGGAAAAAGAAAAGGGAAGAAAAATTGCCATTCCCCAAAATCCCACCAGAGTTGGCGCATCACACACCACGTACCCTTCCTCAAAGACTCGAAAAGAGAATCGGGATAAGCGAGGTTTATTAAATTTCTTTGATGTTTTTAAAAAGCGCATATTAACATTCCTTTTGCGATGCATTACGGAGATCTTGGGACTCTGTGAAATTTCTTAAAGAAATTTTTATCGAACAAAAGGAAGTTAGAAGATGAGAAAGCGGTGATGCTTACGAAGAGTGTAGCGCCATTCTCCGAAAGAAGTGCCCGAAACTCAAGGATCCAGGGAGTTTTACTATCCCTTGCACTATAGGGGATTTAACATTCGATCAAGTTCTATGTGATTTAGGTGCTAGCATTAACCTTATGCCTTTTTTTGTGTTCAAGAAACTAGGAATTGGTGAAGTTAAGCCGACAACCATAAGCTTGCAACTTGCAGATCGATCAATAAAGCATCCCAAGAGGCATTGTGAGGGGATGTTTTGATTAAGGTGGACAAGTTTATTTTTCCTGGCTGGATTTCTTTGTTCTCGGACATGGAAAAAGACAAAGAGATTCCTCTTATCCTGGGACGACCATTCCTAGCCACCGGAAGAGCGTTAATTGACGTTCAAGAAGGGAAGTTGATCATGAGGATGCAAGATGAAGAAATAACATTTAATGTCCTTGAATCAATGAAAGCCCCACCTAAACAAGAGTCGTGCCTAAAAATCGATGTGGTAAATCAATCAAGAGTTGAGCCCTGCCAACTGAATAATCTCAAGGTAGAAATTAAGAACTGCATTGTAAAACCGAATAAGTTCGGAAGGTGAGGATCAAGACGGGTAGAGGTTGCACAAAAATTCCTAGGACGAGCCACGCTTGAAGTTTGAGTTTGAATAAGGCACGGCAACCTGGGATCAAAAAGGGTGAAGTTAAGAAACAAAAATAGAAGGCAGAGAGTGAGAAAAATCGAGCTACCAAAGTAGTGACCAAGGGTTGGAAATGGGTGGTGAAACTTTCAACAAAGCCACTGTGTGAAAAAGATCATCAGCAATTGAAGCTCCAGTACAAGGGAAATTTTCAGGATGTGATGTACTTAGATAGTCCGGGCTGATTAAAGGATGGAGAAAGTCAAGCTTTCGACTATAAACGAGCGCTTCTTGGGAGGCAAAACCTGGGAATTTTTTAGGGTTCATGAACGAAGAACGTCGCCGCGGCGAAACCTGGAAATTTTTTTTAGGGTTCATGAATGAAGAACGTCGCCGTGGCGAAGTTTCTTCTTCGCCGCGGCGACGAAGCTTTTCTATAAATACTCGCTTTACTCTTTTTCATTTTCACGCCGCCTTGCATTTTGAGTTGAGAGAAATTTTTTCAAACTTCCATCTTTTGCTTCCATTTTGTTTTTCCAACCAAATTTCTTACTCCACAAAGCATTCCCTAAACACCAAAACAACACCTTTTTCAACAATAATTTTGCGAAAATTTCACAAAAGTTTTTGGATCAAAAAAATTAAAAGGGGCTTTCCAATGGGTCAGGGTTCCGTTTCCGGTCAATTGGTGGTGCACACTCCTTCATTTTGGTAAGATCTCAATAACCCAAAGCTTTGTTTCGGAAAATTTCAAGTTTCTAAGCATAGATCTGAGAATTTTGTTGCGATTGAATTGAGAATTGTTTGGTGATTTTGAGTTGTGATTGTGATTGAAGAAGAGTGGTTTGTGCAGTAACTAATTGTTAGGAGTGTGGGTGTTGAACTTTTGGAGTGTTTGTGTGAAATTGAAAAATTTGTAGTTTGGGGGTGAATTGCGAATTTTTGGAAGTGTGGGTTGTTTATGCAGGTTTGAAGTGGCTGTGTAGAATTAGGTCTGAATTTTTGGGGTTGAATTTTTTGATTGCAATTTCATTTGGAAAATGGCTCCGAAAATTAAGCAACCGTACAAGGGAAAGAGTAAGAGTAAGGGGAAGAGTGTTGACAACCGGGCCTGAATGATGAGGCCCGCAAAAGATATGAGGCGGCAATTCAAAGAAAGGGATAAGGGATTATTCCGTGAGTGCCTTTAACCGCTTACTCGTTGCTTTGACTGGGAGTAGAGGGAGACAAAGTGGGGACATGTTTTTGCGAGCTCCTGAGCAGTTGGCTATTGAGCCGCTGGTAAGGGAGTTCTATGCCAATCTCCTGGAGTGTAAGAAAGAGCCGGTTTTTGTAAAAGGGGAAGACGTGCCTTTTACGGGGAAAGAAATCAATGATTTCTTTCATTTGCCCTGAAATCCTCGGGATGATGAATATATGCGATTCAAGAGATCACGGATTGATGACGGCTTAATCCCCTTCCGAAGAATTGGAAACCGAGGTAGGGCAAAGGTTCCAAGAAACAAGTAAAAAACTCTTAAGGGTAAGGGCACGCAGTTGACACCGATGGCTTGGTTGTGGCAATAATTTATCTGTGCGAGACTAATGCCGAAATCGCACTACAGTACCGTGACTCACGAGAAGGCAGTGCTGCTCTATTCGATTGCCACAGGGAAGAGTATGGATGTGAGGGATATAATTTTTAACAGCATTAAGCTAGCAGCAAAACTGGGGTGAGGAAGTTACTATTTCCCGTATCTCATCACAGCCTTATGCCTAAAAGCTAGGGTCACGGTTCAGGATGACGAGCAGCGTATTCATGCTGCTCCAACTCTAGACTCAGATTATTACAAGAAACACCTTGATCGAATAGAATCTGCCCAACCAAGAGCAGGGGCGAAAAGGCAGAGAACAAGCCTTGCCACATCATCCAGCTCCACAAGTACACAAAAAGAGATGATGTAGGAAATGATGGGCCTGATGAAATATATGAAGAGACGTCAAGATTGGATGATGGAGCGGACCGAGAGGATGCATGGGCTACTGACAAATAGCTTCAAGGAGCTTAATGTTGACACTTCAGCATACCAATGGGTCGACTGGAACTCGGATGAGTGGATGGACCTCCAGGAAGAAGAGGGAAGACGAGGAAGAAGAGGGCTCCAAGATGAAGAAGATTGAACCAGCACTGGTTTTGTTTTATTTTTGTTTAATAGTTTTCATTTAATTTCGTGTCCACTTGAAACATTAAACTCAGTTTATTTTGGTTTTGAATTTTGTTTATTTTGTTCGTTGTTTAGTTGTTGTTTTAATTTGTAGTTGTTAAAAGGACGAGAGTAGGTTGTAATATTTTCAAGTTAGTTGTGAATTGTGCTAACATAAAAGACACCACAGTTTAATTGTTTTGATAGATTTTGGATGATGAAAAGTCCGAGACCGGGTGTTCATCGTGGAGTGACAATTCATGGATTAACCAGGGAGAATTCTCGTACCTTTATTGTTTTATTATTCTCTATTCCTGATTTGTGCATAATGGAACATTGGGGACAATGTCATGTTTAGTTTGGGGGTAGGGAATAGAATTAAAACCGAGTTTAAGGGTATATTGACTGGAAACTAGTAACCGCCTTAAAATCAGCCTTAGCAAAGACTTGGCGACCTTTCAGTTTAACAACGCCACGTACACCTTAAATCCGACAAAAAAAATAAAAAAATAAGGGTATATTGGCTGGAAACCAGTAACCACCTTAAAAACTGCCTAGCAGCACTTGGCAACCTCAGGTTTAACAACGCCACGTACACCTTAAAAAAAAAAAAAAAAAAAAATTTATTTTTGTTATTTGTTTACTTTGTTTGTTTCGTTTTTGCCAATGATGAATTGTATAAATCAATGATAAGAATAAGGCTGTGGAATTTTTATTGTTGAGAAATGTTAAGCATTGCTTCAAGTTTATGTTTATTGATTGGATTTTGATTGAGGTTTGTTGAGTGGTTCAACCACCATTTTCATTTTTTCGGCATGCTTAGATTCATTTTATGTGGTTAGGTAAAGTCTTGATAATGTTGGTGGACTCTAGAACCTAGTTGAGAAGTGCTTGAGGCAAAATTCTAGGATTAGACATGGTTGAGGAGATGATTTAGGCATTTTTCGGAACGTTGAGCCTTTCTAGCCAACCCATGAATGAAATGTTCCCCAGTCACCCTTTCGAGCCGTATGAATTTTATTGCTTTATTTTTCTTGGAAAACAACAAATTTGTCAAATCCTTTTACCCTAAACACTTTATCGCACTTAGGAGAATTCGGGTCCTAGTGCAAAAACAAAGAACGGGAAGGGGGAGGTACGAATGAGCAAAAAGAATAGTTTGGGGTTGGGGGAGAGAAGAAAAATGATGAAGAGGCCAAAAGAATAGTTTGGGGTGGAGAGAAAAAGAATAAAAACAAAAAGAGGTAGTCACCTCATTTTCAATTCAATTGTTGGAAGGAAAAAAAAAAAAAAAAAAAAAAAAAAAAACCCACCTCGCCTAGTTTAATGGTATACCTGGGCCGGAAACCGTTAACCCTCCGCCTTAAAAACGCCTCTAGCAAGATTTGGCGACCTCGGGTATAACAACGCCACATATGCCTTAAACGAATCTCCCCTGCATTTATGGTATCCTAAAATAAGAAAGGTACGCTTTGAGGGTCCTGTGGAATTAGTGGACATGTCGATTGGTGGTTAAGGTATGGGTTTCGATGTGATTTTAGTTTTGCTTTAGGACAACCGAGTTCTCTTACTTTGTTACTCCTATCCTTTTTATTGGAACCCACTACCCGAGCCTAACGTTATAAGCTTTTAAAGACCTTTTGATTCTTACCTTTGTCTAGTCCTCTTAGTGGAGAGTAGTTCGATATTTAGGCTTATGGAGTCCGTCACCATTTGATAAACTTTACAATTTTTGCATAAAATAATCCGGGAAGTTGGAATGTGGATTGAAGTGGGGATCACCTACTTGGTGGACCGATTGAGGAAGACAGTCGATGTAGCTTATAACTTCTTGGAGTGTTGAATATTTCCTGATAATAATTTTTCAACAACTTTTGAGACGTGCAATTTCTAGGTAATTCTTTGTAGAGTTGAGTCTTGTTGGTTTTTGTTTTTTAGTATTGTTGTGTGTGTTTTGTGTTTTGTGTTTTGTGTTTTTGTTTTTGTTTGTTGTCTGTGTTTTCGTCAGTTTTGTACTGGATGCTCGGGGACGAGCATATCTCTAGTTTGGGGGTAGTTGATAATCCGTGAATTACACTTTTCATTAGACCTTTTTGTCGGATTTCAGGTACTTTCTAGTGCATTTTGACCTGAATTGTTGCTTAATTCTTTACTTTTCGTATTTCAGGTTAAAATGGACATTTTGAGCAAATAAGGACAAAATTGGATATTTTTGACTTAAATTAGCGGATCTCAAGATAGGAGAGTTCCTGGGAGCAGATAAAGCACGATGAAGCTTGTTTCCAAGGGAGAGCACCGAGAATCGAAGAATCAAACGAAGAAGCAAGCAGAGGGGTGAGGGGGCTTCTGTAATTTCGAACTTCTTCAAGAAGCTTCGCCCGGCGAAGTTGGAATTGTCGGGGCGCGGCGAAGTAAGCCAGTGGACGAGCGTGTCCTGCTTTCGCCGCGGCGAAGAATTCTTCTTCGGCATGGCGGATAAACCATTAATTTCGTTTGTTAAACGCATGCTTTGTTCTTAGCGTGTTTTGGCTAGGTTATTTGGACGAAGTATAAAAGAAAAACTTAGCCTTTTTGCCCAGGGTCTTGGTCTTTTTAGGGTTAGCTACTTTTGCACTTGTCTAAGTAACTTTGAGCGATTTGGTTTGTAAAAGGGAGAAGACTTGATTTCTAACTAGAGGATTCATCTTTGGGGGAGATTTCTAATCTTTTATCTCGGTTTCATTATGTTGAACTTGTTTATTTCCGATTTTCGTTTTTGTATTATTGATTTAGCTATGAACTAATCTATTTTGGGTTAGGGTTTTGATGGTAGTTTTGATTTTAAATGGGTTAAGGGTTTGATAGTTGTTATTTTCTTATGAATATGCTTTGGTTGTGTGTTACTCTGATTTTAAATGCTGTATGTGATGAACATGGTGAGATTGAGAAATGAATCATGTTAGGCTTCTTGGGTAATCACCATTATAGTATTGGATGCTAGAGATAGATTCAAGAATTAATGAAATCATTATAGGATTCTTTTGCTTAATGAGTTTGGAATTATTAATCTTCAATTTGTTGGGTGCGGAAGGTTAATAAGGATGAATAGGAAAATATAGCCTGAGAGGGTATGTTTAACATATTAGTGAGTTCGATTTACAACCATTGCGTATGAATGTGAATGTAGTGTAATTTTCAGGTTTAACCCATAAAAATCCAAATGAAGTCAAAACCCTACCCGTTTTACTTGAATTGATATTCCGTGTTTTCATATTGCTTTCTTAATTAAGTTTTAATCTTAGTTTAAAATTCATTGTTGTTTTTAATTAGAATTTGCTCCCACCAATCCAAAGAATTCGATTGCTTCAACTTGATAACATTAGGAAACTCAGAGCTTTGCTAACAATCCTCGAGGGAACGATACTCTACTCATCATTTTATTACTTGAGCGATTAGTATACTGATGGGAATGCAAAAATGTCATATTTAACCCCCTTAATGTTTAGTCTTTTATACATATTTGTTTCCTAATTGTACTCATTATTACTTTATTTTGGTTTAGGAAGCAAATGGAGGTGTTAATTGAAAAACGGAATTAATTAGGGGAATTCGGACAGTTTCGCCACTGCTTCGTATTCTGGGCATAATTCTCTCATTCGAGCTCCGATTGAGATGATTCAAAATGCTGTGGAACGCTAAGAAAGAGATCTACAACTTTCATGTTTTGAGTTTTTAGAGATACTGACTGAATCAAGGTTTTAATCGAGCTTGAAGTTGACGCACCTGCATTACCGACGTCCTGGAGCGTTCTGACTTGTTATGCAAGTCAGTCTATTATTGCACGTTTTAAAGACATACATGCTGCACGAAAATTACAGCTGGAAACACCACCTTCCTATTGTATTAGGACTCTATTTTATTTTATTTCCAATTAGAATTAAATTAGGATTAATGTTATTTTAGGATAGGAGAATATTTCTTTTAGGAGATTGAGTGGGATTTGAATTCTTAAATTAGATTTTAAAAGGGAGATCAGATTAGGTTTTGGTGGACGCGCCTCTCTCTCTTCTCTTCTCTGAAATTTTCTTTCACTTGAGTTTTTGTGATGGCCGTGAGCTAGAACTTTTGTAACTTGGTTCGAAGGAAACGAAACCTCGGAATCAAATAAACTGAGAGATCTTTCTGCTTTTTAGTGTTAAATTCATGTTTGAGTATTGAATGTTATTCTGTGCATATTTTTTATGATTGATGCATTTAATTACTAGGAGGCCTACTAGTGTATTATTTGTTGAAATCTATGCTAAGTTTGATATCAAATCCGTAATTGTTTGATCCCTCCAACTTGTGAAGCAATTAGGGTAAGTAATTTGCCGTACAGAATTAGTAACCTTACGAAGAACATTCAACTAAATTAAATACAACCGCTTGTGTTTGTGTTGTTTAAGTCATTTCGATCTCTAATTCTTAAGGCTGCCACTAGATTAAATCTTGAGCGCTTGTCTAGGGTTGTTTAGGGGTAAGATTAATTAGGATCACTTGTTTCCTGATTAATTACAATTAAGGAGAGATAGGAAAATAGTTCCAACGGTGAATATTCAATGTATGAATTGACTATTTTTGCATCAATGATCAGTTGTGAGATTCCGATGGTGGATGTTGACGGAGACCAAGTTCGTCCTTTTGATTGAATTCGAATTAAATTGTTTTTGCTTTTACTGAAATTGTTTTCTGTTTTTTACATAAACCCCCACCTTTGTTCACATAATGAAATTCAAAGCTAGACACTTTTCGTGGGATCGACTGACTTACACTACTACGTGTATTTTTAGGTTTTAATTCTGGGTGCCTACGACAGCACACCATATACTTGCTACATATTGCATGTTGTAGGAAACACGCATCAGCAACTGGCGAAAAGGTTTCTTCATAGTCAATGCCATGAATTTGTTTGAAACCTTTGGCAACCAACCGTGCTTTATAAGTATGCACATTGCCATCCATGTCAGTCTTCTTCTTGAAGACCCATTTAGACCCATTTACACCCTATAGGTTTTACCCCTTCAGGTGGTTCCACCAGAAACCACACTTGGTTCTGGTATATGGAGTCCATCTCAGATTTCATGGCTTCAAGCCATTTAACGGAATCTGATCCGATATAGAGTCTTCGTAGGTTCTTGGGTTCATTGTCTTGGTAGACTAGTACGTCACCATGTTGAGTCACAAGATAACCGTATCTCTCGGGCTCATGGCGTACTCTCCCAGATCTACGTAGCTCCTGTGCTACCTGAGGTGGTTCACTTTAATCCACAAGTTGTGGAGTAACCTCCTCATGATGCTCAACCACTTCCTGTGGCACATCATCCCGTCCTTCATCCAGTATATCTTGTGATTCTAGAACTTCATCAAGTTCTACTTTTCTCCCACTAGTATTTCTTAGAAAATATTCCTTTTCTAGGAAGACACCAGTTCGAGCAACAAAAATTTTGCGCTCTTCTGGGTGGTAGAAATAGTATCCTTTGGTCTCCTTTGGATACCCCACAAATATACATTTATAGGATTTTGGGCCCAAACTTGTTCAAGTCAATTTCTTAACATAAGCTTCGCAACCCGAAATCCTTAGATAAGACAAGTTGGGCTTTCACCCTCCATAGCTCATATGGAGTCTTATCTACGACTTTGACTGCACACGGTTCAAAACGTGAGTCGCAGTTTCTAGGGCATAACCCCAGAACGATACAGGTAAATCACTAAAACTCATCATAAACCTAACCATATCAAGTAAGGTCTTGTTCCTCCTTTCCTTTCCACACTCCTTTGTGTTGGGGTGTATAAAGAGGAGGAGTTGTGATACTATCCCATATTCCTTCGTATGTTTAGCTCAACTTGCCAAAGTTGACATAGTAGTCATTTTGAGATTATCCTTGTTGTCTTTCTTAAGAACATATTATTATGAAACAAGCTTCCATAAAGAATATTATTTATATTCAAGGACAATAATCCATTAGTAAACTAATATTCTCATTTGTCCTATGTGGACACATAAATATAATTTCTAGAAACTGAAGAAAAACCATAATAATCCACAAGTTCCAAGAAACAAGTCCATCGCCTAAATCGACGATAAGATCCTACAAAGAAATGTAGCAAAGACGTGCTTCATTTCCAACGGTAGGTCCACCTCCCTCCCCGGTGAGCAATCTACTCTACCGTAGTTCCTACACATCAATCAAATGTGAGTACCACATCTTGTGTCAACTAGATGTTTACGGGAGAAGTTAATCTCAATAACGCACCGACAAAGAAGTAACATTCTTCTTCCCTTTTGCTAGGAAGGCCTTGCAATGTTTCCTCTAGTGACTGGGATTCCCACAGGAGGACAAACGCATTTCCTTTCTCGCAACAGCTTCTTTCCATCGACTTCGAGCCCTTTCCTTTTCACTTGAGTTGGCTTCAACCAACGTCAATGTTTTTGACATTTTCATGCCCGACTCCAATAGTCTTCAACAAACTTAAGCTCGGGAAAGGGTATTCTTCTTATCTTCCTCAATAAAGTCATAGACAAATTGAGAATAAGAATCCGTAATGATCGTAATATTAGGTTTATTGCTAAACCTTCTCTAAGTCCACATCCCAAAATTCAAGCTTGTTCATATACTGATCCACTTGAGTATATGATCGCCAATTTTGGTACCCTTCCATCCTACATCCGAATAACGACCGAGACACCATATGCTTCTCATTTTTTCGAAGAAAATGAAGAATAGAAGCTAAACTATTTTTTCCGGGACATTGTCGCAGCAATGGTGCCATTGATGCAAGCATAATGTATCTAGTCATTTCGCTTGCATCATGTGTATGCTTCACATATACATACCCAGTCTCATGGATAGAACTATCAACAGGCTCGGTGATAGAGCTTGCTCAATGGTGTATAATCTATCGCTTGACCTTGAAGTATATTATTTATACTTCTATACCAAACCAACTAAATTTTCACCATTCCATTTCTCTCCCAACCTCATGATTTGTCGCGTTGAAGTTGGGATCATTTTGCTCAAATTTAAGTGAATCTACAAGTGCAGAAAAATAACTATTATTACCATGTTCATTATTATTGTTTAATATGGTCTTTTATTAAACGAAGCTCCCACTTATTTTACTCAAGTCAATAGCCCTCACCATTAGCTCGGGAAAGCCGCTGACTTTCCTAGTGGACCGAGATCCCATCCCCGCCCATTTCAAACCTTCGCGGCGAACAAGCCAAAAATGAGTTGATTAGGTAGGCCAACAAACTTATCCACACCAGCTTGATAGCTCCCCACTATCAACCTCAAATGTGAGAAAGCCAACAAGCCAATCACACAATCCAATGGACAAAGACATGCCATCGCCCTCAAGTGTGATTCTCAATATCGAGAGTGGACACTACATGTCACTACGCACACACAATATGTGTACCGCTACTATGCCTATGACGCGTGTTTATCAACCTTCGCTTTGGCGAACAAGCAAACTGTCCATTTTAAGCTCACTCCATCACCATTAAGGAAAACTCCAATGCATTTTAACCTCCCACCGGGTAGAAGTGTACCCTTCGCTTTGGCGAACAAGGTTTCGACGAATAGTGGTTTGATTAAAACCATGGTGATGGAAGGCTTTCGTGACTTAATATACTTTGACTGAGGGTTTTGTTATTTAATGTCTCACCAGATTATTATCTTTGTTTTAGCATGCATTCTAAACAAAAATTAAACGTGCCGGTACATGGCCCAACTAAAACCGATTTCCTTGAGCCTAGAGGAATCGGTGGGTCACCTAGGGGTCCTGTAATAAACATCTTGAGTCTTCAAGTATGGTTGCCTCGCCCTTTGCTTCGCCTTCAAGTACATTACAAAACTATCGCTCTAAATTTACAATAAATAATTATACAAATTCTTTACATCAATAATTTAGAAACCCCTCCCCCGATTTACATTCGAGGGGAATTAGATGAGAAGAGAATGTACATGGAGAAGAGGAGAAAGGCAGGACACACAAGCCCTATTTAATAAATAATACAACCATACATACCCAAATATTTTAAAACATTCACCCTTAGGTCTAAGGCTCATGTACCGGGCACCATGCAATATACAAACAAGTACAAAGCATACATTTCAAAAACAATCAATTTATGAAATTTGTGGGTTAATTATATTTACCCCCTGACAATTTGCAGATTTGCAATTTGGTCTAAAAGTTTTGAAACTTTACATTTTACCCCCTGCACACTTGGAAGTGCGTTCGCTGTAGCGATGAGTTAGATTGCCGCAGCGTGCATTGGTTTTGGTACAGTGCACGTCCGAAGGACGATCGCCGCGGCTATGGGTTATATCGCCGCGGCTAGCGCTGTTTTCATACAGCGCTTGTCCAGAGGATGATCACCGCGGCGATGAGTTATATCGCCGCAACGAGTGCTGGTTTCGTCACCAGCGCCAGTTTGGACAACGCTCGCTGCAGCAATGGATTATATCGCCGCGGCGAGCGCATACGCATTTGTAGCTCCGATCTGCTTCATACAAAGAACCAAAAACAAAACTCTAATCGGATTTTGCAATCAATCAAACACATTGATCTCAACAAAAATCCATCATGCATTAAACCAAACCAGTAGATCATCAACAAATTAAATTAATCGGTTAATCAGTTTCTTAAAAACATATTTCAAGACAGATTTACGCAGATTCAATATGGCAACATATTATCATCAAATACATGTTATCAACCATACACATAAAAATTGTAAAATTCAGTACCCTAGGCTCTGATACCACTGTTAGCAAACGGTCCCGGATACGCAGCGGAAACAAAAATTATAATATAACAGGATCGTTTACATGAGCCAAGATCAAGGGTATGATTTTACAATTTTATCATAATAAGAATCTGCATAAATAATAAACATGAGTTTAAAGAAAACAAACGCACGTTGGAGGCTCCTCCAAATTTGTCGACGAATGTTTTGCTACCGATTCAAGTATAGGATCGAATCTGCGTAGTCCACACGAAGACAATCTCAAAAGAACCAAAGAGGGATTTGCTAGATCCTCTTTGGCTTCAAGATTCAGAAGAAAAACAAAATCAATGGAATTGATTTTAGGCCATAGGTGTTACTGTCGTGGGAGAAGCAAAATGGGGCTGCTGTGTGTTTTGGTTTTACAAAGAAAAATCAATTCATATTATTAATTAACACACACTTTTCTTTTTATAGTAAAATAATCAAGTTGCCCTAATCCCATACGGAATAGGCTTGGGCTCCAACCCAAACGCCCCATGTTGCCAAACACTCCCAATTTAATTTATTTTATTTTCCATCATTATCTCAATTAAAATCAATTAATATATATTTAAATATATATTAACATTTAACAATAATGATAATATATTTAAATATGTGCAACACACATTTAAACGTAATTTCACTTATTTAATTTTTTCTAACAAATTAAATAAAGGCTACGACCTCAAAGAAATTTAATTACACCGTGAAATTACCAAAATAGCCTTTCACCTTAAAAAGACGAAAACGCCTTCTTTCTTCTTAGATCTTAAATTGTCTTCTATGTGTGACCCATAGGCTCCTCATCATATCGACAGATAATATCGCGATTAACACCAATTAATCGCCTCACTAATACACAACCAAGATTGGCCCCTAGCAAGGCATCGTGGCCACCCGATAGATTCGGATTCAAAGAAAGTAGCTACCACCGTCAACGATATGGTTACCGCAATTCGATCCTTTCATCATACATTATCTCGACGAGACGAAGGCATAGAAATAGTGTCAACCTTCGGTTACTCTATATTATTTATTCAATTTACGACCAATGACCCAGTATTATAAAGCCGGATAGAGCAACAACTCAATCCCTGTGGCCAGCTTTAGTGTCATTGCCATATACCGAATTCTTGCCGTGGAGATAACTTTCTCCCCATACCCGGGAGTGATGAATCCTCCTCAATCCAACGTAGTCTTGATACACTCCTTGATGCAGCCAATCACCACCGTATTGATAGCTCAAAAGAACCTCGTTAGGCTAGTGTCAAACTACACCAACCTGGCACAAGGCACTCCGGTGATCTCAAGTCTAAGGATCACATGCACCACCATTCATTAGAGGATTTGCTCCATAGACACTCGGGGTTACCATCCATATGGAATCCTCTCGGGGGTGGGTCACCTGAACTTCTGCGGTGTAATCGCCACAAAGAAACACCCATGTGTTGCAACAATGTTGTCACTAAACAACCTTGACAAGTGAGATCGGCCACCGCTTTCGACGTGGTTGTTCAACACTATGATAGCCTTACGTATTATATCGTGCCCTTAGTTCAATAATACATCCGGGGCTACGGACGTTTCTAGAATGGCCACCATATGTGTGCTCATAGGGTTCTCACTATCAAGATTTGAAACACTTGATACCCTCGTCACGGCTCTACCATTCTAAGGACATATATCAATACATATTGCAATAATAATGATTTATGCGATATAGAATAAAATGCCTTTTATTGATTAATGAACATTATTACAAAGAGTCAATTCCACAATAATTGATTGGCTCTAGGGCATCTACTTTAACAAATAGGGCAACTAAGTTTTCAATATAAAAGAAAAAGGTTATTTGTAAAATGGTGTAGTTAATTCATTACTCATTTTTTCTTTAAAAACCAAAAAGACACAGCCCCATACATTCTCTCCCACGGCAGATTTGTTTTTGATTGAAAACAAAAACATATGTTTTCTTCTTTAATCTTAAAGGGAAAGAGGATCTAGCAAATCCCTCTTTAGTTCTTTGTGATTGTCTTCATGTGGACTACGTCGGTTCGATCCTACGCTTGGGTCGGTAGCAAAAACGTTCAAAGACAAATTTGGAGGAGCCTCCAAACGTGCGTATGTTTTCTAAACTCATGATTAATTCTTTCTGCAGATTTCTACTTTAATATAAACAATAAAATTATACCTTTGATCTTGGCTCCTTGGAACGATCCTTGTATTATGATTTTTGTTTTTCGCTGCGTATATGGATCGTTTCCTAACAGTGGTATCAGAGCCTAGGGTACCAAATTTTATAGTTTTTATGTGGATGGTTGATAACATGTATTTGATGATATTATGTTGTCTTATAGAATCGCCTTAAAATCGCTTTAAAAGCATGTTTTAAGAAATCTATTAATCGATTAATTTTAATTTGTTGATGATCTGCAAGTTTGGAATATTGGTTGATAGATTTTTTTGTTGAAATCAGTGTGTATGACTGATTGAAAATCCGTTTGGAGTGTATATGGTTACTACGCTCACCACGGCGATGTAACCCATCGTCGCAGCGAGCGTTATTCACGCTCACGCTGGTGACGAAACCAGTGCTCGTCGCGGTGATCGTCCTTAGAGCGTGGATGTTAGTATAACCAAGGCACGCCGCGGTGATCTAACTCATCGCCGCAGCGAGCGAACTTTCGAGTGCGTAGGGGCTAAAATGTAAAGTTTCAAAATTTTTGGACCAAATTAGATCTAAAAATTGTCAGGGGGTAAAAAATTAACCCACAAATTTCAAAAATTGATTGTTTTTGAAATGTATGCTTTGTACTTGTTTGTATATTGCATGGTGCCCGGTACATGAGCCTTAGACCTAAGGGTGAATGTTTTAAAATTTTTGGGTATGTATGGTTGTAAATTTATTAAATAGGGCCTACGTGTCCTGCCTTTCTCCTCTTCTCAATGTACATTCTCTTCTCATCTCATTCCCCTCAAATGTAAATCGAGGTTTCTAAATTTATTGATGTAAAGAATTTGTATAATTATTTTATTGTAAATTTAGAATGATATTTTTTGTAATGTACTTACAGACGGAGGAAAGGATGAGGCAACCATACTTGAAGACTCAAGATATTTATTACAGGAACCCTAGGTGACCCACCGATTCCTCTAGGCTCGAGGAAATCGGTTTTTAGTTGGGCCATGTACCGGCACATTTTAATATTGTGTTTAGAATGCATGCTAAAGTTGAATGTTGAATAACATGTCAAATAATGTCATTCTAACAAAGATAATAATCTGATGAGACATTAAATAACAAACCCTCAATTAAAGTCTATTAAGTCACGTATGCCTTCCATCACCATGGTTTTAATCAAACCACTATTCGTTTGAAACCTTGTTCGCCAAAGCGAAGGGTACACCTTTACTAGTGGGAGGTTAAAATGCATTGGAGTTTTCCTTAATGGTGATGGGTCGACTTAAAATGATGGTTTTGCTTGTTTCACCAAAAGTGAAGGTTGATAAACGTATCATAGGCATAGTAGAAAGCAAGACATATACTGTATACATGGTGACATGTAGTGTCCACTCTACTGATACTGAGAATCACACTTGAGGACAATGGTTAGAGCCATTGAATTGTGTGATTGGCTTGTTGGCTTTTTCACATTTGAGGTTGATAGTAGGAGCTATCAACGGTGTGGATTAAGTTTGTCAGGCCTACCTAATCAACTCATTTTTGGCTTGTTCGCCAAAGCGAAGGTTTGAAATGGGAAGGATGGGATCTCGGTCCACTAGGAAAGTCAACAGCTTTCCCGAAAGTTAATAGTGAGGGCTATTGACTTGAGTAAAATAAAGTGGGAGCATCGCTTAATAAAAGACCATATTAAATAATAATGAACTTTATAATGACTTTATTTTTTCTCGCAACTGTAGATTCACCAAAAATGAGCATTATGAACTTGCGACCAATAATCGAGAAAGAAAACAGGTTGGATGGATCCAATTTCTCAAACTCGTATCGTAATCTTCGTATTATACTCAAGTCAAAAGAAATTGTATATCCTTGAAAAGCCATACATGGCGAGCCCCTCGATCCCCGATGCCACTAAGAAGTAAAGGATACTTATCAAAAGTTCCTTGATGATGCTGATAGCGTTCAATGCTTGATGTTAGCATCGATGACACCTATGCTGCAAAAGCAGCATGAGAATATGGACGCTTACCTCAAGGAGCTTTTTGAAACAAATGCTCGACATGAGAGGTACAAGGTTTCGAAAGCACTGTTTGGGAGTCGTCTAACTGAGGGAGCCCATGTTGGTCCTCATGTGCTCAAGATGGTCGAGCACATAGAGAGGCTTGAGACTTTGGGATGTGGCTTAGATGCAGAATTACAAATGGATTTAATTCTACAATCCTTGCTTGACTCTTATGCTCCATTCATAATGAATTTCAATTTGAACACGATGGAGAAAACCTTGCAAAACTTTTGAACATGCTTAGGATTGTAGAGCAGGACTTGAAAAAGTCCAAGCTTGCTTTAGTGGTTGCTGCCAGTAAAGCAAAGGGTAGCGGCAAGGGTAAGGCCAAGGCTAAACCCAAGCCCAAGCCCAAGCCCAAGCCCAAAGGATAGGTTGCTCTTGGTCCTGAGAGTAGTAGAGGGAAGGGCAAGGTAGTCTGCTTCTTTTGTGGGCAAGTCGCCACCGCCTGGAGGAAACACTGCAAGGCTTTCCTCATAAAGCGAAGAAGTCGATGTCTCAACTTCTGTATTTTTATGATTGAGATTAATTTCTCTCCCTCAACATCTTGGGTCATTGACACAGGATGTGGTACTCACATTTGTACTGATGTGCAAGGACTAAGGCAGAGTAGAGTGTTCGCCAAGGGAGAGGTGGACTTAAGAGTTGGAAATGGAACACATGTGGCTACAATGGCTATAGGGACTTACTGTTTATCTTTGCCTACGGGCTTGTTATTGGAACTAGATAACTGTTATCATGTACCTTCTATTTCTAGAAATATTATTTCAGTATCCGCTTTGGATAATATAGGGTATCATTTTGAGACATCTAATAGATTGTTGTCCTTTAGTTTGAATGGTATTCTATTTGGAATTGCGAGGTTATATAATGGATTATATGTTCTTGATTTAAACAATAAGGAAATTCTCAATATTGAAACCAAGAAAGCTAAACATAGTGATCAAAACTAGACATATCCCTCCGGCACTGTAGATTGTGTCATGTTAATAAGATTCGCATTGCAAAACTTCAAAGGGATGGAGTTTTGGACCCTTTTGACTTTCAATCATTTCGAGGTAATAGCATGTCATTAGGCAAGATGACCAAGTCTCCTTTCACAGACAAGGTGAAAGAGCTACTGAACTGTTAGGCATCATCCACAGTGATGTATGTGGTCCACTAACAGTTGAGGCCAGAGGTGGATATTCCTACTTCATCACATTTACTGATGATTTCAGTAGATATGGTTATGCCTACCTCATGAGACATAAATCTGAAGCCTTTGATAAATTCAAGGAATTCAGGAATGAAGTACAGAATATATTGGGCAAAAGTATTAAAGCTCTTCGGTCGGATCGAGGAGGTGAATACTTAAGCTCAGGGTTTTCAGAGTACCTGAAGGAATGTCGGATAGTATCATAACTCACCCCTCCTTATACATCCTAACACAATAGAGTGTCTGAAAGGAGAAACAGGACCTTACTTGACATGGTTAGGTCCATGATAAGTTTTAGTGATTTACCTGCATTGTTTTGGGGTTATGCCCTAGAGACTATAACTCATGTTTTGAACCGTGTGCCATCAAAGTCTGTAGATGAGACTCCATATGAGCTATAGAGTGGGCAAAAGCCCAACTTGTCTTATCTAAGGATTTGGGGCTGCGAAGCTTATGTTAAGAAATTGACTTCGAATAAGCTGGGCCCAAAATCCTGTAAATGTATATTTGTAGGGTATCCAAAGGAGACCAAAGGATACTACTTCTACCACCCAGAAGAGCGTAAAATTTTTGTTGCTCAATCTGGTGTCTTCTTAGAAAAGGAATATTTTCTAAGAAGTACTCGTGGGCGAAAAGTAGAACTCGATGAAGTTGTAGAACCACAAGATATACTAGACGAAAGACGGGATGATGTGCCATAAGAAGTGCTTGAGCATCATAAGGAGGTTACTCCACAACTTATGGATCAAAGTGAACTACCTCAGGTAGCACAGGACCTACGTAGATCTGGGAGAGTACACCATAAGCCTGAGAGATACGGCTATCTCGTGACTCAACATGGTGATGTACTAGTCTACCAAGACGATGAACCCAGAACCTACGAAGACACTATATCGGATCCAGATTCTGTTAAATGGCTTGAAGTCATGAAATCTAAGATAGACTCCATGTACCAGAACCAAGTGTGGTCTTTGGTGGAACCACCTGAAGGGGTAAAACCCATAAGGTGTAAATGGGTCTTCAAGAAGAAAACTGACATGGATGGCAACGTGCATACTTATAAAGCACGACTGGTTGCCAAAGTTTCAAACAAATTCATGGCATTGACTATGAAGAAACTTTTTTGCCCGTTGCCATGATTAAATCCATCCGGATTATGCTTGTGATTGCTGCATATCATGACTATGAGATTTGGCAAATAGATGTCAAAACTGCTTTCCTAAATGGAAACCTTGAGAAGGATGTGTATATGACACAACCTAATGGTTTCGTTCTTGATAGTCAAGCTAATAAGGTATGCAAGTTGCAGAGATCCATTTATAGACTCAAGCAAGCTTCAAGGAGCTGGAACATTCGTTTTGATGAAGCCGTAAAAGAATTTGGTTTTATCAAGAACGAAGATGAGCCCCGTGTTTACAAGAAAGTGAGTGGAGCGCAGTAGTGTTCCTAGTGTTGTATGTCGATGACATACTTCTGATCGGGAATGATATACCGAACTTGTAGTTGGTAAAGACTTGGTTATCCAAGTGCTTCTCCATGAAGGACTTAGGAGAAGCAGCCTACATCCTTGGTATAAAGATCTATCGTGATAGATCACGTAGGTTGCTTGGCCTAAGTTAGAGTGCATATATTAACAAGGTACTGAAAAGATTCAGTATGGAAGAATCCAAGAAGGGATTTCTTTCGATGTCACATGGTGTTTATCTCTCTAAGGAATTATGTCCTAGAACACAAGATGAGAGAGATAGGATTAAGAGGATCCCATATGCATCAACAATTGCATCCATCATGTATGCCATGTTATGTACTCAGATTGATGTCTCATGTGCTTTGAGCACTTGTAGTAGATATCAATCGGATCCAGGTGAGCATCACTGGATGGTTGTCAAGAATATTCTTAAGTACCTGAAGAGGAATAAGGATATGTTCTTGGTTTATGGAGAGGAAGATGAGCTCACTATAAGAGGATACAGTGATGCTAGTTTCCAAATAGACAAAGATGATTATCGATCACAATCAGGGTTTGTATTTTGTCTTAATGGCGGTGCAGTGAGCTAGAAGAGCTCCAAGCAAAGCATTGTAGTGGACTCCACAATGGAGGTTGAGTATATTGCATTGTCAGATGTGGCCAAGGAGGCAGTCTAGATTTAGAAGTTCATTACTGAACTTGGTGTGGTTCCCACGATTGTTGATCCTATAGATATCTATTGTGACAACAATGGAGCAATTGCTCAAGCCAGGGAACCACGGTCTCATCAGAAGTCCAGACACATACTTAGACGATTCCATCTTATCAGAGAGATAGTTGAGAGGAAAGACATGCAGATTAGTAAAGTGCATACTGACAACAATCTCACAGATCCACTAACAAAGCCACTGTCGTAGTAGAAGCATGAAAGGCACTTGAGATCATTTGATATTAAATACATGAATGATTGGCTATAGTGCAAGTGGGAGATTGTTATAGTAGATGCCCTAGAGCCAATCAATTATTATAGAATTGACTCTTAGTAATAATGTTCATTAATCAATAATAAAAGGCATTTTATTCTATATCACGTAAATCATTATTATTGCAATATATATTGATATATGTCCTTAGAATGGTAGAACCGTGACAAGGGTATCAAGTGTTTCAAATCTTGATAGTGAGAACCCTATGAGCACATATGGTGGCCATTCTAGAAACATCCGTAGCCCCAGTATTATTCTGAAGTAAGAGAATAGATAATATGGTAAGGCTATCATAGTGTTGAACGACCCTATCGAAAGGCAGTGACCGATCTCACTTGTCAAGGTTGTTTGGTGACAACCTGGTGTGCTTGCTGAAGGCGAAGACACCACAGCAAGTTCATTGGACAGACCCACCAGAGGAATCCATATGGATGGTAACCCTAGTGTCTAGGGAACAAATCCTCTAACGAATGGTGATGCATGTGATCCTTAGACTTGAGATCATAGGAGCGCCTTGTGCACCGATTGGTGCAGTTTGACACTAGCCTAACGTAGTTCTATTCAGAGTCACAAGAAGTGATTGGGTGACAGGAGTGTATCAAGACTATGGTGGATAGATAGAGGATTCATCACTCCTGGGTATGGGAGAAGTAATCTCACGGCGTAATTCAGTATATGGCAATGACACTAAAACTGTGGCCACAGTGGGATTGAGTTGTTGCTCTATCCACTTTATAATACAGTCATTGGTCCGTAAACCTAATACATAATATCGAGAGTAATCAATACATAATATCGAGTAATCAAGGTTGACACTATTTCTATGCCTTCGTCTCGTCAAGATAACATATGATGAAATGATCGAATTATACGGTAACCATATCGTTGATGTAGCTACTTTGTCAATCAATCTATCGAGTGGCCATGATGCCTTGCTAGGGGGCCAATCTTGGTCCTGTGTATAGTGAGACGATTAATGAGTGTTAATCGCGATACTATACATTGCCGGTATGATGAGGAGCCTATAGGTCACACACATAGAAGATAATTTAAGAGCCAAGAAGAAAGAAGGGTGTTTTTGTCTTTTTAGGTGAAAGGATATTTTGGTAATTTCACAGAGCAATTAAATTTGTTGAGCTCGTAGCCTATATTTAATTTATTAGAAAAATTAAATAACTGAAATTACGTTTTAAATATGTGTTCGCATATATTTAATTAAATCATCATTATTGTTAAATGTTAATATATATATATATATATATATATATATATATATATATATATATATATATATATATAGATTAAATATATATTAATTGATTTTTTAATTGAGGTAATGATGAAATAAAATAATTATCTAATTGGGAGTGTTTGGTAACATGGGGTGTTTGGGTTGGAGCCTAAGCCTATTCCATATGGGAATAGGGTAACTAAGTTTTCAATATAAAAGAAAAAGGTTATTTGTAAAATGGTGTAATTAATTCATTATTCATTTTTTCTTCAAAAACAAAAAAGACACAGCCCATACATTCTCTCCCACGGCAGATTTGTTTTTGATTGAAAACAAAAACATTTATTTTCTTCTTTAATCTTAAAGCGAAAGAGGATCTAGCAAATCCCTCTTTAGTTCTTTGTGATTGTCTTCGTGTGGACTACGTCGGTTCGATCCTATGCTTGCGTCAGTAGCAAAAACGTTCAAAGACAAATTTGGAGGAGCCTCCAAACATGCGTATGTTTTCTAAACTCATGATTAATTTTTTTGTAGATTTCTGCTTTAATATAAACTATAAAATTATACCTTTGATCTTGGCTCCTTGGAACGATCCTTGTATTATGATTTTTGTTTTCTGCTGCGTATATGGATCGTTTCCTAACACCCGGAGCTGGCATCAACGAGTTGGTCGATCCTGGACAAGGGAAAGCTGTCCTTTGGACAGGCTTTGTTGAGGTCAGTGAAGTCAACGTAGGTCCGCCATTTGCCGTTAGGCTTATTTACCAGGACCGGGTTGGCAACCCAGCTTGGGTAGAGTGCCTCCTGAATGGATCCGTTTAGGAGGAGATTATCTATCTCAACTTTCAAGGTAGCATATCACTCTAGATCCATTGCTCTTCTCTTTTGGCGGACCGGCCTAACCTCACTATCAATATTTAGGGCATGGCATATGATGTCTGGGTTGATCCCGACCATGTTAGCATGAGTCCATGCGAATACATCGATATTTTCCTTAAGTTAGTCAGGTCGTTGGCGAGATGGGGGTTAAGATTACTTCCGATTCTCAACACTTAACTCGGCTCGCTTTGATCGACCGTTACCTCAGATAGATCTTCGACTTGCCCACTATAAGGGCATTCCTAGATGCGAGGATCCATGTTATCCTTGGCTGGGCGGTGGCTCGATCCTGCTGATCGTCATTGCCTGCTCAGGGATGCCGATTGGAGTTCTTTTTCCCTTGCACACAATCTGTATTGCCTTTACAAGCAGTCGCGAGATGCGCATTGAGATCCACTTACTTCCCCTATCCCTATCGGGTGGGGAACTTCATCTTCAGATGGTTGATTGAGGTGACTGCTTTGAAGCTTCGTAACAGAGGTCGTCCCAAGATGCCATTGAAGGCGGATGTGTAGTCCACTACTAAGAACTCAGTCATTTTGGCCATCTTGTTGGTCTCTCCTAACGTGATCAGGAGCAAGATCGTCCCTTTGGGGATCAACTGATCTCCAGAGAAGCCGTACAGAGGGATAGAGGTAGGCTTCAAATCTGCCTCGTCCAGCTTCATTCTCTCGAAGGCTCGTTGGAATAATATGTTCACGACACTTCCATTATCCACCAACATTCTGTGGACCTCGCACCATCTTATTTCAGCGTGATGACGAGAGCACCATCGTGGGGATGATGCAATCGCACCGCGTCTTTCTTAGAGAATGTGATTTCCTCCTCCCTGCGAACCTTCGATGGTCGCGGCGTTGTGCTCATCACACTTATGGGGTCATGACGGGCTGCGCGAGTATACCTCTCTTGGGCACCTCGAGAATTCTCTGGGAGGCGTAGTCCCCCAAAGATGATCCCTACACTATAGAGACATTTGCAACCACGACGCCTCTTTCTCGGTTCCTCTTGGTTTTTCTCACGAACGGAAGCAGAGTCATCAACATACTCTTTGAAGTGCCCCTGCTTAATGAGATCCTTAATCGCTTGCTTGAGGGCCCAACACTCATCGGTGTGGTGCCCATTATCCTGATGATAGCGACAATATTTTTTAATGTTTCTGGCTGAAGAGGTATTTTTCATGGGCTCGGGCTCTCCGAGCAAACCGGCCTCCTCTGATTTATCCAAAATAGCCGATATTGAGGCATTTAGAGGGGTATATTGACTCTTGTCACGATCCCGACGTGGAATTGGGGCATAGAATTTCTTGGGCTCATACCGCTACTTCTTTTTTTTTCGCTAATCGTCATTAGCCCATCTACAATCAACCCTCCTGTTCTCCCCTTTATCAGGAGCACTGCTCAAAGGACCGAGGTCGTGACAGTTAAGCACGACGATGGAGTTTTCAATACAGAGGTACTTTTTTGTAAGGTTGTAGAAGCGGGTGAGGGAAACATCATCCTCGGGGACAGCCCTCCTTCCACAAGTCCTGCTCGCGGGTGAACTCCCGTGATAATGAGAGTCTGAACTGACTTTTCGGGAGTGTGAGCTACCTTGTAGATCTCCCTATGGAACTTGTCAATATAAGATTGGAGGGGCTCATCCCTCTCTTGCCTTATATTGCTTAGGTAGCTTAGCAGCATTGAGAACTTCCTATTTGCTTGGAAGTGCCTCAGAAACGTCGAGCTCATTTGAGGTCACGAGCTAACTGATCCTGCTAGGAGCAACCTAAACCATCGTTTAGCATGGGAGGTAAGGGTCACCGCCAAGCAACGACATGTTGCCAAGTCAGAGACTTGATGGAGTTCCACGAGATCGTTGAACTCATAGAAATGATCCTGTGGATCGGAATTCCCATTGAATGCTCGCATGTTGGGAATCCTAAATCTTGATGGGATGGGAGCAGCTAACACTGCTGGAGAAAAGAGAGACGCTTCTGCGACCTGCCCTTGCTCATTTTGTTGAGCCTTAAGTTGATCCAAAGCTCGCTGTAGCTCCTCAGTTTGAGGCAACAGAGCTAACTGGGGATCACTTTCCCCAATGTGGGTTCGACCCTCGTGGTTACGGTTGGGGAAAGACCGCAAGTCAGATTCCTCCTTGCCTTGGCCGGCAGGTTCGGCCAATCTCGACACACGCTGGCTAGAATTATGTGATGGCATTGAGTGATTCAGGGAATCTTCCCGACCTTCGCGGTGGTACAAACCTCCCCGCGGATGGTGGGAGTCCCCTGCACAACGACAATCAAAGCCGTCATTTTGGTGATAATGGGAATCTTCCCGCCTTGCACTTTTGTAGGAGTGCTCGTGTGACATGGCGCAGGATGGCTTAGGCTGCGACATGTCACCGAGTCGCAATGCCACGGGTGTTCTACCTGGGGCACGATCGGTGTTCGTTGGTCCTTGGGAGCCTTTGGGTCTACTGTGTGCCACTTGTTTTCCCTTTCTTTGACGCTACCGCAAAGGCACGCAGATGGGCTCTTACCGTTTTCCGTGACCTGCAGGCGTTTTGGCGATGGCACCACCTCATTGGATTCGGGTGGCACAACCCGATCCAATCAGTCTAGCCTTTGGCTGACCATTTAGAGAGTATTGTTGAACCTCTCCAAGTAACTCATGACGGCTGGATCAAGCCGTGAGCTTGAAGGGATATCCCCCATGATATTTTGTTGGGCTCGGGACACTTTGGAAGAAGTGTCCTCCTGTACCTGTGGGATCTCTTCATTGCCATAATTGGTTTGCTCATATTCAAAGCCGCGAGCCATTTACTATAGTGGGACCGATTAGTCAGAGATTTTCCTGATGAAGAACAGGTACTAGATCAGGCCCTCCTTCTAACGCCAAACTGTTGATGCTTGATTTTGACACCAACTATTCGCATGTGAGAAATGCTAAGCGAGCTTAGAAGTCACACGTGACTATGGAAGTATTTAGTTTAGTAAAGGGTGAAGAACAATGTTTAAAGTGGTTTGGATGCTCAAAGGCGAATCCTACGTCCACTGATATTGTATTAATGAGAGTAAAGTCAAGTCGCATTCAGCGAGCTGAGTTATAGCTTAGAGAATATAAGAGAGAGAGGGAGAGAGGGTATGTTATTCTAGAGTGAAATTAGCCCCCGCCCTTGATAATCCGAGGATTATACTGTTTTTACTAGGCTTTTTAGTCGGATTTTAGATACTTCTTAGTTCATTTTGACCTAAATTGTTACTTAATTTTTTATATTTTGTGTTTTAGGCAAAAATTGACATTTTGAGCAAATAATGAGCGATTTGGAGTTTCTGGACTCAGAAGTAAGCGGATCTCAGATTTTGGGAGAGTTCTGAAGTAGAATGGAACACTAGGAAGCTTGTTTCCATAGGAGAGCATCGAGGATCGAAGATTCAAGCAAAAAGGCAAGCGGAGGGCAATTTTGGAATTTCAGAATTCCACATGGAGCTTCGCCGCGACGAAGCTTGTTCTTCGCCGCAGCAAAGAAAGTTAATGCACGAGATCTGTTTTTACTTCATCGCCGCGGCGACGTCTGCGAATTTCAAAATGCATAGTTTTACTTTTCAGAAATTTCGGAGGTTTTTGGGCAAGGTATAAAAGGAATAGCTTAGTCTTTTTGTGGAGTCGTTCGTTTTTAGATAGACAACTGTTTTTACATATTCTTAAATTGAATTTGAGTGATTTTTGATTAAACAAAGTGTGAAGATTCGAGGTGAAACCAATGGATTCGTCAATTGGGGAGATTCTTTTCCTTTTCTCTTGTTTCCATGATGTTGAACTTGGAATTTTTCGTTTCTTTTAATTGTATTATTGATTTAGACATGAACTAACCTAATTTGGGTTAGGGTTTTGATTGTAGTTCGGAATTTCATGGGTTAATTGATTGAATGATTTTATTTTCATATGAACTTGATTGATTGTGTGAATACTCTGAATTGACTGCTTATATGTGATGAACATGATGAGATTGAGAAATGAATCATGTTAGGCTTTTGGGTATTCACCGTTGTAGTATTGGATGCTAGAGATAGATTCAAGAACCAATGAAATCAATCTAGGATTCTTGTGCTTAATGAGTTTAGTTTTATTAACTTTCAATTTGTTCCCAAAAGCGGAAGGTTAATAGGGAAGAGTAGGAAAACATAGCCTGAGAAGGTATGTTGGACATTTTAGAGAGTTCGATTTACAATCAATACACGTAAATATGAATTTAGTTTAATTCTTTAGGTTTAACCCATAGAGTCCGAATGAAGTCAAAACCCTACCCGTTTGTTTGAATTGATTTTATCCATATTTTAAATCTTGCTTTCATATTTTACTTTTATTTTAGTAAATTTTGTTTTAGTTATAGTTTTAATTGCTCCCTTTATTCCAAAAGAATTTGATTGCTTCAACTTGAAAACGGTAGAAAACTTAGTGCTTAGCAACAATCCTCGTGGGAACGATACTCACTCATCACTCAATTACTTGTGCGACTAGTATACTTGCTACATTTGCATGTTGTAGGAAACACGCATCAGCCCCCTACGGGCAAATGAGAGAGAAGGCCTCTATTTATAGTGGGATGAATCAAGGTAATGATTACTAAATCTGCAAGTGAGGTGGACACCGTGCAAATTCTGCTCTGCGTCCCATTGCTCACCTGCCCGAGTGATTTCCTTGACTTGTGCAGAGATTAGACATGGGGACGATTTCCAGCCATCCGCTGACCTGGAGTTCACCCACTACACTGACAGGGGCATACCACTCATGTCATCATACGACGTGGCCACGTCTGATCGGTCGTAGAACCTTCCTGAGTTCTTACCACCCTATGCTGACAAGTCTCTGCGTCATCCCTACTTTTTCAGGCATAACAATGTTCATTCAAGTTCCTTTCACATTTCTCACCCTCCCTTTCTCGCCTTTCAATAATCAAATACAACACCTCCTAAATCACAGATCATCCAGTAAAAGGGAAAAAAAAAAAAAAAAACTAGAACGTTTATACTATCATTAACATATTTATTACAGTAATTATCAAAAAATTTCATTCTAATTGCTTCAAAGCCTCAACAAACTCTTCCCTGAGCAAAGGGTTCGATAATTGCTCAAAGCCTTGACAAACTCTTCCTTGAACAAAGGGTTTGAAGCTGCAACTCGCTGAGCATTGATGTCAAAATCTTTACCACACCTAATGAAAAAGAGCAACTATCGAAATCCAAACATATGCATAATATTTGAGCATATTTTGTGGAAGTCTTTACAAAGCACATAGCATTGCCAAAATGCAGTTCAAAAGACTTAATTAATTTGTAAGTGCCACATGACAAAGATAAATGCAAGATGTAGAAATTTTATCCAACCAAAAGAAAATGCATAATTGTAATATTTCGTCTAGCTAGTAGTTCTTTGGAAAAATATAAGTAAAACTCACTAACATGTTATAGAAAATATATTTATATATGTATATAAGAATGTAATAGTGGGCCCAAAATAAATTTAACTTTATATACAAATCTTTACATCAAGTAATAAAGTCACAAAAAAAAAAAAGTACAAAGTAGTCTCGGACAGTAGCGCCATTCTCCGCCGCTACTTGACGTTCCTCCTGACCACAACTCATCTATTACCTGCAAAAACAATGAAATCAACGGAGTGAGCACTAATTGCTCAGTAAGTAAACCCAATACTTCTATTCCTTTTTCTGTTACTCAGATCCTGGATTTTCTTTCCTTACATCAAACTTCTCAATTCTTCTCTTCTCTTTCTAAGATTCTCATTTCTCACTTACTGATATGTAAGTACAAAAAAGGAAACTAACTTAGGATAGTAGAAATGGCATGATGCATATGCACAAATGCATAAAATTTTTCTAAGTAATGCATTTTGTTTTCTGTTTTCTATTTCTCATTTTGTTTTCTGTTTCTCTTTTTTTTTTTTTTCTACGTTTCCTTCTTTTTCTGTTTCTGTTCTTCCTTTTCTGTTTTCTGTTCTTTCTTTCTTCTATATTCTTTCTTTTCTTTTCTTTTCTTTCTTTCTTTGCCGATCGGACTCGGTTGAGGCATGGATTCGGAACCCTGGCCGTGTGAGTGTATTCTCAAATTCTTTCTGGGTACAATCCTCATCCACATGCAATTTTTACGGACTGTACAAATGCTTCTTTCTTATTCTTAGGCTGCTCACTAAAAGTGGCGTGCATGTGGGGATATTCTTCTTCTCTGTCACTCACGGGTTCCCCATCGCAACAACCTTCTCTTCTCTTCTCTTTTTATATTTTTTTAAGTAAAATTTCAGATTTGAGGTATTCTTTAATTATGTTCTTTAGATAATGATTCTACAATTAATTTCTTTTCTTTCTTTGTCTTTATTCTTTAATGTTCTCATACATGTATATGTGCATGTAAATATGCTCATTCTTTGCTATTCTTTCTAAATGCAAATGCTCAAATGTAAGAATGCATTATGGCATATAAAAATATCATTATGGAACTAGTATTCTCTACCAACAACATTTCCATAACAAAGTAATAATCTAACATACTCATATATATGCACTTTGACATTTCATCAAACACCTTACATGCACATACAAACCCTAAGTTGGTTACACTTCCACATATTTCTCAAGCCACCAAAATTGGAGCAAAAAACTCCCTAAGGCCAACCATCACCTTAGCCGAAATTCACCTTCCACCCTTCCACATCCATTCTTTCATATTTCATCAACTCAACACATACATACATCACTTCTCATGGCCATAAGATTCACAAATCAAACAACCTCAATTTCAATCCATAATTCTCATCATCCAAACACGCATACAACATATACAAAATTTCTCTACACAAGTATTTATCCAATCAAAGCTAAAGTTGGATTTACTTACCTTGAATTTGAGCAATTCCAACACTATAATCTCTCTTTGGTAGAATTCCCCTTCTTCTTAACCCTAAGCATATAAAACCATAAGAATTCAAAACTTTAAAATTTAATCTCACATCTTGGTGCAAGAATCTTACCTTGAATGCTTAGGATTGAAAATCTATCAAAATCCTATGAATTTACTTGGAAATTTAGTGAAGAAATTTGAGAGAATTTGGGGTGAAGGTGGCTTGAACAATGGATGGAGTGGCCAGGGTTTCAACTTTTGAACTCTTATTACTACATAATAATATACATAGTTTCCCATTTTACCCTTGCACTTTCTAAAAATTCCATCTATGTCCCTTAGTCAATTACAATAATGCCCTCATTTCTATTATCTTCTCCATGTTTTCTACTTCTTTTCATTCCCCACTCTTTCATCTAATTATGAGTGGAATGACCATTTTACCCCTAATAACATTTTAAAGAATTTCTTTAACACTTGTCCAAGATAACTCTAACAAGATTCAACTAAAAGTATTAGGGCATAAATAAAGTTACGTACTTTGATGTGGGCATTACAATAATTAATACGCCACAACCAATAATCAATTGAATCTTTTATCCAACAGCCATTGATGTTTAAAAGTACCAAAGCACCAATGTTTCAGTAACAATATCCAAGGTGAATGACTTTCCCATGTAAAATTATTAAATGTAAATCCTCAACACAATACGGAAACATCACAAGTTCATAGCTAAATACGCATTAAATGGCAAAGAAAAAAGACACCATTTATGCACCCAACATAGAGCCTGAATTCTTCCTACATTGGCAAGCATGTCCATGTAGAACTGGTAATTACTACCATCATTTTCGAAGTTGTTGATGCACTACGAGAAACAAAAAGAGTATTAAGGTAGCCAATCTTCATTGTAGAATATTTTTAATGACCTAAATCATACAAATATCAAAAGATTATTTAGGAAGTACTACAACTGAATCTAACACAAACCAATACAAGCATAACTTTGCAAGTCAATTATAGAAATTTAAACAGTACCTTGCAAAAGAAAACAAAGAAATCTGTTGATAATAAAAATTTGTTTCAAAAAATGAAACCAAAAATAAAAAACATAAAAAAAAAAAAAAAATAGTTGACTCAAAAATCAAATTAACTTCTACCTATCCTCTCAAGAGAGTTATCATCATAAAACCTAGTTACAGAACAAACCACAAATTGAACACCAATATGCTATTTGAATCAGAATCTATTAAACTCGGCTTTTGCACAGCTTGAATCAATCCAACTCGAGTTTAAAGGGGAAATAATAAAGGTGGTGCAGAGGAAATAACCAAAGTGAAGTATACACTCAGCTTTAGAGTTGTGCAAAATTATCCGAACATCCAAAAATCTGGATTAGATTCAAATAGTAAAAATAGAAAAATCCGAAAATCCAAATTGGATACGAATCGACTGGTGTGCTGTCGTAGGCACCCAAAATTAAAACCTAAAAAAAATACACATAGTAGTGTAACTAGGGATCGTTCCCACGAAGAGTGTCTAACCGAGTTTAATGTTACGTAAACAAGGCTTGGGGGTTTTGAGTAAAGCAAAAATAATTTTAGGAAAAACAATTCAAATTAAACTATTTAAATCAATCAAATAACGAAACTTGGTCTAGGTCAACATCGACCATCAGAATCTTACAACTGATCATCGATACAAAAATAAATCAATTCATACCCTAAATATTCACCGTTGGAACTATTTTCCTATCTGTCCTTAGTTGTAATTAATTAAGAAACAAGCGATCTAATTAACCTTACTACTAAAGAACCCTAGACAAGCGCTAAAGATTTAATCTAGTGGTAGCCTTAAGACCTAGAGAGATCGATGAAGCTAAACAACAGAAACTCAAGCGATTGCATTTAATTCAGCCAAATGTTCTTCTTAAGACTTAATAATTCTTGACGCAGCAAATTCTTAAATCCTAATTGCTTCACAAGTTAAAGGGATCAAACAATTACGGATTTGATATCTAACTTAGCAGTAGATTGCAACAAATAATAAACTAGTAGGCCTCCTAGTAATTGAACGCAAACAATCATGACAATATGCATAGAAGAATATCCAATACTCAAACATAAATTGAACACTTAAAGAAAAAACACCAGATTGATCTCACAGTTTATTGATTCCGAGGTCTTGTTTCCTTCGACCAAGTTATAAAAGTTTAGCCGCTCATGGCTATGAAAATCAAAAGAAAACAAATTCCAGCAGAGAGAGAAGAGAGAGGCGTGTTGTTGTGTGTAAAACCTAATTTGATCTCCCCCTCTCCATATCCAATTCGAATTTTAATTCTACTAAATCTCCTAAAAAATATTCTAAAATCCTAAAATAACCTTTATCCTAATTTGAGTAATTGAAAATAAAATAAAGTCTTAATACAAAATAGGAAAGTGGTGTGTCCAGCTGTAACTTGCATGCCACATGTCTTCAAAACTTCCAATGATAGACTGCCTATTTGAATAAGGCAGAATGTTCCAGAACGTTAGCAGTGCAGGTGCATCAACTTGAAGCCCCATTCCAACCATTATGCAGCGAGTATCTCTCCAAACTCAAAACATGAAAGTTGTAGATCTTTTTCTTAGCGTTCCACAGCATTTTGAATCATCTCAATTGAAGCTTGGATGAGAGAGTTATGTCCAGATTTCGAAACAATGTCGAAACTGTCTGAATTCACTTAATTAGTTCCGTTTTGCAATTAACGCCTCCATTTGCATCCTAAATCAAAATACAATAATAATGAGTAAATTTAGGCAGCAAATATGTATAAAATAATAGACATTAAGGGGGGTAAATATGACATTTTGCACTCTTATCATCGACTGAGAAAGAAAATCAGATATCTGTGTCCGATCCGGATTTCATTAACACGAAACCATTTTACAAATCCCCTTGTTTACATTGAATAGTTAACTGTTAGGATCCCACATTGGAAGGGAAAGGGGTGGGCATGTGGGTTATAAAGGCTTGGGCACCCTCCCTTGGCAAGCAAGTTTTTCAAGGAGAGTTATACCCAACCCTACAAAATGACCATTGCCCAATCCAATTCCCACCAAAGGCCCACTACCCAGCCCAATTCTATTAATTTGGGAGTAGGTTCCTATCAAATGGTATCAAAGCCAAACCCCGCTTGAGCCCATGTTCCGGAAGGAGCTACCTAGGAAGGGTTGACATGGGAGAGTAGGCCAAGAGAGAGAGGCCATAAGTGGCCTAGAGTAGGCCACCCAGAGTGAAGCCATCCAGAGCAGGGCATGGGAGAATGTTAGGATCCCACATTGAGAGGGAAAAATGGTGGGCATATGGTTTATAAGGAGTTGAGCACCTTCCCTTGGCAAGCCGGTTTTTCAAGGGGAGTTCTACCCAAGCCCATGAAAGACCCATGACCCAATCCAATTGTTGAGTTATTGGAGTGAGTTCTTAACAGTTTGTCGTGATGGTGGCTATAAATGGGTTTTGTATGATGAAACTCTTTGCAATTGCAAAGTTGTGGGTTTAGATTTAGTTCAATTGAATTGAAGTGTTTCGATTTTTCTTGTTTCTTTGTGGTTGTAAATTTTTATTCAACAATTGAAGTTTTTGAAAGCCTCCCACCATGACCAAAATCCATCTCTACCGTGTGGCTTGCTCTCTTTTTTTCTTATTGATATTCTGTCATTGTATTATGAATTATGTCTTCTTGATATCCTACCATTGTTACGAATTTGAAGAGCAATTAATTATGGTTTACAATTAAACTAGATATGAATATGCTTTGTGCACCCTATTATTTTTTTTTTTTTTTTTATGATTTTAATAGATTAGATTTGGATTTTGGTTGACCTGGAAGATGCAGCAAAACTCATTTGGATCTTCTTGTGTGCTAATGCTATACTTCGAGCAATTGTGAACCACTCTTAGTGTGTGATAAGTCTGGAAGCAATATATATATATATCAATAATAATAAATCAAAAGTGAAAGCCCAAGAACATACCTCCAGCCATTGCAATCAATTTTCAAATACTTTAAGAGACACTTGGGATTAGTTCTAATCTATCCAAGACCTTATTTCATGTATCGATGGAGAATCACAGACTTTCCTGTAGACGAATGATAGAAAGCTTTTACGTTTTGTATATCTTCTTATCAATCAAAGAATAAGAGATTATATAAAGGGTGGTTACCACAAAATAACTTATGGGAAGTTACAAGTAAGTGGTGTGTGGGAGGTTCAAATAATAATGATGATGATGATGATGATGGGCTACAATAACAAAGTCACCATTGCAAAGATAGATAACACATTAACTGAAGAAATCTGTAAAATGGACTCTTCTTACCATTTCAAATTGGGTTTTGTTGTAACAAAACACTCGGGTTTTTTTCTAGTAAATCCCGTGTTTTTGGTTTTTTCTTCTACTGAGTATCAGTTGATTTTAAAAATTCCTCCCAACTTTCGTGTGTTTAGCTTTTTTGAAAAGAGCACTCGTTAGTTTCAAAAATAGACGAACCGGTAGGTTAATGTGAAACTTTTAACATATATATTTACACATCTGGATTATAGCCACAATTATATTTCTATGCCGGTAGGTTAATGTGAAACATTTCAACATGTACATTTGCACGTCTGGAGTATAGCCACAACTATATTTACATGTTTGTAATACAGACACAATCCTCCAAGTTACAGTATTTGGCATTCAATCAAAATCCTTGCTTTACAAAAGACATTAAAGGTAAGAGTATTCACACTACTTTCAATTAAAATGAATCTTAACGTAATACTAAGATTTTTCTCTCAAGAAAGTTAAATTTATCTAAGGTTAATCGAAACTAATAGAAAAGACTGATGGTTCAGATTGGGATTTAAAGTCAGCTAGTTGTAGGGTGTCTTCAATCTTTTTGACCACCTCATTCATTGTAGGCCTATTGGCTCCCAAATCTTCAATACACCCCAGATCAACAAAATTCTCCAAACCACTTAATGTATCCTGGTTCACGATAGGATCAATAAACACATGAGGGTTATATAAATCTTCTGTCCTATCCATTGCCTTCTTCAACTCACTGACAATGTACCTCTCCCTCATTCAATTGGACTTCACCCAGTTATTAACTCTAGCATTTCCACTCTAAAGCTATAAGTATCACTCTTTTTTGTTAATTGACACGTCCTGGAATATTCGGGATCCAAGTAATCCATGCACCATTGAAAGAAAAAAAAATTCCATTTTCAGGCTAACTTACACATTGCTATAATATAATCATCATTGAACTCAACTCCATTTGCCAAAATGCTTATTACCTTGTTGTAATTTATTACTTCATTACCTTTATGTTCACTACCAAATGGGAAATTAAAGTTCATTTTTTCTAGTGTAAGGTTTTGGAGGATGCGATACTTGGGTTCCTTTGACTGTTTTCTCTCCCATCCAAAGTCTTAGATAGACCAAAATTAGCAACGTTTGCAGTGAAGTGATCATCAAGTAGAAAGTTATTTGATTTGATGTCCCTGTTAGGATATGAAATAAAGTGGAAATGTTGACTTAGTTGACTAATGTTAGTTGCCTCAGTTGACTGTTATTGCTGTTAAGAGTTGTTAGCTATTCCGTTAAATTCAGTTTGCATTCTGTTTGTAATACTTAGTGTATATAAACTGTACAATGCTACTGATTCAGTTAATGAAATAACAAATTTTTTCCCTCTAAAAATTTTCTCTCATTTTCTTGCCTACTGTTATTGTTCATTTGGTATCAGAGCCATTGACAAATGTCATCAATGGCCGATTCTTCTTCAATTCCTTCTTCAATTCCTTCTTCATTTAACAATTCCGACAAAAATTCCAACTTTAAAACCTCTTCAGACACTATTAATCTCATCAACACATCTTCAATGAGCTCGTCCACACTTCCAGTAATTTCACCAAAATTAGCACAGGACAATCATCGATTTTGGAAGTCCCATGTATTGTTTGCAGTCGGAGCTCATGATCTTGAAGAGCACTTGACTGGATTGATTTGATGTCCTGCTCCCTTCATCAGAGCACAATCAGATACCTCAAGTTTAGAGGTAACTAAGAAATCTAATCCTGAATACATAGTTTGGAAGAAGATTGATAAAATATTAGTTAATTAGTTGGCTACTCTCATCTATATCAGAATTGATGTTTGCTGTTATTTCTAAGTGTCAATTTGCTACGGATATATGGCTTACATTAGAGAAGGAGTTTCTTACTAAATCTAGGGCTAAGACATTACATGTTAAGAGTCTTTTTGCAAAATACAAGAAAGGAGAACATGAGCATGCATGACTACTTTCTTAAGATGAAAGGTTTTGCCGAAAATTTATCATCAAGTGGAGTAATGATAACAGATGAAGAGTTGTTTAATTACATTCTAGATGGCCTTGAGTCTAAATATGATGCAGCTATTGTAAATATCACAATTAGGTTAGAGTTTAAACTTGATCCCATAACTGTCCAAGAAACACAAATAATTTTACAAAAGCTTGAGCTTAGGCTTGAAAGAGCAAACACAACAATGTATTATGTTGTTGACAATGAGTTTCATGGAGGATTAGCTAATGTTGCTACTCTCTCAATCGATAATGAGAGCAAGAAAACACAGCCTGGTCAAATTTGTTGAAAAAGATTCCCACAACTCAAACACAAAATTAAGGTAACCAACAAAATATAAAGCAAACCAAACACAAGAATTTTAAAGTGGTTCGGCCCAATCAATTTAGCCTACGTCCACTATCTACTCAAACAATCCACTAAGCAAAAGCAAAAGGTTACACTTTTTGAGATACTTTAAAAGCCCAATCTACTAGTCTATTTAAAGGGGAGAGTCCTCTTGCAACTCCCATTCCCAAGCAATATGGGATTCAAGGCACTATCCCAACAATTCCTCCCTTGACTTGAATCCCCAAACATCACAGTAGCATCTGAAAATCTTACTCGGTTGATAGTCTTCTTTTCTTTCACAACAAGAATTGGAACAACTTTATCTCTTGATTTCTTAAGACACACACCTTCATCAAGCAAATATAGGTGTTTTTCATTCCTTTTGGCTTGCAAAATCAGAACATTATCTTTATACACTTCACATCCATCTCTTTGACCAATGTAGGTATATCCACAAGAAGCCAACTCACCCAAAGAAATCAAATTGTGACTACAACTTGGTACATACCTCACATGACGAAGCTTCTTAACAACACCATTGTGAAGCTTGAGACGAATGCTACCAATGCCTTCAATCTTCACTTTCTTGTTATTACTGACAACAATATTTCCATAATTTTCATCTTCTTTCAATTCAACAAAACAATCTTTATCATTACAAACATGCTTAGATGCAGCAGAACCTAAAACCCAACCTTTTTCACCCTTTGAAATTTGAGTTTCATCTTAACATGTTACTAAAAATTCACCTTCATTATTAGCAACCCAAGCATCATCCTTTGAATCCTTCATTTGTTGAGCCTTCTTGAAAGCAAGTGATGGGAATGCAAAATGTCATATTTACCCCAGTTAATGTCTAGTCTTTTATACTTATTTGCTGCCTAAATGTACTCATTATTATTCTATTTTGATTTAAGATGCAAATGGAGGCGTTAATTGCAAAACGGAATTAATTAAGTGAATTCGGACAGTTTCGACGTTGTTTCGTAATCTGGACATAACTCTCTCATCCAAGCTCCGATTGAGATGATTCAAAATTCTGTGGAACACTGAGAAAGATATCTACAACTTTCATGTTTTGAGTTTGGAGAGATACTCGGTGCATCAAGGTTGTAATCGAGCTTGAAGTTGACGCATCTGCACTGGACGTTCTGGAACATTCTGCCTTGTCATGCAATTCAAATAGGCAGATTTTTATTGGAAGATTTGAAGACCTATTGCAGAAAATTACAGCTGGACACACCACTTTCCTATTTCATTATGACTTTATTTTATTTTCAATTAATCAGATTAGGATAAGTGTTATTTTTAGGATATTAGAATATTTTTAGGAGATTGAGTAGGATTAGAATTCGAATTGGGTATTTTTAAGGGAGAGATCAGATTAGGGCAGGCGACCACGCCTCTCTTTTCTCTTCTCTGCAAATTTTCTCTTTGAGTTTTGTTTATGGCCATGAGCGGCTAAAGCTTTTGTAACTTGGTCGTCGGAAACTAAGACCTCGGAATCAACCAACTGTGAGATCTAATCTATTTTATTTTAATGTTCAATTTTCGTGTTTGAGTATTGAATGTTATTCTGTGCATATCTTCATGATTGATGCATTTAATTACTAGGAGGCCTACTAGTGTTTTATTTGTTGCAATCTACTGCTAAGTTTAATATCAAATCCGTAATTGTTTGATCCCTCTAACTTGTGAAGCAATTAGGGTTAATAATTTGCTGCGTCAGGAATTAGTAATCTTAAGAAGAACATTCAACTAAATTAAATACAACCGCTTGTGTTTGTGTTGTTTAGCTTCATCGATTTCTCTAATTCTTAAGGTTGCCATTAGATTAAATCTTTAGCGCTTGTCTAGGGTTGTTTAATGGTAAGATTAATTAAGATCGCTTGTTTCCTAATTAATTACAATTAAGGAGAGATAGGAAAATAGTTCCAACGGTGAATATTCAAAGTAAGAATTGATTTACTTTTGCATCAATGATCAATTGTAAGATTCCGATAGTGGATGTTGACGGAGACCAAGTTTCGTTATATTAATTGATTTCGAATTGAATTGTTTTTGTTTTTGTTTTTGCTAAGATTGTTTTCTATTTTACTCAAAACCCCCCAGCCTTACTCACATCATAGAAAATTCGGTTAGACACTCTTCGTGGGATCAACTCTTGCTTACCCTATTTACAGTTTAGTAGTTAGGTTAGGAAGGTTTTTAATCTTGGTTGCCTACGATAGCACACCAGCAAGCATATCCACCCTTTATTTCTTGTAGCGTGGTTGGATATGTCCCTTCTCTCCACAATAATGACACTTCTTATTACTGTAATCTCTAACTTTTGATTTATCACCTCTCTCTTGAGTCCTCCCTCGATTAGAACCTTCTGCAACTAGTAGATCTCCTCTAAGTGATGAGTTCTTTGATCCTATAAACCTTTCATTCTCATGCAACAAGGCAGTCACATCATCTAATTTTAAAGTAGATCTACCTACAAACAAAGTTTGAACTAAAGGTCTATAATATTTAAGCAAAGATGACAACAATATCAATGCCTTTTCTTCATCCTTTAGCTCATCAAAAATAGCCAATAATTGAGATACTAGCCTATTAAATTCATTTAAATGATCATAGAGACTTGTACCTTCATCCATCTTTAGAGAATACATATCCATCTTCAAACACAATTTGTTAGTCAACGATTTCAACTCATAAATACCTTCCAATTTTTCCCACAAACCCTTTGGTGTAGACTCAGTCAGCACGCTATACTTTATCTCTGGAGCTAAAGCCATTCTGATTGTACTGACAGCTCTCCTCTAAATTCTATTCCATTCTCTATCAGACATCTTCTCTGGCTTACTCTCTTCTAATGCCTGATCAAGACCTTGTTGTACTAAAAGGTCTTGTATCATACTTTACCATAACATAAAATTAATTTTACCATCAAATAAAGGAACCTCAAACTTAGACATACCTCTAGAAAATTTGAGATGCTTGATAGTCACTGATCCACTCTTAAATCCAACCTCCTCTCGAGCTTGCCTTCTCTTTGCTTGTCTTCTCCCAGATCACGAACCGTAGGCTTTGATACCACTTGTTGAAAAACATTCCCACAACTCAAACGCAAAATTAAGGCAAGTAACAAAAAATAAAACAAACCAACCACAAAAATTTTAAAGTGGTTTGGCCTAATCAATTTAGCCTATGTCCTCTATCCACTCAAACAATCCACTAAGCAAAAGCTTACAACTGTGCAATTTTTAGAAGAGAAAAATTGCAAACTCCTTACATTATCCCAAAAAACCCAATTACACCCTTAATAACAGCCCACACTGACTATTCTTTTGGTGTCTATTTTACACTTTTTGAGATACTTTAAAAGCCCAATCTACTAGTCTATTTAAAGGGGAGAGTCCTCTTACAACTTCCATTCCCAAGCAATATGGGATTCAAGGCACTATCCCAACAAAATTGTGTCATTACCTACACAACAAACCTCCACAGACAATCCAAATACCTTTAATGTCCCCAACCTTAGCCCTTCTTCTTTGGTTCTAATAAATCTCAGTCCACTTATTCCCTACCTCATAATCAATTTTACAATCAACAGTTTCTCGAAGATTATTTTTGGAGGTAGAGGCATAGGGGGTGGTAGAGGCAAATTCATTTGACCAGTATGTGGGAAAACAAGCCACTTAGCCTTGAATTGTTACCACCAGTTTGATGTAAACTTTACAGGAAATAGTACCTCAGTTAGGAGCAACTTTCACTCTCCTAGTTTTATTAGACAACCCTCATTCAATTGTGGAATTGGAAATCCCTACTATCCAGTTGATAATCATGGTGCTCATCGCTATGCACATAACCCCTACTCAGGATCCTCAATGATATCTCAAAATACATCACCTTCTTCATTTAATCAAACACCTGGATCCACAATTGTCAATGCTGACAGTCAGTCAAATTTAGCCGCTGCTCATCTTCATAATCAGGCTTTGATGGCTCAACTAGGCTACATAATTCCACTCCTACAGCCACAAACTACATTGCCACACCATCTACAGTACATGGATTCTGGAGCTATAGACCATGTTACCTCATATTTCTCTCAACTCACAGGAAATACCAGTTATGTAGGCAATGAACAACTTCAGGTTGGTAATGGTGAGCTTTTTTCTATTACTCATACTAGTTCCATTGCTTTAATTTGTCCATTTAGAATTCTACACCTTAGGAATGTCTTGTGTGTCCATCACATTACAAAGAATTTTCGTAGTATTTCTAAACTAACTAGAGATAATCATGTCATTGTTGAGTTTTTTATTGACTCTTGTGTGGTTAAGGACAAGTCCTCCAAAGTAATTCTACTCAAAGGAATGCTTAAAGGTGATTTTACCAACTTCAAGCTCCAGTTTATTCCTTACCTACTTTTGCGAAAGCTTTGGATTCTTCTGTTCATCCCCAGCATAAAAACAGCCCTACTACTTCAACTACTAAGTCCTATAATAAGCATTGTAGCACTTCTTTTCCTACACAAATGTTGTCAAATCCTGTTTTTAATAAATGTACATCTGCATGTGTTGATTACGTTAATCAACGTTGCATGCAATATACTACACCATTTGTATCCAAATCTGTATCCTGTACTAGTGATGCACCTGTACTCAACAAAATAAATTCTTTTCAGTCCTTTCCTATTCAAACAACCAATATCATGTTATGGCACAAAAGACTAGGACATCCAAATCCAACCATTCTTACAAAAGTTCTTGATGATTTACACATACCTCACCATGCTAAGAATGATATTACACTCTGTTTAGCTTGCCAATTTGGCAAGTTACACTAATCTACATATCCTAGATCCACATTCCATGCCTCTAAACCACTTGAGTTAGTGTACTGAGACCTTTGGGGGCCTTCTCCTGTCACATCTCTCGAAGGCTACAAGTATTACATCCAATTTCTTGATGACCATAGTAGATTTACTTGGATTTTATCTTTAAAAGCCAAATATGAAACCTTTAATGTTTTTAAACAGTTTCATGTCCTAGTTAAAAAGCAATTTAATACACCTTTAAAATGTGTTCAAACTAATTGGGGTGGTGAGTATAGGAAGTTAATTCCTTATTTTCAAGAACGTGGTATCATCTTTAGACATCCATGTCCTCATACTCACCAACAAAATGATAGAGTTGAGAGAAAACATAGACAAATTGTAGCACAAGGCCTGACCTTACTAGCTCAAGCTAGCATGCCAATCAAATTTTGGTAGTTTGCCTTTCAAACGGTTGCCTACCTCACTAATAGACTACCCACACATGTTTTATCCAATGCATCACCATTTCAAGTCTTATTCAAAACTCTTCCAAATTACTCAATCATTAAAGTTTTTAGATGTGCTGTCTATCCTTTTCTCTGACCTTATAGTAGCCACAAGTTTAACTTTCATACTACCAAATGTACCTTTGCTAGTTATAGTTTGCATCACAAGGGATACAAGTGCTTGGATACTTTTGGTCAAATTTATATTTGTCAAAGTGTAAAGTTTGATGAATCTGATTTTCCATTTCAAACATCTACTGCTTTTGCTCCCAGTTCTTTACTTAATCCAATACACTCTAAGTCCTCTTCCAATTCCTTTGTTCCTTCAGTTTGGCATGTTCATGTTTCTATAATCCTGATGGATCCATTCAAAGGTTCAAGGTCATGCTTGTGGCAAAGGGTTTTCAGCAAACTCCAGGTATTGATTATCTAGAACATTTAGTCCAGTGGTTAAGTCACCCACAATCAGGGTTATTTTGATTTTAGCAGTGAATAATGGCTGGGATATCCAGCAAGTCGACATTAACAATGCCTTTTTAAATGGTGAGCTCACTGAAAAGGTATATATGACTCAACTTGAAGGCTTTATCAATCCTCAACATCCCATCATGTGTGCAAATTGATCAAGGCTCTCTATGCTATAAAGCAGGCTCCTAGAACCTAGTTTGAATAGCTCAAAAGAGCCTTTTTAAGTTGGGGTTATGTTCCCTCAGTTGCTAATCCAAGTCTCTTTGTCAATCAAAAGTTGAAAAAGGTTATGTATGTATTAGTTTTTGTCGATGACATTCTGCTTACTATAAATGACACCAATTTACTTCATGAAACAAAGCATAAGTTGAATACTCAGTTTGCTTTAAAAGTTCTAGGCTCACTCAAGTTCTTTCTCAGATTTGAGGTCACTAGAACAGCATCTACGCTTCATATGAACCAAGAAAAATATGCCAAATATCTCTTAATAAAGACTAATATGCAGGATTGTAAACCATGAACTACACCAATGGCTATTGGCACTAAGTTGACCCTTGGAAATAGTGATCCTTATGAAAATACAACCCTCTATAGGAGTATAATAGGAGCCCTTCAATAGTTGACATTGTCCAGACCTGACATTGCCTATTGTATCATCAAACTAAGCCAATTTCTCAAAGCCCTTACATAGCTCCATTGGTAGGCTTGTAAAAGATTTCTCAGGTATATTAAAGGTACTTCTAACTATGGCATGCTCTTTACTAAAAGTCATAGACTCAATCTAGAATGCTATACTGATGTTGATTGGGCCAGTAGCCTTGAGGATAGAAGGTCCACTAGTGGTGTTTTTCTTGGTACTAGCCTACTGCAGTGGACTTATAGAAAGCAGAAAGTTGTGGCCCTATCCTTCACCGAAGCAAAGTATAGAGCACTTGCTCAAGGGTCCACTCAATTGGCATGGTTTTGTAGTTTGTTTTCCCAACTTAGACTCTCTTTATATGAAATTCCAATCATTTGGTGTGATAACCAAAGTGCTAGATCTCTCACTTCCAATCCTATGTTTCATGGAAGAACTAAACACATTGAACTTGATGCATACTATGTTAAAGAACGGGTCACTTCCCACAATCTCAAAGTCTAATATGTGCCTACTGAACATCAAAAGGCAAATATTTTTACAAAGGCTCTGTTAGCCTCCAGGTTTGAAACTCTAAGAGACAAACTAACCATAAAAGCTCTACCTTCTTCTAGCTCAGTTAGCTCAACTTCTACCGCTATGGCTGTTACAGCCTAATGTTAGCTTGCTTAGTACTGGTGATTATCTTAGTAGAGTCTCTACTTGCCTCATGGTGTATATAGTTATTAGATATTCTGCTTGTGTAAATATAGTTATCATATTTTTTTACTGCTGTTTTTGTTTCTACTAATCTGATCTACTGGAAGCACTATCCAAATAGGATGGCATGATGTAGTCCGAAGTATAAAGATGTTTAAATACCATCAAAGTTGGGTGTAATATACAGTGTGTTATTTGCTTTTTCAAGTATTGGTTGTTAGCAAAGTTGGTTGTTTGCTGCAAGCTTGGTGGTAGGGGTAGCCAGTTGGATGTGCCAATTGGGTGTAGAGTTATGAACTTTGGTATGCAAGGAAGTTAAGTGAAGTGTTGTTAGTTATGCTTGCTTCTTCAAGTTTGGTAGTTTGATAGCCAACTTGAACTTTTGTATGCAAGGAAGTTAAGTGCAATGTTGTGAGTTATGCTTGCTTCTTTAGGTTTGGCAGTTTGATAGCCAGATTGAACTTTTGTATGCAAGGTAGTTAAGTGTAGTGTTGTGAGTTATGCTTGCTTCTTCAGGTTTGATAGTTTGGTAGCCAGATTAAATGTGCCTTAATGTGTATGAACCAATAGTATGAAAGCCTGCCTTCTCAGTTCTTTTGTTTTGCCTCTTCAGCATAGGAAAACCTCTATTTTTGCCAAATTGGTTTATAATAGTAGTCATGGAAATTTGATTTACGGCAAGATGTTAGTATGTGAAAGAAATCATAATATCTCACTAGGCAAGTATTCACTAAGTATCTTATAGAGAGAATCTAGAGAATTACTAGCTTAAAAAAAAGTGTTTGTCTAAAATTTTTATCCTTAATCCAGTTATAACATACTCTTACACAATGACTATTTCTCACATATATCAATCCACATTAAAATTCTTCACTGAGACAGAGTGTGTAATCTTCTCGCCAACTTGACATCTCCCGACCACTACAATCTAATACCTGCAAAATAAAGAAAGCAATAGGGTGAGCTATAAATGCTCAGTAAGTAAACCAAATATAACTATGCTATTACTCTGTTGTCCCCATTTTCGCTGTACTGTTTCTAAATTTCTGCTGCCTTTCTCTCATTATTCTCAAGCGTACTACTTAGCAGTGTTCTATTTTCCTCAAATCTTTCTAAATCCTTCTAGTGTTGTGCTATTCTTTATCAGTTTATTTCTCTTCTCTACTAGATTATAACTTTCTGTTTCTTTCTCTACTCAACAAATCGCTAAGTTTCCTTGCTATTTGTCATGTTTCTAATTTCTGTTCTTTTCTAGCATGTATCTAATTTATGTCCTTTTCTTGTATATGTCTAATTTCTTTTCTATTCTCGTGGGCTTCTATTTTCTTTTCTTCTCTGTTTTCATGGGCTTCTATTTTCTTTTCTTCTCTGTTCTCGTGGGCTTCTATTTTCTTTTCTTCTCTATTCTCATGGGTTTCTATTTTCTTTTCTTCTCTATTCTCATGGGTTTCTATTTTCTTTTCTTGACTAGTCAGACACATAGTAATAAAATAAATTGTTTAATATATGCATAAAGGCATAAGATGCAATGCACCTAAAATGTCTGATGCATATGCAAATGATCATGTTTATATTCTTTCTGAAAATTCTTTTCTAATTTTTTTTTCCTTTCTTTCTAAAATTCGTTCTGCTTTTTATTTCTTATTCTATTTTTCTTTCTTTCTGAAATTATTTCTGTATTCTATTTCTTATTCTATTTTCTTTCTTTTTGAAATTCTTTCTGTATTTTGTTCTGGTTTGCCGATTGGACTAGGCTGAGGCATGGATTTGGAACCTTGGTCGTGTGAGCGTATTCTAAAATTCTTTCTACGTATAGTCCTCATCCACATCACTAATAGCGGACTGTACAATTCTGTTTTCTATTCTGAGGCAGCTCACTGATGGCGGCGTGCATGTGGGAAACTTCTGCATCTCTGTCACTACCAGCTAACGCAGCGAATGCTCACAGGTTCCCCATTGCAATAGCCCTATGAAAACATGCTCTGTAAATCTACAAAATAACTGGCTAGACATTTCCAATAATTATAAAATTTCTGAAATATATGTTATACTATGTCATGCATTTATATGTTGTCTATGCATGATCCCAAAACACGTGTCTGACTCTGGCATGTATTCTATTAATTCTAAGGCTTTTATTTCTATACTTTTCTAGAAAACCCAAAGTTCTATTCTACTAACACGCTTAAATTAAACATTTTCTATTTTATTCTTTATTTCTGAATTCTATGCATCGTGTGTACGTGCGCGATTCTATAATTTCTACATAATTCTGTAATTCTTCAATTTTATCATGCTATGTAAAATGTACACGTACACAAGTACATTAACTCTCACAAATTCTACTCTCTAATATTTTCTAATGTAACAAACATGTCTTGTACAACTTTGTAAATACAAATCTTAAAGCCATAAATTTTCATTCTCTTAACATGACCATCAACATTGTTATACATGTCCTTCTTTCTTCTTTTCTTTTGGCTACATTCTATACATTAATCTATATTGCCATATTAATCATTGTAAATCCAATCTAACATATGGAACAACATATATACTTTGGCTAAATTCTAATTTCTTTCTAACATTCTTAACTAAACTTTTGGCCAATACAACATATTCTCAAGATCTTCTAGCACAATTCTATAGCTTGCAATATATAATAAGGCATGAAAACTATACTCATACCAATCAATTTCTAAAATGGTCATGTATTTAATACATAAACTAAAGTTCTATTTCTTTGATGTTTCTTTGATATTTATACTTGGGAAAGCTTTTCTATTCTTTATACAATAAAATCACTTATTACATATTATTTATAACTAATCTCAAAACAAGAAACAACAATATACTCATTTGGCTAAGCCATTCTTTGAATGATCTTTCTAATTTCAAGCATAGAAGCTTGACAATTTATTGTGGCATATTGTAATATTATAAGATAATCACCCGTCTTTTACTATCATCAAATACTACACTATTGCAACAATTTAATATGCAATTCTTGCCATCATTTTTCTAAAGTCATGAGTTTCAAAACTCATAATTCAATGACTAAATACAATATGCCATTCAAACTAATGCTAAAAGTTCAAGCAACTTGAACCATGCACTAAAAGCCATTCCTTTCATTGAACTAACATAACCAAGTGTTATTCTAAATTTTGGCATAACAAAATGCACTCTTGAATACTAAAACTTACACTTGGTTAAGCCTAACATAACCTTTCAACTCCAATTCTTTCCTTTCTCAAACAATTTCTTCAACAAGATTTAACAAACTCATGCATGCATTTCTCTTTGAATTTTCATCAAACAATTCACATGCACATGCAAATACTTGGTTGGTCACACTTCCACATCTCTCCAAATCCACCAAAATTGGAGCAAAAACTAACCAAACTTTACTTCAATTCTGGTTGGATTCAACACTTCCAAATTCCAACATCAACACTTCAAAATTTCATCCAAAGTTCAACCAAAACATCACATCTACATAACTACTCATCTTGGCTGAACTTCTGCACATTATTCTCCATCAAACAAGCATCGAAACAGCCAATACTTCTTATCATACATCATGCACAAATACACAAGAATCAACTTACACATATACTACTCAAATTAAAGCTTAGATTGGGTTTACTTACCTTGAATTTGCAAAACTTTTGTGCTAGAATCTTACCTTTGGATGCTTTAGGATTGAAAATCTACAAAAATTTAAGCTAAACCCTATGAATTCTCTTTGAAATTTGATGAAGAAGCTTGAGAGAAAATGGATGAGAGGGGTTTCATAAATGAGATGTATATGGCAGTTCATTTCAAGCCAATTACTAATATTCAACCATGGGATCTCTTTCATTGTGAAATGCATGTAAGGGGTTTATTGGTTGGTTATTTTGACCATGTAAAACAATGCATCTCTCTAGATTTCTTTAAGTAAAGAGCGTGCATGGTCTAATGATCAAATGAAGCCAACATATAGCTGGTGAATTACCTATATGCTCAAGCACATACAAACAAATAAAAACTCCATGATATATGTGGTTTGATCAAATAGTCTACATCTACGGATGGTACAAATTTTACTCTACGTTAAGTGGTATAATACACTTGCAGTTCTCTCACAATAGCCAACCCCTTGTTTGGTACACTTTTCAAACTCTATCATATTTTACTATCTTATCTAATCCAATGAAATACATATTTGTTTTAATATTGACTATTCAATTCAAAATCTAATCCTATTATATTCAACTCAAAAAATTTAACAAGTACATTTCTCAATAAAAGTTTATAAATTAACAAAAACAACCTCACTCGCCTAACTATTGCCGACAGCTGGCCACCACCACCGGACGGTGGCTAAAAATCGCCGGAATGTCACACGACCATGGATCTGGCCAGAAAAGGCCAAATTGGCGCACGACGGACCAGATCCAACCTATCGTGTGCTATTTCGATGACTTCCAACCGTTTGACAATGATGGCCAGCTGCCGACAATTGTTGGGTGGGTAGGGGTGCTTTTGTTAATTTATAAAATTTTATTGTGGGTGGGGGGTGTTTTTGTTAATGTATAAAATTTTATTGTGGAGGTGGTTAAATTAACAAATGTAAGGGTTTAAATAAATATTTTCAAAAAACGTACCAAATGCATTCCCATAGTCTTAGTCTATTTTATTAAATTCTATTCAGAATAAAATACTATTCTAAAAAAAACTTAAACAAATGGAGCCGAAGTGTTGCAACCTCACTTGATCTCAACCAAATTTATTTCAGAATCCAAAGCTAGAGTCAATAGTTGAAACATTACCGAATATATCTCTTGAATATATTGAGATTGATTCCTATCAAAATCATAAATCACAACCTGATGATATGCACAAACTCTGTCATCGCATGAAGATTATAATTTTTATGTGCAAAAGTCTTTCCTTTCCAGAGGGAGAAATGCTTCCCCCAAAATTTACTTGAGATCAGCCTCTGGGGGTGTGATGTGAGAAACTAGAGGCCCTGCCCAACTTCTCTTAATCCAAAAATTCACTAATTAAATTCAAGTTTTTTCCATATATATTATTTAAGAATATATTTTTCTTTTCTTTTCAAGGAAAAAAAAAAAAAGTAACTTATATTTAGTTATTTGATGAAGAAATTAGCCAACATGAAAGTGGGCTATGGGCCAACGAGCCCATGGCTCATGGCCCATTTCATAATTTTCTCTGGCTCTATAAACAATTTTGTAAGGCTTTGTTATGCTATGGGCCATGGATCCCCATTAAGGCTAGTTTTGTCATTTAATAAAAACTTTGGTTATTTTTAGATTTGGTTTAAAAAAAGGTCATTTGTGAACAAACCACATATTTCCACCCAAGGTAAAGCTAAACGGCAAGTTCTCTCCTCGATTTCATAAATTCCAAATTCTCACACTTAAATTAACATAAAATTGTTTAATTAAACGGTCAAAGGGTAAAAAGGTTATTTCAAATTTTAGATCCAAAATGAAAATGAGCTGCCACCAAAACCACCCTATACAGCCATCACCATTGATCAGAAAATAACACATATAGAGTATATGCCGGAAAATAACAAATATAGAGTTATAACCTAAAGGTTTGGGAATTTTTACAAACAGGTGGAGCGCCAAAATTTTCAAAGCTTCGATCATCCTCCCCAAATTCAATCAATCCCAACAAACTCAAAACACTTTTTAATCGATGCCAAACGACCTCCAAACAACACACAAACAATCTCCTTTCAAAATCTCAACAAACAAAACTCCAATCAACCCTAATTTCACCAAAAAAGCAAAACATTAGAAGGAGAGTTGGGCGACGAACGACAGGTAGAGAGGGACGATGGATAGTAGGGGCGAATCCAGAAATTTCTGTTAGGGTGAGCCAAAATAAAAACTAATTATACATTAATATTTTTGTCCATTAATATTTCCATTAAGGTGGGCCAAAATCTAGAAATTATACGTATTAATACTTTTTTTCAAAAAATTTGAGGGTGGGCCATTATTACTGCATCTGCCCCTAGTAGGCAGAGAGGGTCAAGTTTATTGGGGTTTTTGTTACGAGGTTCTGGGGAGTCAATTGGCTATAGAATGGCTAATTTCTAACTCCAACGACAGTAGGAAAATTGCAATAACCATGTGATGACGATGATGATACTGTGGCCAAAAAATGGTGGATGAAATTGAGTGGGGGTTTGTGGAAGAAGATGATGAGAAATTGCAGAGTTCTTCTTCAACATGAAACTACGGCAGCTGTGTTGATGGGGTTGATATTAACGTCTTTGACCCTGTCGTTTCTAAACCTCAACAAAAACACATCAAGCAACAACAAAAGTCTTAAGCAATTTGAGATATTGTGAAGTGTTTGGTGTTGATGATTATAGTGTTGAAAATGGTGAGAGATCTTAAAATCTCTTCTTGGAGTTTGGCTGATCGAGTGACGAAGAAGAAGATGAAAGGGAATTTGGCTGATCAGGTGAAGAAGAAGAAGAAGATTGGAGGGCTGTTTGGTAATAGCACTGTCTGCATTCTTAAAGTTATTAACAGTGTTAATTTAAGGGTGGCAATTTGGAATTTATGAAACCAGGGGTGGGAACTTGCAATTTGAATAAACCTTGGGTGGGATCATGTGGTTTACTCATTTAAATCCTAAGCAAAAAAGAGTGAGCCACAGAGGCAGTGGAGATCCACTTCTCTGAAATTTGAAATTTCACTTTCCCGCGCTTTCTCACATAGGAAAAAAAAAATGAAAGAAACCGTAAATTTGACCCATAAATTATAAGATAAGCTTTCCTCCATATACGGGTTTAGTTTTAGTTTTGACATTGAGTGAGAACACGCTTTTAAAAGTAACAATTGATACTAAAGTCGGGAGTGATATAGCTTAAAGCATAAGGAATAAACATAGTACGAAGACATATTCTCAAATACTTTAGGTTTAGGTTCTAGTTGTTTCACTGAATGCCTCTTATTTTTTATCATATCAATTAATGTAAGTATTACATTGCTTTTATGTTTTGTTCTATGTTCTATCACACTTTAAAAGGATCATCACCATAGTAGATTCTATCTTTTTTAAATTACGATTTTTGGCATCTTTGGGTATATATATAACAACAAACAATATTATATTTAAAATGTACAACTTTTACTTTATTTGTTCCTTAAATTTTGGTACTAAATTGAACTCAAAGTGACTATGTCTTAACTTTATTTTCACAACTTTATTAATTTGATCAGAAGAAAGACTATTAAATGGTATCAATGGTGGGTACAATAGTAGTTTAGTGGACTGATGGCAGGGTTTCAATGGTGGGTACAATAGTAATTTAGTTTTTAAAATTTTTTTTCTTATTATTAAATAATTAAAATCTAGGCCAATTATGAGACCCAAATCCTTTACTTTTCATCTGTGAGACGATATGATGATTCATTCCATGCCAGTTACTGACTTACTGATAACATTGTTTTAAAACCCAGATTGGAGGGTAACCCGTTTTGCTGTCCGGGTCACAGGTCAACCGGTCCAATCGGTTGGACTGCCCGGTTGGATCGATGACGTCAGCGATATTTTATTTTTAAAAAATTATTATTAACACCTTAAATTTCAATATATTACAAAAATTCCCCTAAAAAAGTTCAAATTAGTGCCTAAAATATTTATTTATTCCAAAAATGCCCCAAAAAATTACCAATCAATCCCTAAACTTTTGATATATTGCCAAAACACCCTTATAAAATTACAAATTAACCCTCATAATATTGAAATATTGCAAAAACCCCTCTGAGACCTAAACCGAACCGGAGAAGCTGCCGGGTCCCAGTCCAACCGGCTAGTTCGGTCCGGTTTTCAAAACAGAGACTAATAGTCAAGCGTGGGATCTCTTGAGATTTCTTATGTAAAGAAGCCAACATAATAGTTGGTCTCTTAGCGGTTGTTTACAAGATTAAGTTGCATGGTTATCTGACTAAACTGCATACAAAAGCTTTGTGGGTTGTTACTGTTGGGAAAAAAAAAAAAAAAAAAACCCTTAAGTGTTGCAATTTATTGAGCAGTTGGGATGCGGTAGTAGTAGAATATTTAAACATTAACAACTATTTCCAAAATCCAGATTACAAACAAGCAACAATATAAAAAGCAAAGAACGCAACAAGCACATACAAACAACATGATATACGTGTTTGGCCGAATAGCCTACAGCCAAATATGATGTTGTTTTCACTCTACGAGAAAAATATGTGTTACAATACATTCGGAATTCTCTCACAATAGCCAAGTAATCTCAACCAAATTTAGTCATAGAAAGTTATCTATACCAAGTATAAAATCTAGACTCTCTACAATCAGCTCTCTCTTGTCTCTACTCTTTTTCTTTCAAGACTTTTATCTTGACTTGTATAAGAAGGCAATAAAACCTAGGACAAAGACAGTTTAGCACTTAGTGACTAATATTCGCCAAATTTGAACATATATGCAAGAATGACATATTCTATTACATTACGATTAAGAGCAAATATATCAGAATTGGGGGGAAACAGGAGAGAAATAAAAGAAGAAAGAAGGAAAACCGATAAGAGATCAAAAAGGAAAACAAATATTTATATTGTACTGTTTATTGTAGATTATATTTACGACGTACCGTGAGTGACAATAATTTCCAGAATTTTTATTCCTTACCAGTAATATTTATACTTCTATCTCCATTGAACAAGTGAAATTAAATACATGAAAAACTTAAATTTCTCAACAGAATTTACCAGTATGTTCGAATTCTTTCCTTTAACATTTCATGATTCCATGACCATTGGATACTGAAGCACTCTGTGACAAGAAAAAGCTGGTATTATTTATAGCATTACATATGACAGGTGATGATGCTAATTCAAGAAGACAATAGAAGATAGAAATATAGAGCTCACCAAGAAAATGTGAAAACCAGAAAATTCAGCACTTGTTTCATCAGGCAAAAATATCTTCTTGTTACAATATAAGTGCCTCAATGAAGTTTCTGCCATTGAAATATAAATAATTTGTAACGCCCCACTTGAGGTACGTAGTTAATGCTTCTTCTTTTGCTCTTTTTGAGTCGGTTTACGTAACGCCCCGCTTGAGGTACGTTGTTATTGTTTCCTCTTTCGCCCTTATTTGAGTTGGTTTTTGGTAATATTGTTCGATTTAGTGTTGTGTTGAATGTTTGCCCTGAAATTGGTTGAAAACAGAAGAAATTCAGTCTGTCGTGCTTCGCCGGGGTGAAGAAGAATCTTCGCCGCGGCGAAGAGAGGTTGAAGCCACGGGGAAGGCTGGCTGGGCCGATTTCGCCGCGGCGGCAGTTTCTTCGCCGCGGCGTGAGCCGACTAAATTGTTGATTGAGTTTTAGATATTTTCTTCCCTAAGGGCAATTTGACCTTTCTACCCCTAATTAGCAGGAAAAGTGGGGAGTTAATTGTAAGGATTTTTCATGGAGATTGTGTTGATTTGGGGGTGAGTTTGTAATGAATCAAAGGATATAGATGGAATTCCCAAAGAAGAATAAGGGCAAAATGGGAATGCTTTGGGATATATTTCATTAAAAGGAATTAGAATGAAAGAAACCCCTCATTCTCTTCTTCTCAAACCCAACTTCCCATCCTCACTCCTCTCAACTTCTCTTCTCTTTTGATCAAGGTATTCCAAGGGGTTTTGAAGTGATTTGGGGTGGAAAAGTAACCTAAGGCTTCCTAAGGTAAGGATTTTTCCTTAAGTTGTGTGATTTGGGAGTTTTAACCCATATTGAAGTTTGAGGGTTTTCCTTCTTTTGGTTAAGATTAGAGGAAAAGTCAAGCTAAACAAGTGAAAGGAAGAGTTGGTGAAGTCTCTCCATAACAAGTAAGTAAAACCCAACCCAAGTTGAGATTTATGAAATTTCTTAATTAGGGTTTTGATAGACTTGATGTATGTATGTGATGTACATGTAATATGGCATGTATGAAGGATTAAATAGAGATTTCTATGCTTTGTGAATGTTTATACCTTGCAAATTTGAGAAATGAGATGTTGGATTGGCAAGGTAGTTCAGATGGATTGGAAGGGGTGTTATGGAACCCTTTTTGGAAGTGTTTTGTTTGACAGGTTATTATGGCTTTGTGAAGGGGTTTTTCCCCATTTTGGATGGTTAGAGAAAGATTTAGAATCATTGCTATAATAGAGTTTTATAGTGCACATGAGATGTTTGATGAAATGCCTAATAGAGGTTTGAGTATGAGTAATGAACCTTAATTCTTGCAACATTGCATGTTGGCATTTCATAAGTGCATTGGTAGTGATGAACCATCCATAGGCACTAATTGTGCATGGAAAAGTGACCTAAGAAAGTGTAAGGAAATGGTTTATGCAATTACCCTATGAGTAGAGAACTTAGTGGGTAAAATTACTCTAAGGGTAGAGAGCATTGAAAATGCTACAATAGAATGAATTAGAAGAGTAGTATAGTTGGGATGAACCGTTATGGGAATCGGATTGATGCTTTGTGATCATCATCCGAATAGCCCTTAGAGAGATGGGTCGATGCTTTGTGATCGTCACCCGATGAGTAGTAGAAATGGGTAGATGCTTTGTGACCACTACCCGGTTAGTAACAGATAAGTAGGTTGATGCTTTGTGATCATCATCCAACATTTAGTAGAAGTGGGTTGATGCTTTGTGATCATCACCCAATAGTGACTAGAGACGGGTAAATGCTTGGTGATCGTTACCCAAAATTCATGAGGAACGGGTAGGTGCTAGGTGATCTCCACCCGATAGTTAGAAAGAACCGAGTTGGTGCTTTGTGATCCTCACTCGGTAGTCACTAAGAACGGGTTGGTACTGTGTGAATCCCACTCGATAGCTATAGAGAGTGAGATGGTCTTGTGTGAACCCTTATCCGGCCGTCACCTCGGTAAGATGAGGCCATGATGTTATTAGAAACAGAAGAGAATCGAAATAGCATAAGGAAAGAATTAAGAGTTATTTATACGGGGACAGACAGAGAGAGAGTTTTACTTACTGAGCATTATTTTGTGCTAACCCCGTTATTTTCCTTTGTGGATGCAGGATCTAGGTGATGCAGTCGGAGGGGCGTCGGCAAGCGAAGAGAGATAGCTACACTGTTTCCCCTGTTTTGTCTTTTAGAATTACATTTTTGTAAACAGTACTCTTTGTGTATAAAGACACATGACTTATAATGAAAAGAAAGTTTTTGGGCCCAATTTTCTATTATTACTATGCATGCATTGTACTAGTTTTCAGTAGTTGTTACAGTTTATTAGTATTATTGTTTGGTTGGCCTTTGATTGAGTGATATGTTGAACACTTGCCTTGAAATTGGTTGAAAATAGAAGAAGTTTAGTGTTCCAGGCTTCGCCGGGTTGAAGAAGAATCTTCGCTGCGGCGAAGAGCGTTGAACCCAGGGAAGTCTCGGGACGGATTTCGCCACGGCGGCAGAAGCTTCTTCTCCGTGACGACGTTCCGACCAAAATGTTTGTTAAGTTTTAGATATTTTCTTCCCTAAGGGCAATTTGACCATTCTACCCCTAATTAGTAGGAAAAGTGGGGAGTAAAATGTAAGGAATTTTCATGGAGAATATGTTATTATGGGGGTGTGTTTGTAATGAATCAAAGGATATAGATGGAATTCCCAAGGAATAGTAAGGGCAAAATGGGAATGCTTGTGCATAAATTATGTTAAAAGGAATTAAGTCATTGCACACCCTTCATTCTTCTTCTCCACCGCCACTCTCCTTTCTTACTTCCTCTCAATTTCTCTTTCATTTGTTCAAGGATTTTTAAAGGGCTTTTGGAGTGCTTTGGGGTAGAAAATCAATCTAAGGCATCCTAAGGTAAGGATTCTTGCTTTGGATGTGAAGTTTTGTGAGATTTTGAGTATATTTGAATATTGAGGGCTTTTGGTTGAATTGTTTAAAGGGTAGAGAAAAGTCAAGCAAACCAAGAGAAAGGAAGTGCTAGTGAGATCTCTCCATCACAAGGTAAGTAAATCCCAACCCAAGTTGAGATTTGAGAACTTTCTTGATTAGAGATTTAATAGCAATTATGTATGTATGTTATATACATGTTATATGCTATGTTATTGAGTTTTAAATGGAGATTATCATTGCTTGTGGTTGTTCATACACTTCAATTATGAGAAGTGAGATGTGGGTTGGAAATGTAGTTTGAGATGGAATTGAAGGATATTGAGAAATCCTTTTTGGAAGTGTTATTCTATGGCAGGAATTATGGCTATGTGAGGGAGTTTTCTCCCATTTTGGATGGTTAGAGAAAGACATAGAATTATTGTTATAGTAGAGTCTTGTTATGCACTTGAGTTGTTTGATGAAATGCCTAATAGAGGTTTGAGTATGAGTAGTGAACCTTAATTCTTGCAACATTGCATGTTGGCATTTCATAAGTGCATTAGTGGAGATGAACCATCCATATGCATTAATTGTGCATTGAGAAGTGACTTAAGAAAGAGTAGAAAACTTTGTGTATGCACTTGCTCTATGAGTAGAGAACTTTGTGAATGCAACTACTCTAAGGGTAGAGAGAATGAGAAGTGCTAGAGTAGAGTAAATGAGAAGAGCATTAGAAACGGGTTGATGCTTTGTGATCGTCACCCGGTAGTTATCAGAAACGGGTTGATGCTTTGTGATCGTCACCCGATAGTTATTAGAAACGGGTTGATGCTTTGTGATCATCACCCGATAGTTATTAGAAACGGGTTGATGCTTTGTGATCGTCACCCGAAAGTCATGAGAAACGGCTAGGTGCTTTGTGATCTCCACCTGATAGTTATGAAACCAGGTAGGTGCTTTGTGATCCCCACTCGGTAGTCACTAAGAGCGGGTTGGTCTTTGTGTGAACTCCACCCGACAGTCATGAAGAGTGAGATGGTGCTGTGTGAATGCCATCTGGCCGTACCTCCGGTAAGATGAGGCCATGATGTTTAGTAGAAAACAATAGAAAGAAATAGTGAGGAAAGAATTAAGAGAAATAAATACGGGGACAAACAAATAAAGGGTTTACTTACTGAGCATTATTTTGTGCTCACCACGTTATTTTCCTTTGTGGATGCAGGATCTAGGTGATGATGCAGTCGGAGGGGCGTCGGCAAGCGAGGAGCAATAGCTACACTATTTTCCCTGTTTTTGTCTTCTTAAATGGCATTGTGTAAATAATGTTCACTGTGTATAAAAGACTTATTACATATAATAAAAAGAAAAGTTTTGGGCCCATTTTCTATTATTATTATGCATGCATTGTACTAGTTTACAGCAGTTGTTACATAATTGGTCCTTCATTGCTTTGCCCTTTTGTATTTCCTCAACTAATGAGTGAAAGAAATTGTAAATTCTCAGCATATACAGGAAGCCAGTCAACTAGTAAATCAACTCTGCATATTAAAGTAAATCAGAAAATCAGAAACACAACACTGAAATGTGCTTCCTGTTTGAACATCATTGATGTATGCCTATTGGATTAGTTAGAATGCACAGAGATTAGTGACAAAGCATAACCAACCATTGGTTGAGTTTTGTTGACTACTCTCCTAACACCATTCTTCCTCTCTTCCAAAACCCCAAAAACTGATGAAATTTTGAAACTAAAAAAGAAAACTACATCTTTCTTAGTATTTATATAAAGACACAATTACTTAAAATATTTTCAGAAAATTGATGTATGAAAAGTGGGGTTGTGACCTTTAAGGAGTACAAACATAGTTATACAAAACGTTTCCCAGTGTTGAGATAAAGTAGAGTTGCTGCGCTTGAGATTGGTGTAGGAGCAGAAGGTGTTTCTTGAAATAAGAAATGAAGAATTTCCAGTTTGCATTTACACTCAACATGATACAACAGTCTGTGGAGAACAAATTTCCTAACACAGGTACTTGCCTCGCTGCATCAAAATCAAGTTGTGTATTAGGGAAAACATGACCTCACAATGTCCTACTAAGTAAAAATAAAAAGAAAACAAACCTAGAATGAGTCCTCGAAGATTTCATAGAGGAAATTTTGTGTAGTTAGATAACCTTCCTGATTAAAGCACAATTCAACAGTAAGAGAAAGCAAATGAAAGATTTGAGTATGAAAAAAACAAAAATTAATTTCAAATGTGCCTCTTATCATTTTCTCGAAATATTATTCTAGAAATTGGTGTCGGAGAATGCTCTGTTTTCAGTTTTACTACTTCACAATAGCCCTGAAAACCGGCAAATCCTTGATGATAGAAGCTCACCAAATTCCAAATGTGAAGACCCGGGAAAGAGCACTTGTTTCATCCTGCAGATAAAACTGTTAAATGCTCTCTAAATAAACATCACGAACAAACATTAAATCAGCATTGAGAAAGCATAACTAACCATTCATCGATTTCTTTCAACTGCACTCATAATACCATTCTTCCTCTGTTTCATAACGCAAAATGCAGCACTACAAATAGAAAATTACATGCCTTGGAAGGAAACTTTTTGTAGAAAATTGAACTATGAAGAGTGGGATTATGTCCTTTAAGAAGTACGGTACTTTGAGGCTTGTCAAGTTACCAGCATGATAGAAAATTCTGTAGACATAATTTAATGTCTGGTTTCAAAAAACCGAAAGAGATGAAATGCTTAGTAGATATAGGGAAGTTTTGGTCGAGCAAAGTGTAACGCCCCACTTGAGGTACGTAGTTAAGTTATGGTGTATTGCTTGAATGTTTATTGTTTTGTTTTTATTTGGGTTGATATATTGTTAACATTGGTTGGTTGGCCCTCAGTTGAATTTTTGTTAAAGTTATTTTGAGAGAAATGTGAAGAAAATCCCTTAAACTTTCATTAGGGGTAAAATGGTCTTTTCACTCAAAATTAGTTGAAATTGTGGGGAGTGAAAAGAGATAGAATTTCATAGAGAATGCATTAAAAATGAGGGCATTATGGTCATTGACTAAGGGACATAGATGGAATTTCTAAGAAAGAATAAGGGCATAATGGAAAAGTGTGGTTATAAACTAAAGTGTTAAGGGTTTGAAAGCCTTATTTTCTTCATTCCACCGCCACACACCTCCCCCATTTTCTCTCAAATTTTCATTCAATCCTCCAAGGATTTTGAGGGCTTTTAATTGGTTTTTCATAGGGTTTTGATTCTAGGCATTAAAAGGTAAGGATTCATGCTCTTTATCTATGATTTATTTGTGTAAAGGTTGAGTTCTTATGAAGTTTACTCTTAAGGTTAAGAGAAGATTAGAATCCAACAAGAGTAGAGAGTTTAAGAGAGACTACTCAAGCACAAGGTAAATAAATTTCACTCAAAATCCAACTCAAGCTAAAATTTAAGAATTCAAGTGAGTAGAGATTTCTTTTAAATATGCATATGTTGTGATTATTGAGAAATTGAGATGAGATGTATGATGAATTATGCTTATTGTTGGATATATTTGAATATGAGAAGTATATGTGATGATTTGATGATGGGTTGAAATTGGAAGAATTGGAGAAAATTTTTGGAAGTGTGTTTGCCATGTAGGTATGTGATGCTACAAGAGAGTTTTTCCCTCATTTTGGATGGTTTAAGAAATAAATAGAATGATAATTGAATTAGGGTTTGTTTATGCAAAACTAATGTTTGATGAAATGCCTAAGTGAAAACATGTTACTAAACTGCCCTGTCACAGCCGTGACATTCTGAGTGATTTTTGGGTATCTTACAGATTGAACTGAGTTTAGACCAAAACATAAAAGTTGTAGCTCTTTCTCTAAGCTTTAAAACAAGACCAAAACCGTTCAATCTGATGTGTATAACTCAAGTTATGTCTTCTTGAGTGTGATCTGTGCAGAATGACTATCTTGATGCAATATTGCATTTGTGCATTTCATAAGTGCATTAAGTAAGAAACTTTAAGCATGAACCATCCTTATGCATTAATTGTACATTAAGAAGTAGTTTGAGAAAGAGTAGAGAACTTTGTGAATGAGCTACTCTAAAAGTAAAGAGAATGAGAAAAATCTAAGAATGGGTTGGTGCTTTATGAACTCCACCCGTAAGTTATGAAGAATGGGTTGGTGCTTTGTGAACTCCACCCGGAAGTCACGAAGAGTGGGTTGGTGCTTTGTGAACTCCCCCCGGTCGTGCCTCCGGTAAGATGAGGCCGTGACATTCAAGTGAGAAAGAATGAGCAAACATGAGAAAGAATAAAGAGAGAGCATGAGTAGAAGTCACGAAGAGTGGGTTGGTGCTTTGTGAACTCCACCAGGCCGTGCCTCTGGTAAGGTGAGGCCGTGACATACAACAGAAAGTTAATAAAAGAGAGATGTGTGAAAGAGAAACAGAAAAATAAAATAAATGAGATGAGAAGAGTGTAAGGAAAGAATTAAGAGAAAGAGTTATGGGGATAGACGAGTAGAGGATTTACTTACTGAGCATTATTTTGTGCTCACCCCGTTGTTTATCTTTGTGTTTCCAGGATCTAGGTGAGGACGCAGTCGGATGGGCGTCGGCAAGCGAGAAGCAATAGCACACGTCTAATCTTGTTTTTGATAACTTTTACAAATGATACCTTACTTTGTATAAAGAATGATTATATGTATTAAAAGAAAATTTCGGGCCCATTTACTTTTGCTAATATAAATGCATTTTACTTTATGTATTTCTATGAGTAACCTAGTATGAAGCAGTTATTACATTTTTGGTATCAGAGCAGAGATTTTGGGATTTGACAGTGTACTATGCTCATCACCCCAACGTCCGATAACCGACTGTGTGAGTTAATTCTTTCCTTACTATGAGTGTTTCTCAAATTGATTAAATGTGGTTGTTTTGTAGATGAGGCATAGTGCCCGAAAGCGTGGTAAAAATGTGATGAATTAGGGAGAACCTTCTAACCCACCAGAAGCTACACCCTCTCCCTTGGATGAAGCTAGAATTTGGGGAATTGTACAACAAGTTATGGCAGAAAGCCATTGGAGAGTTGGGACCCCCGTACAGGTACCACCAACCACTAATGTAGAAAGAGAACAACCGGTACCTCCCCCAGTACAGAATACAGTTGAACCGATTTATGGTCTTCCCAGTTAACATCAACCCTCGGAGTTTAAGGGTACTACGGACCCAGTAGTAGCAGAAGAATGGTTTAGATCTGTAGAACGTACCACAGCTTTGTTTCCCATGACAGACCAGGAGAAGATCCGGTATGCGAGTTTCTTATTTCGGGGTGATGCCCGAATTTGGTAGGAATTAATAGAAGATACCCATGATATGGCAGTGATGACTTGGGAAGAATTCAGACAAGAGTTTGAGGCCGAATACAGGATAGAAGACCAAGTTTATGAAAAGGTCCAAGAATTTATCAGTTTGCAGCAGGGGTCTAGTACGATGAAGGAGTACTTAGTGAAATTTAACTCAATTGCTAGATTTGCACCCGGAATAGTTAGTACCCTGACATTGAGGAGAGACAAGTTTGTTCATGGGTTGAAGCCGGAGATAGCTCGAGATATAATGACGAGTTCAGATCCCCTTCGAACTTATAGTGAGGCCTTGAGGCAAGCAATGAGGGCGGAAATATTTGAGAATAAAATCCCCCGGTAGGTTCCTTGACAGGAAGACCAAGTGAGCCATCTCCGCCCCATAGAGAGGGAAATTTGAGGGTGTGAAAAGCAAAGAAATGAAGAATAATAAGAAGAAGTTTCAGTCTAGGTAGAATAGAAGAGATTGGAGGAGTAAGCGGCCTAGGACGGAAGGGTTTCCTCTTTGCCTTAAATGTGGGAGGAACCACCCAGGAGAGTGTCTGAGGAACCAGAGGGTATGTTATAGGTGCCGACAACCAGGGCACTTGATGAGAGATTGTAAAGCTCATCTTCCATCACCAGCCCAGAGTTCTAGAGATATTACCAATGCCAGAGTGTTTACAGTGGCAGAGGGTGAAACAGATGCTAGTCCATCAGCCGTTACTAGTCAGTTATTATTTCATGTTGTTCCTTTATATGCCTTAATTGATTCAGGAGCCACTCATTCTTTTGTATCTTATGGGATGATAGAGAGGTTAGGCTTGAAACCTACTAAAGTGACTTAACCCATTAAGATAGAGTTATTCGATGGGGTTAGTGTTTTAACGCAAGAGATATTGTCAGGAGAGTCCGTGGTGATCCAGGGTAGAGAGTTAACAGTTGATCTAATAGTTTTTGATATGCCTAACTTTGATGTGATATTGGGCATGGATTTTCTAGGGAGGTATGGAGTAGAAATTAATTGTCGTAAAAAGAAAGCGAGATTCAATCTCGATATTGGAAACAAGTTTAGTTTTGGAGAGGGTCATCAATTGAGTATGTTGATTAGCAGTATGAAGGCTAGAAAGATGTTGAGAAAGGGGTGTTCGGGATATATTGGCCATGTAGTACAGAGTGGTGATGTTTCACAACTGGAGATTCAGAGGGTGCCAGTAGTTCGAGATTTTCTAGATGTGTTTCCGGAAGAGCTACCGGGTTTGCCTCCAGAAAGGGAGGTTGAGTTTAGTATTGAACTAGCACCAGGAACAGCACCAATATCTAAAGCCCCTTATCGAATGGCCCTAGCAGAGCTTCAAGAATTAAAGAAGCAACTCCAAGAGCTTCTGGATAAAGGCTTTATCCGACCGAGTCATTCTCCTTGGGGAGCTCCAATTTTGTTTGTGAAAAAGAAAGATGGGTCACTACGGATGTGTATTGATTATAGAGAATTGAATAAAGTGACAGTGAAGAATAAGTACCCGCTACCTCGTATTGATGATTTGTTTGATCAGTTGAAAGGAGCCGCAGTGTTCTCTAAAATTGATTTAAGGTCAGGGTACCATTAGGTAAGAGTGGCCGAGCAAGATGTAGCTAAGACTGCCTTCCGTACAAGGTATAGGCATTATGAGTTTGTAGTGATGCTGTTTGGCTTGACTAATGCCCCAGCAGTTTTTATGGACTTGATGAATCGGATATTCCACGATTATTTGGATCAGTTTATAGTGGTTTTCATTGACGATATCCTGATTTATTCTAAGTCAAGAGAAGAGCATGAGGAACATTTGAGAATAGTGTTGCAACGGCTGAGGGAAAATAAGTTGTATGCTAAATTTTCTAAGTGTGAGTTTTGGCTTGATCAAGTGATATTTCTGGGCCATACTGTGTCTAAGGGAGGGATTTCAGTGGATCCGAGTAAAGTGAAGGCAATCCTTGAATGGCAGAGGCCGAAAATAGTAAAAGAGATCAGAAGTTTCTTGGGCCTAGCAGGTTACTACCGGCGATTTGTAGCAGGGTTCGCCCAGTTGGCTAAACCATTGACAGCTCTTACCAAACAGAGAACTCCTTTTGTATGGTCAGAAGCATGTGAGGAGAGCTTCCAAAAGTTGAAGAAGAGGTTAACAACAGCTTCCGTGTTAGTGCTACCACAGGAGAGTGTAGATTACGACATTTATACAGATGCCTCACTGTAAGGACTTGGTACTGTGTTAATGCAGTTAGGTAGGGTGATAGCATATGCCTCTCAGCAATTGAAAGAGTATGAGACAAGATACCCTATGCATGATTTAGAGTTGGCAGCCATGGTCTTCACATTAAAGATTTGGAGGCATTACCTTTATGATGCCAAGAGTAATATCTACACCGATCATAAGAGTTTAAAGTATTTCTTCACTCAGAAGGAGCTGAATATGAGACAGAGAAGGTGGTTAGAGCTGGTTAAGGATTATGAGTGTGAGATCAAGTATCAACCGGGGAAAGCCAATGTAGTAGCCGATGCCTTGAGTCGAAAAGCCTATTTGTCCCGGCTCACTAAGCAGAAAGAGCTGATAGAAGAATTATGCAAAGAACAGATTGAAGTGATTCTGGGAAGGATTGCCAGGTTAGAGGTTCAGTCTACTTTACTGGAGGAGGTCAGAGATAAGAAGGTGGCTGATGAGTGGTGTCAGAGAATAGTTCAGCAAGTACATGAGGGCAAGGTAGCAGAGTTCCATTTAATAGATGGTGTCCTCTATTTCAAGAATCAGTTGTGTATCCCTCAGAATGATAAGTTGAGGAAGGGAATACTTATAAAGGCTCATGACACACCGTACATTGCTCATCCTGGAGCAACCAAGATGTATCAAGACATAAAGAAAGGCTACTGGTGGCCAGGTATGAAGAAGGATATTGCAAAATTTGCAACTAAGTGCCTAGTTTGTCAACAGGTGAAAGCAGAACACCAACGGCCGTCAGGGTTACTTCAGCCACTTAGTATTCCAGAGTGGAAATGGGAGAGCATTTTGATGGATTTTATTACAGGTCTCCCCAGAGTACAGCGAGGGTATAATGCTATATGGGTGATTGTGGATAGGTTAACCAAGTCAGCCCATTTCCTTCCAGTAAAGGAAAGCACCACTACGGATCAGTTGGCTCAAATTTATATTAAAGAGATAGTCAGGTTACATGGTGTGCCCAAAACAATAGTGTCAGATAGAGATTCCAGGTTTGTTTCAGCTTTTTGGATGAGTTTACAGAGGAATTTAGGTACCCGTTTGGCATTCAGCACTGCCTATCATCCTCAGACAGATGACCAAACAGAGAGAACGAATCAGGTGCTTGAGGATATGTTAAGGGCCTGTTGTATGGATTATAAAGTATCTTGGCATAAGATGTTACCCTTAGTGGAGTTTGCCTACAATAATAGTTATCAGTCTACAATTAAGATGGCGCCTTACGAGGCTTTGTATGGTAGACGATGTAGGTCTCCACTCCATTGGGATGAGATAGGTGAAAAGGACGAGTTGAGTACTGCTCTTGGGCCAGAGGTGACTCAAAAAATGATAGAAGATATAAGGTTAATCAGAAACAGAATGAAGCAAGCCCAAGATCATCAGAAGAGTTATGCCGACTTGAAAAGAAAAGAAGTTGAATTCCAAGTGGGTGATAAAGTGTTTATGAAAGTTTCCCCCTACAAGCGAGTAATGTGCTTTGGAAGCAAAGGGAAGTTAGCACCGAGATATGTAGGTCCATTTGAGGTATTGCAACGAGTGGGAAAGGTGGCCTACAGATTGGCACTACCACCTAGCATGGACAAGGTACATGATGTTTTCCATGTCTCGATGCTATGGAAGTACGTAAGTGATCCCTCCCATATCTTGAGAATAGAGGACGTTGACCTAGAGGAGAACCTTGTGTATGAAGAGCATCCAGTACAGATTTTAGACCGAAGGATTAAAGAGCTCCGGAATAAGAGCATTCCATTAGTAAAGTCCTTTGGAGAAATCACAAGGTAGAAGAGGCCACATGGGAGGTAGAGCAAGACATGCAGAATCGTTACCCGGAGTTGTTAGTGTGAATTTCGGGGACGAAATTCTTTTAAGGGGGGGAGAATTGTAACGCCCCACTTGAGGTACGTAGCTAAGTTATGGTGTATTGCTTGAATGTTTCTTGTTTTGCTTTTATTTGGGTTGATATATTGTTAATATTGGTTGGTTGGCCCTCAGTTGAATTTTTGTTAAAGTTATTTTGAGAGAAATGTGAAGAAAATCCCTTAAACTTTCATTAGGGGGTAAAATGGTCTTTTCACTCAAAATTAGTTGAAATTGTGGGGAGTGAAAAGAGATAGAATTTCATAGAGAATGCATTAAAAATGAGGGCATTATGGTCATTGACTAAGGGACATAGATGGAATTTCTAAGAAAGAATAAGGGCATAATGGAAAAGTGTGGTTATAAACTAAAGTGTTAAGGGTTTGAAAGCCTTATTTTCTTCATTCCACCGCCACACACCTCCCCCATTTTCTCTCAAATTTTCATTCAATCCTCCAAGGATTTTGAGGGCTTTTAATTGGTTTTTCATAGGGTTTTGATTCTAGGCATTAAAAGGTAAGGATTCATGCTCTTTATCTATGATTTATTTGTGTAAAGGTTGAGTTCTTATGAAGTTTACTCTTAAGGTTAAGAGAAGATTAGAATCCAACAAGAGTAGAGAGTTTAGGAGAGACTACTCAAGCACAAGGTAAATAAATTTCACTCAAAATCCAACTCAAGCTAAAATTTAAGAATTCAAGTGAGTAGAGATTTCTTTTAAATATGCATATGTTGTGATTATTGAGAAATTGAGATGAGATGTATGATGAATTATGCTTATTGTTGGATATATTTGAATATGAGAAGTATATGTGATGATTTGATGATGGGTTGAAATTGGAAGAATTGGAGAAAATTTTTGGAAGTGTGTTTGTCATGTAGGTATGTGATGCTACAAGAGAGTTTTTCCCTCATTTTGGATGGTTTAAGAAATAAATAGAATGATAATTGAATTAGGGTTTGTTTATGCAAAACTAATGTTTGATGAAATGCCTAAGTGAAAACATGTTACTAAACTGCCCTGTCACAGCCGTGACATTCTGAGTGATTTTTGGGTATCTTACAGATTGAACTGAGTTTAGACCAAAACATAAAAGTTGTAGCTCTTTCTCTAAGCTTTAAAACAAGACCAAAACCGTTCAATCTGATGTGTATAACTCAAGTTATGTCTTCTTGAGTGTGATCTGTGCATAATGACTATCTTGATGCAATATTGCATTTGTGCATTTCATAAGTGCATTAAGTAAGAAACTTTAAGCATGAACCATCCTTATGCATTAATTGTACATTAAGAAGTAGTTTGAGAAAGAGTAGAGAACTTTGTGAATGAGCTACTCTAAAAGTAAAGAGAATGAGAAAAATCTAAGAATGGGTTGGTGCTTTATGAACTCCACCCGTAAGTTATGAAGAATGGGTTGGTGCTTTGTGAACTCCACCCGGAAGTCACGAAGAGTGGGTTGGTGCTTTGTGAACTCCCCCCGGCCGTGCCTCCGGTAAGATGAGGCCGTGACATTCAAGTGAGAAAGAATGAGCAAACATGAGAAAGAATAAAGAGAGAGCATGAGTAGAAGTCACGAAGAGTGGGTTTGTGCTTTGTCAACTCCACCCGGCCGTGCCTCCGGTAAGATGAGGCCGTGACATACAATAGAAAGTTAATAAAAGAGAGTTGTGTGAAAGAGAAACAGAAAAAGGAAATAAATGAGATGAGAAGAGTGTAAGGAAAGAATTAAGAGAAAGAGTTACGAGGATAGACGAGTAGAGGATTTACTTACTGAGCATTATTTTGTGCTCACCCCGTTGTTTATCTTTGTGTTTGCAGGATCTAGGTGAGGACGCAGTCGGATGGGCGTCGGCAAGCGAGGAGCAATAGCTACACTGTCCACTGTTTTTGATAACTTTTACAAATGATACCTTACTTTGTATAAAGATTGATTATATGTATTAAAAGAAAATTTCGGACCCATTTACTTTTGCTAATATAAATGCATTTTGCTTTATGTATTTCTATGAGTAACCTAGTATGAAGCAGTTATTACACAAGGGGATGCAAGTAGAACCTCAATCTGGCAACTTCTATGATATATCATTTTTAACCTTGATTCTTCAGCAAATTCATGACATCTTGCCTCACTGAATCAAAAAAAACATAACCAAATCAAGTTTTATTAGAGAGAACATGGTTTTCCAATGTCCTAAAAAGTAGAGAGAGAACTATAAGCAAACCTGGAAAAAAAGTTAACAAAATTTTAAAGAGGGCATCCAGTGTAATTTGATGAAATGAAGAAGAACAGAAAGCAGCATTGAGAAAGCATAACCAACTATCAATCAAATTCTTTCAACTATTTTCTAATGTCATTCCTCCTCTCTTCCATAACGAGAAATGCTGCATTGAGAAAATAAATATTTGATGAAATTTGAAACTATAAATTGAAATTTATATGCCTTAGTTAAAAAGTCAAAAAGAGCTTAAACATTATCGGAAAATTGATTTATGAAAAGTGGGGTTATGATCTTCGAGAAGTAGGGATACACAAGATATTTCCTGGTCTGTAAATGTTTTCCTACATGATACAAAGTTCTGTTAACCCAATTTGATGCCTTATTTTACTAAGATCAAGCAGTGCTAATGCCTTAACATAGGTAACTTTTGGTCAAGAAAAAGAATGCAACAAAACCTCAATCATGGGTAACTTCTTAATACATCACATTTCAACCTTGATACTTGTGCAAATTCAAGACATCTTAAACTTTCCTCTCTGCATGAAAATTAACATATCAAGATCACGTTTAACAGAATAGAACATGGATTTTCAACCATTATTAATGCTGTGATGTTCAATCTAGTTTAAACATCAAAAAAAAAAAAAAAAAAAAAAAAAAAAAAAAAAGGGCCGGAGGACTGGGAAAACATAAACAATTTTATTAGTCCTCTTGGATATATAATCTCCTATATTTATCCCTTCTCTCTTCCATATTTTTTCTGAGGCAGAAATTTGCATGCCTTTGTATAAAAAGTAAAAAATTGCATAAACATTATCAGAAGATTAATCTATGAAAAGTTGGGTTATGACTTAAAAGTATGGACATCTCCCATAAAAGATACTTCCAGGTTTGTCCCTTTTTTTTCAGCATAATATAAGCTCTGTAGATGAAATTTAATGTGTTTTTTGAAGAAATTTGATGGAATTTTAAACTTGATTCACTGCATCAAAACTAACATGAAAAGGTCAAGTTTGGTTAAGGAGCAAACTAGAAGTATTAAGAAACAAACGTACCTCACTGAACTATCCTAGTTGTAATAACTACTTCCTACTCAAATACTCATAAAAATATACATAATAAAATACATGTATAATAACATAAATAGTTGGGCCCAAATTTTTCTTTTATTAAACATATACATTCTTTATACAAAATTAGTAGCATAAACAAAAACTATCAAAAACTATGTAGACAGTGTAGCCATTCCTCCTCGCGTGCCGACGTCCATCCGACCATGTCCTCACCTAAATCCTGCAAAAACATAGAAAGACAACGGGGTGAGCACAAATAATGCTTAGTAAGTAAACCCTCTAGTCATCTATCCCTGTAACTCTCTCTCTCTAAATCTTTCCTTACAATTCTCATTTACTCTCTCTTTTATACTTCTCTCTATTTTCTCTTTCTGTTTCTCTCTCTCTGTTTCTCTTTCTTAGAACTCTTTTCTACTAACTCTCTTTAGTAAGTCATAGCCCCATCTTACCAGGGGCACGACTAGGACTCGCTCCCGCTCTTCGTGACTTCTACTCGTTCTTAGTCGATCGGACTCGGTTATGCATGGATTCGGAACCCTTGGCCATGTGAGTATATAATCTCTCTCTCGGGTACTCTCGGGTATAGCCCTTATCCGCATGCACTCTCACGGGCTACACCACTTCTCTCTCTCATACTCATGCCGCTCTCTCAATGCGGCGTACATGCGGGAATACTCTACCCATTACTCATGGGTTCCCCATTGCACAACCTACTCTATTCTCTTTTTCTCTCTTTTCTCTTAATAAAGCTCACACTCAAAGTTCTCTACTCTTTTTCTACTCTTTCTCTAATGCATATGGATGATTCATGCTCATTAATGCACTCATGAAATGCACAAATGCAATGTTGCATAAAAAATAGTCATTCTGCGTAGGTCACACTCAAGAACGCATAACTTGCGTTATACACATCGGATTGCTCCGATTTTTATCTCGTTTTAAAGCTTAGAGACAGGGCTACAACTTCAATGTTGAAGTCTCGACCCAGTTCAATCTCTAAGATACCCAAACATCACTCAGAAGGTCACGGACGTGACAAGATAGTTTTCACTTAGGCATTTCATCAAACATATTGCATGCATACTCAATTCGAATTTGGCTACCATTCTATCTCTTTCTCAAGTCACCAATATCTGGAGTAAAACTCCAGCAAACAACTACTAAACCTGCCAAAAATAATACACTCCCAAAAATTCTACTCAACTCTTTCTAACTTCAACCTAACTTCAATGAATCATCATACAACCAAAACCACTTCTCATGGCTAAATTCTACTCATTAATAATCATCAAACTCCTCAATAATTCATCAATTTCATCAACAATTCTCAAAATCATAAACATATACACATATGTAAAATCTCTACACCCTTGATTTCTCAAATCATAACTTGGGTTGGATTTACTTACCTTGAATTTGAGCAACTCCAACACTATAATCTCTCATTGATAGAATTTCCTTTCCTCTTAAACCCTAAGCATATAAAACCATAAGAATTCAAAACTTTAAAATTTAATCTCACATCTTGATGCAAGAATCTTACCTTTGGATGCTTAAGATTGAAAATCCACTCAAAAGTACCCAAAATCTATGAATTTCCTTGGAAATCTAGTGAAGAAATTTGAGAGAATTTGAGTAGAGAATGGCATGAATGGAGGGATAGAGTGGCTAGGGTTTCTACTCTTGAACTCTTATTACATAATAATATATATTAGTTTCCCATTTTGCCCCTACACTTTCTATGAAATTCCATCTATATCCCTTAGTCAATTACAATAATGCCCTCATTTTTATTACATTCTCCATGAAATTCTATCTCTTTTCACTCCCCAATTTTTCAACTAATTTTGAGTGAAAAGACCATTTTACCCCTAATGAAAGTTTAAGGGATTTTCTTCACATTTTTCTCAAAATAACTTTAACAAAATTCAACTAAGGGCCACCCAACCAAAAATAACAACATGCAAGCTCAAATGAGAACAAATCAATAAACATTCAAGCAACGCAACAATAATTTAACTACATACCTCAAGTGGGGCGTTACATAATAATTCATAGATAGAATTCTATAAAATTGGAGAAGCTCCCTGACATAAGAGAAAGGCATTGACAGTTATTTAACAGGGCAGTTCGACATCATCCTTTGAACTTGTTTTGGGAAAATGCTCTGTTTAATTGTTTTACTTGATGAAAAAGAAAATACTTTATAGAAAACTCAAAATATAACATAGTGCTTGAGAAGATAATGATTAACTCTTCCATTTGAACTATTACATAATTTTGGTTCATGGAGTTCTTCAAAAAGCAATAAATTTTGAGAAGTTGATGAAGGAGTTCTTTTTCAAAATTTAATATATCACTAATTAATATTAATAATAAATTTTAAAGTTCCCGTATAAAAATTCAGAGAAAAAACAAAATCTGAGCATGATGAGATTACATGGACAACTAAGACTACACCGAGAGTATACTACAGATGTTCCAAACAGATGGAGGTGCATCGCTAATTATTTCAACAAGTACTTTGCTCAAGAGAGAAAAAATAAAAAAATTATTAAAGTGATGAAATATTCAATCATAAATTGGATGAAACAAAAGGGAAAGAAAAAAAAATTACCTCTCATTTTTCCCTTCAAGGATGGCCTAACATAGGACAATCCTCAATGGATATATCCAATGTTGTATTCTGAACAAGGTGGTTTGGTAGTGCCTTCAATTTGGGGCAGCCATCTTTCAAAGAAAAAAAACCATTCAATCAATAGCAAAAACTTAAGTGTTTTCAATTTGGAAAAGAGAATAAATCACGAAGATGTGCCATCACTTTCCATTCCCAAAAATTCATTACTCTTTCCGCACTCTCCATATGCCGTATCTCTAAAGATTCAAGGGATGACAATTTTTTCAAGAAATGTAAATGCTTACAGTTTATGCAATGACAACTTCTTAAGTGCCTGAGGTTGGTTAAGGACATCATGCAGTCGGCGAAAATAGTGTTGCCTCTGTAATTCCATTGCCGTAATTTCTCCACATTCAAAGGTGGATGTAAGATTTCAAGAAGTGATTTGTCATCCTTATGGATTAGAAGAGTTTATGTTCATTCCTTGTAACAAAAAATGCTGTGATATACTTTCAAATTAAACATTAAGAAATGAAGAAAGAAGAGAAAACAGCATTCTGAAAGCACAACCAACCATTGATCGAGTTCTTTTGACGCTATTCCTCCTTTCTTCTACATCGCAAAATGCTTCACTGAGACAATAAACATTTTAAATCTGAAACGAGAAATAGAAAGTTGATGTATGAAATGTCTTAAATAAACATTTATGACCTTCAATTTTTATAGATAACAAATGTTTTAAATCAGGAAACTTCTGGTCAAGAAAAAGAATGCAACGAGAACCTCAATCTGGAAACTTCTTCATACATCATATTTCAACCTTGATTCTTCAGAAATTTCATTATATCTTAATGCTTCGCCTCTGCATCAAAATTAACATATCAAAATCAAGTTTATTAGAAAGAAGAAGGATTTTCAATGTACCCACTAAGTAGAGAGATAAGCAAGGAAAAAAACCTATCTCAATGAGTCATCAAAGGATTTCATAGAGGGAATCCACTGTAATTTGAAAAGCTCCCTGATAAAAGAGGTATCCAACAGTAAGAGAAAGCATATTATAGATAATACAGTAATTAGATATATGAATCAGTTCTGAATAAAAAGTAAAGATTTTACTGAACCAGTAATGCTGCCGTGATGTGCGTTCTTGTTTAAACATGTAGCCCAATATGTTTGCGGTTGTAAGGGGCGTAACTAGGAATTTTTTCTTGACCGGGCTAAATTTTAAAAAATCTAGGCCTAGCCCACTCTATGTTCCGCCCTTGGTGGATGCAATGGATTGTGGATGATGATGGCGTTGGAGTGAACTGGGTGGGGGAGAGGCTGTGCTTGGATGGGGAAGGGGGCAGTTTGGTGACAAGATGGAGGTTTGGTGAGTGGGTGGGTTGCTGGGCATAAGGAAGTGAGGGTATTAACGTCATTTAAGACATGTCTATCAAAACTAGCGGCAAAACACTGACGGTACTGTAGGGGGTCTTGAGTTAATATCAATACCACAAGGGCTTTTAATTAGTCACGCAAACTTCAGGGGGTTTTACTTGATAATAAAAGAAAACAAAGTGTATTTATGAATAAATCAAAGAACTTAGGAAGATCTAACCATCCTGAGGTTGTCTTCAACAATCTTCTCCCCCTTATACAAAACTGTTGATGATGGATGGCCACCATTTTATGGAAGAGTATATGGGAGATGTTCCAAACAGACGGAGGGGCATTGCTTGTTCAAATTCTTCCTTTGTATCGATTCATCATACCATGCTAAAACACACACTGTGACATGAAGATGCAAGGATTAGTAGTATTTAAAGGATTACAAATGACAGTGAAGATGTTAATTCTAAAAAAAGAAGGAAGTAGGAGATGAGAATATGAATGAGATATGCTACTCACCAAGAAAATGTGAAAACCATAAGATTTAGCACTTGTTTCACCAGGCCTGTCGTTTTTTCCCGGTAGGATACAAAGTTCTACAGAGGAAATTTGATGGCTGGTGTCAATATGCTCAAAGAGAACAAATGTCTAAACATAAGAAGATAAACGTCAAAGAGACATCAAAGATTTCAGCGAGGGAATTCAGCGTAATTGGAGAAGCTCCCAGACAAAAGATAATCCAACAGTTAGAAACTTAAAATGCTAACTAATCTCAATACCCATAAACAAGATCTGACCGTCATGAGATATATTGTCTTCAAGTAAAGCAGCAATGACAGCAATGACAATAGCTATGAATGGAAGAGCTTGTTGGAGATGCTTCAAACAGATGGAGGCGCATTCCTGATTATTTGCATTAGAAATCTCTCTAAAAAGAAGAAAAAAAAAATTGAAGTGATTAAATATTCCGTCAGGAATTGGATCGAATAAATGGATTGATAAAAAGAATAAATTACCTCTTATTTTAGAATGAAGGGTGGCCTAGCAGAGGACAACGCCGAATATCTTTCATCAATGTTGTATTCTGAATAAAGTGGTTTGGCAGTGCCTTCAACTTAGGGTAGGAACGAAGTACCAAGGAAACAAGAGATGGCATTATTGTAATTTCCTCTTCTTCTCCTATTCTTGTAATCTCATATTCCCACTCTTCCCATTCAGCCATAAAATTAAAAGTGAGACTTTTCAATTTTGGGAAAAAGACAAATGATAAAGATGTGCCATCACTTTCTATTCCAAAAAATTCATTACTCACTCTTTTCAAATTGCTCATAAACCTTATATTCAAAGATTCAAGGGATGGTAGTTTTCCAAAGGGAGGCAAATGCTTACATTTTATGCATTCATGGAGTAGTAAGTCCATGAGCTTGGTTAAAGACATCATCCAATTGGGCAAAATAGAGTTGCCTCTGTAATCAGCTAGCAATAACTTCTCCAAATTTAAAGGTGGTTGTAAGATTTCAAGAAGTGCTTTCTCGTCCTCATTCATTCTCTCTCCTCCATCTTTTCTGAAATCCAAAGACAAATGAAGGAGGTTTTTCCGATTCTTGAGCTCTAATCTTCTAGCCTCATCCACATTTGATACATTTCCCAACTTGTGTATACGCAAATCATCTCCATATAGGTTGATGTTTTTCAAATCTTCAAGGATGCATGCTTTGTCATCATTACTACCAACTCCACTCACAACGAACAACTTTAAGGTTCGGAGATTAGTCAATTTTTGAATTCCCACTAGGATGTATCTTAATGACCAGACCTCATCATTTTCTAGATGCCTTAGATTTATTATATTTCCAATCCCTTGAGGTAATTCTTCCAGTTTTTGACAAAAATAAATGTCTAAAGTTTGCAAATTATATAATCCACATAATTCTTCAGCAAGTTTTCTCATTTCTAGTTCTTTCAAATCAAGATATCTCAAATGTATCAATTTTCGTATCTCCTTCGGAATGTTGTCAATATTATTTCCAAATTGCCTCACTCTTCCACTAATACTTAATGCCTGTAAACATGTCAATTCATCAAATAATTTTGGTATGATATTACAAGGCAATGAATGCTTGAAAGCTTCAAGATCATGTAAAAAACTACGCAACCTTTTGAGACTACAAATTTAATCAGGAAATGGAATCCCTTCATCAAATGTTATCATCAAGTGATAAACTTGCTCATGATAAGAGTTTATGTTTGGCTCTTTAAAATTATGAACTTCTATGTGGAGACATTCATTCTTACTTAGGAACTGAGCAAAGTCATGTACTAAATCGTGCATCTTACATTTAAAGATATTATTGTGATGGTCTTTTTTAAACTCTTGGAAGAACGAGCGTGATGGTAAGTAGTCAAAATACTCTTGACCAACTATCTCCATTACTTTATTTCCTTCTTTGAGATAATCTTGAGCCTTCCATAATTTAATCAAATAATCTTTTCTTATGTTATGGTCTTTCGGAAAGATGGCACAATATGTGAAACATCGTTTTATCTTAAAAGGCAAATCATTATAACTCAATAGTAGAAGACCAAAAATATCCTTTTCACACTCTTCAAGTTTCCACAAATCACTATCAAAAATATTTTGCCACTCTTCTTTAGTTTTTTTAAAGCGAAAAAAGACTACCAATAGTCTTTGTAGCAAGAGGCAAACCCTTGCACTTTTTTAAAATTTGCTTGCCGATCTCTTCTACATTTTCACACTCCTCTTCAGACCTACCAAAAAATGCTAATCGCCTAAACAATAACCAACATTCTTCATCGGGCAATTCTTTGACAGCAATAATGTCAATTGATTCCATCATTCGTGCCACTGATTCCTTACATGTAGTAATTAAAATTTTACTACCATGGAGACCATTCTTCAAACAATAATATAATGGCTCCCATTTTTTGTAGTCATCTGACCACACATCATCCAAGATAAGCAAAAATTTCTTTCCAGCAATAGATCTACTAATATGCTGAAAAAGCGATTCCAATTCACCTAAGTTCGAAGCAAAACCTTCTAAAGCCTCAATGATTGCTTTGGCTATCCTGTATTCATCAAAAGGTTCTGACACACACACCTACACTACTTGATCAAAGTTGTTTATCACTTTATTGTCTTTAGAAGCAAATTAAGCAAGAGTTGTCTTGCCGATTCCCCCCATCCCTATAATAGAGATGATATGGGGGTGCTGCTCACTACTCTCACACAACATATGTACTAAAGTATTCTTATCCTCAACTCGACCATATATATTGGGCACATCAACAAATGAGGTACTTTGTACTCAGTCGGACTTCCTAACACTTCTACTCACCTTAAAGTTATACATATCTTTTTGTTTCTCAATGTCATCTAAATGTTCATTGACTTCCTTTATTTTTATGGCAATGTCATGACGTAAGCTCATTTGTTTGAATGAAAAGCAAAAGGAGGGAAAGAAGAAACAAACCTTCTTCTTAGGAACAGAAATAGCTCCCTCAATTTGCTGTTTCAACATGGCATAGTTCCACTCATCCAACACATCATCAATGTCGTAGGATGTGTGTGTGAGCTGATCTAACCAAAGTCTTACAGTTTTCTCCTTCACTTGTCTTTCCTCTGCATCAAGGACCACTGCTTCAATAGCTTCAAGATTGCTCGTAAGCTTTTTGACTTCTTTGTCGACACCAACAACTAGCTTCACCTCCTGTAGTATTTGTTGACCAATGATTGAATTCAGCTGCCCCAAGACACCGGAAATAATTGCTTCAACCATGATATCAGAGATGGTAACTGTTTGAATGACAAAAATGCTAGAGAGAATTGTGAGATATGAGATTTGCTTGTAAGTGTGAAAATGTTGATATATTTTCAATTCTTTATAAGAAGTTGTAATTCAAAGAAGGAACGTAAAAGATGATGTGAGTAGAATATGCTTGGCCAACACTTGGTTTTTCTCAGTCACCAAGCAATCGCCGTATGATGTACTAGCAGTAATTAGGATGCTTTAAAGGTGGTTAAGGCATGGAATATAGCTTTATTTCCTTTTGGTAATTCATTTTCATTGCTTTGTTTTATTCCCATTTCTCAAAGTAAGAATCTGATGCAAAAGTGGAAAACAAGTAAATGGAGATCAAAAGAAAGATATTAATTCTAATTTATGACTTAAGAAAAAAATTAATTCTGATACTTTCCATAAGCAGCAAGATAAAGCCTCAAAAGTGCCTCAGTTTTACTAAACGATCAATTACTACCCTTAAATTTCTAATTCTATTACATTACGGATATGTAGCTTGATTACAGAATAAATACTGCACAAGAACGAATCAATACTGCACATGAAAGAAATTACAAAATCAAAAACATGATTATGAGATGCGCTTCTGTCTAAACATCAAGAAGTGAAAAAGAATAAAGGTTATTAGTGAGAATGCATTACAAACCATTAACTCCATATTAATTGAGTTATTTCGACTACTCTCCAAAAACCATTCTTCCTCTTTTCCTTAATGTAAAATGTTGCACCGAGACCATAAATGTTTAGTGAATTTTGAAACTAGAGGTGTGTTTGGTTGGGGGTAATCCCTCATCATTGAGATAATGTCATCTTATATTACTTGATTACCACGTTTGATAGTCAAGTAATATAAAATTCCAGTAATCTTCCAAAATCAATAGAAATTACTGTTGGTTATATAAAAGGTAATCTGATTACCTCTATTTTCTTAGGAATTTTAAGATTACTTGGAAATCTTTATTTTTTTATAATTTTACCCTTCACTTTTGGACAATAATGTCCTTATTTTAAAACTAATTTACATGAACCTTGCCATTACAATTTTATGCCAAAATAATTAAAGTTCTGGACAGTAATGCCTTTGTTTTTAAAACAATTTATAAGCCACCCAAGAGGACTGCTGGCAGTCGACCACCACCATTGACCACTGGTGTCCACCATCAACCAACGTCGTCAGAATGGCGCACGACCAATCGAATATTGCTAGCCGTGCACCGATCTGGCTAGCCAAATGGTCGTGGATCTGGGATTTTTTGGGTTGGGTAGCCGTTGATATTAAGCCTGATCTGGACTGATTCTGGCATCACTGTCGGCCCTAACCACCACCATCTTACTCCTCTCTTTTTCTCTTCAAATCCCACCAAACCCCATCACTGGAGCTACCCCTAATCGCCGACAAAGCCCACTATTTTTCCGCACGATTTCCATTTTTCTAGGCGCCTTTCCGATTGTGTTTTCTACCAAGAAATCACCCCCACTTGCACCGATCAACTCCCCTTCACCTCGTTTTCAAAACCCCTCAAAGAACATCTCCGTTGCATTTCCTGATTGATGGCCAACGTTGGTTTAGGCAGCGGGCAACTGCTTGGGTGGGTGGGGTGTTTTTGTTAAAAATTAAACTTTTATGTGGCTGAGTTATTTTAGCTAAATCTCAAACGTAGGGGGTTAAAAAAATGATTCAAAAAATAATAATAAAAATAATATTATATTAATATAGCATATCCACCAATTTATTTCTCCCAACCAAACATATCAATATGTACACACCCATCAATTTATTCCAACCAACCGAACACATTTTCCTAAACATTCTCAGTAATCTTTAATGTAATCTATCTTTCTATTAATATAATATACTCAGTAATACAACATTCACTTAATCAAGCGTACCCTAGGAGTAGAAAACTACATGCGTTAGTATTAAGTAAAGAGCACTTTAACATTATTGGATAATTGATTTAAGGAAAGTTAAAAAGTATAGACATAGGCTATGCAAAATATTTCCAAGCCTATCAACTTTTTCCAGGAGAGATATAAAGTACTGTAGGGAGAATCGAACGCCTGGTTTCAATAAGCTCAATAGATCAAATGGCCTATTTATACAAAAGTATAGTAACTATCTCTAAAAATCACAAAAATCATTATGTCTGGGATTTATGTTGAGAAGTAAAAATCAACCCATTTAATGAATTCACAAAAATAGTGTTGAATATTATAACACTCAAAAGAAAAGATTCACAATCTATTAAAAGCATAATTTCACTGTAGAACCCATATCAACCACCATGGAAGCCATTATCAAAAACCTGATTATAATTGTTAGGGCCAAAAATCGTCTTGAGCCTGACAAGGCCAATAACAAAATAACATGTCACGGCCCAAGGCCTCAGCCCAATCCCGATTGGGGCTACGCTTAAAATCACCTTGTGAACTACCCACTCTATGAGTTAGGCTATCCTATAAGTTAAGCTAAACTGGGTTTTAGCTCATTAGCCTACAACAGTCCATAAACAAGAAATCAGAATCCCATTTTATTTCCTCTTCTACTAAGATTCCAAATCTTACTCAAACTATTAAACTTAACCTGATAAAGTCAAGAAATCATATTCCTTTCCTGATAAGTATTATCTCCTAAAATAGGACTTAGTGTCCTACTAGGATTCCAATCCCTTGGGTTCACTATATAAACAAAGGTCTGGCCTCTCATAAAGGAAGAATCTCCCATAGTCAATCTACACTACTCAAAACCATCTATTTGCTCCTAAAGTTCTTGCTCCCAAGAACCCGACGCCTCCGCTATAGTCTTAGCTTCCGACAAGACTCCTGGTAATTCTTCATCTTCTCAGTTCTTGTCAAATAATTTCTTTCAGCCTTGCTGACTTGAGCATCTAAGTGCCTATGGCAAACACCACCCCGGTGTTTTCTGGAAGCTTCACGCTTGTCCTTTCATATGTACAGGTCTAATGGATTGTCAGTGGCCTCAACTCACAGGATCAGGCCCTATTTTCATGACAGTAGATTTTTTGCATCTACAGTTTGACGCCCACCATAGGGAACTAACAATCATCCATCCACAAATGACTTGCAACATGAGAAGAGACACAAAACTTCCTTCAACCAACATCGTTGGTCAGATCACCACTCTTCTAGTCATCCAAACCAAGTCTCCGATCATCCCATATAATTAGCTCAACTCGATCCAATCCAAAGCCTCGAGATTCAACACATAAACACCAACACGCCATAACAATTACATGCACCACTCGGCCCCGGGCTATTCAATCCAATTGGATGAGTTGAAATGCTAACCACCACTCAACCACTTCCTATTCAAGATGCATCCACTTGGCCAAGGAGGTCGAACCATGTGAGCCAAGCAAAGTAAATTGATTCCGAGTGGCCCAAGACAAGGGGTCGAACCTTGGCTTCTTTCAACTTAACACTAGGATGAGTAGACTCATCCCCTAAATGAGAGATCAACACTAGCGCAACAGACGCCTCTAGAGGCTACACAAAGACTAACCCCTTAAACAACTACAATGACAACAAAAAACTTCAACCAAATATACAAGAACATGTCACAGGAATAAACAGTCTAAATACAACAAATCTCAAGGGGACACGTGGTCCAAGCCATAAATGGCATGTTCAATCTCATCATTCTACTCTACTCTATCATTGTCGTTGGACAAAACTAGATCCACAACCGGCGGCAACACTTGGTCCTCAGCTCCGTCATGCCCAGCAAAAGGCTCTAGTAAGCACCTTCACTTGGCAACGTTCAACACTACCCGGTGGCACTAAACAACACCCGAGCAGTTCACTCAATGATATTCAGGTTTGCCCATACACTGTATCAACATGCCTATTTGGTTTAACCCAAAAGGGAATCCTTAGTCGACTCGACTTGCCTCGCCTGAACTTATGGGAGTCCACTATTATTGTCATCAGTTGGGACTGAACAAACGAGCCTCCACTTGTCTCATCCAAGTATTATCACATTTAACTCGGCAACCACTCAGCACAATCCTCTTGGCTAAGTTACACTTACCTCTACCACAACAAGTCAAGGCATCCCACTCGATTCGTTCGAAGTCTAAACCAACTTCAAGTAGTGTAATCTCCTCAGCCACTCGGTCCACCTAAAGACAAAAGTCGCCCCTTCAAGATGGACGTGCCAGACTTTGCATTAGGCTTGGAAAGAAAAAAAAAATGTTTCTTCATTGTTCTATCCAAAGGTCTACTGCATCATGGCATACACACGTCTCTAATATCACACTTTGACAAACTGAAGCATGAAGACTTGCAAAAAGAATGATTACTTTCATTAAATGAAAGAATGCCATTTTTATTTTTTTTCTTATCTTGGCCTAGCTTTGACTTCTTTGGTTGGACTTCTATTACTTCCTTTCACTTCTCCTCCACTCAGCTAGTCAATTAGGATAGCCTATATCCACTCGGTCCGGCAAGCATGGGCGGCAACAGATAAAGGGGAAAAGCTCTCATATCCACTCAGCATGCTTAAGATGATGCAACAGGACGAGTTACCAAACACCTCATTCACTTGTTGCTCTTAAAACATGCTTGCCATGCATGCCACTTCTCCAGGTAAGATTATTCTTCCGTTGATCTTACATCACTTCTCCATACGACTTGTTACTTGATACATGCACGATATTTTCCATTTGAGTTTTATCTTTCTTTTGGTCTTGCCCATGCACGTCATTACTTCTCTTATTCAATTGATTGTGGATAATTGTTTACCATGCGGGATACCATATGAAGTTGTTTTAAATCGTCTGCTGTGATCACCTTCAATCAGCCCAGACCGATTTATTGATTTACATCTTCAACCGGCCTAGACCGATTTATAAATTCACACTTTCAATCGGCCCAGACCGATTTATTGATTTACACCTTCAATCGGCCTGAACCGATTTATATATGTACATCTTCAATCGGCCCAGACCGATTTATTGATTTACACCTTCAATCGGCCTAAACCGATTTATTTATTCACACCTTCAATCAGCCCATACCGATTTATAGATTTACACATTCAATCGACGTAGACCGATTGAAGGGCTTGCACCACAACTCATCCACACATTCGATTAAATCTACTCTCTAAGCTAAATACTCTTTAACTTAGAGAGTGGGGGGCTAACTGTTAGGGCCAAAAATCATCTTGAGCCTGACGAGGCTCAATAACAAAATAAATGTAACAACTACTGAAAACTAGTACAATGCATGCATAATAACAATAGAAAATTGGGCCCAAAACTTTCTTTTCATTAGTAAGCATGTGTCTTTTATACATAAAGAGTAACCGTTTACAAAAAATGTATTTTAAAAAGACAAAACAGGGAAACAAAGGTAGCTATCTCTCTTCGCTTGCCGACGCCTCCGACTACATCACCTAGAACTCCGCATCCACAAAGGAAAAATAACGGGGTGAGCACAAAATAATGCTCAGTAAGTAAAACTCTCTCTCTCTCCCCGTCCCCGTATAAATAACTCTTAATTCTTTCCTTATGCTATTTCGATTCTGCTTGTTCCTAGTAATCTCATGGCCTCATCTTACGGGAGGTACTACGATGGCGTCACACAAAGACCATCTCACTCTCTATGGCTATCGGGTGGAATTCACACAGCACCAACCCGTTTAGTGACTACCGAGTGAGGATCACAAAGCATCAACTCGGTTCTTTCTAACTATCGGGTGGAGGTCACCTAGCACCTACCCGTTCTCATGGATTTTGGGTAACGATCACCAAGCATTTACCCGTCTCTAGTCACTATCGGGTGATGGTCACAAAGCATCAACCCGCTTCTACTAGCCGTTGGGTGATGATCACAAAGCATCAACCTACATATCTCTTAACTAACCGGGTAGTGGTCACAAAGCATCTACCCATTTCTACTACTCATCGGGTGACGATCACAAAGCATCGACCCATCTCTCTATGGCTATTCGGATGATGATCACAAAGCATCAATCCGATTCCCATAACGGTCGGGTGATGATCACAAAGCATCATCCCAACTATACTACTCTTCTAATTCACTCTATTGTAGCATTTTTTCAATGCTCTCTACCCTTAGAGTAATTTTTACCCACTAAGCTCTCTACTCATAGGGTAATTGCATAAACCATTTCCTTACACTTTCTTAGGTCACTTTTCAATGCACAATTAGTGCCTATGGATGGTTCATCACTACTAATGCACTTATGAAATGCCAACATGCAATGTTGCAAGAATTAAGGTTCATTTCTCATACTCAAACCTCTATTAGGCATTTCATCAAACAACTCATGTGCACTATGAAACTCTATCATAGCCATGATTCTAAAACTTTTCTTAACCATCCAAAATGGGGAAAAACCCCTTCACAAAGCCATAAAACCTGCCATAGAAAACACTTCCAAAAAAGGGGATCCATAATACCCCTTTAAATTCCATCTCAACTACCTTGCCAAACCAACAACCCATTTCTCAAATTTGCAAGGTATTAACACTCACAAAGCATAGAAATCTCTATTTAATCCTTTATACATGCTATATTACATGTACATCACATACATACATCATTTCTATCAAAACCCTAATCAAGAAAATTCATAAATCTCAACTTGGGTTGGGTTTTACTTACTTGCTATGTAGAGACTTCACAAATCCTTCCTTTCTCTTGCTTAGCTTGACTTTTCCTCTAATCTTAACCAAAAGAAGGAAAACCCTCAAATTTCAATATGGGTTAAAACTCCCAAATCACACAACTTAAGTAGAGATCCTTACCTTAGGAAGCCTTAGGTTACTTTTCCACCCCAAATCACTTCAAAACCCCTTGGAATACCTTGATCAAAAGAGAAGAGAAGTTGAGAGGAGTAAGGATAGGAAGTTGCGTTTGAGAAGAAGAGAATGAGTGGTTTCTTTGATTCTAATTCCTTTTAATGAAATATAAACACACTCATTCCCATTTTGCCCTTATTCTTCTTTTGGGAATTCCATCCATATCCTTTGATTCATTACAAACTCACCCCTAACTCAACCTATTCTCCATGAAATATCCTTACAATTAACTCCCCACTTTTCCTGCTAATTAGGGGTAGAAAGGTCAAATTGCCCTTAAGGAAGAAAATATCTAAAACTCAATCAACATTTTATTGGCCGTCGCCGCGGAAGAAACCCTCTGTCGCCGCGGTTCGTCAAAGCCAGCCTTCCCCGTGGCTTCAACCTCTCTTCGCGGCGAAGATTCTTCGCCTGCCGTTGGACACGCATCGAATTGAAATTCTTCGTTTTCAACCAATTTCGTGGCAAACATTCAACACAACACTCAATCAAACAATCATAACAAAAACCAACTCGACATGGGCAAAAGAGGAAACGATAACAACGTGCACCTCCCGCGGGCGTTACAATTCTTCCCTTAAAAGAATTTCGTCCCCCGAAATTCATGCAAATAACTCGGGAAACGATTCGCATGTCCCGCTCTACTTCCCAAGTGGCCTCTTCCACTTTGTGATTCCTCCAAAGGACTTTCACTAGCGGGAACACTCTTGTTCAAGTTCTTTAACCCTTCGATCTAAAAACTCAACCGGACGTTCTTCATATACTAGATTCTCTGCTACTTCAACGCCCTTTACACTCAATATGGAGGGATCACTTACATACTTTCGTAGCATCGAGACATGGAAGACATCATGCACCCCGTCCCATGCTAGGTGGTAGTGCCAATCAGAGGCCACCTTCCCACTCGTTGCAAGACCTCAAAATGACCTACATACCTCGGTGCTAGTTTCCCTTGTTTCCAAAGTGCATTACTCGCTTGTAAGGGGAAACTTTCAGAAATACTTTATCGCCCACTTGGAATTCTACCTCTTTCCTCTTCAAATCGGCATAACTCTTCTGCGATCTTGGGCTTGTTTCATTCTATTTCGACTAACTTCACATCTTCTACTAGCTTCGAGTCATCTCGGCCCAAGAGCGGTACTAACTCATCTCTTTCTCCTACTTCATCCCAATGAAGCGGAGACCTACACCGTCTACCATACAAAGCCTCGTAAGGCGCCATTCTAATTGTTGACTGATAACTGTTGTTGTAGGCAAATTCCACTAAGGGTAACATCTCATGCCAGATACTCGTAATCCATGCAACAAAGCTTCAACATATCCTCGAGCACCCGATTCGTCCCTCTCGGTTTGGCCATCTGTCTGAGGATGATAGGCAAGATCAATGCTAAACGGGTACCCAAACTCCTCTCGTAAACTTGTCCAGAAGGTGAAACAACGAATCTCTCTCGATACTATAGTCTTGGGCACACCATGCAACCGACTATCTCCTTCGAGGTAAATCAGGGCCAATGACCAGAGTGGTACTATCCTTTCATCGGGAGGAAATGGGCTGATTTGGTTAACCTATCCACAATCACCCATATAGCATTATACCCTCTCTCGTACTGGGAGACCCGTGATAAAATCCATCGAAATGCTCTCCCTATTTCCACTGGGATACTCAATGGGTGAAGCAACCCCTCCCGACTTCCGTTGGTGTTCTCGCTTTCACCCGCCGACAAAGTTAGGCATTTAGCTACAAACTCGCAATGTCTTTCTTCATACCCGACCACCAATAGCCTTTCTTGATATCCCGATACATTTTGGTTGCTCCCTTTGGATGAGCGGTGTACGGTGTGTCATGAGCCTCCATAAGAATTTTCTTGTTTCAACTCCTCTTTGGAGGAATGCACAACCGATTTCTAAAATAGAGGACACCATCTCTCACAAAGAACTCGATGTCTTGCCCTCATGCACTTGCCGCACTGTTTTCTCGACACCACCACATCCGCCATTTGCTTTTCTCTAATTTCCTCTAGTAAAGAGGACTGCACCTCTAGGTCGGGCAATTCTTCCCTAACCACCTCAACTGCTCCTTAGACAATTCTTCTATTAACTCTTTCTCGCTGTAAGCCGGAAAACATGGGCTTTTCTACTCAAAGCATCGGCTACTACATTGGCCTTCCCCTGCTGATACTTGATCTCACAATCATAATCCTTGACCACTCTAACCACCTTCTCGCCTCATATTCAACTCCTTTTGAGTGAAGAAGTACTTTAGACTCTTATGATCGGTGTAGATATTACTCTTCACACCATAAAGGTAAAGTGCCTCCAAATCTTTAAAGCAAAGACCACTTACCGCTAACTCTAAGTCATGCGTAGGGTATTTGGTCTCGTACTCTTTTCAATTGACGAGAAGCATAAGCTATAACCCTACCTAATCGCATCAACACAAAGACCAAGTCCCCGCAAAGAGGCGTCCGTATAAATGTCATAATCTACACCTCCCGTGGTAACACTAGCACAGAGCCGATGTTAGCCTCTTCTTCAACTCTTGAAAGCTTTCTTCACATGCCTGTTGACTGCACAAAAGGAGTTTTCGCTTGGTAAGAGTCAGCCAATCCTGGCGGAGCCAATCGGGCGAATCCTCAGCCACAAATCGCCGGTAGTAACCTACTAAGCCTAAGAAACTCCCCGATTTCTTTCACAATGCTTCTGCCTTCTTCCGCCATTCCAGATTGCCTCGCACTTTACTCCTGGATCTACCGAAATCCCTTCCTTTGATACGGTATGACCCAAGAATATCACTTGGTTAAGCCAAAACTCACACTTGGAGAATTTAGCACACAACTTCTTTTCTCTCACCGTGCAATACTAATCTCAAGTGTTTCTCATGCTCTTCTCTTGACTTTGAGTAAATCGGGAATGTCGCCGATGAAGACAACAATGAACTCGATCCAAGTACTCATGGAATACCCGCTCATCGTGTCCATAAAAACCTTCCGGGCATTAGTCAAGCCAAAAGGCATCACTACAAATTCATAATGCCCATATCTTGTACGAAAGGCGCCTTAGCCACATCTTGCTCAACCACTCTTACTTGATGATACCCAACTCAAATCAATTTTGGAGAACACTCCGCTTCCTTTCAACCGATCAAAAAGGTCATCTATCCCGGGTAATGGGTACTTATTCTTCACCTGTAACTTTATTCAACTCCCTATAATCAATACACATCCTTAGTGATCCATCCTTCTTTTTTCACAAACAGGATTGGAGCTCCTCAAGGGAATGACTTGGTCGAATAAAGCCTTTATCTAAAAGCTCTTGGAGTTGCTTCTTTAGTTCTTGGAGCTCACTGGGGCCATTCGATAAGTGGGCTTTAGATATTGGTGCGTCCCCGGTGCTAGTTCGATACTAAACTCTACCTCCCTCTCTTGAGGCAAACCCGGTAACTCTTCCGAAATACATCTAGGAAGTCTCGAACTACCGGCACCCTCTCAATCTCTAACCTGGGAACATCACCACTTTGCACTACATGGGCAATATAACCCGAACACCCCTTTCAACATCTTCCCCCGGCTTTCACATTACTAATCAAAGATGCTCAACTGATGGCCTTCTCCAAAACTAAACTTATCTCCACTATCAAGGTTAAACCTCGCCTTCTTTTTTCCGATACCAATCTCTACTCCATATCTCCCTAGGAAGTCCATGCCCGTAATCACATCAAAATCGGGCATATCGAAAATTATTAAGTCAACGATTAACTCTACCCCCGGATCACTAAGGACTCTCTTAACAAAATCTCGAAGTCACAACACTAACCCCATCGTAGTTCTATCTTAATGGGTTGAGTCGCCTAGTAGGCTTCAAACCTAATCTCTCAAGCATCCCATAAGATATTAATGAATGGGTAGCACCTAATCAATTAAAGCATATAAAGGATCGCATGAAATAATAACTCGACCTCAAGAATGGCCGATGGATCGGCCTCGCTTCACCCTCGTACAGAAAACTCCGCATTCGCAGCATCTCCCCGAACTCCCCGAGTAGTTGGTGGAAGAGGAGCTTTACAATCTCTCATCATGTGCCCCGCGCGGCACCTATAACACACTCTCGATCCCCTCGACACTCTCCCCGGGTGATTCTTCCCGCATTTAGGCAAGGAGGAAACCCTTCCGTCCGAGGTCGCCTTATTCTTCCACTCTTTTCTATTCTCGTCTATACCGGAACTTCTTCTTCGATTCTTCATGTCTTTACCCTTCACATCCTCATGTTTCTCTATGAGGAGCGGAGGGTAGCTCCTTCCGGTCCTCCTGCCGAGGATCCTACGGGGAAGATTTTATTCTCAAAAATCTCCACCTTCATCGCCGCCTCCAAGCCTCACTATAATTTCGAGGAGGGTGAGCTTGTCATAATATCCCTGCCATTCCTCCCGGCTTCAATCCATGCACAAATTTATCCCTTCTCGTGGCCGGAGTGCTAACTATTCCCTGCAAACCTTGGAAGAGCGTTGAACTTCACCGAGTATTCTTTCACACGCTAGTCCCTTGTTGTAGCGATAAATTCTTGACCTTCTCATGAACTTGGTCCTCTGCTCTATACTCAAACCTCAAACTCTTGCCCTCCGAACTCTTCCCCACGTCCATTACCGCCGCCGTGAGTTTCTTCCATTAATTCCCACCACCTCAAATTCGGCATCACCCCTAAACAAGAAACTCGCATACCCGATCTTCTCCCTCCGACATGGGAAATAAACCCTCGTGGCTCGCTCTACGACTCCAAGCCACTCTTCTCGCTATCACCGGATCTCAGTACCCTTAAACTCGAGGGTTGATGCTGGCAGAGAGACCGTAAATCGGTTCAACTCGCTTCGCACCGGGAGGTACCGCTTGTCCTCTTTCGACATGTATAATCAAGCGTACTCGAACAGGGGTACAACTCTCCCCGAAGTTTCGCCATAACTTGCAATGATTCCCTGGATTCTAGCTTCATCCAAGGGAGGGGGCGAGACTCGTGGGTTAGAAGGTTCTCCTTCATTCACCACACCTTTACCGCGATTTCGATAACTACGCCTCATCTACAAAATGATCACACTAATAAACTCAAGGAACAATTGCTATAAGGAAAGAATTACTCACACAAGCGGTTAGAGGACGCGTGGCGATGAGAATAGTACACCTGCTCAATCCCAAAATCTTTGCTCGATACCAAAAATGTAACAACTATGAAAACTAGTACAATGCATGCATAATAACAATAGAAAATTGGGCCCAAAACTTTCTTTTTCATTAGTAAGCATGTGTCTTTTATACATAAAGAGTACAGTTTATAAAAAATGTATTTTAAAAAGACAAAACAGGGGAAACAAAGGTAGCTATCTCTCGCTTGCCGACGCCCTCCGACCGCATCACCTAGAACCTCCCGCATCCACAAAGGAAAATAACGGGGTGAGCACAAAATAATGCCTGTAAGTAAAACTTTCTCTGTCGTCCTCGTATAAATAACTCTTAATTCTTTCCTTATGCAATTTGACTGATTCTGCTTTCTGCTTCCTAGTAATCTCATGGCCTCATCTTACCGTGAGGTATCTACCGGATGGCGTTCACACAAAGACCATCTCACTCTCTATGGCTATCGGGTGGAATTCACACACACCAACCCGTTTCTTAGTGACTACCGAGCGAGGATCACAAAGCATCAACTCGGTTCTTTCTAACTATCGGGTGGAGGTCACCTAGCACCTACCCGTTCTCATGGATTTTGGGTAACGATCACCAAGCATTTACCCGTCTCTAGTCACTATCGGGTGATGGTCACAAAGCATCAACCCGCTTCTACTAGCCGTTGGATGATGATCACAAAGCATCAACCTACATATCTTAACTAATCCGGTAGTGGGTCACAAAGCATCTACCCATTTCTACTACTCATCGGGTGACGATCACAAAGCGCCGACCCATTTCTTTCTAAGGGCTATTCGGATGATGATCACAAAGCATCAATCCGATTCCCATAATCTCGGGTGATGATCACAAAGCATCATCCCAACTATACTACTCTTCTAATTCACTCTATTGTAGCATTTTTTCAATGCTCTCTACCCTTAGAGTAATTTTACCCACTAAGCTCTCTACCATAGGGTAATTGTATAAACCATTTCCTTACACTTTCTTAGGTCACTTTTCAATGCACAATTAGTGCCTATGGATGGTTCATCACTACTAATGCACTTATGAAATGCCAACATGCAATGTTGCAAGAATTAAGGTTCATTTCTCATACTCAAACCTCTATTAGGCATTTCATCAAACAACTCATGTGCACTATGAAAACTCTATCATAGCCATGAATTCTAAAACTTTTCCTAACCATCCAAAATGGGGAAAAACCCCTTCACAAAGCCATAATAACCTGTCAAACAAAAACACTTCCAAAAAGGGTTCCATAATACCCCTTAAATTCCATCTCAACTACCTTGCCAAACCAACAACCCATTTCTCAAATTTGCAAGGTATAAACAATCACAAAGCATAGAAATCTCTACTTAATCCTTCATACATGCTATAATACATGCATATCACATACATACATCATTTCTATCAAAACCCTAATTAAGAAAATTCATAAATCTCAACTTGGGTTGGGTTTTACTTACTTGCTATGTAGAAACTTCACAAATCTTTCCTTTCACTTGCTTAGCTTGACTTTTCCTCTAATCTTAACCAAAAGAAGGAAAACCCTCAAATTTCAATATGGGTTAAAACTCCCAAATCACACAACTTAAGTAGAGATCCTTACCTTAGGAAGCCTTAGGTTACTTTTCCACCCCAAATCACTTCAAAACCCCTTGGAATACCTTGATCAAAAGAGAAGAGAAGTTGAGAGGAGTAAGGATGGGAAGTCACGCTTGAGAAGAAGAGAATGAGGGGTTTCTTTGATTCTAATTCCTTTTAATGAAATACATCCCAAAGCATTCCCATTTTGCCCTTATTCTTCTTTGGGAATTCCATCCATATCCTTTGATTCATTACAAACTCACCCCCTAACTCAACCTATTCTCCATGAAATATCCTTACAATTAACTCCCCACTTTTCCCGCTAATTAGGGGTAGAAAGGTCAAATTGCCCTTAAGGAAGAAAAATATCTAAAACTCAATCAACAATTATTCGGGTTGTCGCCGCGGCGAAGAAACTGCCGCCGCGGCGAAACCTGCCTCCCAAAGCCAGCCTTCCCCGTGGCTTCAACCTCTTCTTCGCCGCGGCCAAGATTCTTCTTCCTGCAAGCACTGACTGAAATTCTTCTCGTTTTCAACCAATTTCTCGGCAACATTCAACATAACACTCAAACAAACAAATATAACAAAACCAACTCGATTAAGATAAAGAGGAAACAATAACAACGCACCTCAAGCGGGCGTTATAATTCTTCCCCTTAAAAGAATTTCGTCCCCCGAAATTCACGCAAATAACTCGGGAAGCGATTCTCGCATGTCCCGCTCTACTTCCCAAGTGGCCTCTTCCACTTTGTGATTCCTCCAAAGGACCTTAACTAGCGGAACACTCTTGTTCAAGTTCTTTAACCCTTCGATCTAAAAATCAATCGGACGTTCTTCATATACTAGATTCTCTCGTTACTTCAACGCCTTCTACGCCTCGACATGGAGGGGATCACTTACATACTTTCGTAGCATCGAGACATGGAAGACATCGCACCCCGTCCATACTAGGTGGTAGTGCCAATCTATAGGCCACCTTCCCCACTCGTTGCAAGACCTCAAAAGGACCTACATACCTCTGCTAGCTTCCTTGGCTTCCAAAGCGCATTACCGCTTGTAAGGGGAAACTTTCATAAATACTTTATCGCCCACTTGGAATTCTACCTCTTTCCTCTTCAAGTCCGACATAACTTTTCTCTCCGATCTTGGGCTTGTTTCATTCTACTTGGATCACCTTCACATCTTCTACTAGTTTCGAGTCATCTCTCGGCCCAAGAGCGGTACTCAACTCATCTCTCTCCTACTTCATCCCAATGAATCGGAGACCTACATCATCTACCATACAAAGCCTCGTAAGGCGCCATTCTAATTGTAGATCGATAACCGTTGTTGTAGGCAAATTCTACTAATGGTAACATCTCATGCCAGATACTCAGAATCCATGCAACAAAGCTCTCAACATATCTTCGAGCACCTGATTTGTTCTCTCGGTTTGACCATCTCGTCGAGGATGATAGGCAAGATCGAATGCTAAACGGTACCCAAACTCCTCGGAAACTTGTCCGTATATGAAACAACTGAATCTATCTCGATACTATAGTCTTGGGGCACACCATGCAATCCGACTATCTCCTTAAGGTAAATCTGGCCAACCTGACCAGAAGTGGTACTATCCTTTACGGGAGGAAATAAAGCCGATTTGGTTAGCCTTCCCACAATCACCCATATAGCATTATACCCTCTCAGACTGGGAGACCCGTGATAAAATCCATCGAAATACTCTTCCCCATTTCCACTGGGATACTAATGGGTGAAGCAACCCCTCGACGGCCGTTGGTGTTCTCACACCCGCCGACAAAGTTAGGCATTTAGTCACAAACTCGCAATGTCTTTCTTCATACCCGACCACCAATAGCCTTTCTTGATATCCCGATACATCTTGGTTGCTCCCTGATGAGCGGTGTACGGTGTGTCATGAGCCTCCATAAGAATTTTCTGTTTCAACTCCTCATTTGGAGGAATGCACAACCGATTTCGAAATAGAGGACACCATCTCTCACAAAGAACTCGATGTCTTGCCCTCATGCACTTGCCGAACTATTTTCCGACACCACTCATCGCCCATTTGCTTTTCTCTAATTTCCTCTAGTAAAGAGGATCGTACCACTAGGGTCGGGCAATTCTTCCCTAATCACCTCAATCGCTTCCTTAGACAATTCTTCTATTAACTCTTTCGCCTCGGTAAGCCGGAAACATGGGCTTTTCTACTCAAGGCATCGGCTACTACATTGGCCTTCCCCGGCTTGATACTTGATCTCACAATCATAATCCTTGACCAAACTCTAACCACCTTCTCTCGCCTCATATTCAACTCCTTTGAGTGAAGAAGTACTTCAAACTCTTATGATCGGGTGTAGATATTACTCTTCACACCATAAAGGTAATGCCTCCATATCTTTAAAGCAAAGACCACAAATGCTAACTCCTAGGTCATGCGTAGGGTATCTAGTCTCGTACTCTTTCAATTGACGAGAAGCATAAGCTATAACCCTACCTAATCGCATCAACACAAAGACCGAAGTCCCCGCAAGGAGGCGTCGTATAAATGTCATAATCTACACCTCCCGTGGTAACACTAGCACAGAGCCGATGTTAGCCTCTTATTCAACTCTTGAAAGCTTTCACATGCCGTTGACCTGCATAAAAGGAGTTTTCTCGTTTGGTAAGAGCGCCAACGGTTTAGCCAATCAAGGCTCCGCTACAAATCGCGGTAGTAACCTCGCCAAGAAACTCCCCGATTTCCTTCATCGTTCTCGGCTTGCCATTCCAGATTGCCTCGCACTTTACTCTGATCTACCGAAATCCCCTCCTTCGAGACGGTATGACCCAGAATATCACTTGGTTCAGCCAAAACTCACACTTGAAAATTTAGCACACAACTTCTTTTCTCTCACCGTTGCAATACTAATCCCAAGTGTTTCTCATGTTCTTCTCTTGACTTTGAGTAAATCGAATGTCGCCGATGAAGACAACAATGAACCTGATCCAAGTACTCGTGAAATACCCTCTCATCAAGTCCATAAAAACTCAAGGGCATTAGTCAAGCCAAACGGCATTACTACAAATTCATAATGCCCATACCTTGTAACGAAAGGCGCCTTAGCCACATCTTGTTCAACCACTCTCACCCGATGATACCCGACCTCAAATCAATTTTGGAGAACACCGCCGCTCCTTTCAACCGATCAAAAAGGTCATCTATCCGGGGTAGTGGGTACTTATTCTTCACCGTAACTTTATTCACCTCCCTATAATCAATACACATCCTTAGTGATCCATCCTTCTTTTTCACAAACAAGATTGGAGCTCCCTCCCCAAGGGAATGACTTGGTCGGATAAAGCCTTTATCTAATGTACTCTTGGAGTTGCTTTAATTTCTTGAGCTCACCGGGGCCATTCGATAAGGGGCTTTGGATATTGGTGCTGTCCCCCGGTGCTAGTTCGATACTAAATTCTACCTCTCTCGGAGGCAAACCCGTAACTCCTTCCGAAACACATCTAGAAAGTCTCGAACTACGGCACCCTCTGGATCTCTAACCGTGGAACATCACCACTCGCACTACATGGGCAATATAACCCGAACACCCCTTTCTCAACATCTTCCCGGCTTTACATTACTAATCAAAGATACTCAACGATGGCCTTCTCCAAAACTAAACTTATCTCCACTATCAAGGTTAAACCTCGCCTTCTTTTTTCCGATACCAATCTCTACTCCATATCTCCCTAGGAAGTCCATGCCCGTAATCACATCAAAATCGGGCATATCGAAAATTATTAAGTCAACGATTAACTCTCTACCCTCGGATCACTAAGACTCTTAACAAAATCTCGAGTCACAACACTAACCCCATCGTGAGTTCTATCTTAATAGGCGAGTCGCCTCAGTAGGCTTCAAACCCTAATCTCTCAAGCATCCCATAAGATATTAATGAATGGGTAGCACCCAAATCAATTAAAGCATATAAAGGGATCGCATGAAATAATAACACCAAGAACGGCCGATGGATCGGCCTCTACTTCACCCCCGTGCCACAACAAACACTCGGCATTCGCAGCACTCCCCGAACCCCGAGTGGTTGGTGGAAGAGGAGCTTTACAATCTCTCATCATGTGCCCCTGGCTGCCGGCACCTATAACACACTCTCGATCCCTCGACACTCTCCCCGGGTGATTCTTCCCGCATTTAGGGCAAGGAGGAAACCCTTCCGTCCGAGGTCGCTTATTCTTCCACTCTTTCTATTCGTCTATACCTGGAACTTCTTCTTCTGATTCTTCATGTCTTTACCTTTTTCACCCTCATGTTTCTCTCTCCGAGGAGCGGAGGGTAGCCCTTCCTTCCGGTCCTCCCCGCCGAGGATCCTACGGGAAGATTTTATTCTCAAAATCTCCGCCTTCATTGCCCGCCTCAAGGCCTCACCGTAATTCCGAGGAGGGTTGGAGCTTGTCATAATATCCCGGCTATCTCCGGCTTTTAATCCATGCACAAATTTATCCCTTCTCAAGGCCGAGTGCTAACTATTCCCTGCAAACCTTGCAAGAGCATTGAATTTCACCGAGTACTCTTTTTCACACGCTTAGTCCCTTGTCAGAATCGATAAATTCTTGGACCTTCTCATGAACTTGGTCCTCTGCTCTATACTCACCTCAAACTCTTGCCGAACTCTTCCCACGTCCATTACGATAAGGTTCCGTGAGTTTCTTCCATCAATTCCCCACCAAATTCGGCATCACCCCGAAATAAGAAACTCGCATACCGGGATCTTCTCCCTTCCACATGGGAAATAAACCTCGTGGCTCGCTCTACCGACCCTCCCAAGCCACTCTTCTCGCTATCACCGGATCCGTAGTACCCTTAAACTCGGGGTTGATGCTGGCTAGCAGACCGTGGGAATCGGTTCAACTGCTTCACACCGGGGAGGTACCGCTTGCCCTCTCTCTACAAAGGCGTGGATCGACGGCACTTTGTACCGGGGGTACTACTTCTCCCCGAGTTTCAGCCATAACTTGTCAGACAACCCCCTGATTCTAGCTTCATCCAAGGGAGGGGGTGGAGACTCTGTGGGTTAAGGTTCTCCTTCATTCACCACACCTTACCGCGATTTCGATAACTACGCCTCATCTACAAAATGATCACACTAATAAACTCAAGGAACAATTGCTATAAGGAAAGAATTACTCACACAATCGGTTAGAGGACGTCGTGGCGATGAGAATAGTACACTGTTCAATCCCAAAATCTTTGCTCTGATACCAAAAATGTAACATCTATCAAAAACTAGTACAATGCATGCAATTAACAATGGAAAATTGGGCCCAAAATGTTTCTTTTTCATTACAATTCACATGTCTTTTATACACAAGGGTTATGCTTACAAAAGTGCATTTCAAAAGACAAAATAGGGAACAAGTAGCTATTGCTCCTCGCGCGCCGACGCCCTCCAACCGCATCATCACCTAGAACCCGCATCCACAAAGGAAAATAACGGGGTGAGCACAAATAATGCCTCGTAAGTAAAACTCTAACCGTCTCCGTCCCCCGTGTGTGACTCTTAATTCTTTCCCTCGTTTCTATTTCGTTTCTAATAACATCATGGCCTCATCTTACCGGGAGGTACGGCCGGATGGCGTTCACACACCATCTCACTCTATGGCTATGGGTGGAATTCCACAGCACCAACCTCTCTTAGTGACTACCGAGTGAGGATCACAAAGCACTAACTCGGTTCTTTCTAACTATTGGGTGGAGATCACCTAGCACCTACCCGTTCCTCATGAAATTTGGGTAACGATCACCAAGCATTTACCCGTCTCTAGTCACTATCGGGTGATGGTCACAAAGCATCAACCCGCTTCTACTAGCCGTTGGATGATGATCACAAAGCATCAACCTACATATCTCTTAACTAATCGGGTAGTGGTCATAAAGCATCTACCTATTTCTACTACTCATCGGGTGACGATCACAAAGCGCCGACTCCCATTTCTCTAAGGGCTATTCGGATGATGATCACAAAGCATCAATCCGATTCCCATAACGGTCGGGTGATGATCACAAAGCATCATCCCAACTATACTACTCTTCTAATTCACTCTATTGTAGCATTTTTCAATGCTCTCTACCCTTAGAGTAATTTTACCCACTAAGCTCTCTACTCATAGGGTAATTGTATAAACCATTTCTTTACACTTTCTTAGGTCACTTTTCAATGCACAATTAGTGTCTATGGATGGTTCATCACTACTAATGCACTTATGAAATGCCAACATGCAATGTTGCAAGAATTAGGGTTCATTACTCACACTCAAATCTCTATTAGGCATTTCATCAAACAACTCATGTGCACTATAAAACTCTATCATAGCCATGAATCTAAAACTTTTCCTAACCATCCAAAATGGGGAAAAACCCCTTCACAAAGCCATAATAACCTATCAAACAAAACACTTCCAAAAAGGGTTCCATAATACCCCTTAAATTCCATCTCAACTACCTTGCCAAACCAACAACCCATTTCTCAAATTTGCAAGGTATAAACAATCACAAAGCATAGAAATCTCTACTTAATCCTTCATACATGCTATAATACATGCATATCACATACATACATCATTTCTATCAAAACCCTAATCAAGAAAATTCATAAATCTCAACTTGGGTTGGGTTTTACTTACTTGCTATGTAGAAACTTCACAAATCTTTCCTTTCACTTGCTTAGCTTGACTTTTCCTCTAATCTTAACCAAAAGAAGGAAAACCCTCAAATTTCAATATGGGTTAAAACTCCCAAATCACACAACTTAAGTAGAGATCCTTACCTTAGGAAGCCTTAGGTTACTTTTCCACCCCCAAATCACTTCAAAACCCCCTTGGAATACCTTGATCAAAAGAGAAGAGAAGTTGAGAGGAGTAAGGATGGGAAGTCACGTTTGAGAAGAAGAGAATGAGGGGTTTCTTTGATTCTAATTCCTTTTAATGAAATACATCCCAAAGCATTCCCATTTTGCCCTTATTCTTCTTTTGGGAATTCCATCCATATCCTTTGATTCATTACAAACTCACCCCCTAACTCAACCTATTCTCCATGAAATATCCTTACAATTAACTCCCCCACTTTTCCCGCTAATTAGGGGTAGAAAGGTCAAATTGCCCTTAAGGAAGAAAAATATCTAAAACTCAATCAACAATTATTCGGGTTGTCGCCGCGGGGCGAAGAAACTCGCGCCGCGCGAAACCTGCCCACAGCCTTCCCCGTGGTTAACCTCTCTTCGCCGCGGCTAAGATTATTCTTGCCGGTTGGGCTAAGCACAGATCAAATTCTTCGTTTTCAACCAATCTCAGGCAACATTCAACATAACACTCAAACAAACAAATATAACAAAACCAACTCGATAAGGGCGAAAGAGGAAACAATAACAACGCACCTCAAGCTAGCAATAGTAAAATAAAATTTTCAATGACCTTCATCATTGTTATTTTTTTGGGTTAAATAAAGCAATCATGGAAGCACGTGGTTTCACTTTTATCATCTTACCTCCGCTTTGGAGTTTTAAGGCGGTGTTGTAGTCTTTAGATTCAATACAAAAATCTCCAGACCCAGACACTGAATGTGAAGACGCTACGACGTGTTGGGCTTCTAATCTAAGGTGGTTTGAGATGTAGGAATACACTATTGGGATTTTATGAGTCATTGTTTTAGTAGCATTAGGATTTCTTATTTTACTTTTCACTACTTTTCGTAGTAGAATTATGATTAGCCTACTATAAATAGGGTTGTTATGTTTCTAAATTATTCATATTTATCATCAGTAAAATTTATAAAGTTTTCCTTCTAGAACAATTTTGGAGAATTCATTGAATAATATTTTTAGCTCTGGTAATGTTATAACTCTGCAAGCAACTATGACAAAAATTGCAGGCACGTTGCTGGAAAGAGAGAACAATAGAGGATCCAATCAAGCAAGAAGGCTCCACTATAAGAGATCATCATCATGGGCTGATCTTCCATAAGAACTTCTTGAGATTATTTCTAAAAGTCTAAATATAGTAGACTATCGAAACCTTGGTCGCGTTCTGAAGCCGGAGATTGTTTTATTCTAATTTAAGCGAGTTTTTTGACATCTCATTCACCACTTGTTGTTTATGCATCAGCCCAGGTTAACAAGTATTGTTATTTCTTTGACATAGCTATTGGAATGGAATACAAGAGAAAGCTACCTCGATATATTTGGAACTTCAAGTTATGTCTTGGTGTTTCAAGTGGGTACTTAATCTTGTTCTATCTCAAGACAGAAGATGTGTCAAGGGGTTGTTTATGGGTTATAAATCCTTTTACAGGACATCAAATCCAATTCCCTTGCATGCCCCAGGCTCCTTGTATTATGGATTATGAATATTGTGATGACCGTGGCATCTTTGCTTCCTTTGGATCTCAAGGTCAAGATTTTCTTATTATGATTCTTTCTAAGTATGGCTCAAGCTTGCAATTCTATACTTCTAGAGATAAGAAGTGGAAAGAATACCATTATGTTAACAAGGGTTGGCATATATTGGATATAATTGTTTTTTATGGTAGGATATATGTTCTAAACAAATGATTCTCGATTGGGATATTCAACCCGAGATCTTGTGATTTGAGGTTTTTGGAACTGAAATTTGCACTTTATATCAGCGTTTATTTTGATAAGCAGGTTAGGTTGGTGGCTTCAAATGATCAGCTATTTGTAGTTGATTCTCCATAACTTTACAGAATAGACTTGTCAAGGATGGAATGGGTGAAGCTGTATAATTTAGGTGATGATCAAGCATTTAGGTGATGATCAAGCTTTGTTTCGTGGCAATGATGACAAGATGTGTTCCAAGGTAATTAACCCATCAAAGTTGGGAGGACAAAGCAACTGCGTATATAGTATCTCAATCTCCAGTACATGTGACATGACCCATCCCGACCCTCCTTATCTCATAGGCTTCGGACGCACCCATAAGACACGGGTAATCGAGATGTGCCATGTGGGAAAACTATAAAACCTGTTTATGAATAAAAACATCATAAAACTCTTCTAGCCAAAACATTTATGAGCTTTCTTTATTTTTTTTCTCACGAATAGATGTAACGTCATTTGCAAATAAACAAATGTAACTAAAATTTTCACAAAATGAAATATATGGTATCAGATTTTTTCCATATCTTTAATAATACAGAACAAGAAATAAATACATGATGAAGAAAACATAAACTTTGCAGTGGAAAATAAAACACAACTATAGAATATATGATAAAATGAAGTCGTGTGGCCCAATCCTTGAGTGGGATTCACTCCTCTGCACGATCTCCTTCTTGACCTGGTAGGGGGGAAAAGAATAACATTTGAAAACGGGGCGTGAGCTAGAAATGCTCAGAGAGTGGGGAATGAGTTAGTATATAATAAAACATTTCAATATACAATAAAAGTACTTATGCTTATAAAATTTCATTTCCATAAACATATTTTATAATATAAGCCATCTTTCATAACACATGTTGAAATCTCTCATGGGAAGACTTCTTTCTAAACACCATTATGGTAAACGAATCAATACTCATGTTTCTCTAAAAACATCATTTCTAAGAAACAGTTCATATACGAATAACATTTACATTTATAAGTTCCCATTTTCAAATAAATGATATACATATATGTACATATCCAAACCATCTCTTAATCACATGTGAAAACTCTTAGCCAACTAGTACCCAGGGGTAAATCCGTCCAACCCGGCAAAATCTAACATCGCATGGGTTGAACCACTAAATCCATCCTGCTAGGCGGAATCGGTCACCGCTCAAGCCTTCGACCCAGTGAGTCCAAGCATCACTCGAGCTGGCAAAATCATGTCTCATGTAGCGATATCTGCCTCGCTCAAGCCTTCGACCCACTTGGGCCGGTAAATCAAATCATGTGTAGTAATATCTGCCTCACTCGGGCCTTCGACCCACTCGGGCCAGCAATATCAATCATGTGAAGTGATATCTGCCTCGCTCAGGCCTTTGACCCACTTGGGTTGGCAATATCAAATCATACACGTGTAGAATCAAATCAACATCATGAGGGGGTTGGGTACTACGTAGGGTGGTTTGAAACCCACTATCATCTCATACTTATTCTCAATACATTTTTCTCATGAGCATATAATAATTGCACAACTTAAAAATATAAATGCAGGTTCTCAAATGTTTTCAAATCTAACTATTTCAACCCATTTTTATTTCTTTTCGAACTATTGCCACAAAATATCAAAATTCCATCTTTCTTATGTCAATCAACAATTTCCAACAATAACATTGCAATAAAGCTCATTATATAAATAAATCAAGCATATTTGGCAATTTAAAAACAACCAACAAGTATAAAGAGCATTTAGAGATAACTTTGTTAAAAAGAAAGTTAGGGGTTTAGATTTTTCCACGAGCAGTTTGAAGCTCGACCCTTAAGCCGAAAAATGATTGAAATCTTCTAATAATGCCCCCGCTTGCCTCCCTATATACAAAATTCAATAAATCCTCCATACATAAATCCCCATAAGATAACACCTCAATATTAAAATCATTAGGCACTTCACACACCAAAAGATTAACATAACTTCTTCTTTAACAAAACTGTCTCATAATTGAACATCGGTCGTTCTCGGATTTTTCTTAAAAATTCTATTTATCATTTTAAGCCATAATTTTAATGGGGCGTTCTAGAGACACATTAGTTGTTCCCATAATTTTTTCAAGTTATTCCAGAATCAATAACTATTTAAAACACAATTTTCTTTCAAGTCATTCAAATCTGTCCCCTGTTTCCAGAATCGAGGTTACTGACTTGAAAAATTCATAACAATCCAGCCCTTAATCCAAAACTCATGAAACTCTCCAGAATTAAATTAGACACATATAGGATTCACCGGAATTTAAAATCACTCAATTTGGATAAGAATAGATGCATCAAATCATTTTCCAAAAATACATGTTCTGCAGAAAACGAAAATTCCAGAATTCACAAGGCAATTTCAAAAATCCGTATAAAATTCAATCCTTCGATTTTTTGAGTGAAATAAATTTCTAAACACTCCTCAAGAAGTCTACAACAGCATATTCGAAATTCAGCTTCAAACGAAAACCCAAAACATACAAACAATTTTCGGGATTCCAGATGGGCAGATTTTTGTACAGTAAACCCTTATATCAAAATCACATCTTTAACCAAATTTTGTTTAGGAAACACATGTATATTCTACCCACACTAATTTATTGAAATCAATCTCCCTATTTTAGTTTTGTTTTCATGAATTTATACCAAATCATAGACAAAGCAATCCAAAGAGAGTTATTTAAACCAATTGAATCATAAATCACCAAAAAGGGGAAATATCAAGCTTTACTCACCTCCCATTTGCTCAATCTCCCTTTGCTCTTTCCGACCACCAGAATTTGCTCCGGCCGGCACTTTTCCAAGCCTGCTCCGTTCTCTTCTCTCCTCTCTCTCTATTATTGGTTCCATCTTCCCCTCCCTTCTTTCCTTTCTTCTTTCTCTCTTTTCTCTCTCATTTTCCTTCTCTCTTTTCTTCTCTTTTTTTTTTTCTTCTTCTTCTTATCCGTTTTTCTTTTAATTGAATGGTAACTGTTCATCAAAATATCTGAAAAATTTTAATTTAATCCTCACTTATTTCGACAATTACATTGTACTTTCCAAAACTTTCAAATTATTACACTTTACCCCCCGGAATCACAAAATAAAATTTAATAAAACTCCATAAAAAAAAAAACGTATAGGGTACTACAACATGTGTTTTACAGCCACAAAAAACTATTACCACTGAATTGCCAGAGCAAGGGTTTGGGAAATGCTATGATTGTAACAAAATATGTTCTTTGTATTTTCTACACCAGATTGAGAATGTAAGGGATGAGCAAAGATTTTCTAAGCTTGGACAAGGTCAAGTGTGAACTCTTTTTTTATTTGTCGGAGTTATATGTTTGTTGATGCTCGGTTTAAGCACCGACGAATTCCCACGTGCGTAACGTTGATTGGTTGTTAAATACACGTGAAAATGGAATATACAAAGCGAAATGAATGCAAAGAGAGTTTTTTAAGTGGTTCGGATGCTAAGGTAGCAAGTCCTACGTCCCACCGTTGTATTGATACAGGTGTGGGTCGTCGCCATCAGACGACTTACAAAAGAAGTTGGAAAAAGTAAATGTTTAACCTGGGAGAGAGAGAAAGAGACTTTTCTTTTGTATTTAAAAAAATGGGCGAATCCCCTTAATGAAGGGGTCTTCTTCATTTTATCTCAAACCAAGCGTGTAATCATCATTAAATCCATGGTTTGGGTGTGATTGTCGATATAATCAAAGCTTTTATGTCCCATTTTCCCTTTCCCAAGTTGACTTTGCATGACTTATTGCGGGAAATGGACGGGCGGTGTGAGCTCCATATCATTTGGCGAGTCCGACGGTGCGTGTTGCCCGACAGAGCAGTCACCCCTTCACGTGACTTTCCCATCGCCTCTTTTATTTTCCCTGGGCATAACGGCCCTCTAGTTTTTAAGGTTCGAGGGTCGGACTTTGGAAACTAAGTCACATCGGAGTTTTTGGTCACCGACTGAATGGGATGAGCTTCGGCATTTAACTCTTGGCGAACACAATAAACGCGCAATTCCAAGAATTCCCTTGCCGACGCGACGACAATCTTCAACCTTGCGACTGGATCCGATGGACACTCCTTTCCGTACCTTAGAGATTCAATGAATCGTTCTGCAATACCGCCAGCGCTGCGACGCTAAGTTAAAGTGTGTCGACATCATTAAATGCATTGCGGGTCGAGCCGACGTTAAACGCTTCTAACGACGACTTATCACAAGATTTAATGCGACGGGTGGGCAGACGTTTAATGCGGAGAGGCGAGAGAGCTATCATTTCGGGCTTCGGCGGGTGGTAAACTGGCTTGGTTCGCGATCCATACAAAGCTTGTATTTTTCAAATGAGGTCGCCGAATTTTCTTTTGATTCGAGTGACCATCCTTTGTAAACCAGGGAACCATTCTCTTCCGATCGGCGCTGTAAACCTTAATGAATTTCGGCCTCGCCTTCGCATCCCAAAGAGTAAGGTCCTCCTTTCCCTCTCTTTTTTTTTTTTGCCATGCTTTGATGGACCACGGCGCTGGGTCTCCCGGGCGTTTCACCGAGACGCCGACGCCACCGGATTCGAGCCGTGATGGCGGGCCGGAGTCACTTTTAGATTTTTAAGAATGTCCCCCTCGCCACCACGCGGGGACCGAACACGAAGGTCCTAATGACCGTGTCTGCCGATGTTGCAGACGAAATGGAACCGCAACATCCTGCTCGAGGAAGGAGCCACTCGCCTCGCGAGAAGTTCCCGAGGACGCACCGATGTCTATTCTGGTTCTCACCTCGAGGAATATAATAGAATAAAGAGGCGCTTTCATATTCGCGAGGTGTTCCTCGACCACACCAAACCGTCACGCTCCGGCCGATGGCCTTGCCGCGATCTGAAAAGATCTTCAAATGTGGAGGAGGATTCCCTTCCATCCTTTCATCAGTCGGTCCCCGGATCATTTCGGATCGCACCAATGCGCTTGAGCTAAGCCAAACGCGTACGTCCATCGGTTGTCCGCGATGTACATCGCGTCTTTGCGAGACGGCTTGGGAGAGCCAACGGCGGCTGGAGCTTTCAGGCGTCCGCCCTACTACCTTAAGAAGAGTAGGGACAAGGACTGTACTATTTGTCTCGGCGACTACCATTGCCGCTGGGATACACTTATCCCGGGCAATGCGAAGGGGGCCTACGAGACAAAGTTCTTCTTTTTCTTTTATAACGGCCATTGCCGTTTTCAGGATCCAAGTAGGTTTTCTTTCGCTTGGTGTATTATCCCGCCTAACCTTTGATCCATAATAACGACTGTTTTCTTTCTTACAAATCAATAGAGCGATTGCAGCGCTACTGGGCCGACCTAGATAGGCTCGTATCATTCGGAGTAATGGACGAAGAAAGCGCGCGAGGAAACTTGTGACAACCGCGAACTTGCGAAAGTACGGTTTTTTCGGGCGACAAGGCATCGTTAGAACCCCACCCCAGAAGGTAAGTTATACCCGGTTCCTTTCTCGGTCGTAGGGTAAGTTTGTTTACTAACACTTATGTTTGTGCAAGAAACTATGCCTAAAGAAAAGTCCAGTGGCTTTCTCGCAGGACACGTTTGTCTTTCCTCGATCGAGGAATGAGAAGGCGGCAGGAAGCCGCCCTCCGCCCCGACGGCACGAACAACCTGAAGCCGCTGGGCCCTCACGGACCCTAGCCGCACAAGGAAGCGGACCCGGGGCGGAGCAAAGTCGCCTCGCCGGCCCGGCCCGTCCAAAGCGTAAAGCTCCGGCTCGAAAGGTCGAGGAAGAGGGAAGCGGAGAAGTTAGCGAGTCGAGGCCCGAATCGGAGGAGCCTGCAGGTCGCGCCCGAGGATCCCGAGGTCGGGCAAGGAGCTGCGAGGCGGTTACAGGTGACAAGGCGAAGGCGCTGTTCTAGACTCATTAGGGAGTGCCTTGGGAGTACTGCTACCCGAGTTGTCTATGGCCACGCTGAGTGCGAGCTATCCAGTCCTACGACGAGTTTGCCCCGTACAGGCGACGACACGATGACCAGGTCGTTCCGGGCATCGGGAAAGCAAGGTAAATGGAGTTCTTTAAAACTTCATTGATTTATTTCTTTAACTCATCTTGCTCGCAGTGGGTTGCTTGCAATGAGGATGGCCATGGAAAACATGCGGGGTTGGGGGCAGAAAGGGGACAAGCGACGACAGGAGGAGGAGGTCACGGAAGGCCGAAGCGAGCTTGGAGTCCATCGCCGAAAGAACACAAGCGTCGAAGCCGGGCAAAGCAGATCATCGGAACAAAGGGATGCCGCTTTACGAGCCCCGGTGGGATTTCCCAAAGGCGGAACTTGGTTAAGGAGGCGTGCGGAGGGAGATTAAAGAACTTCAAGGACAACCGCCGGCCTCTCCCAAGGAGGTCGGAGAAAAGGACCGAGATGCGGGCGACCTTTTGAGGCAGGGGCTCGGGAAAGAGGCCTGAACAAGCGTCGAGCCTACGAGCAAGAAATGCTAGCCCTTTCTGAGGCCGAGCCCTCGAGAGTCGGGAGAGAATCGCTTCTCGCGAAGAAATCTGCGAATCGGTCGGGAGGAGATGGAGGAGGAAGGCGAGGCTGCGGGGATTTCGGAAGGGTCCATCTACCCCACCCCTGCGGACGAGGAACCCGAATTTGGACACGTCCGACCTCCCGGAGGGTTAGGGCGGCGACCTTGCGGATCATGGCCGAGGAGGGCGGACGGACGCGCCGGCCGCCGGAAGGACCCTGATCGAGTAGATAGGTTACGGCTCGAAGGATCTTCCCGACCCGCCCTTCGGCGTTGAGTCGCTCCCATTGTACTCGAAGTCTTGACTTTTTTATAAATGACATATTTTCTTTACAATTGCAGTTCGTTTTTTTCATAAATATGTACAATTTACAATTGTGATTTACATAAGCGATTACATATAAATTCTTACACGCGCGTAACACATGCGAACTTGCTTTTTAAGCGAACGAGTAATACTTTTAAAAAGAAATTAACAAAAACCGAGAGCCGAGTTCGGGATTACCGATAGTATGGTTAGGAAGGTTGTCAGATTCCAAGCTCTGGGTACCTTGGAGCCGTTTCAATCTTTTTGAGATGGTAGGTCCCCCTAGGTCCGATCACTTTGCCGACCGTACCCCGGACCAAGGCCTTTGCTTAGGCCCTAGTACCCCCGCACTTGGGATCTCTCGGTCCCGAGGAGAACTTCCTTTAGCTAGCAAGGTCTGGCACCGAAAGTCTCTTCGCGACCTTTGAGTCGAAGAACCTTTTGCTCGTTGCCGGTAAGTGCTATCCTTAGCGAAGCCTTCCCGCGATCTCTTCAATTGATCCGAAACTCGGGCCTCTCGAAGTGCCCGTTTTCTTCCTCGTTGTACGAGGTCCAGAAGAAGAAGCCGGTCCCGAGCCTCTACGGGGATCATCGCACGCCCATAGGCCGTGAAATGGGGTTTACGAGGTGGGAGGTCCTGGAGTTGTCATGTACGCCCATAAGACTTCCCCGGGAGATCGTCGATCTTGGCCCAAGTGCCCCAAAAGAGCTTGGCCTTGAGTGTGCTTGATGGTCTTGTTGATGCTTTCAACTTGGCCATTCGCCTGCTTGGAACTTTGGCGCGAGGCAAATTTTTTATGGATGCCCACTCGGCCGCGAATCGCTTGAACTCCTCATTATCGAATTGCTTTCCATTATCTGAGATGAGGGTGTGAGGAATTTGCGTAACGGCACACTATGTTCTTGAAAACGAAGTTCTCAGCTTCTCCCCGTCGTGATCGCGGCTAAGTTGGGCCTCGGCTTCGACCCATTTTGTGAAATAGTCTACCGCGACCACGGCGTACTTAACCCCCTCCCTTTCCAACTAGCATGGGGCCGATAAGGTCGATCCCCTACATGAAAAATGGCCAGGGGCTAGAACATAGTAATCGCTCGTGAGATGGGGTCATGGAATGTTCGCGAACCGCCGGGCATGTGTCGCACTTCTTGACAAAGTTGTGCGCGTCTTCTGAATTCGGGCCAATAATATCCCCTCCCCCGACGAACAATCTTGTTCGCAAGAGATCAAGCTGCGTGTGGTTACCATGCATCCCTTCATGAATTTCCTCATGATGTAGTCTCGCTTCTTCAGCGGCTACACGCTCGGAGGAGAGGGGCTGAATCCTCTCCCTGTATGTCCGATCCCCCTCGATGAGTGTGAACGAAAGCAGGGGACTTTTCGTAGACCCTTGCTTCGACCTTGTCGCTAGGCAAGGTCCCATCCTTGAGGTATCAACAATGGGAGTCATCCAGAATTGGCTGGGCCGAACCACATTCACGGTGTCGGTCGCCGATAGTTGGAGCATCAACGAAACGAACAGGGGAATGCTATCAGGAGCCTCTGAGTCTAACGATGAGGCTATCTTTGCCAAGGCGTCCGCTATAGAGTTGCTCTCCCTGGGGATCGAAAGCAATTTCAAAGTGCTTAAACGACCCCAGAGAGACCTTAGCTTTTAACTTGCAGCGGACCATGTTCCCTTCCTTGGCTTGGTATTCCCTAGAACTGTGTGACGCCGTAGAGTCGTTGTAAATCTTGATCGCGTTGCACCCATTTCTTTGGCGAGTCGCAACCCATGAGCGAGCTTCGTATTCGACTCATTGTTGGTCGCTTTAAACCCGAACCGGAGAATACCATGTTCAGAATCCCCTCGGGGCTCACCGAGAAGACCTGCTGCCATTGAGCTTTTTTCCTCTTCCCGTATTAAAGCCTGCCTGTGCCCATGGCCGAGACACGGACAGGTAGATGAGCGGGATTTCTGTGGAAGAGGCTTGGAAGAGAGGTGGCTTCCCAAGATGCTCTTTTATATTACCCCCGAATGCCACTCCGCATTCGAAAAGTCCACTCGGGGGAATTTCTTATTGGCCTTGAACATTGAAGAATGGTAAAGCAGTGCAGTTAGCCTTGATATGAAGCGGCAGTGCCGCTATTCGCCCGTTCGACTCATGACCATGCTTTTTCTTTCTTGGTCCGGGCTTTCCCATATCAGCGACTTGAATCTTTCCGGGTTTATTTCTATGCCCCATTGATTGACCATATATCCCAAGAACTTCCCCGACGATACCCCGAATGAACATTTGAGAGGGTTCACTTCATCTGTAGAGCCGAAGGGATGTCAAACATCTCGGCGGAGATCGTAATATGCTACGAGGCGACCCACGGGATTTGACCGACATGTCGCCACATAGACCTCCATTGTCCTCCCGATCTGTGAGAACATTCGTTGACCGAACCTCGATAAGGTCGCGCCCGCAGGCGTTGAGGCCGAAGGGCATGACCTTATGTGAATATAGCCCCGTTTCCCGTAAGAAGGTTGTATGGTCCTCGTCGGCTCATACATCGGGATCCGATTGTATCCCAGTATGCATCCATGGGAAGCTTAACGCTGCCCAAAGAGGTGGCATCCAAGTGGCCAGGTCGATTCTTGGCGGGGAAACTATCTTTCGGGCAAGCTTTGTTCAGGTCATGAAGTCTATGCAGTCCGCCACTTGCCATTTGGCTTCCTTACGCAGGGTGCGACCTAGGTCGGGTAGAGCCTCGCGACGAGATCCATTTGAGGTTCTCCTTCCGATTTTAACACCGAGTACCGGCTCCGGGATCCATCGCCCCTTCTCTTTGGCGGAACGTTTAGCTTCACCAGGCAGCGTTGAATGAATGGCAAATAACGTTGAGCCTGATCCCGACCATATACGCATGCCGACCCGAACACATCAATGTTCTCCTTCAAGAAGCTTACCCGGCTCAAAAGCGCCCGAGGGTTGAGAGACTTCCGTCTTTAGCATTGGCTCGGGCTCTTTTGGATCAACCGGACGGAGATCCTCAGCCAAGGAACCGGCCGCCGGGGGATTTTCGTCGCGGATCTATGTTATCCTCCGTCCGGACCAAGGCCGTAACCCTGATCCGGTGATCGCCATAGCCTGGTGGGGCGCACATCGCGAAATGCCTTTCCCTTTGTCGGCCATTTGGACCGCTTTTACGTAGCATTCGCGAGATGCGCTTTGCGACCCGCTTACCTCCCCTATCCCCGATGGAGTGGGGAACTTCATCTTGAGATGATAGATGGAAGTGACTGCCTTAAAGGTCCTCAGCAGAGGTCGCCCTAAGATTCCATTGAAGGCCGGATTGGGCAGGTCCACGACCAGAATTTGGTAACCCTAGTCACCTCGTCGTAGTCCGCGCGTAGAGGCTGGAATTGTTCCGCGGGGATCGTGATCCCCTGTAAAAGCCGCATGACGAGGCGATGGCAGTTTCGGCCTCGGCCGGGAGTTCATTCTATCGAAAGCGGACTTGAACGGATAATGTTCACCCCGCCTTCCGTTGTCCACGAGCATTCTAGACATTATGACACCCTATCAGGGGTGTGATCACTAGAGCGTCCTCGTGTGGGTGGTGCAAGCGAGCTGCCTCCTTCGCAGAAGGTGATTGGTTCTTCCTTCCTGGCTTTCTGAGGTTGCTGCGATGTGCTCATTACCCTGATCGGGTCGTGATGTGCTTCGCGAGCATACCTGTCCTGCGCCCCTCGCGTGTTTCCAGCGAGGTGCGGACCCTCCGAAAATTAGGGTTCACATTGTTGCACCTGCCGCGATCACGCGCTTTTTCTTTCGCTCCCCTTGGTTTTTCTTTTGGGAGTCATCAATGTACTCTTGAAGTGCCCCTTCTTGATAAGCTCTTCGATAGTCGCTTTAGAGCTCGGCATTCATCGATGTGATGCCCGTTATCCCGATGGTAACGGCAGTATTTCTTGCTGTTTCTGGCCGTAGCAGGAGTTTTCATGGGTTCTGGCTCACCGAGCAGGCTGACCTCCTCAGACTTATCAAGGATTGCTGATATGGATACATTTAGCGGAGTATATTGAGCCCCGTCGCGGTCGCGACGAGGAACAGGAGCATAGGACTTTTCTGCTCGTAACGGGGTTTCTTCCCTTTTCGCTGATCGTCAGTGTCTCCTTTGCGATCAGCTCGGCTGTTATCTCCCCGACCAGGCGTACTACCAGAAGTGCCTTGATCGCGACGGCGGAGTGCCGCCAACGAATTCTCTATTCAGAGATACTTTTCTGCCAGGTTATGGAACCTGGTGAGGGAAATATCGTCCTCAGCCTGCAATTCTTTCCACAGGTCGGTTTGCGGGCGAACTCCAGCTATTATAAGGGTTCGAATGGACTCTTCTGGAGCGTGAGCCACTTTGTTAAGTTCCACGTGGAAGCGGTCAATGTAAGCTGCGAGGATTCGGGTCTCTTTCTTGCCTCACGTTGTTGAGGGTAACTCGAGGCATTGAAAATTTCCGTTGGCTTGGAAATGCCACGAGGCGTCCGTGCTCATCGAGGCCACGGCCCGATCGACTATTGGGAGCTGACCTTAACCACCGCTTTGGCGTGAGAAGTCGGCGTCCACGGCCAAACAACGGGCATTTCAAGATGCGGGAAACCCAGGGAGGAGCTCCATCGTCATTGAACTTCATATAAATGATCCTGCTGGATCATAGTTTCCATCAAACGGCCGCATATCGGCATTCTGAACCACCCCCGGTGGAAGTGGAGCTAGCACTTGGAGAAAATGGGGGATGTAGAGGCGACCTGCGTTGTTCGTTTCTTTGCTCCTTAACCTCTCTAAGGGGAGGCTCAGCTGCAGCCTCCTCAATTTGTGGTAATGGAGCCAATTGGGGGTTGGGCTTTCACCGTGCAAGCCCCGCCTTCTCCGGTTGCGGTTCAGAAAGTCCGGAGATCGGATTCCTCCGCCTCGGCGGCATTTCCGCAAGCACTTGGACACGGCCCGACTAGGCGTGTGAAGACGATGGGTTGTGCGGGCACTTTCACGACCCTCGCGGTGGTACGAATCACCTCGCGAGGTGTGGGGGCCAACCGCATAATGATCGGGATCGCTTTCTTGGTGGTGATCGAACCACCATGTCCAAGATTTTGCTTGGGTTTGCCCGCCACGTGGCATGGGGACACGGGATCCACTCTTTCGCCGAGTCTCGGCCTTTGCCCGATACCCCCGCACTTGGGGCACCTTTTTGTGTTTCTTTGGTCCTTGGGGAGCCCGTAGGCTTGCTTTTTTGCCACTTGCTTACCCTTGCGCCTTTCACGGCTGCGAGTTGCTCGCGGCATGGGCTATCGCCTTGCCGCCGCTCGCATGACCTGCGGCGTTTTTGGCGCTTGTACCGCCTCCCCGCCTATCGTAGATGACATGCCTTGGTCCAAGCGGTCCGGGCCTCTGTTGACCGGGTCGGAGTATTGTCGAACCTCTCTAGGTAGCGGATGGCGGAGGGTCCAATTGCGGGGGAAAGGGGTGGGCCTTGGGGTATTCCCAAGCCCGACATTATCAGCAAAACCGAAGGTATGTTGGAAGGGGAAGGTGTCTCTGGATGGCGACTCCTTGAAACATCTTGGGTTGACCTGTCGAGTTCAAATTGGCGGGCCATTTGTTGCTGTGAGACCAGTAGGTCAAAGATTCTCCTGATGAAGGGTAGACATTAAATCAGGCCCCTCCTTCTAGCGCCAAACTATTGATGCTCGGTTTAAGCACCAACGAATTCCCACGTGCGTAACGTTGATTGGTTGTTAAATACAAGTGAAAATGGAATATATAAAGCGAAATAAATGCAAAGAGAGTTTTTTAAGTGGTTCGGATGCTAAGGTAACAAGTCCTACGTCCACTGTTTGTATTGATACTAGTGTGGGTCAGGTCGCTACTGCGGATGACTTACAAAAGAGTTGGAAAAAGTAAATGTGTTTACAGGAGAGAGAGAAAGAGACTTTTCTTTGTATGAAAAAATGGCCGAATCCCCTTAATGAAGGGGTCTTCTTCATTTTATCTCAAACCGAAGCGTGTAATCATCATTAAATCCATGGTTTGGTGTGATTGTCAGGATATAATCAGGCTTTATGTCTCATTTTCCCTTTCCCAAGCTGACTTTGCACGACTTATTACAGGGAAATGGACGCGTGTGAGCTCCATATCATTTGGCAGGTCTGACGTGTGCGTGTTGCCCTGACGGGAGCAGGTCACCCTTCACGTGGCTTTCCCACGTCATCCCTTTATTTTCCTGGGCATAACAATGTTGTTTCTTTTAACTCTTACAATTGTTAGTATGCTCAGAGACAGTAACAATACAATATTGTTGACAGTTTGCTAAAATCTTGTATATTTCCATTATCAGGTTTTTATCTTTTCTATGCACTTAGAATTAACATTATAATCCAGAGTAACCTGTTGATGTTCCCAGATATCCTAAAGCCAAAGAGGAAGGCTGGTGGCTTCTTGTTGGCGACACCAAGACTAACCAGTTGGTTGCTATTAAGAGGGTGTCACTCCAAAGGAAGTCAAGGGTCAAGCTTGATTTTGCTGCTTCTGTAGATTCTGGCAAGAAATCATTTACTCTGTATTTTATGTGTGATTCATATTTGGGCTGTAACCAAGAATGCAGTTTAACCGTTGATGTCAAAGAAGTTGGCGGCCCGAATGAAGACAGTGGACGGGAATGAACAGAAAGTTGTGTGTCTCTACTTCGGACTCTCTGCTTTTGTTACAAAGAGCATAACACCGTGATATTTGCTTATGCCTTTATGCTGGCATGGGAAAGAGATTGAGAATTGGGATGTTCTCTTTTAGCAGTTGGTGCTGTCTGATTGATCCATACTTGTTGGATGCAGGGACAAATTCAAAATCTATTGCATCTGGACTGCATTCTTGTTATTCAGATTTATATAAACATTTTGTTGAAACTAGTTAAATCTGCGTTTGGATGTCTCTTCGTCTGTTTTGTGCTTCTCTTCTTTGATGCATATACAACACTTGAGGAAAGAACAAATAAATAACAGGGGTACGTTGATACGATGCTTCAATCTAATCTTCATAGATACGACACTGCTCAGGCTCAGGATTGTCTTGGCAAAAGAATTCAAGAGGATCTTGTTTCGCAAGTTTTCGTCTGAGATCCGCCTTGGCTTGGCTCACTTCTTCCACTTCGTCCCATGCTACCTTAAATTCGTCAGAGCTTCAATCACTTTCTGTTCGATCGTTTCTGTCAGTTGCTTCTTTCTCACATGCGTCCCCTTAAACTTTCCCATTCCCGTCGCTTTCACACTCATATTCCTTCTTTCCACCTTCTTCTGTTGAACCGATACTATTACATATTATGGGTACAACACCTTACTAATCACTATATATATATTTGGCCGAAATACATGTACCTACCTGCAGTTTGGCCTAGCTACGCTACTACCCTCACTTTGAGTATTTCCTCAGTTGAAGAGTGAAAGAAATTATTTACTCTCAGCATAGGTAGCCTGATTACAGAATCAATACTGCACATGAAAGAAATTACAAAATCAGAAACATGATTCTGGGATGTGCTTCTGTTTAAACATCAAGAAGTGAAAAATGAATAAAGATTATTAGTGAGAATGCATAACAAACCATCAACTCCATATTAATCGAGTTGTTTCGACTACTCTCTGAATGCCATTCTTCCTCTTTTCCATAATGTAAAAAGCTGCACCAAGACAATGAAAATATTTAATGAAATTTGAAACTATGAACAGAAAACTACATGCCTTAGTATAAAGTAAAAAACGCTTCAACATTATCGGAAAATTGATTAAAGGAAAGTGGGATTATCACCTTTAAAAAGTACAGCCATAGGTTATGCGAAATATTTCCAAGCCTGTCAACTTGTTCTAGGAGGGATACAAAGTACAGTAGACAGAATTGGATGCCTGGTTTCAATAAGCTCAAATAGATCAAATGCAACAATAAAAACAACTTCACGACATCTTAAACTTGTCTCACTACATCAAAATTAACATATCAAAATCAAGGTTTATTCTAGAGAACAGGGCTTTGTCATACTAAAGAGAGAGAACCAAAACAAATCTCACTCTACCAGTCATCAAGGGATTTCATCGAGGGTCCACAGTAATTGGAGAAGCTTCTTCATCTAGCATACTTTCATTGATAAGAACTTCCCATCTAGCATGGTTGTACCATAATGTTTGAATTCCTCCTCGGCATCGATTCATCATTCCATGATCAACTGATGTTAAACCACACTGTGACATGAAGATGCAAGCATTAATATTATTGACAAGATTAAAAAATGACAATGATGATGTTAATTCTAAAAAGGTTTTGTGTATATATGAATAGGTAATTGGCTATCATCAACAACAATTTGCTCTTTTAACGAAGCAGTGTAGCATATAGAAATATAGATGAGATGCTACTCACCAAGCAAATGTGAAAAGAAAAACAGACCTTATTATTAGGAACAAGGGCATTTTCAACCCCCTCAAATCCTCTGTTTCATCAAAGCACAGTTCCACTCATCCATCACATCTTCAATGTCATAAGACTCGTCCTTGAGCAGATCTAACCGAAGTTTGATGTTTCTTTCCTTCACTTGTCTTTCCTCTGCATCAAGGAGCACACCTTGAATAGCTTGAAGATTTGAGCTTTTTAACTTCTTTGTGAAGACCACCAACAAGCCTCACCTCCTGTTGTATCCCTTGGGCAATGATTAAAGTCAGCTGCTCCAAGACACTGGAAATAATAGCTTCAGCCATAATCAGAAAAGGTGAATATTTGTAAGAAGAAAGAGCAAGAGATATATTCGTGAAGCTTTTGACATCGTGTGAATTCTTATACTACATAACATAGAAGAAGCCTAGAACTGGCAAAGGACCTGCGCACCTTCCATTGATACCAATAATTCAACAAAAATATGCAGACTTCAATGTTGATATATACCAAATCCTTTTAAAATAATAGAATCAGTAATGGTGAGCCTGCTTGGCCAGCACCTTGAATCATCTTTTGTTTGGTTCTATGTATAGTTGTGTTGTAGTAATACTTTTATATATAAAGCTGAAGTGGTAAATCTATATTATTAAATTAAATTATGAAGAATTTTATCCATATATAGAGCTCACTAAGAAAATGTGAAAACCAGAAGATTCAGCACTTGTTTCATTAGGCAAAAGTTTCTTCTTGTTACACTATAAGTGCCTCAATGAAGTTTCTGCCATTGAACTATAAATAATTGGTCCTTCATTGTTCCTCTCTTCCATAACCCAGTGTTGTGACCTTTAAGGAGTACAGAGACTTCAAGGGATGGCAATTTTCCCAAGGGAGGCAAATGCTTGCAATTTATGCATCCAGCTAGTGTTAAGTCCCTGCGATTGGTTAAGGACATCATCTAGTTGGGCAAAAGCACACTGTGACATGAAAAATGCATTAATTATTTATAGGATTACAAATGACAGTGATGACGTCAATTCTAAAAACGGGTGGTAAATTGTTCTATTTAAGAAGCAAGTAAGAAATGGAAATATAGATCAGAGGCCAGCTCACCCAACAAAATGTGAAAACCAAAAGATTCAGTACTTGTTTCATGAGGCAAATTTGCTTTTAGTTCTACAAGAGCATCAATGAGGTTTCTGCAATTGCTTTGCCCTTGAGCATTCCCTGTAGTGAGGAAATCAGTTCTGCACATTAAAGAAATAGCCGATTCAGAAAGAGGATGATGTGATGTGCTTTTGTTTAAACATCAAGAACAAAGAAAAAATAAAGATTACTAGTAAGACTGCATAACCAACCATGTATTAACTCTGATATATTTCTTAATCACAATTCTTCAACTACTCTCTGAATGCCATTGTTCCTCTCTTCCATAACACAAAATACAGCACTGAGACAACAAATATTTGATGAAACTTGCAACTATGAATAGAAAATTACATGCCTTAGTATAAAGAAAAAGAAACTTAAACAGTATCAGGAAATTGATTAAAGGAAAGTGGGATTATGACCTCTAAGAAGTACATAGGTTATCCAAGATATTTCCAGGCCTGTCAACTTGTTTCAGGATGATACAAACTTCAGTAGACAGAACATATGTGGTTCCAATAAGCTCAAATAGAGAAGAAGAAAAAGAAAAAAGAAAAAAAACGAATTCATGACATCTTAAACTTGCCTGATAAGTACAGAGACAACCAAAACAAACTTAGCTTCTGAGTCATCCAGGGATTTCATAGAGAATCCAGTGTGATGACAAATGCATTCGCTCAATATCTTGTTAAAAGTCGCAAGTCACCTACATAGGAAACTTGCCTCACTACTTAATGAGAGAAACCTACAAATAAGTCCTCAAGGATTTCATAGATGGAATTCCATGAAACGGAGAAGCTCCCTGACAAGAGAGTGATCCAACAGTTAGAAAAAAGCAAAATGAAATATGAATAAATCAATAATTTCCTTTGCTGATCAGTAATAGAAATTTAAATTGCTCCGTTTTAACTAATCTAATTAACCTTGAAAATCCTTCACACTGTTAATTGTTTCATTGGATGATAAAAGAAAATGAAGTGTTTATGTAGATAAATCATAAGCTTTCAAAGAAATTGAAAAATGATTAGATCCAAAAATAACAGAGAGATTAACAAGAAAACCAGACCAGAACAATTGTAAAAAGAAAGAGCAAGAGATATATTCATGAAGCTTTTGAAATCGTTTGAGTTCTTATTCTATCCATAGTATAGAAGAAGCCTAGAAACCAACAAATGTTACTTTTATCCATATATGGGAGCCAAATCTTTTACTTTTCATCAGTGAGACCTATATGGCGCTTCATTTCAGGCCAATATAAAAACATGGGATCTCTTTCACTGTGAAATGCATGTAAGGGGTTTATTGGTTATTTTGACCATATAAAAACAAATACATGTCTTGAGATTTCTTATGTAAAGAAGCCTACATAGTAGTTGGTGAATCAGCTGTTGTTTACATGACTATTCACCTGCTGTTTACATGAGTAAGTGCATGTTATCTGACTAAACTGCATACAAAAGCTTTGTGGGCTGTTGAAAAAAAACCTAAGTGTTGCAATTTATTGAGCAGTTGGTATGTGGAAGTACTAAAATATTTAAGCATTAACAACTATTTCCAAACAATAAACAATATAAAAAAGCAAACAACACAACAAGCACACATAGACAACACGATATATGTGTTTGGACAAATAGCCTACATCCAAATATGATGTTGGTTTCACTCTACGACAAAAATATGTGCTACAATAAATTCAAAATTCTCTCACAATAGCCATTCAACTAGTAAATCAACTCTGCATATTAAATTAACAAGAAAGTTAGAAACATGACACTGAAATCTGCTTTCTGTTTAAACACAATTGATGTATGCCTATTGGATTAGTTAGAAAGAACAGAGATTAGTGACAAAGCATAACAAACCATTGGTTGAGTTCTATTGACTACTCTCCTAACGCCATTCTTCCTCTCTTCTATAACCCCAAAAACTGAAGAAATTTTGAAACTAAAAACAGAAAACTACATATTTTTAGTATTTAAATAAAGAAAAAATTACTTAAAACATTATCAGAAAATTGATGCATGAAAAGTGGGTTGTGACCTTTAAGGAGTACAGAGACAATTATACAAAACGTTTCCCAGTGTTGAGATAAAGTAGAGTTGCTATGCTTGAGATTGGTGTAGGAGTAGAAGGTGTTTGTTGAATTAAGAAATGCAGAATTTCCAGTTGCAGTTGATGTTCAAAAGTTAGTTAATCTAACTAACTATTTAATTAACGGAAGTTAATTTTTGTTCTAAAAGAGCTTCTGAAAGAATTAATGGAATCGCGAGCCATTTAGGTCCGTAAGTATTCTTATAAAGGACGACGTCGTCTAAATATATAACTTGCAACCTGAATGTAAAAGCCGATGGATTCAAAACTGAGGGTTTAACTCTTATTTTAGTAGTTCATTCTTACTCAATGAAGAACAAACTGATCCTACGGTTTCTGAGTTGTCATTTTGTGTTTGTTTCTGTAAATGTAATGGTTGAGATTGCCAACTTGGACAAACTGATATATCTATATAAACATTTTGGTCAAGCAAAGGGATGCAAGTAGAACCTCAATCTGGCAACTTCTGTGATATATATATCATTTTTAACCTTGATTCTTCAGCAAATTCATGACATCTTGCCTCACTGAATCAAAAATAACATATCAAAATCAAGTTTTATTATAGAGAACATGGTTTTCCAATGTCCTAAAAAGTAGAGAGAGAACTAGAAGCAAACCTCGAATGAGTCAACAAAATTTTAAAGAGGGCATCTAGTGTAATTTGATGAAATGAAGAAGAACAAAAAGAAGCATTGAGAAAGCATAATCAATCATCAATCAAATTCTTTTGACTATTTCCTAATGTCATTCCTCCTCTCTTCCATAACGCAAAATGCTGCGCTGAGAAAATAAGTATTTGATAAAATTTGAAACTATAAATAGAAATTTATATGCTTTAGTTGGAAGTCAAAAAGAGCTTAAACATTATCAGAAAATTGATGTATGAAAAGTGGGGTTATGATCTTCAAGAAGTAGGGACACAAATATTTCCTGGTCTGTCAACGTTGTCCAACATGATACAAAGTCTGTTAACAAAATTTGATGCTTGGTTTTAATAAGATCAAGCAGAGCTAATGTCTTAACATAGGTAACTTTTGGTCAAGAAAAAGAATGCAACAAGAACCTCAATCATAGGTAACTTTTTAATACATCATATTTGCAAATTCAGGACATCTTAAACTTGCCTCTCTGCATCAAAATTAATATCAAGATCAAGTTTAAAAGGAAAGAACATGGATTTTCAACCATTATTAATGCTTTGATGTGCAATCTAGTTTAAAAATCAAGAAAAAACAGAGAAAGCATAACCAATTTTATAGTTCTCTTGAGTATGCAATCTCCTATATCTATCGTTCTCTTTTCCATATTTGTTATAAGGTAGAAATTTGCATGCCTTAGTATAAAAAGTAAAAAAAATGCATAAACATTATCAGATGATTAATCTATGAAAAGTTGGGTTATGACTTAAAAGTATGGACATCTCCCATAGAAGATACTTCCAGGTTTGTCCATTTTTTTCAGCATGATAGAAAGCTATGTAGATGAAATTTGATGTGTTGTTTAAAGAAATTGGATGGAATTTTAAACTTGATTCACTGCATCAAAACTATCATAAAAAGGTCAAGTTTGGTTAAGGAGTAAATGGCATTTTAATTTCTCAATATCCTCAAGCTAGAAGTATTAAGAAACAAACGTACCTCACTGAACCATCCAAGTAATACATAGATGGAATTCAATGAAATTGGAGAAGCTCCCTGGCATAAGAGAAAGCCATTGACAGTTATTCAACAGGGCAGTTCGACATCATCCTTTAAACTTGTTTTGGGAAAATGCTCTGTTTAATTGTTTCACTTGATGAAAAAGAAAATACTTTATAGAAAACTCAAAATATAACATAGTGCTTGAGAAGAAAATGATTAAGTCTTCCATTTGAACAATTACATAATTTTGGTTCATGGAGTTCTTTAAATTTTGAGAAGTCGATGAACAAGTTCTTTTTCAAAATTTAATATATCATTAATTAACATTAATAATAAATTTTAAAGTACCCGTATAAATATTCAGAGACGAAACAAAATCTGAGCATGATGAGATTACATGGACAGCTACGATTACACCAATGAGTATACTGCATATCTTCCAAACAGATGGAGGTGCATCGCTAATTATTTCAATGGGTACTTTGATCAAGAGAGAAAAAATAAAAAAAATATTAAAGTGATTAAATATTCAATCACTAATTGGATGAGACAAAAGGGAAATAAAAAGATTACCTCTCATTTTTCCCTTCAAGGGTGGCCTAACATAGGACAATTCTCAATGGATATATCCAATGTTGTATTCTGAACAAGGTGGTTTGGTAGTGCCTTCAATTTGAAGCAGCCATCAATTTTCAAAGAGAAAAAACCATTCAGTCAATAGCAAAAACTTAAGTGTTTTCAATTTGGGGGAGAAAATAAATGATGAAGATGTGCCATCACTTTCCATTCCCAAAAATTCATTACTCTTTGCACACTCTCCATATGCCGTATCTCTAAAGATTCAAGGGATGGCAATTTTCCCAAGGAAGGCAAATGCTTACAGTTTATGCAATGACAAATTCTTAAGAGCCTGAGGTTGGTTAAGGACATCATCCAGTCAGCGAAAATAGTGTTGCCTCTGTAATTCCATTGCCGTAATTTCTCTACATTCAATGGTGGGTGTAAGATTTCAAGAAGTGATTTGTCATCCTCATTGATTAGAAGAGTTTATGTTCATTCGTTGTAACAAAAAATGCTGTGATATACTTTCAAATTAAACATCAAGAAATGAAAAAAGAACAGAAAGCAACATTCAGAAAGCACAACTAACCATTGATCGAGTTCTTTCTACGCTATTTCTCCTTTCTTCTATATGGCTAAATGCTTCAATGAGACAATAACATTTGATGAAATCTGAAATGATAAATAGAAAGTTGATGTATGAAAAGTGGGGTTATGACCTTCAATTTTCATAGATAACCTTAAATCAGGAAACTTCTGGTCAAGAAAAAGAATGCAACGAGAACCTTAATCTGGAAACTTCTTCATATATCATATTTCAACCCTGATTCTTCAGAAAATTCATTGCACCTTAATCTTGCCACTCTGCATCAAAATTAACATATCAAAATCAAGTTTAATTTGAAGGAACAAGGATTTTCAATTTACCCACTAAGTAGAGAGGTAACCAAGGAAACACACCTATCTCAATGAGTCATCAAAAGATTTCATAGAGGGAATCCACTGTAATTTGAGAAGCTCCCTGGTAAAAGAGGTATCCAACAGTAAGAAAAGGCATATTATAGATATATGAATCAGTTCTGAATAAAAATTAAAGATTTTACTAAACCAGTAATGATGCTGTGATGTGCTTTCTTGTTTAAAAATGAAGAAAAAACAGAGAAGTGAGAAAGCATAACCAACCATTTGAGTCCTTTTGAGGAAATAATCTCCTACATTTATCCCTCCTCTCTTCCATATTTGTTCTAGGGTAGAAATCTGAAACTGTCATCGAATAGAAATTTGCATGCCTTAGAAGAAAAAAAATGGCAGAAAACAGTATCAGATGATTAGTCTATGAAAATTTGAGTTATGACCTTTAAAAGTACGGACATCTCTTTTAGAAAATATTTCCAGGTCAGTCAATTTATCTGGAAATTTTTATTTTTTGATACAAGTGGCTACATGAAATTTCTCTACCATTGAATGATAATAACTTGTCCTTCATTGCTTTGCCCTGGAGTGTTTCCTCTGTCTATCAGTGACACGACTTATAAATTCTCTGCATAAGTAGCCCGACTAGAAAATCTGTTCTGCATATTGAGGAAATAATAGAAGCATAAACAGAATATTAAGGAATCGACGAAAGACATAGAGATGAGTCAGAAAGCATAACCAACCATTAACTGAGTTCTTTCCCTACTCAGGCCTGTCAATCTTTTCCGGCATTATACAGAGTTTTCTGCGGAGGGAAAAGTTGATTCCTGGTTTCATTATCCTCAAAGATCGCAAATGTCTAAACATACATATGTAGCTAGTCTTCAGAGTTCCAATTCTGGTTTTGGGAAAGCTCTGTTTTAACTAATCTCAATAGCCTTGAAAATACAACATTAATTGTTCGAAGGGATAATTATTTGGCACACCCTAAGGTTTTCCTTACTAACCCCTCAGGCATGACGTATGAGTAGTAACGCAGAACCGTCTGCTGTAGCCTGTAGCTCACTTTTGTTATTTCTAATATCAAGGACAAAAGAGTAAAATGACCCTAAATATTAAAAACTTTTATTATAAGGTGTGATTTGAGTCGGTATTTGTTTGTTTGACATTATGAACTAAAATTGTAAACATAAGAAAATCAAATATTACTTCGTATCTCAATAAACAAATAAATGAATAAATTTAAAAGTAATTGAATGGAACAAATACATTGATTAAAGAGAGAGAAAAAAAATTACCTCTAGTTTTCGCCTTTATGGGTAGGCTAGCAGAGGACAACCATCAATCTCTTTTTTCAATGTTGTATTGTGAACAAGGTTGGATGAAGAGTGAGGAAAGAGTGAGTAATGAATTTTTTGAAATAGAAAGTGATATGCATTGGTAGAGTTCTAAGTACTTGAGCTTGGTTAAGGACATCATCCAGTTGGGCAAAATAGCGTTGCCTCTGTAATTTCCTAGCCATAGCTTCTCCAAATTTAAAGGTGGTTGTAAGATTTCAAGAACTGCTTCATCATTCTCATTCATCCTCTCTCCTTCATCTTTCCTAAAATCTAATAACATAGCAAGGAGATTTTTCTGATTCTTAATTTCTAATCTTTTAGCCTCATTCACATCTGATATATTTCCCAACCTATATAGATACAACTCTATGAAGAGGTTAAGGTATTTCAAACCTTCAAGGCTGCATGCTTTATTATCATTACCATCACCACCACTCACAACGAATGACCTTAATGTTCGGAGATAAGTCAATCTTTGAATTCCTATTGGGATGTATCTTAATGACCAAAGCCCATCATTTTCTAAATGCCTTAGATTTATTAATTTTCCAATCCCTTGAGGTAATTCTTCCTATTTTTTGCAACCACTAATGTCTAAAATTTGCAAATTTATAATCCACATAATTCTACAGAAAGTTTTCTCATTTCTAGATTTTTCAATTCAAGATATCTCAAATGTATCAATTTTCCCATCTCCTTCGGAATGTTATCAATATGTTTTGCAATGGCATCATACTTCCACCAATACTTAATGCCTTTAAGCATGTCAATTCACCAATTAATTTCGGTAACATATTAGGGGACAAATCAATCCCGGAATCTTCAAAATTATGTATGAAACTACACATCCTTTTGAGACCACAAATTGAATCAGGAAATGAAGTCCCTTCATCAGCAAATGTTATCATCAAATGACAAACTTGCTCATGATAAGAAGAGTTTATGATTGCTCTTTAAGACCATTAACTTCTATGTGGAGACATTCATTCTTAGTCAAGAATTGAGCAAAATCATGTACTAAATCATGCATCTTACATCTAACGATATTATTGTGTTTGTCATTTTCAAACTCCTGGAACAATGAGTGTGATGCTAAGTAGTCAAAGTTCTCTTTACCAACTATCTCCATTGCATCATTTTCTTCTTGGTTGAGATAACCATGAGTAATCCATAGTTTAATCAAATAATCTCTTCTTATATTATGGTCCTTTGGAAAGATGACACAATATGTGAAACATCGTTTTATCATGAAAGGTAAATCATTATAACTCAATAGTAAAGGACCAAAAATATCTTTTTCACACTCTTCAAGTTTCCACAAATCACTATCTAAGATTTTTAACCACTCTTCTCTAGTTTTTTTAAAGCACAAGAGACTACCAATAGTCTTTGCAGCAAGAGGCAAACCTTTGCACTTGTTTAAAATTTGCTTGCTGGTCTCTTCTAGATTTTCACACTCCTCTTGAGACCTATCAAAAAAAGAAAATCGCTTGAACAAAAACCAATTTTCTTCATTGGGCAATTCTTTGACAGCAATAATGTCAATTGATTTCATCATACGTGTAACGACTCCATTCTCATAAAAATATGCATAGTAAAAGTACATGTAAAATAACATAAAAAGTTGGGCCCAAAATTTTCTTTTATTAAACATATGTATTCTTTATACAAATATATACAAGATTTGTATCATATGCAAAACTATCAAAATAGGGTGGACAGTGTAGCCATTTCTCTTCGTGTGCCGATGTCCATCCAACTGTGTCCTCATCTAGAACCTGCAAAAACATAGGGAACAACGGGATGAGCACAAAACAATGCTCAGTAAGTAAACCCTCTACTCAATTATCCCCGTAACTCTCTCTCTAATTCTTTCCCTACAATTTTTATTGACTCTTTCTCTTATACAACTTTCTATTTTCTCTTTCTCATAACTCTTTTCTACTAACTCTCTTTCTAGTAAGTCACAGCCCCATCTGACCGGAGGCACGGCTGGGACTCGCTCCCACTCCCTATGACTTCTACTCATTCTAGCCGATCGGACTCAGTTGTGCATGGATTCGGAACCTTTGGCCATGTGAGTGCATAGAATCTCTCGGGTAAACTCGGGTATAGCCCTCATCCGCATGTACTCTACGGGCTACACCACTTCTCTCTCTGATACTCATGCCGCTCTCTCTATGCGACGTACATGCGGGAATACTCTACCCGTACTCACAGGTTCCCTATCGCACAACCTACTCTATTCTCTTGTTTAGCACTACTCTAGCTTTTACTCTAAAGTGCTTATTCTCTCTTTCTCTTTACTCTTAGAGTAGTTTAAACTCAAAAGTCTCTACTCTTTCTCTACTCTCTTCTCTAGTGAATAAATAATGCATAGTTAATGCACATAAATGACTCATACTCATTAATGCATTTATGAAATGCAATTATGCCATGTAGCAAAAATTAAGGCTTTCTACTCTTACTTATGCTTCTCTTGAGCATTTCATCATACAACTCATGTGCATATAAAACTCTACTCTAACTCTAACTTTTCTCTTTTCTTTAATCATCCAAATGGGAGGAAACTCCCTCATAAACTCTAAATTTCTTGTCAAAAGAAAAGACACTTCCATAAGCTTGCTCAAAACTTCCTCCAACTTCAATCAAACTCAACCCAACATCAAGCAAATAAAACACTTCTCATAACTCAATTTATGAGTATTACTCATTCATAACTACTAATCTCATTCATCTCATCCACATATATATATATATATATATATATATAACTCTACTCAAAAGAGTTCTTAAATCTCAACTTAGGTTGAATTTACTTACCTTATGAGGAAATAGCTTCTTTAACACTTCTCCTTTCCTTTGGGAGCTAGCCTTCTCTCTACAACTTTAACCAACAACAACATGAGACTCTAATCAAAACATAATAAAACTCTCATCTAAAGCAAGAATCCTTACCTTAGGATGCTTTAGATTAAAACCCTACTAAAAGTTACTCAAAAAGCTCTTGGAAATCCTTGGAAGATTGAAGGAATTTGAGAGAAATTTGGAGAATGGAGGAGGCGGTGGAATGGGAAAATGAAAAGTTCTCAAAGACTAAACCCCCTTAAATATCTCCTAACAAACTCATTCTTCCCATTTTGCCCTTGCTCTTTCTTGGAATTCCATCCATATCCTTTGATTCCTTACAAACACACCCCCATACTAACATATTCTCCATGAAATTTCCTTACATTTTACTCCCCACTTTTCCTGCTAATTAGGGGTAAAATGGTCAAATAGTACCCAAGGGAAAAAAATATCTAAAACTCGATAAACTTTTCAACCGGCACGTCGCCGCGGCGAAGAAGCTTCCTTCGCGACCAAAGCTGTCCCGATAGCTTCCCGTGGCTTCAACACCTCTTACCATGGCGAGCCCACAATCTGAAGAAAAAACCTTCTAATTTTAACTCAATTCAAGGCAAATACTCAACATATCAATACAACCAAAGACCAACCAACCACTATTCATAAAAACCGACTCAAATAAGAGCGAAATAAGAAACATTAGCAACGTACCTCAAGTGGGGCGTTACAATACGTATGTGTCACTGATTCCTTACGTGTAGTAATCAGAATTTTACTTCCACGGGCACCATTCTTTAAACAATGATATAATGGTTCCCATTTTTTGTAGTCCTCTGACCACACATCATCCAAGATAAGCAAAAAAAATTTCCAGCAATAGATATACTAATATGCTGAAAAAGCGATTCCAATTCACCTAAATTCGAAGTAGAACTTTCTAGAGCCTCAATGATTGCTTTGGCTATCCTGTATTCATCAAAAGGTTCTAACACACAAACCCATATTACTTTATCAAAGTTGTTTATCACCTTATTGTCTTTAGACGCAAATTGAGCAAGAGTTGTCTTACCGATTCCCCCCATCCTTATAATAGAGATGATATGGGGATGTTGTTCACTACTTTGACACAACATGCATACTAAAGTATTCTTATCCTCAACTTGGCCATATATATCGGACACATCAAAAAATGAGGTACTTTGTACTCGGTTGGACTTCCCAACACTTCTACTCACATTAAACTTATACATATCTTTTTGTTTTGCAATGACATCTAAATTTTCATTGACTTCCTTTATTTTTACTACAGTGTCATGACATAAGCTCATTTGTTTGAATGAAAAACAAGAGGAGGAAAAGAAGAAACACACATTCTTCTTAGAAACAACATCTTCAACTCCCTCAATTTGTTGTACATTTCAACATGGCGTAGTTCCATTCATCCAACACATCTTCAATGTCCTAAGATGCGTGTTTGAGCCGATCTAACAAAAGTCCTATAGTTTTCTCCTTTACTTGTCTTTCCTCTGCATCAAGGAGCATAACTTCAATATTTTCAAGATTGCTCCTAAGCTTTTTGACTTCTTTGTCGACACCAATAACTAGCTTCACCTCCTGTTGTACTTGTTGGCCACTAATTGAAGTCAGCTGCGTTGGAGTAGGTGCCCTAGAGCCAATCAATTATTGTAGAATTGACTCTTTGTAATAATGTTCATTAATCAATAAAAGGCATTTTATTCTATATCGCGTAAATCATTATTATTGCAATATGTATTGATATATGTCCTTAAAATGGTAGAACCGTGACGAGGGTATCAAGTGTTTCAAATCTTGATAGTGAGAACCCTATGAGCACATATGGTGGCCATTTTAGAAACCTCCGTAGCCCCAGTAATATTCTGAAGTAAGGGCACAGATAATACGGTAAGGTTATCATAGTGTTGAACTACCCTGTTGAAAGGCGGTTGGTCGATCTCACTTATCAAGGTTGTTTGGTGACAACCTGATGCAACACATGGGTGCTTGCTATAGGCGATGACACCGCAACAAGTTCACTGGACTGACCCACCAGAGGATTTCATATGGATGGTAACCCCAGTGTCTATGGAATAAATCCTCTAACGAATGGTGGTGCATGTGATCCTTAGACTTGAGATCACCGGAGTGCCTTGTGCATCGATTGGTGTAGTTTGACACTAGCCTAACTCAGTTCTTTTCAGAGCTGTCTATACGGTGGTGATTGGCTGCATCAAAGAGTGTATCAAGACTATGGTGGATTGACAGAGGATTCATCACTCCCGAGTACGAGAGAAAGTTATCTCACGGCGCAATTCAGTATATGGCAATGACACTAAAACTGTGGCCACAGTGGGATTGAGTTGTTGCTCTATCCGAATTATAATACAGTCATTGGTCCAGAAACTAAATACATAATATCGAGAGTAACCGAAGGTTGACACTATTTCTATGCCTTCGTCTCGTTGAGATAACGTATGATGAAAGGATCGAATTGCATGATAACCATATCATTGACAGGTAGCTACTTTCTTGAATCTGAATCTATCGGGTGGCCATGATGCCTTGCTAGGGGCCAATCTTGGTCTATGTATTAGTAAAACGATTAATTGGTGTTAATCGCGATACTATACACTGCCGATATGATGAAGAGCCTATGGGTCACACACATCGAAGATAATTTAAGATCCAAGAAGAAAGAAGGGTGTTTTCGTCTTTTAAGGCGAAAAGGTATTTTGGTAATTTCACAAATAAGAATTAAATTTCTTGAGGTCGTAGCCTTTATTTAATTTGTTAGAAAAATTAAATAAGTGAAATTACGTTTAAATGTGTGTTCGCGCATATTTAAATATATTATCATTATTGTTAAATGTTAATATATATTTAAATATATATTAATTGATTTTAATTGAGATAATGATGGAAAATAAAATAAAAATATCAAATTGGGAGTGTTTGGCAACATGGCGCGTTTGGGTTGGAGCCCAAGCCTATTCCATATGGGATTAGGGCAAATTGATTAACTATAAAAGGAAAAGTGTGTTAATTGTTTAAGCAGGGATGGATTTCTTTTGAAATTAAAAACACACACAGCCCCTCTCAATACACTCCCATGGCAGAAACACTTTAGACTCAAAAATCAATTCAATTGATTTGCTTTCTTCTTAATCTTAAAGTCAAAGAGGATCTAGCAAATCCCTCTTTGGTTCTTTTGAGATTGCCTTCGTGTGGACTACGTGGGTTCGATCCTACACTTGGATCGGTAGCAAAACATTCGTTGACAAATTTGGAGGAGCCTCCAACGTGCGTTTGTTTTCTTTAAACTCAGATTTATTTTTCTGCAGATTTTATTTTAATATGAATTGTAAAATTATACCTTTGATCTTGGCTCATGTAAACGATATCTATATTATATTTGTTTTGTTTCCGCTGCGTATATGGGACCATTTACTAACAATGGTATTAGAGCCTAGGGTACTGAATTTTACAATTTTTATTTGGATGGTTGATAACATGTGTTTGATGATATAATGTTGCCTTATAAAATCTGCATTAAATCATGTTTTGAGAAATTGATTAATCGATTAATCTGATTTGTTGATGAATTGCAAGTTTGGTTTAATGGTTGATGGATTTTTGTTGAGATCAATGTGTTTGATTGATTGCAAAATCCGTTTAAAGTGTATATGGTTACTGTATGAACAGATCCGGAGCTACAGATCTGTGTATGCTCATCGCGGCGATATAACCCATCACCGCAGCAAGCGTTGTTCACGTTGGAGCGCTCGCCGTGACGATCGTCCTCTAGACGAGCGCTGTTCGAAAACAGCACTCACTGCGGCGATATAATCCATCGTCGCGGTGATTGTCCTTAGGACGAGCACTGTACTAAATCACCGCGGCGAACATATGTTAAGCGTGAACGTCAAGTTACTAATGCACGCCATGGCGATCTAACTCATCGCCGCAACGAGCGCACTTCCGAGTGTGCAGAGGGCTAAAATGTAAAGTTTTAAAAACTTTTGGACCAAACGTAGTTCTGCAAATTGTCAGGGGGTAAATGGTCATTAACCCACAAATTTCAAAAATTGATTGTTTTTGAAATGTATGCTTTGTACTTGTTTGTATATTGCATGGTGTCCGGTACATGAGCCTTAGACCTAAGGGTGAATGTTTTAAAATATTTTTGGGTATGTATGGTTGTATAATTTATTAAATAGGGCCTACGTGTCCTGCCTTTCTCCTATTCTCGATGTACACTCTCTTCTCATCTCATTCCTCTCGAATGTAAATCGAGATTTCTAAATTTATTGATACAAAAAATTTGTATAATTATTTATTGTAAATTTAGAACAATATTTTTGTAATGTACTTGAAGACGGAGCAAAGGACGAGGCAACCATACTTGAAGACTCGAGATGTTTATTACAAGACCCCTAGGTGACCCACCGATTCCTCTAGGCTCGAGGAAATCGGTTTTAGTTGGGCCATATATCGGCATGTTTTAATATTTTGTTTAGAATGCATGATAAGGTTGAATGTTCAATAACATGCCAAACAATGTCATTTTAACAAAGATAATAATTTGGTGAGACATTAAATAATAAAACCCTCAATTAAAGTATATTAAGTCAAGTAAGCCTTCCATCACCATGGTTTTAATCAAATCACTGTTTGTCGAAACATTGTTTACCAAAGCGAAGGGTACACTTCTACCAGTGGGAGGTTAAGATGCATTGGAGTTTTTCTTAATGGTGATGGGTCGACTTAAAATGATGGTTTTGCTTCTTCGTCAAAGCGAAGGTTGATAAACGTGCGTCATAGGCATAGTAGAGCAATACACATATACTGTGTACGTGGTGACATGTAGTGTCCACTCTACTAATACTAAGAATCACACTTGAGGATGATGGCATGTAGTGACCATTGGATTGTGTGATTGGCTTGTTGGCTTTTTCACATTTGAGGTTGATAGTAGGAGCTATCAATTGGTGTGGATTAAGTTTGTTGGCTTACCTAATCAACTCATTTTGGCTTGTTCGCCAAAGCGAATGTTTGAAATGGGCAGGATGGGATCTTGGTCCACTAGGAAAGTCAACGGACTTTTCCGAGTTAATGGTGAGGGCTATTGACTTGAGTAAAATAGTGGGAGCTTCGTTTAATAAAGGACCATATTAAACAATAATAATGAACATGGTAATAATAGTTATTTTTCTGCACTTGTAGATTCACTTAAATTTGAGCAAAATGATCCCAACATCACTGCGAGAAATCATCGAACTGGGAGAGAAATGGAATGGTAAAAATTTCGTTGACTGGTATAGAAGTATAAATAATATACTTCAATCAAGCTATAGATTATACACCATTGAGCAAGCTCTATCACCAGAGCCTTCTGATAGTTCTATCCATGAGACTGGGTATGTATATGTAAAGCATACACATGATGCAAAAACAGAAATGACTAGATACATTGTGCTTGCATCAATGGCACCATTACTGCGACAGTAGTGCCAGAAAATGGATTTAGCTTCTATTCTTCATTTTCTTCGAACAAATGAGAAGCATATGAGTCGTTATTCAGATATAGGATGGAAGAGGGTACCAAAATTGGCGATCATATACTCAAGTGGACCGAGTATATGAACAAGCGTGAGATTTTGGGATGTGGACTTAAAAAAGGTTTAGCAATAAGCCTAATATTACAGTCATTACCGGATTCTTATTCTCAATTTGTTTATGACTTCATTAAGGAAGATAAGAAGAATAACCTTTCCAAGCTTCTGGATTTGTCGAAGGCTACTGAGTCAGGCATGAAAATGTCAGAAACATTGACATTGGTTGAAGCCAACTCAAGTGAAAAGGAAAAGGCTCAGAAGTCGATGGAAAGAACTATTGCAGAAAGGAAAGGCGTTTGTCCTCACTGTGGGAATCCCAGCCACTGAGGAAACATTGCAAGGCCTTCCTAGCAAAAGGGAAGAAGAATGTTACTTCTTCGTTAGGTACGTTATTAAGATTAACTTCTCCCATAAACATCTAGTTGACACAAGATGTGGTACTCACATTTGACTGATGTGTAGGAACTACGGTAGAGTAGATTGCTTGCCGAGGGAAAGGTGGACCTACCAGTTGGAAATGAAGCACGTGCTACTACATTTGCTATAGGATCTTATCGTCTGATTTAGCCGATGGACTTATTTCTTGGAACTTATGGATTATTATGGTTTTTCTTCAGTTTCTAGAAATTATATTTCTGTGTCCACATAGGACAAATGAGAATATTAGTTTACTAATGGATTATTGTCCTTGAGTATAAATAATATTCTTTATGGAAATGTTTCATAATAATATGTTCTTAAGAAAGACAACAAGGATAATCTCAAAATGACAACTATGCCAACTTTGGCAAGTTGAGCTAAACATACCTGAAGGAATGTGGGATAGTATCACAACTCACCCCTCCTTATACACCCCAACACAAAGGAGTGTTGGAGAGGAGGAACAGGACCTTACTTGATATGGTTAGGTCCATGATGAGTTTTAGTGATTTACCTGCATCGTTCTAGGGTTATGTCCTAGAGACTACGACTCACGTTTTGAACCGTGTGCCGTCAAAGTCTGTAGATAAGACTCCATATGAGCTATGGAGTGGGCGAAAGCCCAACTTGTCTTATCTAAGGATTTGGGATTGTGAAGCTTATGTTAAGAAATTGACTTCGAACAAGCTGGGCCCAAAATCCTGTAAATGTATATTTGTGGAGTATCCAAAGGAGACCAAAGGATACTATTTCTACCACCCAGAAGAGCGCATAATTTTTGTTGCTCGATCTAGTGGCTTCCTAGAAAAGGAATATTTTCTAAGAAGTACTAGTGGGAGAAAAGAAGAACTTGATGAAGTTCTAGAACCACAAGATGTACTAGACGAACGACGGGATGATGTATCATAGGAAGTGGTTGAGCATCATGAGGAGGTTACTCCACAACTTGTGGATCAAAGTGAACCACCTCACGTAGCACAGGAGCTACGTAGATCGGGGAGAGTACGCCATGAGCCTGAGAGATAAGGTTATCTCGTGACTCAACATGGTGACGTACTAGTCTACCAAGACGATGAACCCAGAATCTATGAAGACGCTATATCGGATCCAGATTCTGTTAAATGGCTTAAAGCCATGAAATCTAAGATGGACTCCATTTACTAGAACCAAGTGTGGTCTCTGATGGAACCACCTAAAAGGGTAAAACCCATAGGGTGTAAATGGATCTTCAAGAAGAAGACTGACATGGATGGCAACGTGCATACTTATAAAGCACGGCTGGTTGCCAAATGTTTCAAACAAATTCATGGCATTGACTATGAAGAAACTTTTTCGCCGGTTGCCATGATTAAATCCATCTGGATTATGCTTGCAATTGTTGCATATCTTGACTATAAGATTTGGCAATGGATGTCAAAACTGCTTTCCTGAATGGAAACCTTGAGGAGGATGTGTAAATGACACAACCTGATAGTTTTGTTCTTGATAGTCAAGCTAATAAGGTATACAAGTTGCAGAGATCTATTTATGGACTCAAGCAAGCTTCAAGGAGTTGGAACATTCGTTTTGATGAAGCCATAAAAGAATTCGGTTTTATCAATAACGAAGATGAGCCCTGTGTTTACAAGAAAGTGAGTTGGAGCAAAGTAGCATTCCTAGTGTTGTATGTCGATGACATACTTCTAATCGGGAATGATATACCGAACTTGTAGTCGGTAAAGACTTGGTTATCCAAGTGCTTCTCCATGAAGGACTTAGGGGAAGCAGCCTACATCCTAGGAATAAAGATCTATTGTGATAGATCGTGTAGGTTGCTCAAACTAAGTCAAAGTACATAGAGAAGATACTGAACACATTCAGTATAGAAAAAATCCAAGAAGGGATTTCTTCTGATGGCATATGTTGTCTATCTCTGTAAGGATATGTGTCTTTAGCCACACAATGAAAGAGACAGAATGAAGAGGATCCCACATGCTTGAGCAAGTGGATCCATCTTGTATGCTAAGATTGATATCTAATGTGCATTCAGCACTTGTAGTGGATATCAATCCAGCTCAAGTGAGCAATATGTTATGTACTTAGATTGATGTCTTATGTGCATTCAACACTAGTAAAAGATATTAACTAAATCCAAGTGAATGACATTGGGTGAGTGTCAATGGACATTCTTAAGTACTTGAAAAGGGCTTAAGAATATATATTCTTGGATTATGGAGGAAAGATGAGCTCACTGTAAGAGAATACAATGACGCTATTTTCAAACGGGAAAAGGATGATTATAGTTCGCAATTTGGGATTACACAATTTGTCTCAACGTAACTGCAGTGAGCTGGAAGAGCTCGAATTAGTGTACTATAGCGAATTCTACAATTGATGCTAAGTGTATCGCATTTTTAATGCTGCCATGTAGGCAATTTGGATCAAGAAGTTCATTACTGAACTTGACGTGATTCCAAGCATTGCTAATCCAGTATAGTTGTACTGTGATAACAATGGAGCCATTGTTGTGGCTGAGGAATCACAGTTTCACCAGTAATCCAAACACTTACTTAGTTGATTCAATCTGATCTGAAGGATCGATAAGAAAGGGAATGTGCAGATTTGCAGAACACCTACTAACCCACTATTAATGTTTCTGTTGTAGCAGAAGCATGATGGGCACTTGGGTCATTCAATGTTAGTGCATGAATGACGTATAGTCACGAGCACTGGGTCATGTGGCATGGCTATAGTGCAGGCACTTGGGTCATTCAGTGTTGAGTGCATGAATGATTGGCTATAGTGCAAGTGGGAGATTGTTGGAGTAAGTGCCCTAGAGCCAATCAATTATTGTAGAATTGACTCTTTGTAATAATGTTCATTAATCAATAAAAGACATTTTATTCTATATCGCGTAAATCATTATTATTGCAATATGTATTGATATATGTCCTTAAAATGGTAGAACCGTGACGAGGGTATCAAGTGTTTCAAATCTTGATAGTGAGAACCCTATGAGCACATATGGTGGTCATTTTAGAAACCTCCGTAGCCCTAGTATTATTCTGAAGTAAGGGCACAGATAATACAGTAAGGTTATCATAGTGTTGAACTACCCTGTTGAAAGGTAGTGACTGATCTCACTTATCAAGGTTGTTTGGTGACAACCTGGTGCAACACATGGGTGCTTGCTATAGGCGATGACACCGCAACAAGTTCACTGGACTGACCCACCAGAGGATTCCATATGGATGGTAACCCCAGTGTCTATGGAACAAATCCTCTAACGAATGGTGGTGCATGTGATCCTTAGACTTGAGATCACCGGAGTGCCTTGTGCATCGATTGGTGTAGTTTGACACTAGCCTAACTCAGTTCTTTTTAGAGCTATCAATACGGTGGTGATTGGCTGCATCAAGAAGTGTATCAAGACTATGGTGGATTGACAGAGGATTCATCACTCCCGGGTACGGGAGAAAGTTATCTCACGGCGCAATTCAGTATATGGTAATGACACTAAAACTATGGGATTAGGGCAAATTGATTAACTATAAAAGGAAAAGTGTGTTAATTGTTTAAGTAGGAATGGATTTCTTTTGAAATTAAAAACACACACAGCCCTTCTCAATACACTCCCACGGCAGAAACACTGTAGGCTCAAAAATCAATTCAATTGATTTGCTTTCTTCTAAATCTTGAAGCCAAAGAGGATCTAGCAAATCCCTTTTGTAACATCTACTGAAAACTAGTATAATGCATGCAATTAACAATGGAAAATTGGGCCCAAAATGTCTCTTTTCATTACAATTCACATGTCTTTTATACACAAATGTTACTGTTTACAAAAGTGCATTTCAAAAGACAAAATAGGGGAACAGTGTAGCTATTGCTCCTCGCGCGCCGACGCCCCTCCAACCGCATCATCACCTAGAACCTGCATCCACAAAGGAAAAATAACGGGGTGAGCACAAATAATGCTCAGTAAGTAAAACTCTCTAAGCATGCGTCCCCCAGTGTGTGACTCTTAATTCTTTCCTTATGCTATTTCTGATTCTGTTTCTGTTCCTAGTAATCTCATGGCCTCATCTTACCGGAGGTACGGCCGGATGGTGTTCACACAGCACCATCTCACTCTCTATGGCTATCGGGTGGAATTCACACAGTACCAACCCGTTCTTAGTGACTACCGAGTGAGGATCACAAAGCATCCACTCGGTTCTTTCTAACTATCAGGTGGAGGTCACCTAGCACCTACCCGTTCCTCATGGATTTTGGGTAACGATCACTAAGCATTTACCCGTCTCTAGTCACTATCGGGTGATGGTCACAAAGCATCAACCCGCTTCTACTAGCCGTTGGGTGATGATCACAAAGCATCAACCTACATATCTCTTAACTAACCGGGTAGTGGTCACAAAACATCTACCCATTTCTACTACTCATCGGGTGACGATCACAAAGCATCGACCCATCTCTCTAAGGGCTATTCGGATAATGATCACAAAGCATCAATCCGATTCCCATAACGGTCGGGTGATGATCACAAAGCATCATCCCAACTATACTACTCTTCTAATTCACTTTATTGTAGCATTTTTCAATGCTCTCTACCCTTAGAGTAATTTTACCCACTAAGCTCTCTACTCATAGGGTAATTGCATAAACCATTTCCTTACACTTTCTTAGGTCACTTTTCAATGCACAATTAGTGCCTATGGATGGTTCATCACTACTAATGCACTTATGAAATGCCAACATGCAATGTTGCAAGAATTAAGGTTCATTTCTCATACTCAAACCTCTATTAGGCATTTCATCAAACAACTCATGTGCACTATGAAACTCTATCATAGCCATGATTCTAAAACTTTTCTTAACCATCCAAAATGGGGAAAAACCCCTTCACAAAGCCATAAAACCTGCCATAGAAAACACTTCTAAAAAGGGGATCCATAACACCCTTTAAATTCCATCTCAACTACCTTGCCAAACCAACAACCCATTTCTCAAAATTGCAAGGTATTAACACTCACAAAGCATATAAATCTCTATTTAACCCTTCATACATGCTATAATACATGCATATCACATACATACATCATTTCTATCAAAACCCTAATCAAGAAAATTCATAAATCTCAACTTGGGTTGGGTTTTACTTACTTGCTATGTAGAGACTTCACAAATCCTTCCTTTCTCTTGCTTAGCTTGACTTTTCCTCTAATCTTAGGAAGCCTTAGGTTACTTTTCCACCCCAAATCACTTCAAAACCCCTTGAAATACCTTGATCAAAAGAGAAGAGAAGTTGAGAGGAGTAAGGATGGGAAGTCACGTTTGAGAAGAAGAGAATGAGGGGTTTCTTTGATTCTAATTCCTTTTAATGAAATATAAACACACTCATTCCCATTTTGCCCTTATTCTTCTTTGGGAATTCCATCCAAATCCTTTGATTCATTACAAACTCACCCCTAACTCAACCTATTCTCCATGAAAAATCCTTACAATTAACTCCCCACTTTTCCTGCTAATTAGGGGTAGAAAGGTCAAATTGCCCTTAAGGAAGAAAATATCTAAAACTCAATCAACACTTTATTCGGGTTGTCGCCGCGGCGAAAAGAAACTGTCCGCCGCGGCAGCTGTCAGCCCTTGACTTCCCCGTGGCTTCAACCTCTCTTCGCCGCGGCGAAGATTCTTCGCCCGCCCCGACACTGCATCAAAAACCCTTCTTCGTTTTCAACCAATTTCAGGGGCAACATTCAACATAACACTCAAACAAACAAATATAACAAAAACCAACTCGATTAAGGGCGAAAGAGGAAACAATAACAACGTACCTCAAGCGGGGCGTTACAATTCTCCCCCCCTTAAAAGAATTTCGTCCCCGAAATTCACGCAAATAACTCTGGGAAACGATTCTGCATGTCCTGTTCTACTTCCCAAGTGGCCTCTTCCACTTTGTGATCCAAATCCAACCAATTTTCAACAACAAACAACACAAATATACCCTAAACTCAAGCTCAAATTCGGCCAAACACAAATGGAAGCAATGTTGCACTTACTTGCAAATTTTAGGTTAAGACAAGAATGAACACTTCAAGCATAAAGGAATTCTCCACCAACTTGAATCGATTCACCACCAAATCTCCTTGCCAAGACTTGGATAAAGAAATCTCAATAAGAACACAAAGTTCTCTCAATGGTTAAACCAAGTTTTTGATAATTTTCATGAACTACCATTACAAGGAGAATAGTTGCCTTTATATAGGCAATTACAAGGTTAAAAGAGTAATCAACAAATGCATTACAAGGAAATGAAAAATAATAAATATTACACAAAAATTACAAGCCTTCCATTCAAAATTAAGGCCATACCCATTTAATGCAAAAAGGGACATGATTCCCTAATTCTAGGGTTCATGTCTTTAACCACCCTATTAGTTGAAATAACTCACTTTATTAGCCCAAAACTTGATCAATGATCCTAATCAAGTCTACTAATAAGGGTGCAAGAGATTGGGCCTTGAAGACCTTGCAATTGGATCCAATAAGGGTTCAAGTGGACTTTCCCTTTGGAATGAGAAATGGGCCGAATGGGCTTACTTCAACACTTGGGCTTTTCTCTTGGTGGACTTGAGCTTTCTTTGTTGGGCTTGGGATTGGAATGGTTTGGGCCGAAGTGCTTGGGCTCTCTCTCCCCTTGGGACTTGCTTGGGCCGAATCTCCTCCAATGCTTTCCACACTCCACAATCCAAGTGTTTTAGGACTTGGAATGCAATTCTTTGATTCAACCGAATTAACAAGTGTTTTAGGACTTGTAATTCCTTGTCCACTCATGTTTACAAGTGTTTTAGGACTTGTAAACGTATCATCCTCCTCGGGTTGAGAAGGATTTGCCCTCAAATCCAAATCGTCCCTCCAAGTAAGGGCTTAGATCCCCCACATTGAAGGTGGCCGAGACTCCCCCATACTCACTAGGCAACTCCACCTTATAAGCATTATCATTTACCCTCTCAACAATCTCAAAAGGTCCATCAGCCCTAGGAGCTAATTTACTCTTCCTTTTACTTGGAAACCTCTCCTTTCTCAAGTGAATCCAAACTAAATCCCCCGGTTGGAAAAGCTTAGGTTTTCTATGCTTGTTTGCCTTATTCTTGATCTTCTCATTTGAATATTCTATTTGAGCTCTCACGGTTTCATGGAGTTTCTTCATTTGTTTCAACTTCTCATTAGCATTCACACTTGGCTCAAAATCAAGGGGGTAGGGAAGTGAGATCAAAAGGGATAAGTGGGTTTACTCCATACAACACCTCAAAAGGAGTGTGACCCGTAGTAGAACTAGGACTCCTATTGTAGGTAAATTCAGCATGTGCCAATTGCAAATCCCAATCCTTTAAATGCTTACTCACTAAACTCCTTAGGACATTACCCAACACTCTATTCACCACTTCGGTTTGACCATCGGTTTGCGGGTGGTGTGAGGTGCTAAACATTAATTTTGTCCCTAGTCTACCCCATAAACTTCTCCAAAAATGACTCAAGAATTTTGTATCCCTATCCGAGACAATGGTCCTCGGAATGCCATGAAGTCTAACCACTTCTCTAAAGAACAATTCGGCAATTTTGGAGGCATCATGTGTGGTATGGCATGATATGAAATGGGCCATTTTTGAGAACCTATCAACCACTACCATGATGGAATCTTTTCCTCTTTGTGTCCTAGGCAATGCAACCACAAAATCCATGCTAAGATCCTCCCAAGGGTGCTCGGCTATGGGTAAGGGTAGGTATGGTCCGGCCTTGAATTGACTCTTAGCTCTTTGACATGATCCACACCTTCTAATAAGAGCTTGAACATCCCCTAACATTTTAGGCCAATAAAAATATTCCTTGATGGTTTCTAAAGTCTTAGTAACCCCCAAAATGGCCTCGCAACCCACCACTATGTGCTTCCCTCATAATTAGTTCTCTAAAACTACCCTTAGGGACACATAATCTTCTACCCTTGAACAAGTACCCATCATGCATAATATAATTCTCAAAACCAGGTTTCCCACATTCAGTTATGCATGTTTTCATCTCCAAATCTTCCTCATAGCACAATTTCATTAATTCAAAACCTAGAACTCTAGAATCAAGCAAAGAAAGTAAGGCATACCTTCTAGAGAGTGCATCGGCTACAACATTGTGTGATCCTTGTTTGTAATTCAGCACAAAAGAAAAGGATTGGATGAACTCAACCCACTCAGCATGTCTTGTGTTGAGTTTACGCTGCCCATTGATGAACCTCAAAGCTTGGTGGTCCGAATGGAGGACAAATTGTTTCGGCCGAAGGTAATGACTCCAATGGTCAAGTGCTCTCACTATAGCATAAAACTCCTTATCATAAGTGCTATACTTCCTCCTTGAATCACTAAGCTTCTCACTAAAATATGCTATTGGCCTCTTGGATTGATTCAAAAGCGCCCCCAATGCCAACACCACTTGCATCACATTCTACTTCAAACACTTGGTTGAAATCGGGTAAGGTAAGGATGGGAGCTTCACACAACTTCTTTTTAATCAAATTAAAAGCTTCATTTGCTGCCTTAGTCCACTCAAAAGATCCCTTCTTCAAACATTCAGTTATGGGAGCCATAATGGAACTAAAATTAGGGACAAACCTACGGTAGAAAGAGGCTAAACCATGAAAACTCCTAACTTCCGTAATTGAACCAGGTTTAGGCCAATTTTGAATGGATTCTACCTTGGATTGATCTACCTTAATTCCTTCTCCCGAAACTACATAACCCAAGAACACCAATTGTTTCATAAATAGCTCACATTTTTCAAGCTTAGCATACAACTTCTTTTGCCTCAATAATTCAAGCACTAAGCTAAGGTGTTCTACATGACTATCCTCACAAGTACTATATATCAATATATCATCAAAATACACAACCACAAATTTTCCAATGAAAGGTTTGAGTACCTCATTCATTAACCTCATGAAGGTGCTTGGTGCATTGGAAAGGCCGAAAGGCATCACCATCCATTCATACAATCCTCCCTTGGTCTTGAATGCCGTTTTCCATTCATCTCCCTCTCTCATTCTAATCTGATGGTAACCACTTCTTAGATCAATTTTTTGAAAAGATGGTTGCACCATGAAGCTCATCCAACATGTCATCTAACCGTGGAATGGGATACCTATACTTGATAGTTATCCGATTGATGGCCCGACTATCAATACACATCCGGTAAGTGCCATCTTTCTTGGGTACAAGCAAGGCTGGAACGGAACAAGGGCTCATGCTTTCTCTCACAAATCCCATGGAAATCAACTCCTCAACTTGTCTTTGAAGCTCTCTTGACTCTTTGGGATTGCACCTATATGCTGGTCTATTGGGAAGAGGTGCACCGGGATCCAAATCAATATGATGTTCTATTCCCCTAAATGGTGGCAAACCCCTTGGTAACTCACTAGGAAAAACATCCGCAAATTCATCCAAGAGATGGTGAACTTTTGGGTGAAATTCAGGTTGCTCTCTCTCTTGGTTTGTCTCGGCTATAAGGAGGGCAATGAGAGGTTTGTGTTTTAGGAAAGCTCTTTCTAATTGGGTGCTATTTAGGAAGAGGGTTTTACGGGTTGGTGCCTTGGATGGTGTTTGGGAAAGTGTTTGGGAAGTTGTTTGTGTGGGAGCTTGGATAATGGCTTGGGTGGGGGCTAAGGGTGCAAGGGTAATAGACTTCTTGTTGAGCTTGAATGAGTATGTATTCTTGCGGCCATCATGGATCACTTCTATCATATTGCCATGGCCTTCCAAGTAAAAGATTGCAAGCATCCATGGGAATGATATCACAAAGTACCTCATCCGAATAGCTCCTCCCAATGGAGAATGGTACCACTACTTGCTTGGCTACTTGTATGGTGTCTCCATTGCTCAACCATTGTAGCTTGTACGGGTGAGAATGATCCACAACCAGCAGCCCCAATTTCTCCACAAGTTTGGTGGAAGCAACATTGGTACAACTCCCACTATCAATGATCATTGAACAAACTTTTCCCTTGATAGTGCACCTTGTATGGAACAAGTTCTCCCTTTGGTTCTCTTGGGGGTTTACTTGAGTATGCAGCAACTTCTTGAGCATAAGCATCTCTCCACTATCAGGCTTCCTCAATAACCTCATTCTCACTCTCATCCACTTCCTCTTCTTCACTAGAATCCCTTTGACAAGCATCATCAATCTCATTTATTTCTCTAAGGGTCATAACTCTTCGGTTTGGACAATTTGCTTGGAAGTGCCCATAACCTTGACACTTGAAACATTTCTTGTTCCTCAAATCAGGCCGTGGAGCATCATTCCTCACAAAACCTGTTTTCTCCTTCGGTGTTTCATTGGCTTTGTTCTTATCATAAGCCATAGGTGCCACATATGGTTTGGTGTAGGAAGGCGAACCCCTTTGGTAGTTACTTTCCTTAAAGAGTTTCTTGGGGGCCAAGGACTTCATGCTCTTCAATTGTTTTTCAATCCTTGTAGACAGCTTGCAAACATCCCCAAAGGAATGGTAAGCTTGCAACTCAAGCTTGTATGCAATGTCCTTACTCAAACCGCCTATGAACCTTGCAATTGTGTGCTCTTTCTCTTCGGGAATATCACTTCTCAACATCAACCCTTCAAACTCCCGAATATACTCCTCAACTTTTCTATCTCCTTGCTTCAAATTATGGAGCTTAAGATAAAGGTCTTGTTTGTGATTATCGGGCAAGAATCTTTTCTTCAACACTCTCCTCAATTTCTCCCATGATCTAATTCTAGCCTTCCCTTCTCTTTCTCTCTTCTTCCGTGTATTTTTCCCACCACAAGGAGGCATACTCCTTGAACTTTAATATGGCTACCTTACACTTCTTTTCATCATTGTAGCCCTTAAATTCAAATACCCGCTCAATCTCATGCAACCAATCAATGAAGTCATTTGGGTCAAGACTTCCATTGAATTCGGGTAAGTCTACTTTAAGACCCCTATCATCATCAAACTTTCTCCTCCTAGGCACTTCGGATTCACTAGATGAATCATTACTTTCTACTAGGTTTTCCATATACAATGGTGTCCTAAGCATGGTTCGTTGGTGGTAGTGTGGGACGACCATCCCGTAGGGGTGGTTGTGGGGGTTTCCTCAAAAGTAGGTTTGGGTTGTGAAAGGTTGGCAATGTCCTTAGACATGTTAACCATCAATTCCATCATGCTTGACATATTTCTCTTTACTTCATCAAGTTCTTCTTGAATTCTTTTGTTGGCACTTTCCCATGGTGTTGGGGGTGGAATTGGGGAGGAAGGGGACTTGTTTGCCATGAGAATTTTGAAGGTTTAGCTACTGTGAACAGTAACTCCGGATGAACAGTAATTTTTGAAAGTTAAAGAAAAATGGAAAATGGGAGGGAAAGGTCAAGTGTATGATTGTTGGTGATTTTAGTTAAGTGTGAGTATTCTGTGAATAGTGTTCGTGAATAGTATTCTGTGAATAGTGTTCTGTGAATAGTGTTTTTGTGATTAGGCTAAGGAATGGTGTTTATGGAGATGAGATTAGGTTAACTTAATTGTGTTTAGGGTTTAGGGTTTGGGTTAAGGGTTTAAGGTTTGGTTGTAAAGGAATGGGTTTAGTTGACTTTGGAGGGAATTGGTTAGGGTTTGGGTGAGGTGGCAATGGGTTTGGTTACAAGGGAACAAGGTGTAAGGGATTTGGTTGGGGAATAGTGTTTGATGAGAGAGAAAAATTGTTCATTCACTTGTAACAAAGAGAAGTTTTGAAACACTTAGGCTAAAGAATTCCAAATCCGGCAATGTACACTCCAAAATCCGGCCACTTTCTTTCAACCAATCCTAAATCAATCCTACTCCAATTCACAACCTAAGCTCTGATACCAAATGATCCAAATCCAACCAATTTTCAACAACAAACAACACAAATATACCCTAAACTCAAGCTCAAATTCGGCCAAACACAAATGGAAGCAATGTTGCACTTACTTGCAAATTTTAGGTTAAGACAAGAATGAACACTTCAAGCATAAAGGAATTCTCCACCAACTTGAATCGATTCACCACCAAATCTCCTTGCCAAGACTTGGATAAAGAAATCTCAATAAGAACACAAAGTTCTCTCAATGGTTAAACCAAGTTTTTGATAATTTTCATGAACTACCATTACAAGGAGAATAGTTGCCTTTATATAGGCAATTACAAGGTTAAAAGAGTAATCAACAAATGCATTACAAGGAAATGAAAAAATAATAAATATTACACAAAAAATTACAAGCCTTCCATTCAAAAATTAAGGCCATACCCGTTTAATGCAAAAAGGGACATGATTCCCTAATTCTAGGGTTCATGTCTTTAACCACCCTATTAGTTGAAATAACTCACTTTATTAGCCCAAAACTTGATCAATGATCCTAATCAAGTCTACTAATAAGGGTGCAAGAGATTGGGCCTTGAAGACCTTGCAATTGGATCCAATAAGGGTTCAAGTGGACTTTCTCCTTTGGAATGAGAAATGGGCCGAATGGGCTTACTTCAACACTTGGGCTTTTCTCTTGGTGGACTTGAGCTTTCTTTGTTGGGCTTGGGATTGGAATGGTTTGGGCCGAAGTGCTTGGGCTCTCTCTCCCCTTGGGACTTGCTTGGGCCGAATCTCCTCCAATGCTTTCCACACTCCACAATCCAAGTGTTTTAGGACTTGGAATGCAATTCTTTGATTCAACCGAATTAACAAGTGTTTTAGGACTTGTAATTCCTTGTCCACTCATGTTTACAAGTGTTTTAGGACTTGTAAACGTATCACTTTGTGATTCCTCCAAAGGACTTTCACTAGCGGAACACTCTTGTTCCGAAGTTCTTTAACCCTTCGATCCTAAAATCTGAACTGGACGTTCTTCATATACTAGATTCTCTGTTACTTCAACGTCTTCTACGCTCAGGACATGGAGGGGATCACTTACATACTTTCGTAGCATCGAGACATGGAAGACATCATGCACCCTGTCCAAGCTAGGTGGTAGTGCCAATCTATAGGTCACCTTCCCCACTCGTTGCAAGACCTCAAAAGGACCTACATACCTCGGTGCTAGTTTCCCTTTGCTTCCAAAGCGCATTACTCGCTTGTAAGGGGAAACTTTCAGAAATACTTTATCGCCCACTTGGAATTCTACCTCTTTCCTCTTCAAATCAGCATAACTCTTCTGTCGATCTTGAGCTTGTTTCATTCTACTTCGGATCACCTTCACATCTTCTACTAGTTTCTGAGTCATCTCTGGCCCAAGAGCGGCACTCAACTCATCTCTCTCTCCTACTTCATCCCAATGAAGCGGAGACCTACATCGTCTACCATACAAAGCCTCGTAAGGCGCCATTCTAATTGTAGACTGATAACTGTTGTTGTAGGCAAATTCTACTAATGGTAACATCTCATGCCAGGATACTCTGTAATCCATGCAACAGGCTCTCAACATATCCTCGAGCACCTGATTCGTTCTCTCGGTTTGGCCATCTGTCTGAGGATGATAGGCAGTACTGAATGCTAAGCGGGTACCCAAACTCTTCTGTAAGCTTGTCTAGAAGGTGAAACAAATCTGGAATCTCTATCTGATACTATGGTCTTGGGCACACCATGCAATCTGACTATCTCCTTGAGGTAAATCTGGGCCAACTGATCTGTAGTGGTACTATCCTTTACTGGGAGGAAATGGGCTGATTTGGTTAGCCTGTCCACAATCACCCATATAGCATTATACCCTCTCTGTACTCTGGGGAGACCCGTGATAAAATCCATCGAAATGCTCTCCCATTTCCACTCTGGGATACTCAATGGGTGAAGCAACCCTGACGGCCGTTGGTGTTCTGCTTTCACCCGCGACAGTTAGGCATTTAGCTACAAACTCTGCAATGTTCTTCTTCATACCTGACCACCAATAGCCTTTCTTGATATCCTGATACATCTTGGTTGCTCCCGGATGAGCGGTGTACGGTGTGTCATGAGCCTCTAAGAGGATTTTCTGTTTCAACTCCTCATATGGAGGAATGCACAACCGATTTCTGAAATAGAGGGCACCATCTCTCACAAAGAACTCTGATGTCTTGCCCTCATGCACTTGCTGAACTATTTTCTGACACCACTCATCAGCCATTTGCTTTTCTCTAATTTCCTCTAGTAAAGAGGACTGTACCACTAGGCTGGCAATTCTTCCCGGAACCACTTCGATCTGCTCCTTAGACAAATCTTCTATTAACTCTTTCTGCCTGGTAAGCCGGAAAACATGGGCTTTTCTACTCAAAGCATCGGCTACTACATTGGCCTTCCCCGGTTGATACTTGATCTCACAATCATAATCCTTGACCACTCTAACCACCTTCTCGCCTCATATTCAACTCCTTTTGAGTGAAGAAGTACTTTAGACTCTTATGATCGGTGTAGATATTACTCTTCACACCATAAAGGTAATGCCTCCAAATCTTTAAAGCAAAGACCACAATTTGCTAACTCTAAGTCATGCGTAGGGTATACGGTCTCGTACTCTTTCAATTGACGAGAAGCATAAGCTATAACCCTACCTAACCGCATCAACACAGACCTAGTCCCTCGCCCGAAGGCGTACGTATAAATGTCATAATCTACACCCTCCTATGGTAACACTAGCACGAGCCGATGTTAGCCTCTTCTTCAACTCTTGAAAGCTTTCTTCACATGCCGTTGACCAGACAAAAGGAGTCTTACTATTTGGTAAGAGTATCAGCCAGGTTTAGCCAAGCTGGGTGAATCCCGCTACAAATCGCCGGTAGTAACTGCCAAGCCTAAGAAACTCCTGATTTCTTTCACTGTTCTCGGCACGCCATTCCGGGATTGCCTGCACTTTACTCGGATCTACCGAAATCCCCTCATTCGAGACGGTATGACCCAGGAATATCACTTGGTTCAGCCAAAACTCACACTTGGAAAATTTAGCACACAACTTCTTTTCTCTCAGCCGTTGCAATACTAATCCCAAGTGTCTCTCATGTTCTTCTCTTGACTTTGAGTAAATCAGAATGTCGTCGATGAAGACAACAATGAACTGATCCAAGTACTCATGAAATACCCTGTTCATCAGGTCCATAAAAACTGCTGGGGCATTGGTCAAACCAAACGGCATTACTACAAATTCATAATGCCCATATCTTGTACGAAAGGCAGTCTTAGCCACATCTTGCTCAACCACTCTTACTTGATGATACCCGGACCTCAAATCAATTTTGGAGAACACTGCCGCTCCTTTCAACTGATCAAAAAGGTCATCTATCCAGGGTAGTGGGTACTTATTCTTCACTGTAACTTTATTCAGCTCCCTATAATCAATACACATCCTTAGTGATCCATCCTTCTTTTTCACAAACAGGATTGGAGCTCCCCAAGGGGAATGACTTGGTCGGATAAAGCCTTTATCTAAAAGCTCTTGGAGTTGCTTCTTTAGTTCTTGGAGCTCAGCTGGGGCCATTCGATAAGGGGCTTTAGATATTGGTGCTGTCCCTGGTGCTAGTTCGATACTAAATTCTACCTCTCTCTCTGGAGGCAAACCCGGTAACTCTTCCGGAAACACATCTAGAAAGTCTCGAACTATTGGCACCCTCTGGATCTCTAACTGTGGAACATCACCACTCTGCACTACATGGGCAATATAACCCGAACACCCCTTTCTAAACATCTTCCTGGCTTTCACATTACTAATCAGCATGCTCAACTGATGGCCTTCTCCAAAACTAAACTTCTCTCCACTATCAAGGTTAAACCTCGCCTTCTTTTTCTGACGGTCAATCTCTACTCCATACCTCCCTAGGAAGTCCATGCCCAGAATCACATCAAAGTCGAGCATATCAAAAACTATTAAGTCAACTGTTAACTCTCTACCCTGGATCACTAAAGACTCTCTTAACAAAATCTCTTGAGTCACAACACTAACCCCATCGGGTAGTTCTATCTTAATGGGTTGTGTCGTTCTAGTAGGTTTCAAACCTAATCTCTCAAGCATCCCATAAGATATAAACGAATGGGTAGCACCTAAATCAATTAAAGCATATAAAGGGACTGCATGAAATAATAAGCGACCCGATGCTGGCTAATGGGTGGCCTCTGCTTACCACGTGCCACGGTAAAAACTCGGCATTCTGATACCTCCCTGAACCCCACTGAGCAGTTGGTGGAAGAGGAGCTTTACAATCCCTCATCATGTGCCCTCGCTGCCGGCACCTATAACACACTCTCTGATCCCTCAGACACTCTCCTGGGTGATTCTTCCCGCATTTAGGGCAATGAGGAAACCCTTCCGTCCGAGGTCGCTTATTCTTCCACTCCTTTCTATTCTGTCTATCTTGGAACTTCTTCTTGATTCTTCATGTCTTTACCCTTCACATCCTCATGTTTCTCTCTATGAGGAGCGGAGGGTAGCTCCTTCGGTCCTCCCAGCCGAGGATCCTACGGGGAAGATTTTATTCTCAAAAATCTCCGCCTTCATCGCCCGCCTCAAAGCCTCACTATAATTCCGAGGAGGGTTGGAGCTTGTCATAATATCCCGGGCTATCTCCGGCTTCAATCCATGCACAAATTTATCCCTTCTCAAGGCCGGAGTGCTAACTATTCCCGGTGCAAACCTTGCAAGAGCATTGAACTTCACTGAGTACTCTTTCACAGCGCTAGTCCCTTGCTGTAAACTGATAAATTCTTGGACCTTCCCATGAACTTGGTCCTCTGTTCTATACTCGGCCTCAAACTCTTGCTGAACTCTTCCCACGTCATTCTTGTCGTCGTGAGTTTCTTCCATTAATTCCCACCAAATTCGGGCATCACCCCGAAACAAGAAACTCGCATACCGGATCTTCTCCCGGTCCGACATGGGAAATAAACCCGTGGCTCGTTCTACTGACCCAAGCCACTCTTCTGCTACTACTGGATCCGTAGTACCCTTAAACTCTGAGGGCTGATGCTGGCTAGAGAGACCGTAAATCGGTTCAACTCTGTTCTGCACTGGGGGAGGTACCGTTTGTCCTCTTTCGACATGTATAATTGGTGATACCTGAACAGGGGGTACAACTCTCCCCTGAGTTTCTGCCATAACTTGCTGAATGATTCCCCGGATTCTAGCTTCATCCAAGGGAGGGGGCGTAGACTGCAGTGGGTTAGAAGGTTCTCCTTCATTCACCACACCTTTACCGCGATTCCGATAACTACGCCTCATCTACAAAATGATCACACTAATAAACTCAAGGAACAATTCTGTAAGGAAAGAATTACTCACACAGTCGGTTAGAGGACGTCGTGGCGATGAGAATAGTACACTGTTCAATCCCAAAATCTTTGCTCTGATACCAAAAATGTAACATCTACTGAAAACTAGTATAATGCATGCAATTAACAATGGAAAATTGGGCCCAAAATGTCTCTTTTCATTACAATTCACATGTCTTTTATACACAAAGGTTACTGTTTACAAAAGTGCATTTCAAAAGACAAAATAGGGGAACAGTAGCTATTGCTCCTCGCGCCGACGCCCTCCAACCGCATCATCACCTAGAACCTGCATCCACAAAGGAAAAATAACGGGGTGAGCACAAATAATGCTCAGTAAGTAAAACTCTCTAACTGTCTGTCCCCGTGTGTGACTCTTAATTCTTTCCTTATGCTATTTCTGATTCTGTTTCTGTTCCTAGTAATCTCATGGCCTCATCTTACCGGAGGTACGGCCGGATGGCGTTCACACAAAGACCATCTCACTCTATGGCTATCGGGTGGAATTCACACAGTACCAACCCGTTCTTAGTGACTACCGAGTGAGGATCACAAAGCATCCACTCGGTTCTTTCTAACTATCAGGTGGAGGTCACCTAGCACCTACCCGTTCCTCATGGATTTTGGGTAACGATCACTAAGCATTTACCCGTCTCTAGTCACTATCGGGTGATGGTCACAAAGCATCAACCCGTTTCTACTAGCCGTTGGGTGATGATCACAAAGCATCAACCTACATATCTCTTAACTAACCGGGTAGTGGTCACAAAGCATCTACCCATTTCTACTACTCATCGGGTGACGATCACAAAGCATCGACCCATCTCTCTAAGGGCTATTCGGATGATGATCACAAAGCATCAATCCGATTCCCATAACGGTCGGGTGATGATCACAAAGCATCATCCCAACTATACTACTCTTCTAATTCACTCTATTGTAGCATTTTTCAATGCTCTCTACCCTTAGAGTAATTTTACCCACTAAGCTCTCTACTCATAGGGTAATTGCATAAACCATTTCCTTACACTTTCTTAGGTCACTTTTCAATGCACAATTAGTGCCTATGGATGGTTCATCACTACTAATGCACTTATGAAATGCCAACATGCAATGTTGCAAGAATTAAGGTTCATTTCTCATACTCAAACCTCTATTAGGCATTTCATCAAACAACTCATGTGCACTATGAAACTCTATCATAGCCATGATTCTAAAACTTTTCTTAACCATCCAAAATGGGGAAAAACCCCTTCACAAAGCCATAAAACCTGCCATAGAAAACACTTCTAAAAAGGGGATCCATAACACCCTTTAAATTCCATCTCAACTACCTTGCCAAACCAACAACCCATTTCTCAAAATTGCAAGGTATTAACACTCACAAAGCATATAAATCTCTATTTAACCATTCATACATGCTATAATACATGCATATCACATACATACATCATTTCTATCAAAACCCTAATCAAGAAAAATTCATAAATCTCAACTTGGGTTGGGTTTTACTTACTTGCTATGTAGAGACTTCACAAATCCTTCCTTTCTCTTGCTTAGCTTGACTTTTCCTCTAATCTTAGGAAGCCTTAGGTTACTTTTCCACCCCAAATCACTTCAAAACCCCTTGAAATACCTTGATCAAAAGAAGAAGAAGTTGAGAGGAGTAAGGATGGGAAGTCACGTTTGAGAAGAAGAGAATGAGGGGTTTCTTTGATTCTAATTCCTTTTAATGAAATATAAACACACTCATTCCCATTTTGCCCTTATTCTTCTTTGGGAATTCCATCCAAATCCTTTGATTCATTACAAACTCACCCCTAACTCAACCTATTCTCCATGAAAAATCCTTACAATTAACTCCCCACTTTTCCTGCTAATTAGGGGTAGAAAGGTCAAATTGCCCTTAAGGAAGAAAATATCTAAAACTCAATCAACACTTTATTCGGGTTGTCGCCGCGGCGAAGAAACTGTCGCCGCGCGAAACGCATGCCAGCCCTTCCCCGTGGCTTCAACCTCTCTTCGCGGCGAAGATTCTTCGCCCTGCAAGCACGCAGATGAAATTCTTCTGTTTTCAACCAATTTCAGGGCAACATTCAACATAACACTCAAACAAACAAATATAACAAAAACCAACTCGATTAAGGGCGAAAGAGGAAACAATAACAACGTACCTCAAGCGGGGCGTTACACCTTTTTGGTTCTTTTGAGATTGTCTTCGTGTGGACTATGTGGGTTCGATCCTACACTTGGATCGGTAGCAAAACATTCGTTGACAAATTTGGAGGAGCCTCTAACATGTGTTTGTTTTCTTTAAACTCAGATTTATTTTTCTGCAGATTTTATTTTAATATGAATTGTAAAATTATACCTTTGATCTTGGCTCATGTAAACGATCTCTTTATTATATTTGTTTTGTTTCCGCTGCGTATATGGGATCGTTTACTAACAAGCTGCCCTAAGACACTAGAAACAATTACTTCAACCATGATATCAGAGATGGTAAGTGTTTGAATGATAAAAGAGCCGAAGAGAATTATGAGATATGAGATTTGCTTGTAAGTTTGAAAATGTTGGTATGCTTTCAATTCTTTATAGAAAGTTGTAATTCAAAGAAGGAACATAAAAGATGATGCTTGGCCCAACATTGGATTTCTCAGTCACTAAGCAATCACAATATGATGTATTAGAAATAATTAGGATGCTTTAAAGTTGGTTAAGGCATGGAATATAGCTTTAATTCAATTTCATTTCTTTGTTTTAGTCCCATTTCGCAAATTAAGAATCTGATGCAAGAGTGGAAAGCAAGTAAATGGAGATCAAAAGAAAAAAAATTAAACTTATATTTCATTTGTACCAAATTATAGTTTGATTGGGCAAATGAAGCCAATGATCTGATTAAACATTCTCTCTAATTGATACTTTTCGTAGGCAGCAAAATAACCCTTAAAGTACCTCAATTTTACTAAACGATCAATTACTACCTTTAAGTTTCTAATTTTGTTACATTAGTAATATGATCCTTATTTGAGTGTATAGTGTTGGGCAAATATGCTCTTTCGTGCAGACTCATTAACTACCAATCTAGGTCAATTTACCTAGCATAGCTGAAATTCTGAAGTGCTAAATGAACGAAATAGAGACAGCAACGAGAACAAAATAATAGTAAAACAAATCACAGACAATAAACAAAGAGAAAATAACACCCATGATTTACCCTAGTTCACCCAATATGGGCTAAGTCCAGTTGAGTTAATATTATTGCAATACTTCCTCACCTCTCTCGTTTACAATGAATAAATTGTCCTATGATTGCTATCACTCTCATAATAAGAGAAAAATATGTTTATATACTAGGTTTAAAGTGACAAAACCTAGTTTTACAAGGATTGTTATTCCTAAGCCCAAACCCAATAAAGAATTAATAACTTAAAGAAATCATACAATGGTTATACATGGAAAATGCCCAAACTGCCTATGGGCTCGTGGGTGCTACCCTCACAACCCTTGCCCACTAACTGGGTAGTAAGACCCTCGAATGCGTTTACATAACCCATTAATGTTAAAATAGTCAACAAGTCCAACACTGAAGAGTGTAAACTCTTTTCTTTTTTTCTTTTAACATTTACACTATGAGGATTTACTGGAGATTAGCTTACGTATATAAGCAAAGAGAATATGTATTTACATATTTACATGTTTATGAAAGCAACTACATAATAACAAGTTTCTGCCATTGTTTTACCCCTTGACTATTTCCTTAATTGAACAGTGACAGAAATTATTAACTCTCAGCATAGGTAGCCTAATTAAAGAATCAATACTACACATGAAAGAAATTACAAGATCAGAAACATGATTCTGAGATGCATTTCTGTTTAAACATAAAGAAATGAAGAAAGAATAAAAATTATTAGTTAGAATGCATAAGGAACCATTAATTCCATATTAATCGAGTTATTTCGACTACCCTCCTAATGTCATTCTTTCTCTTTTCCATAATGTAAAATGCTGTGCTGAGACAATAAATATTTAATGAAATTTGACACTATGCATAGATAATTTCATGCCTTTGTATAAAGTGAAAAGCACTTCAACATTATCAGAAAATTGAAAAGTATAAGTCACCACTTTCATTGATAAGATCTTCCTGTCTAGCATGCTTGCACCATTATGTTCGAATTCCTCCTCTACATCCATTCATCAGTCCATGATCAATTGATGTTAAACCACACTGTGACATGAAGATGCAGGCATTAATATTAATGAGAAGATTAAAAATGACAACAATGATGTTAATTCTAAAAAGGGATTGTGTATATATGAATAGGTAATTGGCTATCATCAATAATAATTTGCTCTTTTTAACGAAGCAATGTAGCATATAGAAATATAGATGAGATGCTACTCACAAAACCAAAAGATTCAGTGTTGGTTTCATTAAGAGGTTTTATTTATTTATTTTTTTTATTTATTTTTTTTTTCTTGTTACAAATGCCTTAATGAAGTTCCTGCCATTGAACGATAAAATGTAATGATCTTAATTGATTTCCACATCGCTAAAGTATGGGCTAGGCATGACGATTAATAACCACATGGGCACCCTCTTCTTACAAGTGGTTTTCCAGACTCAGCTCTACGCATTTGTGGTTGTTACATAATTGGGACGATTTGCTACACTTTCAGTGACAGAAATAATAAATTATCAGCATAAGTAGCCCAACTAGAAAATTTGTTCTTCATATTGAAGAAATAATTGAATTGTGTAATTGCATTTTTCTAGATTAAGAAGATACACTGATAAAATTTCCCATGTTGGTTTTGAAAAAAAAATGCTCTGTTTTATTAATCTCAATAGCCATGAAAATACTTCACACCCTTAAAAGTTTCACTTGATGATAAAAGAAAACAAAGTGTTTATATAAATAATACAGAAAGCTTAAGACTAAACAAAACTTGACCCTCATGAGACTGTACTCAATAATCTTCTCCTCCTGATAAAACATTGCTAGTTATGAAGGCCACGATTGTACCGAAGTATATTGGAGATGTTCCAAGTAGATGGAGTAGCAGTGTTGATTATTTCATCAAGTACTTTCTTCTAAACCAACCCTTGGGTGGCCAGATGGTCAACTGGGACTCTTGGGTGTATTATTCAAGAGGTTTTGAGTTCAATTCTCTTCGGTTGCTAATAAAGGTGGCCACTGGAGGATTACCCGGTCGTTAACTTTAGGGCCCTAAAGGATTAGTTAAGGTATGCGCAAGCTGGCCCCAACAACCCTGATTACCAAAAAAAAAAAAAAAAAAACTAAAAAAAAGTTGAAGTGATTAAATATTCAATCAGAAATTTGGATCGAACAAAAGGACTTACTAAAAGAAAAAGGAAAAATTACCTCTGATTTTTGCCTTCAAGGGTAGTCTAGTAAGGGACAACCCTCGAAATTCTTTTTTTCGACCTTCTGTTCTTGGACAAGGTTGTCTAGTAGTGCCTTCAATTTGGGGCATTATTGTAATATCTTCTTCTTTACCATTTCTTTTAATCTCATGATCCCACCCTTCTCATTCATTCATATGCCAAAACAATTTTTTTCAATTAGGGGAAGAAAATAAAAGATAAAGATGTACCAATACTTTCTATTAGGAGTGTTCAAAAGAACCGATTGGAACTGGAACCGCGGGTATCCGAGGTTTGGTTCTAGTTCATACCCAGAACCGGCCATCAACAGATAGGTTCCAATTCCAAATTTTTGAAACCGTTACTGTGTGGTTTCGGTTCCTATAGTTAGGAACCGAAACTGGGAATCGAGACTAATATAAAATAAAATTAAAGAGTAAGGGGGTTAATACAAACTTTTGTAGAAAAAGTAATGTTAATACATTTATATTTATATTTTATAATATTTAAAGTAAGTTGGTTTAAATTTTGAGAATCTACCTTCATAAAGTAATGGAGTTCATAATTTTGAATTTATAATTTTATTTTTGTTGTGCCAGGTGGGGGGGTATTTGTAAGTTTTTAAGGGTTTTTTTGTCATTTTAAAAACTTTTGGGGGTAATTGAATTTTATAGGGTACCCAAAATCGGAACCGTTGTTACAAGTTCCAATTCTGGGTGCCTGGGAACTGGAACCATCAGTGCCAGTTCTGCCCAAATTTCAAGGAACCATCGGTTCTGGTTTCGGGACCTTCAAAAAATGTAAGGTACCTAGAACCGAACACCCCTACTTTCTATACCCAAAAAGTTCATTACTCACTCTTCTCAAACTATTTATCCATTTTATTTCTAAACATTAAAGTGATGGCAGTTTCCGCAAGGGAGGCAAATGCTTACATTTTCTGCATGCAAAGAGTGCGAAGTCCTTGAGCTTGGTTAAGGACAACATCCAGTCAGGAAAGCTTGTGTTGCCTTTGTAATGCCATAGCCTTAAAAGATGGTTGTAGGAATCCTCTTTTGACCTCTCTCCTTCATCTTTTCTTAAATTTAGTGAAGGAAAATATTTCAGTACAATCTCATCTCACAAACTTCCTTTCACAATCCTAACGTGGCAACTCATAATTAGTAAGTTCATAATGGGTTCCACCTGGGTCTCACATAATAAATTGTGGTTGACCAATTACAAGTTGTCACGTTGGGGGTTGTAAGAGAAAGTTTGTAAGAAGAGGTTGTGAATGTAGCATTACTCATGAAGGAAAATCAAGAAGGTTTTTCTGATTCTTTAAGTTGTAATCTTTTAACGTTATCCACATTTGAGATATTTTCCAAGCGAAATTTTTGTATAATAATTTTATATTTATATAATATAGGTTAACTTCAAAATTATCAGTATTTCAAAGATACTTATACGGGATTATCTCATCATATTAACATAGTGAAATCATTCAATTAAATGATTACACCTAATATATGATAACAACATTTTCACGTTATTGGACGGTTTTAAGTTTTACTACAGCAACAAAATGAGGTGAGGAGACTCTCATATAAGTTTTCTCCTCTTTTTTTTATATAACTTTTCAATTAGATTAATGGATTTAGACAAATTATATCTAAATTGTGCCGTTTCCAACTTATATAACAGCAAGAAAAAGAATATGGCGACTTGAGTTTGGAACCACTTTACAAAATTACTCTCCATGCAAGAATGCCATTGCAGGCTTTCAGGTAAATCAATCTGTCCTCTCTCAGATAAAACTTCACCACTGTACCCAAATTCTTGATTTTGAATGGACACAACAAAGCTATTATCTCTGTTAAGAACAAGCATTAGCTCTAAGTCACTGTTAAAAGACAAACTAATCCACAAAAAAGTAGTCACTTTAGGCCTCCAAAACAGCATAGCCTTGTGCAAAAACCTCATCAACTTCTATTTCTCTTGCCACTACTATCACTATGCCAAGCTTATTTTCAAAACCTTAGAAGATTCGTTAGACCTTTCTTTATGGAATGTCCTCATGGCTGCTTATGCCAAAAACTATATGTTCATTGAAGCCCTTGAGGTTTTTGATAGGTTAGTGCTGCACCCATTTTTGAAACCCGATAGTTACAAATACCCAAGTGTGTTAAAGGCTTGTGGTGGATTAGGAAGAGTTAGTTATGGCCAATTGATTCATACCCAATTGATAAGAACCGGGTTTGTATTGGATGTTGTTGTCGCTAGCTCTCTTGTGGGGATGTTTGCAAAGTGCAAAAGGTTTGATTATGGGATTAAGGTGTTTGATGAAATGTCTGAGAGAGATGTTGCGAGTTGGAATACTGTTATTTCTTGTTATTACCAAGAGGGTCAAGCTGGGAAAGCGCTGGAATTGTTTGGAAAGATGAGGGATTCTGGGTTTGAGCCCAATTCGGTGACGTTAACAACGGTTATTTCATCGTGTGCAAGGCTTTTGGATTTGGAAAGAGGGAAGGAGATTTATGAGGAATTTGTGAAAGATGGGATTGCTTTTGATAGTTATGTTGGTTCTGCTCTTGTGGACATGTATGGCAAATGTGGTTGTTTGGAGATGGCTAGAGAGGTTTTTGACCGAATGCCAGTGAAAAATGTTGTTGCTTGGAATGCGTTGATAGCAGGATACAGTTCAAAAGGTGATAGCAAATCATGCATTGAGCTTTTTAGGAGGATGAATGAGGAAGGAGTTAAGCCAACTCTTATTACAAGGAGTTGCACATTAATGTCTTGTACTAGATCAGCCAAACTTGAACATGGTAAATTTGTACACGGATATTTAATAAGAAACAGAATACAAGCTGATATTTTTATTAATAGCTCGCTTATCGATCTTTATTTTAAATGTGGAAGTGTTAGCTCAGCTGAAAATGTCTTTGATAAGATGAGCAAGACAAATCTAGTTTCTTGGAATGTTATGATATCAGGATATGTGACAGTTGGTGATTATTTTAAAGCCCTTACTCTCTATGGTGGCACGAAAGAAAGTGATGTAAAACCAGATGCTGTAACATTCACTAGTGTCTTACCAGCATTGTTCACAGCTAGCAGCCTTAGAAAAGGGAAAAGAGATCCACAAGTATATTGTTGAGAGTGAGCTAGAAACCAATGAAATAGTCATGGGGGCTCTCATTGACATGTATGCTAAATGTGGTGCTGTGGATGAAGTGTTTAATGTATTTAATAAATTACCAGAGACGGATCTTGTGTCATGGACCTCTATGATCACTGCTTATGGGTCTCATGGTCAAGCTTTAGAGGCTTTAAAGCTTTTTGATGAAATGCAGAAATCCGATGCAAAACCAGACAACGTTACTTTCCTTGTAGTTTTATCAGCTTATAGCCATGCTGGATTGGTTGATGAAGGTTGTAATTATTTCAGTCAAATGACCTCTTAGTATAATATTAAGCCTAAAATTGAACACTACTCGTGCTTGATTGATCTTCTTGGAATTGCTGGAAGATTACACGAAGCTTACCAAATTCTACAGAGCACATCAGAGATCAAGGAGGATGTTGGGCTGTTAAGCACACTATTTTCTGCATGCCATCTGCACCAAGATAGAGAACTGGGACAGAAGATTGCAAAATTGCTCATTGAGAAGGACTCTGATGATCCATCAACTTATATTGTCTTGTCGAACATGTATGCATCTGTCAAGAAATGGGATGAAATACGAAAGCTAAGATTAAAAATGAAAGAGCTTGGTTTGAAGAAGAACCTTGGTTATTGCTGGATTGAGATTGGAAAAAGGATTCAACCTTTCTATGTAGAAGATAAGACCCATCCGCAGGCGGAGATGGTATATGAATGTCTTATGATTTTGGGAGGAAGATGAGTTGCAGCCCTCTTAGAAGTCAGCTAGAAAATGCACTTCTATCAGCACAAAGGCTCCTTGTGCAAGATGGTTGACATGAAATTTGTGTCGAGAATTCTACAGACATGATTTAACAAGGGGCAAATACAGGAATGCAAAAACTCTTGGAGCATTTGATCCACTTTCTAAAGTTTAGTCTGCACAAAAGGCAGAACACGAACGCCTGAACTTATGTCAGTGACAGCACCTAAATTGATGTTCAACAAGGAAAGCATTATAAATGAAAGTATGATATAGTATGATTGAGACATCAGACATCCCCCTATTTGATTGATTGAAGCTAGTTCAGCCAAGCAAATGCTTCCTCCAAACAAACCATTAAAGGAAAGGCTAAGAAAGATTCTGGCTGAAAACCAGGAATCCTGAAGAAAATGGCCTCATTCTTGAATGATTTCCTTCATTTTCCCAAAAAATCTTACCAAGTCAATTGTTAAGAAATTTTAATGTTCTTTGTAAAGCTGCAAATGATACACCAATCTTCTGAAGTATACAATTGATTAGAATTTGATTCAATTATTGTGCAATTTAATTGTTTCCTTCAGCAATCAATTGTGATAAAAATATTAAAAGAGAGAATATAAATCCCATGATTTGAGGCGTCAATATTTTAGTAAAAAGGGTTTTGAACCTGTAGCTGTTGCAGTATTTTCAGTTTCAAGTCCTATATGATAGGTGGCTGAGAACTACCACTGGACCGACATCAACTGAAATTTCAATTGGTAATACAACTCTCGAAGATAAAAGCAAGGGAACCTGAGTTGCCAGCAGGGGAAGCCAGAGTCTGACGTTTCTCTCCGTCACTTGTCTTTCCTCTGCATCAATGAGCATAGCTTGAAGATTGTTCCTAAGCTTTTTAACTTCTTTTTCGGCACCAATGACTAGCGTCACCTCCTGTTGAATCCCTTTACCAATGCTTGAAATGAGCTGCTGCAGGACACTGGAAACAATTGCTTCAGCCATAATCACCATGTTAATGTGGTGATGAGACCTTCCCATTCAATTTGGTCATATTGTCACAATAACCTTCAAAATGATTTATATTTTATCTCATCTACCATACTTGTACCATTATGTTTGACTTCCTCGTCCCGATAAATTCATCATTCCATGATCATTTGTTGCAAAGCACACTGTTACATGGAAATACAAGTATTCTTTAAAGGATTTTATAAGACAATGATCATACGTTAATTCTCAAGAAAGGCTTGAACATCCATAGGTGATTTAGAAAAATAAAAAAATTTTGAAAAATAAATGTAGAAGATAACAATATAGATGAGATGCTACTCACCAAGCAAGTGCCTTAACGAAGTTTTTGCCATTGAACTCTCAAATAATTGTAAACTCTCAGCATAGGTAGCCCAGCTAGTAATCAATTCTATGTATTAAAGCAAATAACATAATCAGAAACACAAAGCTGTGATGTGCTTTCGATAAGAAATGAAGAAAGAATAAAAGATTAGAGAGAAAGCATAACCAACCATTAGTTGACTTCTTTCGACTACTCTCCTAATGACATTCTTCCTCTCTTCCATAACCCAAAAGTATAAAAAGTGGGGTTATGACCTTCAAGGAGTTCAGACATAGACTATACAAAATATTTTCAGGCCTGTCAACTTTTTCCAGAATGATACAAAGTTCTGTCAAGAAAAGGGAATTTGATGCCTAGTTTCATGTAAGCTCAATGACAACTAATGTCTTTAACTTTTGGGCCAACAAAAGAAATTGTTGCCTTTTGAAAATAAAAAAAGTGTGATTAAACGAATTAAATTACCCATTTCTGTTGGAATTGGAAGCAATAAACGTTAATACTTTTACTGAAGAAAACAATGAACTCTCATATTTTACTCATCAATGTTTTACTGCTTTTATACAAGAAAGGAAATACTATTTCTACTTCAAAACAAAGTCTACTTTCCTAGTTAAATACAAACAAAACTCTTATGAACTAATATTCCTAATCAAGTTCTGCTTCCCTAATTTAACTCAACTAAATCTCTTATGAATAAGAGTTGTTCTAAAACTAGAATACTAGAAAAGTGAATAAAACTGGAACTCTGCGATTTAGGACGCTCGCCGCAGCCACCATCTCCATCATCGCGGCTGTCGTTCTTCTTCACGTTCAGTGCTGCTTCTCAGCGCTCGCTGCAGCGACCATTTCTGTCGCTGCAGCGATCGTTCGTCTTGTCTTCTTCATTCATTTTGCTACAGTTTTCTTTCTTTCTTTTCTTCATCAAGACACGTTTGTGTCGCGTCATGCGTTTACTTCTTCCTTGTTTCTTCTTTGTGTTTTCAACTTGAGCCATTTTTGAACTTTCTTGTTTCTTCTTTGTTTCTTCAACTTGATTCACGTCTGCACGCACCAAAATAGGTTCATTTTTCAACAGTTTCATCAGGCCTATTCCCCTTTTATCACATGTTGATCAATGACGGCTCCTGCATTTATGTCTGTCCTTCATTTTCTGATCAATAACTGAAATTTAGCTCAAACAGAATAGACATTTCAATTCAAGTAACTTCTAAGCCAAAAAAAAAAAAATATATATATATATATATTAAAAAAAAAAAAAAAGTGCAAAAAGAACTATTTTGCCAACTCTAGTCTGCTATAAAAGAATAGTATTTCTGTTGGAGTTGTCGACTACTTAAGCATTAATGGGTAACGGAGACGCACTCGGAGGTCCCGCTGCCTGGATAGCGGGCGGGTGCCCCGCTCCCCGGTGAGCGGGCGGGGGTCGCGGGGGCAGCACCCCCGAGCCCGTAGGCGGTTTTGGGCTTTTCCATGTATAACCGCTGTAGGATTCCTTTTAAGTTATTAATTCCTTTTTGGGTTGGGCTTAGGAATAGGAATTCTTGTAAAACTAGGTTTAATCTCTTAAACCTAGTATATAAACATACTTTTCTCTTGTTATAGAAGTGAGAACAATTCATTCATTGTAAACGAGAGAAGTGAGGCATATTGCAATAATATTGACTCAGCTGGATGTAGCCTACATTGGGTGAACCAGGGTAAATCGCGCGTATTACATTCTTTGTTTACTGTTTGTTTTGTTTAACTATTATTATTTTGTTCCTGTTGCTTCTCTATTTCGTTCAATTTCTACATTGATTCTTCAACAAATTCATGGGATTTTAAATTTGATTATCTCGATATCTAAGGACATTTCAAAAGCAAGTTTCTTTAAAAAGAAAGTGGCATTTTAAATTTGATTATTTCGATATCTAAGGACATTTCAAAAGCAAGTTTCTTTAAAAAGAAAGTGGCATTTTAAATTTTCAACACCTAATTACATAGAAAAATAATCAACACAAACCTCAATGAGCCATCAAAAGATTTCAGAGATTAAAATTCAATTCTCTAGTTGCAGTTCCCTGACAAAAGAGGGATTCAATGGTAAGATAAAGTCAATGCATTTAGCCCTGTTTAATATCATTTTATAACTAGTTTTCAACAAACGAATTTGAAAAAAAAAAATGACAATTAAATTTTGTAAGGCTCTGATATCATTCTTTTCAAACACTAATTTAATCTTAAGAACAATGTTCTGTTTTTAAAAGTTGTTATCACAAAAAATGGTTGAAACAAATTATAGAAGATATATATAGGATGATAGAAAGTTCTGTAGATGAAATTTGATGCCTTGATTCAATAACTTTTAAGCCCTTAAAGGAAATGCAAAAACAACCTCATTCTGCCACCATCTGTCGTATAATTTGCTGCATCATAACTAACATATAAAGGTCAAGTTTTCTTCAGAAGTAAACGGCATTTTAAATTTTCAACATGCTTGATGCATAAAATTCAGAAAACAAACCTCAATGAATCATAGAAGTAATTCATATGGGGAATTCAGTGCAATTGAAGAAGCTAGCTCCCTGGCATACGACATGAGAAAGGCATTGACAGTTATTTAACGAACCTGTTCAGCATCAATCAAAAAATGAATCATTACTTTATATGTTTTTCTCAAAAGTAGTTTTTGAAAACCATTACTGATGTGTTTTTCTCACTATCTAGATTTAAAATGCACCCTCTTAAATCTTAACATTTCACTAGATGAAAACAGAATATAAAGTGTGTGTGTGTGTAGATAAAAGTTAAATTTCTTAAACACATTATCTCTAGAAATTTCAAAATAAGAGAGCGGTTAACAAGAATATGGTTAAATCTTCCATTCAAACTCTTAATTCCTTGTCTTGAATCTCGATCAATTAATCATTCCATGAACATTTGATGCAAAAGCACAATGTGACATGAAAATTCAACTATTATTTACAGGAATACAACTGAGATGTACATCAGATGTACTGACCAAGAAAATGTGAAATCCAAAAGATGTAGCACTGGTTTCATTAGGAAAACTTGTGTGCTGTTACAAGTGTCCTGAAGAAATTTTTGACATTGAACGATAATTATTATTTGTCTTTAATTCATTGTTTTGCCCTTGTATATTTCCTCAGCATAGGTAGACAACTAGTTAATCAGTTCTGCACATTAAACAAAATCTGAAACCCGAGGCTGTGATGAGCTTTATGTTTAAATATCATGAAATGAAGAAAGGATAGAGAATAGTGACAAAGCAAAACCAACCATCAACTGATACTGAGTTCTTTTGACCACTCTCCTTGTGCCATTCTTCATCAGGAACCAGAATGTGTAATAAACGCTGGTCCATGGATGCCTTCTTACATGTATATATCACCATTTTTAAATAAATTTCCTATAATCAAGTTGTCTACGGCTATATTATGTCGAGTAGTTGCTCACTAAAAATAAAGAAAGCCACATTAGGTAGTGCGTAGGTGAACCAAATTTCCATTCAGGGAAAATCAAGGTCTTCTTGATGAAATATAGAATGCTGAGGATATCCATGCTGAAATCAAGCAGTGATTGATTTGATTGATTGTAATATTTTGTAATTAAGAGTTTATTGTTTTTCCTTTACAGTATTGTTTCCTTTCCTTATTGTATTCAAAGCCACTATATAAATTGGCCAATGTACATTATAGAATACATAATACAAAAATACAAATTTCTCTCTTTTGCTTGATATTTTTTGGCCTCATTTCTACCCTCTTTATCAAGCTTTCTTGTAGGCATACTTCAGCAGTCTTCTGTCCCTTTTGCCACATTCAATCTCAAACTCTAACATGGTATCAGAGCTAACCTTTGCTTCCGCTACAATCCTCTCCAAACCACTGTTTTCCTAAACCTGCAAAACAAGCAACAGAATTAGTTTTTTTTTTTTTCCATCACAAATGAACCCAACCACAATACCAGACTCAGCATCCATAGCCACAAATGAAGGCCCACACAACCAAATTCCACCAGGCCCAAACACCCACATTGGTCCAAATCCTCCACCAGGCCCAAACATCCATACTGATCCAAATCCTCCACCAGAGCCCAACCAACAACCCGGATCCAGTTTTTAACCCGGCCCATTCCCATTCGGGTTTATGGGTCAAAGCCCTAACCCGATAGGTCAAAATCCCTACCCGTTGGTCCAAATTCTTCCAGCCGCCACCGGCCGACCGGAACCAGGGGATGCCCTTTTCTCGTCGGTTTCCGATGGATCGGAACTGGTACTCGTCAAACAACCGTTGGCCGGATCTCAAAACTACGCCACTTGGGCCAGAGATTTCCGGCGTGCTCTGGTAACAAAAAACAAAGAAGGGTTCATCGATGGAACCCTTCTCCAACCCACTGAACAGCATCTAATCCATCACTGGATTCGATGCAACACCCTTGTTCGTGCCTAGATCAGCAACTCCCTGACCCAGGAGATTGTTGCCGGCTTGCCACAGACAGAAAACGCTCATGAGATGTGGACGAACATCCGTGAGATTTACGGCCAACTCGATTTAGCAAAGCTTTTCACTTTGCGTAAAAACCTCCTGGAAATCAAACAACACAATCTTCCAGTCACGGTTTATTTCAATCGCCTTTCAGCGATTTGGAATGAGCTTGATGCTATTGAAGAACCGATTGAAGGGCCATCCGCGATTCTTCACCAGATCAGACACCTGAAAGACCAAAACAGGTTAATACAATTTTTACTTGGTTTAAATGACAGTTTTCTGGCTTTTCGAATGCAGAAATTGGCTACGTCTCCTGTGCCATCTCTTCGGCGCACCTATCAAGCAGCCTCCGCCCAAGACGAAAGCCGTAGATCGGCAATTGCTCGACTCCCAATCCAAAACTGAAGCGGTGCCTTCTCTGTCCATTCCCAACGGCGGCAAAATGAAACGAACACTGGACATGACAAAGGGAGGCTAGGGCATAATGCTGGTGAAAACAATAATTTATATGGGGGAATCAACGACCCAGATGTGATCCCTTCATCCAACGGCTCAAGTCCAACTAGGCTTAATAATCGTTTGGGCCCAAATTTGGTTCCCAGCCCAAACTCCAGAAATAGCCACATTTTTGCAGTTGACCCAAACTCAGACAGTAATCCGGCCCACTTCACAAATTTTAATTCTTCCCAAGAGTCATCCAAGTCCAACAAAAATCATTATTGCGATTTTTGCAAACGGAGGAACCACACAAGAGAAACTTGTTGGAAACTCCATGGCCGCAACCAAAATCAACGGTCTGGATCTGCCACCGCCAATCAAGTAAGTCACCCTGTCAATTCTGAGAGTACCGCTACGATCTCTATGTTTAGCCAAGAACAATATCGTCAGATTCTGCAACTGCTCAATCAAAGTCTGCAGCCCAATTCCACATCCTACGCAGGTATATCCTTTTGTTCCAATATTACAAAAGAGAATTTTTGGATAATTGATTCAGGAGCCAGTGACCACATTGTTTGCGATCCCAACCATTTTTCAGAAACACTTCCCATACCATACACATCGGTCCGCATGCCAAATGGGACACATGCACCAGCTACCCAATTAGGAACTGTTCGTCTAAATAAACATTTAATTCTGCATAATGTCTTGTTTGTTCCTGCTTTCCGGTTCAATCTCATCTCTATTTCGAAACTTTGTCAAGATAATGTCTGTCTCTTAAAATTTTTTCCTAACAAATGTGAATTTCAGGACCGTTTGAGTGGGAAACTGATGGGCTCGGGTAAAGTTCACCAAGGCCTTTATTACTGGATAGGTGCTCCTGATGCTAAAACTTCAATGTCTTGTAACAATCTTTTTAACATTAATAAAACTTCTTTTATTTTGCATCAACGCCTGGGTCATAGTGCATCTATTCCACAACCCAATTGTCCCATTTGCCTTCTTGCAAAACAGTCCCGCACAAAATTTCCCAAACACACGCCTTCCACAAACCGTATTTTTTCCTTAATTCATATGGACATATGGGGTCCATATCACACAGCCAATCATGATGGCTCTAGATATTTTCTTACCATTGTCGATGATTACTCTCGGGGAACCTAGGTCTACCTCATGCACTCTAAAACCCAGACACTCACTCATATCAGACATTTCATGTTCGTGGTCAAAACCCGATTTGATGTTTCAGTTCAACGAGTACGGACAGATAATGCTAGGGATTTCTTCAACACCCAATGTTCGGAACTTTTTTCCTCTCTTGGTATTATCCAAGAAAGCTCATGTGTCTATACCCTTCAACAGAATGGCATTGTTGAACGGAAACATCGACATCTTTTAGAGGTCGCCTGTGCCCTTAAACACCAAGCCCACATCCCTACTACCCTTTGGGGCAAATGTGTGGTCACGGCCACATACCTGATCAATAGAATGCCGAGTCGGACTCTAGATGGTAAGACACCTTATGAGGTACTTTTTGGTAAACCACCTACAGTTGATCATCTCCGAGTATTTGGGTGTCTATGATACTCTACAAATTTAAAGGGGAATGATAAATTTTCTCCTCAGGCTATTCCCTGTGTTTTTATGGGTTACCCAATGCATCAGAAAGGTTATCACCTATATGATCTCATCGCAGAGAACTTCCTGGTTTCTAGGGATGTGGTTTTTCTGTAACGCCCCGCTTGAGGTACGTTGTTATTGTTTCCTCTTTTGCCCTTAATCGAGTTGGTTTTTGTTGTTATTGTTTGATTGAGTGTTGTGTTGAATGTTTGCCCTGAAATTGGTTGAAAACTGAAGAAATTCAGTCTGCCGTGCTTGCTAAGGGCGAAGAATCTTCGCCGCGGCGAAGAGAGGTTGAAGCCACGGGGGAAGCTGCTGGACAGTTTCGCCACGGCGACAGAGGTTTCTTCGCCGCGGCGACAGCCCGAATAAAATGTTGATTGGGTTTTAGATATTTTCTTCCTTAAGGGCAATTTGACCTTTCTACCCCTAATTAGTAGGAAAAGTGGGGAGTTAATTGTAAGGATTTTTCATGGAGAATGTGTTGATATGGGGGTGAGTTTGTAAAGAATCAAAGGATATGGATGGAATTCCCAAAGAAGAATAAGGGCAAAATGGGAATGAGTGTGTTTATATTTCATTAAAAGGAATTAGAATCAAAGAAACCCCTCATTTTCTTCTTCTCAAACGTGACTCTTCATCCTTACTCCTCTCAACTTCTCTTCTCTTTTGATCAAGGTATTCCAAGGGGTTTTGAAGTGATTTGGGGTGGAAAAGCAACCTAAGGCTTCCTAAGGTAAGGATTTCTCCTTAAGTTGTGTGATTTGTGAGTCTTAGTTCATTTTGGTATTTGAGGGTTTTCATTCTTTTGGTTAAGATAAGAGGAAAAGTCAAGCTAAGCAAGTGAAAAGAAGGATTTGTGAAGTCTCTACATAGCAAGTAAGTAAAACCCAACCCAAGTTGAGATTTATGAATTTTCTTGATTAGGGTTTTGATAGAAATGATGTATGTATGTGATGTGCATGTAATCTAGCGTGTATGAAGGATTAAGTAGAGATTTCTATGCTTTGTGATTGTTTATACCTTGCAAATTTGAGAAATGGGTTGTTGGTTTGGCAAGGTAGTTGAGATGGATTTGAAGGGGTGTTATGGAACCCTTTTTGGAAGTGTTTTGTTTGACAGGTTATTATGGCTTTGTGAAGGGGTTTTTCCCCAATTTGGATGGTTAAGAAAAGTTTTAGAATCATGGCTATGATAGAGTTTCATAGTGCACATGAGTTGTTTGATGAAATGCCTAATAGAGGTTTGAGTATGAGAAATGAACCTTAATTCTTGCAACATTGCATGTTGGCATCTCATAAGTGCATTGATGAAGATGAACCATCCATAGGCACTAGTTGTACATGGAAAAGTGACCTAAGAAAGTGTAAGGAAATGGTTTATGCAATTACCCTATGAGTAGAGAGCTTAGTGGGTAAAATTTACTCTAACGGTAGAGAGCATTGAAAAATGCTACAATAGAGTGAATTAGAAAAGTAGTATAGTTGGGATGATGCTTTGTGATCATCACCCGACTGTTATGGGAAACGGATTGATGCTTGGTGATCATCATCCGAATAGCCCTTAAAGAGATGGGTCGATGCTTTGTGATCGTCACCCGATGAGTAGTAACGCTGGGTAAATGCTTTGTGACCACTACCCGGTTAGTTAAGAGATAGGTAAGTTGATGCTTTGTGATCATCATCCAACGGCTAGTAGAAGCGGGTTGATGCTTTGTGACCATCACCCGATAGTGACTAGAGACGGGTAAATGCTTGGTGATCGTTACCCAAAATTCATGAGGAACGGGTAGGTGCTAGGTGACCTCCACCCAATAGTTAGAAAGAACCGAGTTGGTGCTTTGTGATCCTCACTCGGTAGTCACTAAGAACGGGTTGGTACTGTGTGAATTCCACCCGATAGCCATAGAGAGTGTGATGGTGCTATGTGAACGCCATTCGGCCGTACCTCCGATAAGATGAGGCCATGATGTTATTAGAAATAGAAACAGAATCAGAAATAGCATAATGAAAGAATTAAGAGTTTTATACGGGGACAGACAGAGAGAGAGTTTTACTTACTGAGCATTATTTTGTGCTCACCCCGTTATTTCCTTTGTGGATGCAGGTTCTAGGTGATGTTGCGGTCGGAGGGGCGTCGGCAAGCAATGAGGAATAGCTACACTGTTTCCCCTGTTTTGTCTTTTAAAATACATTTTTGTAAACAGTACTCTTTATGTATAAAAGACACATGAGTTGTAATGAAAAGAAAAAACTTTGGGCCCAATTTTCTATTGTTATTATGCATGCATTGTACAGTTTTCAGTAGATGTTACATTTTCATGAAGATTCTTTTCCATTTTTAGACAGGTCTCCCTTTGACGACTCCCAACAGTCTTCCATTCTTTTCGAAGATACTTCCACAACAGACTTGTTCAGCCCCTATTATACCATGCATCCCATTCCAAACATGGGACCCTTCCAGCCCACCTCTGAACCAGTTTCTACAGAGACACAGCTTCTTGGTCCTTCTCTTACTTCATCTCCAGAGAACCAGTTTTCTGATCCACCTCCCCTGGACAATACACCTATTGTTCCTGCCCCTCCTCAGAGACGTTCCACAAGGGTCACTCGCCCACCTATTTGGACAGATGACTATGTCTATCCTACCCTCCAACCTACCACAGGTACTACTTACCCTACTTCCAACTATGTTACTTATGATCGACTGTCCCCTGCCCATAGGATTTGCATTAGTCAGATTTCTACACACCAAGAACCATCATGTTACTCTGAAGCTATTTCCCATTCACATTGGCGTCAGGCCATGGCCGATGAGCTCAGTGCCCTCTCTCAGAATCACACCTGGAATCTTGTTCCTCGTCCCTCTCATAGGAAACCCATTGGTTGTAAATGGGTTTACAAGGTCAAGCACCGTGCTGATGGCTCCATTGAGCGTTACAAGGCTCGTCTCGTTGCCAAAGGTTTCACCCAGAGAGAAGGTTTTGATTACCAAGACACATTTTCTCCCGTAGCCAAGCATGTCACTGTTCGGACCTTCTTGTCCATTGTTGCCCTCCGTGATTGGTCCCTTCACCAAATGGATGTCCATAATGCCTTTCTCCACGGAGATCTTCATGAAGAAATTTATATGGACCCTCCTCCCGGACTTTGTAGACAGGGGGAGAATATGGTATGTCGTCTCCGCAAGTCCTTATATGGTTTGAAGCAAGCATCACGGCAATGGAACGCAAAGTTCACATAGGCTCTAACTAATATGAGATTCACTCAATCCAAGCATGACTACTCTCTCTTCACATGGCACAAAGGTATCACTGTCATTGCTCTTATTATTTATGTTGATGATATCTTAATCACTAAGAACGATGAGAGTAGCATTTGCACCCTAAAAGAACATCTCAACAAACATTTCCGTATAAAAGATTTGGGGGAACCAAAATATTTCTTAGGCATTGAGATTGCACGATCCCCAGCAGGTATTTCTCTAAGTCAACGGAAATTTGTTTTAGAACTTGTATCCGACTCTAGTTTATCAGCATGCAAACCCAGCATCATTCCTGTGGAACAAAACATCAAACTCACATCACAGCAATATGACTGTGAGACAGCCTCTTCAGAAAATGACCCTCTGTTATAAGATCCAACTCCCCACCAGAGACTCGTAGGAAGACTTATCTATCTCACCATGACAAGGCCTGACATAAGTTATGCAGTCCATATACTAAGTCGGTTCATGCATCAACCCAAACAATCCCATATGGACGCAGCAATCAAGGTGCTTAAATATTTAAAAGGATGTCCTGAATTAGGACTTCTCTTACCTCGAGATGGGAATTTCGACATCACAGCTTACTGCGATTCAGATTGGGGTACTTGTCCCATGACCAGAAAGTCTGTTATAGGATTTTGCATCAAAATTGGAGGATCTCTTATATCATGGAAAACAAAAAGGCAATCAACAATATCACTTTCTTCAGCTGAAGCAGAATATAGAGCAATGGCAAAAACAACTTGTGACATTGTCTGGATTCTTGGATTAGTCAAAGACTTGGGAGTAAAAACAGGAAAACCAGTCACTTTGTACTGCGATAACAAAGCTGCTATTGATATCGCGGCAAATCCAGTTTTCCATGAAAGAACTAAACACATAGAAATTGACCATCATTTTGTCAGGGAGAAAATTCAAGAAGGGATTATCAAGACTAGGCACATACGAACATCAGAACAACCAGCGGACATATTCACGAAGCCTTTGTGTAGTCGTCAGCATTCTTATTTATTACATGAGCTTGGGGTTTTTGATATCTACAAACCACCAACTTGAGGGAGAGTGATGAAATATGGAATGCTAAGGATATCCATGCTGGAATCAAGCAGTGATTGGTTTGATTGATTGTAATATTTTGTAATTAAGAGTTTATTTTTTTTCCTTTACAGTATTATTTCCTTTCCTTATTGTATTTAAAGCCACTGTATAAATTGGCCAATGTACATTACAGAATACATAATACGAAAATACAAATTTCTCTCTTTTGCTTGATATTCTTTGGCCCTCATTTCTGCCCTCTTTATCAAGCTTTCTTGTAGGCATACTTCGGCAGTCTTCTATCCCTTTTGCCACATTCAATCTCAACTCTGACACTTACTTGCCTTATACGAGCCTTATAAGATTTTCTGAATTCATTTTTTTTTTTTTTTAATACTTGATAAATTATGAATAACTTTTGTCATTTTGAAGGTTCAGAACATGTCAAAACCGAATTTCGTACTTTCTTCACAAACTTAAGACACAAATTGAGCACCTGTCTGTTCCATGTTTGAAACTGCTGTCATCCTTATCCTATACTTCTATCTTCTACACGGAGTTTTCTGACTCATAAAATTATTTAAGGTGCCCTAACCCTTTTTGACAAACCCGCCCCTATCCAGTTTATTGCCTTATAAGCCCACTATAAGAAGAAATTCTAGAAATTGAACAACCAAGAGTTATTACCAGTCATCACCTTCCTGTACAGATTTATACCATTCTCCCTTTACCAAAATACTTTCAGTCCCAACTCCATTTCTAAATTAAAAATGAAATGCCTCAACTGTCTTACAATGCTCCCTGGAAAATAAAGGTGCGGTCAGTCGGAAGGTGTGGGATAATATCTCTACCATTTGAAGCACCAATCAGTCACACCATTCTTGGAATTATGGTTCCTATGATTGAAGTTCAACAGCAAGATAAACAGTAGTGGAGGCTGTTCCTGATGACTGTAATTGCGTGGTTGTGAATACTCAGTGGTTCAATTTTTCCTACTGTCCAGCTATATCATTTTTAAAGAAAGAATTAATGTTGCCGACATTCTAATTTCTTTTTCCTTACTAATTGTCATGAACACATGTAGAAATGTTTATTGTACTTTTTGGGGTTTAAAATTCATATCACGAAAATAATTTGCTTTATAGTCTCATTTATGATCCAATGTTCTGTTCTTTATACTTACAATATCTTAGGTGTAGCATTCATATCCTTGGACCTTCATCATTAATTTGTGAGTTGGACACTTAAAAAATTCACAGAACTAAGGTTCAGGGTTTTCTTTTTATGTAACATCTAAACTTAATTATTTCATCTTCAAGTTGGATTATTTCATTATTCTCTTCCATACTGTTGAACGGTTTGAGCAAAGTGGCTAACTCATTTCAAATTACAGCTTGCAGTTGGTGGAGGCGGTGGTGATATTGGAAAGAAAATCAACCATGGTGGTGGTGATGGAGGTGATGATGGTGGTGATGATGATGACTACTTTGATGATTTTGATGATGGTGATGAGGGAGATGACAATGGACTTTTCCGGAGGCGGATGCTTCTTGAAGAGGTTGGAGCCCCTATAGGCTCAATTAGACTTTACTAAAGAATTGTTGATTAAATTATTCTCTAATAAATAACTAAATCTCTCCTGCTCAAATGTTTTTAACTTAAATTCCTAGATGTCACTAATTTTTTTAATTTCTACCAGCTCTTTGATCGAAAATTCTTAGAAGCGGTGTTGAATGAATGGCAGAAGACAATGATGGATCTACCTGCTGGTTTCCGACAAGCTTATAAAATGGTGTAGTCTCTCTCCGATCATTTATTTGTTTGTCTGTTGGCTCTTATGGCTGGACACTTACTTTAATATTGCTTCTAGGGATTAGTCAGCTCTGCTCAATTGGTAAAATTCCTAGCAATCAATGCTAGACCAACCACTACCAAATTTATTTCACGAGCGCTTCCTGAAGGAATTTCCAGGGCATTCATTGGAAGGTAATTTCTCAGCTTTCCCTAGAATTATTTAGAATAGTTTCCTAGAGCTATTTGTTTATAATTTTTTTGTATTTTCTCTGGGATTGCATTATGACTTATGTCTTGAATATTTTTGTGAATTTTTTGCTTCAAATTATTTTCTTCTTAATCAACCAAGTTATTCATGCGAACTATCTATTAAATTGTTCCTTATCTCTCCCCATCTCTCCTCTCTTTCCTTTTGGTTTTTAAATAATCCAGGATGCGTTTTGAATCAATGATAAGACTGAAAAGTTTGAAGTTCGAACAGTTAAAACTTAGTCTAGGAACAGAATTGATTTGTTTTTCTCTTTTTGACAAAACTGGGAAAATATTGGATTTCTTTCATTCTATTCTTGTACCGTGAATTAAAGTTTCAATTTGTCTTCTATTTAGTCAAGAACATTGAACTTTGTTATGTCCTAAGATTAGTTGTTTCTTCGATAATAAGTATGTACTCTGGCGGTGTGGATTTTGCTGTCCTGAATTGTGATGTTTCTTGTTCAAAATGTTAAATATTTACAATGTAGGTATATGTATATGTGTATCCTTTCCAGTTAAGTAATGAGTATTAAATTAAATGTATATTTTTGGTTTGTCATCAGATTTCTTATGCAATTAATTATTGTTGCCACAGGATGATTGCAGATCCTGCCTTTTTATATAAGCTTCTCTTAGAGCAGGCTGCTACTATTGGTTGCACTGCTTGGTGGGAATTCAAGAATCGTAAGGAGAGGTATTCTTTTGTTTCTCTTGTAACGCTATCCAGTTCGCTTGTGCTTCCGTTTTGCATATAATTGAACTTATAAATGTTTGTTTTTTTTTTTGGAATTGCAGGATAAAGCAAGAGTATTAATGTGCTTACAGTATCAGCATGCAATGCTTTTGTTGTTTGGTCACTTGCCCCTTGTCGTTCTTACGGAAACACATTCCGGTTTGACTTGCAAAATACATTACAGAAGCTTCCAAACAATATATTTGAAAAAAGTTACCCACTTAGAGAATTTGACTTGCAAAAGAGAATCCACTCCCTTTTCTTCAAGGCTGCAGAGTTGTGTGTGGTGGGATTAACTGCTGGAGCAGTGCAGGTTTCCTTGTCGAATGTTTTGGCTGGTAAAAAGAAGGAAAAGTAATCAACGTTGAAAAGCAATTTTTTCCTTCTCTTTTGTTGCAGCGTTCATATTTTTGTGAAACCATGAAAAATTAGAAGTTGTTTCTTTACTGTGTATGTCAGTCAGATTTTTGTTTAAGTTTGGCATCCTTCAAATTGTGACAGGTTATCCGTGACAATCCCAACTGTGAGTACTAATGCGCTTGGTTATGGTGCTTTCCTTGGACTTTATGCAAACTTGAGATATCAGCTGTTATCCGGATTTGATAGAGCAGTGATCAACCATTTTGATGTTATTGGAGTCACGCTGTTCTTGAGCACAGCTTTGAGGTCTCTCTCTCTCTCTCTCTCTCTAACTGATCATCTATATTTGTATGTCTATTGTAATAAATATAAATAAAATTTTCTTCACATTCCCAATTTCTCTTATATTAGATCTGTATATACAATACTGTGTTTGGGAAATGATTCATTTTTATTCTTTGGGTATGATATTAATGGGTTTTGTATGAAACTATGTAGATCCATCTTCTTAGCTAAGGTTTTAGGTATTAAACTCCCTTCTAGGTATCTTAAGATTTGTAGACTTGAATTAGTCCTCATCAAATTTCTGACCTGTTTGGTAATTAAAGGACGCAGTATGTAGTTAGATTTTTTGTTGGTTACTGTTATTAATGCTAAATTGTTTAACAAATGGTGCGAAATCCTAACCTGGTTTGGAATCGCTTGAGTAGTGGAATTGATTTCACTGCTTTGACAAACCCAGTTTTAGGCTGCTATAACAGGCGAATTGGATATCTTATTTACCTGCTGCTACTTTTGATCTTTTCGTTGTCTTAACTTCTCATGTGGTTCCATTCAGGATTTTAAATGTTCAACTAGGAGAAAGATCAAGGCTTGCTTGGCTAGGTGTAGAGGCAGATCCTCTGGTTCAATCAGACGAGCTTTTGAAGGCTGCTTACAACAGACCGTCTGAGGATGTCGCGAGGTCATCATCAAAGTGGTTTATATCCAAGAATGCCATTGTTTCTCCTCGGAATCAAACAAGGAAATGTTGATGATGGGGAAGCACAGGCTCCAAAAGCTCGAAGGAAGAGGATTGTTCGGAAGAAGGTGAGCGCAACTTCAGCATAAATTTGCTGGTATATTGAGCAGAGTCCAATTTTGGCACCGGACAGCAAGACAACGTGGAAGTCCTCGAGAAACCTTGATAAGTAGAGAACAATTAGGAGATGGTGTTTTCCTGGCGTGGGCAATTATAGGTACCTGGCAGAGGGATTAACAAATTAGCAGCAGGTATTTTTTTTATTACTGTAACATGGAGACTAATTTTGGTGAAGGGTTATCAAATTCTTTCACTTTGTTTTGTTTTTGGATGTCAAAATGCCATGTGACAACGTAGTATATTCCAATTTTTATCTTGAATTTATTCTAATAAAATTTTCAGTTTATATCTTAGCTATACATTGTGTGACCTATTTATTAAAAAAAAAAAAATACTAACAATTGTCTAAAGAGTTATTGGATTGGTATTAGAAATGATTATTTTTTTCACTAATTCCTTATAATGTTTAATGGTTAAAAACTTCTGATCTTTTTAATTTAAAAAATTTAATGATGTTTAGTTTTAAATAAGGGTAATTTGGAATCTTAAAGTTAATATAGTTAAGGTTTCAGACAGGTAAATTTGTTTATTTCCTCCATTTATTTATGGGCGACCGACAAGTTCCCACCCAAGGTTTGGCCTAATGACAAGCTCCCACTCAAAAGATTTCAAAACGACAGTTTCCCACTCAAAAGATTTCAAAACGACAGTTTCCCACTCAAAAGATTTCAAAACGACAGTTTCCCACCCATTCATCCAATTTTTCTGTTATTTTTAACTACAGAAGGGTAGAACAGTAATTTCAAAAAACAATTATAGAACAATGATGTCATTTAACTCTTATATAAGTTGAAAAACAAAATCTCTAATTTTTTTTTTCTCTCTCTGTTTTCTCCTTTCTTCTTTCTCCTTCTCACACTATTTCTGGATATGGATTTTTCTGCGTGGGCTGTTCAATTTCAATACCTTTCTCCTTTTGCCCATAAGAAGAAACAAAGTTTCTCACACACAGTTGAATTTGATAAGACTGCGTAAACTACTTCTCCAACACAACTTAAACTAAATTCATTCATAATCAACACCAATCCAATTCAAACAAATTGAACACAATCATACCAAAATGGAAGACCAAGAAACCTTACAGTGACAAGCTCCAGAGTCAACAACTAAGTCAACCTAACATCACCCACTTCCTCCCTCAAACTTCTAACAGTCAAATTGTACAAACCAGTTCACTTCAGCATCTCATCCACACTCTCAAAAATCGATCTCCTTCGTTTCTTTCCATTCAATTTCAATACCTTTCTTTTTCATCTCCAGTTGCCTACCCTCCTTCATATATCACTCATTCTCCATCTTCATCTCTCCATGTCCCCCCCTCCCTCTTCCCAAATTCTCCCCAAATACCTCTTGATGAAATATGGAATGCTGAGAATATCCATGCTGGAATCAGGCAGTGATTGATTTGATTGATTGTAATATTTTGTAATTAAGAGTTTATTGTTTTTCCTTTAGAGTATTATTTCCTTTCCTTATTGTATTCAAAGCCACTGTACAAATTGGCCAATGTACATTACAGAAGAATATATACAAAATACAATTTTCTCTCTTTTGCTTGATATTCTTTGGCTCTCATTTTTGCCCTCTTTATCAAGCTTTCTTGTGGGCATTCTTCGGCAGTCTTCTGTCCCTTTTGCCACCTTCAATCTCAAATTCTGACATGGTATCAAAGCAAACCTTTGCTTCCGCAACAATCCTCTCCAAACCATTGTTTTCCTAAACCTGCAAAACAAGCAACAGAATTAGTTTTTTTTTTTTTTTCATCACAAATGGACCCAACCACAATACCAGACTCAGCATCCATAGCCACAAATGAAGGCCCACACAACCAAATTCCACCAGGCCCAAACACCCACACTGGTCCAAATCCTCCACTAGGCCCAAACACCCACACTGATCCAAATCCTCCACTAGAGCCCAACCAACAACCCGGATCCAGTTTTCAACCCGGCCCATTCCCATTCGAGTTTATGGGTCAAAGCCCTAACCCGATGGGTCAAAATCCCTACCCGGTTTTCCAAATTCTTCCAGGCCGCCACCGGTCGACCGGAACCTAGGGATGCCCTTTTCTTGCCGATTTCTGATGGATCGGAACTAGTACTCGTCAAACAGCAGTTGGCCGGATCTCAAAACTATGCCACTTGGGCCAGAGATTTCCAGCGTGCTCTGGTAACAAAAAACAAAGAAGGGTTCATCGATGGAACCCTTCTCCAACCAGATCGACATCTAATCCATCACTGGATTCGATGCAACACCCTTGTTCGTGCCTGGATCAGCAACTCCCTGACCCAGGAGATTGTTGTCGGCTTGCCACAGACAAAGAACGCTCATGAGATGTGGACGAACATCCGTGAGATGTACGGTCAACTCGATTTAGCAAAGCTTTTCACTTTGCGTAAAAACCTCCTGGAAATCAAACAACACAATCTTCCAGTCACGGTTTATTTCAATCGTCTTTCAGCGATTTGGAATGAGCTCGATGCTGTTGAAGAACCGATTGAAGGGCCATCCGCGATTCTTCACCAGATCAGACACCTGAAAGACCAAAACAGGTTAATACAATTTTTACTTGGTTTAAATGACAGTTTTCTGGCTTTTCGAATGCAGATATTGGCTACGTCTCCTGTGCCATCTCTTCGGCGCACCTATCAACTGGCCATCCAAGACGAAAGCCAAAGATCGGCTTCGTCTAACTCCCAATCCAAAATTGAAGCAGCTGCCTTCTCTATCCATTCCCAACGGCGGCCGAATGAAACGAACACTGGACATGACAAAGGGAGGCTAGGGCACAATGCTGGTGAAAACAATAATTTATATGGGGGAATCAACGAATCAGATGTGATCCCCTTATCCAACGGCATAAGTCCAACTGGGCTTACTAATCGTTTGGGCCCGAATTTGGTTCCCAACCCAAACACCAGAAATAGCCACATTTTTGCAGCTGGCCCAAACTCAGGTAGTAATCCGACCCACTTCACAAATTTTGATTCTTCCCAAGGGTCATTCAAGTCCAACAAAAATTGTTATTGCGATTTTTGCAAACGGAAGAACCACACAAGAGAAACTTGTTGGAAACTCCGTGGCCGCAACCAAAATCAACGGTCTGGATCTGCCACCGCCAATCAAGTAAGTCACCCTGTCAATTGTGAGAGTACCACTACGGTCCCTATGTTTAGTCAAGAACAATATCGTCAGATTCTACAACTGCTCAATCAAAGTCCGCAGCCCAATTCCACATCCTATGCAGGTATATCTTTTTGTTCCAATATTACAAAAGAGAATTTTTGGATAATTGATTCAAGGGCCAGTGACCACATTGTTTGCGATCCCAAGCATTTTTCAAAAACACTTCCCATACCATACACATAGGTCCGCATGCCAAATGGGACACATGCACCAGCTACCCAATTAGGAATTGTTCGTCTAAATAAACATCTAATTCTGCATAATGTCTTGTTTGTTCCTGCTTTCCGGTTCAATCTCATCTCTGTTTCGAAAATTTGTCAAGACAATGTCAGTCTCTTAAAATTTTTTCCTAACAAGTGTGAATTTCAGGACCGTTTGACTGGGAAACTGATGGGCTCGGGTAAAGTTCACCAAGGCCTTTATTATTGGATAGGTGCTCGATGCTAAAACTTCAAAGTCTTGTAACAAACTTTTTAATATTAATAAAACTTCTTTTATTTTGCATCAACACCTGGGTCATAGTGCATCTATTCCACAACCCAATTGTCCCATTTGCCCTCTGGCAAAAGCAGTCCCACAAAATTTCCCAAACATGCCTTCCCACAAAAGGGCCCCTTTGGGAAACACATGCCTTCCACAAATTAAGTATTTTTTCCTTAATTCATATGGACATATGGGGTCCATATCACACAGCCAATCACGATGGCTCTAGATATTTTCTTACCATTGTAGATGATTACTCTCGGGGAACCTGGGTCTACCTCATGCACTCTAAAACCCAAACACTCACTCATATTAGACATTTCTTGTCCATGGTCAAAACCCAATTTGACGTTTCAGTTCAACGAGTCCGGACAGACAATGCTAGGGATTTCTTCAACACCCAATGTTCGGAACTTTTTTCTTCTCTTGGTATTATCCATGAAAGCTCATGTGTCTATACCCCTCAACAGAATGGCATTGTTGAGCGGAAACATCGACATCTTTTAGAGGTCGCCTGTGCCCTTAAACACCAAGCCCACATCCCCATTACCCTTTGGGGCGAATGTGTGGTCACGGCCATATCGATCAATAGAATGCCGAGTCGGACTGGATGGTAAGACACCTTCTGAGGTACTTTTTGGTAAACCACCTACAGTTGATCATCTCCGAGTATTTGGGTGTCTATGCTACTCTACAAATTTAAAGGGGAATGATAAATTTTCTCCTTGGGTTATTCCCTGTGTTTTTATGGGTTACCCAATGCATCAGAAAGGTTATCGCCTGTATGATCTCACCGTCGAGAACTTCTTGGTTTCTAGGGATATGGGTTTTCATGAAGATTCTTTTCCTTTTTTAGACAGGTCTCCCTCTGACGACTCCCAGCAGTCCTCCATTTTTTTTCGAAGATACTTCCACAGCAGACTTGTTCAGCCCCTATTATACCATGCATCCCATTCCAAACATGCCCCCCCCCCCCAATCTAGCTCTGAACCAATTTCTGCAGAGACACATCTTCCTGGTCCTTCTCCTACTTCATCTCCAGAGAACTAGTTTTCTGATCTACCTCCCCTGGACAATACACCTATTGTTCTTGCCCCTCCTCAGAGACGTTCCACAAGGGTCACTCGCCCACCTATTTGGACAGATGACTATGTCTGTCCTACCCTCCAGCCTACCACAGGTACTACTTACCCTACTTCCAACTATGTTACTTATGATCGACTGTCCCCTGCCCACAGGATTTGCATTAGTCAGATTTCTGCACACCAGGAACCATCATGTTGCTCTGAAGCTATTTCCCATTCACATTGGCATTACGCCATGGCCGATGAGCTTAGTGCCCTATCTCAGAATCACACCTAGGATCTTGTTCCTCGTCCCTCTCATAGGAAACCCATTGGTTGCAAATGGGTTTACAAGGTCAAGCACCGTGCTGATGGCTCCATTGAGCGTTACAAGGCTCATCTCGTTGCCAAAGGTTTCACCCAGAGATAAGGTTTTGATTACCAAGACACATTTTCTCCCATAGCCAAGCATGTCACTGTTCAGACTTTCTTGTCCATTGCTGCCATCCGTGATTGGTCCCTTTACCAAATGGATGTCCATAATGCCTTTCTCCATGGAGATCTTCATGAAGAAATTTATATGGACCTTCCTCCCGGCCTTCGTAGACAGGGGGAGAATATGGTATGTCGTCTATGCAAGTCCTTATATGGTTTGAAGCAAGCATCACGGCAATGGAACGCAAAATTCACATAGGCTCTAACTAATATGGGATTCACTCAATCCAAGCATGAATACTCTCTCTTCACATGGCACAAAGGTATCACTGTCATTGCTCTTATTATTTATGTTGATGATATCTTAATCACTGGGAATGATGAGAGTAGCATTTGCACCCTAAAAGAACATCTCAACAAACATTTCCGTATAAAAGATCTGGGGGAACCAAAATATTTCTTGGGCATTGAGATTGCACGATCCCCGACAGGTATTTCTCTAAGTCAACGGAAATATGTTTTAGAACTTGTATCAGACTTTGGTTTATCAACATGCAAACCCAGCATCATCCATGTGGAAAAAACATCAAACTCACATCACAGCAATATGACTGTGAGACAGCCTCTTCAGAAAATGACCCTCTGTTACAAATCCAACTTCCTACTAGAGACTCGTAGGAAGACTTATCTATCTCACCATGACAAGGCCTGACATAAGTTATGCGGTCCACATACTAAGTTAGTTCATGCATCAACCCAAACAATCTCATATAGACGCAGCAATCAAGGTGCTTAAATATTTAAAGGGATGTCCTGGATTAGGACTTCTCTTACCTCGAGATGGGAATTTCGACATCACAGCTTACCGCGATTTAGATTGGGGTACTTGTCCCATGACCAGAAAGTCTCTTACAGGATTTGTATTAAAATTGGAGGATCTCTTATATCATGGAAAACAAAAAGGCAATCAACAATATCACTTTCTTCAGCTGAAGCAGAGTATAGAGCAATGGCAAAAACAACTTGTGAGATTGTTTGGATTCTTGGATTAGTTAAAGACTTGGGAATAAAAACAGGAAAACCAGTCACTTTGTACTGCGATAACAAAGCTGCTATTGATATCGCAGCAAATCCAGTTTTCCATGAAAGAACCAAACACATAGAAATTGACTGTCATTTTGTCAGGGAGAAAATTGAGGAAGGGATTATCAGGACTAGGCACATACGAACATCGGAACAACCAGCGGACATATTCACAAAGCCTTTGTGTAGTCGTCAACATTCTTACTTATTACGCAAGCTTGGGGTTTCCGATATCTATAAACCACCAACTTGAGGGGGAGTGATGAAATATGGAATGCTGAGAATATCCATGCTGGAATCGAGTAGTGATTGATTTGATTGATTGTAATATTTTGTAATTAAGAGTTTATTGTTTTTCCTTTACAGTATTATTGTTATTGTATTCAAAGCCACTGTATAAATTGGCCAATGTACATTACAGAAGAATATATACAAAATACAATTTTCTCTTTTTTGCTTGATATTCTTTGGCTCTCATTTCTGCCCTCTTTATCAAGCTTTCTTGTAGGCATTCTTCGGCAGTCTTCTGTCCCTTTTGCCTGCTTCAATCTCAAATTCTGACACCTCTCCTTTCTTTCAAGTTTTTTCCATCAGAATTCTCTCCTGATTTGATCTTTATAAAGAATCAGAAAATAGAAAGAAAACATGTCAGGCGCCGCTACCTCCTCTTACTACTCCTCTACAACCACCTCTTCTCGTAGTTAGAACCAGTACCAACACCACCACCATTCAGTTTTATCTTCACTTCTAGTCTTCTTTCCTTCTCTGCCACTAGTTTTACTCTCCTTCAGTCGATACGAGACACAAAAAAGGCAAGATTAGAACACATTTATGTAATATCTTAGCAACCATCGACGTTGAAGCGGATCCGCGAGGGCAAGGCCATGATTCGAACAAAGGGAAAGGCAAGTGGTGATTGTTTGTTGATTGTGTTGAAGCCGTCGTTGACGACGTTTGACCGAAATATGTGGGAACTATTTACCACTTTTTCGGCCAAATGCTGTCAATAATGGCTCATCTAGTGTACCTTTGGATAGATTGACCTGAGATCTACCCAACAGCGCCAACGGTGGCAGTAGACTAGCCGCCTTGTGATTAGCTTCCGAGAACCACAATGTAGTTGGCACAATTTTTTTAATTTTTGTTTATTTTATATAATTTTTTAAATGTTTTAATATTTTAAAAGAAAATAAAAAATAAAAATAAACTGAATTTACTATTCTCTCCCTCTATAGTTAAAAATAACAAGAAAAATTTGATGGATGGGTGGGAAACTGTCCTTTTGAAACCTTTTGGGTGGGAACTTGTCGTTAGGCCAAACCTTGGGTGGGACCTTGTCGTTCGCCCTTTATTTATATTCATGTTACAATTGAAGAGTTGCAGTTTGGGGGGTTGGGCTCATGCTAATGAGTTGTTCAGCCTAACCCACATACGTTGAAAACACTTACTCCACAAAAGTTTAAAAGTAAAAACTCAACCCGAATCCAATTGACCCCACTTCCAAACCAAACCTATCCTCTTCTCCCATTCTCCGTTTCCACAAAACAAAATCTTCACCCTCTCCCATGGATTCAATCACCTCAACTCTCCACCATCTCCTCAACCATCCCACCATCCTCCACTTCACTTGGTCCCCACCTCTCACGTTCGCCTCCTCTCCCCATTTCCTCTTCCTCACTCTCCTCACTAACCTTTCCCTCACCTTCCTCCTCTCCCGTTACTTCCCTCCCTTCTCCCTCCATCTAGCAGGAAAATACTATATCGAAGTACTATAGGCCTATCCAGCCGGTAGTGCATCATTATATCAAATTCTGACCACTTTTAGACATTAGTGGCTAGAATCTGGCAAATGTGGCTGGGTAGGGGTGTTTTTATCAATTTTTAAACTTTATTGGGGGTATTTAGTTAAATTAATAAACTTAGAGGGTTTAAAAGATTAAAAAAATATAATAATATTTTTAGAATAAGGAAATAAATGTGTATTTTGGAAATGATAGCAATAGGATAGGGCAAAAATAGGAAAATAAACGCAGCCACTTTTTTTTCTAAATCTTTTATCACAAAGTCTATGAAAATGCATTTTTAACCATCAATTTCGATAATTACTTAATAATTACGAAAAAGATAAATGACACAATGAAAAGAAACACATAATACCCCTTACCAAATAACCAAAAACCCCTTGACATATAACCAAAACTCCCTATAATATATGAAATACATAATAAATTTAATGGTTAAAATGTAAGTTTTCAAACAAAAAAAGATTGTTGATCAATGGTCAATTTGGTCAAAATGATTGTTGTTAGGGGGGAAATGCAAAAAAACTGTCTTTTTGCATTTCCCCCAAAAGTGACGGGCCCAAGGCCGGTCCCAAATTGGGATCAGTTCTTGAGGGCCTAAGCTAGACTTGGGCATTTGGTACTGGACCCAAAGAAACCAGTCTTAGGAGGCCTAGTCCCAAACCTAGACTAGGCCCATGGAGGAGGGGCCGATCTAGGGACTGGTCCCTCCTCCAAGATCTTAGGCTCGAGCCCAAACCCCTTTGCTTTATTTTCAAAAGCCCCTGGACAATATCCAAGAACCCCTTATAAATTTTTAAATTGACAAAATATTGAGGGTTAAATTGATATTTTACAAAATTAAAAAAAATTACATTTATGGTAAAATTAATTAATTAAATTATCTATTTAAATTTTAAATTTAAAACACCCTATATTTATAAATAATTATTGATTATAACTAACCATTAATTTATTTATTATTTTTCAAAATTAATTAAAAATTTACTAATTTCCCCCTAAAAATTACTAAACCCCCCTACATAATTTTATTTGGCCCCTTAAATATAAAAAAAGTTGGGGAGGTGGAATTTCCTGGCCCATAGGACTGGTCCAGGCACTGAAATTTTTCATGGGCCTAGTATCGGTCCTAATCAAGCCCAAACCCGGACCTGGTTAGGACTGGTCCTTGCCTAGGTCTGGCCTGGGCCGTCCCTCCTCTACCTAAAACAATCAAGAGTGACAAATGTTGCAAAAAGTAGCTAAAGTATAAAAATGGCAATTGTAGAACAAAAATGACATAATTTAATCCATTTGATATTATTTTCACCATAACAAACTCATTTATCTTCTTATTGATATCACTTTCGTAGCTCATGAATATAATTAAGATATGTATTAATATATTTTAAATGTGAATTTCTTATGCTCTAATATTGTTATCATTATTCAATTTTGTTTTTTTTTATAGATATATGTTTCTTATTAGTGTATTAATATGTTTTTGTTTATAGATATACCTAAAATAAATGTTTATTTTGCTTTTAGTATTTCAATATTTTGAAAAAGTATACAAATATAAAATTGGTTTGTGTCCAAGACAACTTTTTTATTTTTTATTTTTTTTCTCTAAGCTCATTTAGCCTATGCTGCTAGGGTAAACCTAGCACTAGCACGTGCAATTAATTTTTCCCACCCAAGGTTTGGCAAAATGACACTTTCCCATGCATTAAGTTCAAAACGACACTTTCTTACCCATCGTTATGTTCTATTAAGAAAATTCATTCTGAAAAAGGACAAAATGGTCAATTTACATGAAGCCTTAGAAATCAAAATAAAAAAATTGAAATTTCGATCCGTGTAGTTCTTCTCTTTTCTTTTCCTTTCCTTTGCTCCACCTCTTTTTTCCTTTTTTATCTTTTCTTCGCCATCATCTCCTTCTATGCTAGAGGTTGCGATGCTCGTGTAACCTGCAACCTTCAACCATGAGTTGGCCCAGCTGTGACGCCACCAACTTAGCTCGCAATTGGATGTAGCTTCATAGACAACAAAATTGCGACTGGAGGCAACGTCACAAACACCCAGCTCGGCCGCGACACTAACACTAGCACCAAAGCCCCCTTTCTTTTTCCACACACATTTTTTCTTTTGGATCTTATGGTCTGTGGGTTTGTGATTTTTGGGTTTAATTTTTGTGGATTTTCAGTGGTTGGAGTCTGTAGTCTCTCTTTAATAGTCACCCCCCTCCCTCACTAACTAAGGCTAAGGTTATAAAACCCATATCCACATATTTCTTTATGTATGAAATTATATTTATCTTTAATGTTTATGCCAAGAATGAAATTATGGGTGGATTAGTGGATATGAACCATCCATATGTATTAATTGGACATTGAGAAGCGGCTTGAGAAAGAGTAGAGAACTGTGTGAATGAACTACTCTAAGACTAGAGAGAATGAGAAAAGCACTAAAAGCGGGTTGGTGCTTTGTGATCTCCACTCGGTAGTCACTAAGGGCGAGTTGGTGCTTTGTGATCTCCACCTGGTAGTCACTAAGAGCAAGTTGGAGCTTTGTGAACTCCACCCGACAGTCACAAAGAGTGGGATGGTGCTTTGTGAACTCCACCCGGCCGTGCCTCCGGTAAGATGACGTCATGACATTAAGTGAGAAGGAATGAGTAAACATAAGAAAGAACAAATAGAGAATGAGTAAAGTCATGAAGAGTGGATTGGTGCTGTGTGAACTCCACCCAGGCATGCCTCCGGTATGATGAGGCCGTGACGTATAGCAGAAGTTAATAAAAGAAAGATGTGTGAGAGAGAAACAGAAACAGAAAAGTGTGAGGAAAGAATTAAGAGAAAGAGTTACGGGGACAGACGAGTAAATGATTTACTTACTAAGCATTATTTTGTGCTCACCTCGTTGTTTTTCTTTATGGTTGCAGGATCCAGGTGAGGATGCAGTCGGATAGGCGTCGGCAAGCGAGGAGCAATAGCTACACTGTCCACGGTTTTTTAATGGCATTTTGTAAGTGATACTCTCTTTTGTACAAAGAATGATTAAATGTAATAAAAAGAAAATTTTGGGCCCATTTACTTTTATTATAATACAAGTATTTTACTAGTATACAGCAGTTATTACAATATGGGAATAGGGCAACTAAGTTTTCAATATAAAAGAAAACTTGTTATTTGTAAAGGGGGTGTTAATTGAGTGAAATGGATTATTGCATTTTTGATTAAAACAAAAAACACACAGCAGCCCCATTTATCTCCTCCCATGCTAGATTTGGGTTTTAGCCTAAATCAAATTCCTTTGATTTTCTTCTTCTTGATTCTTAAGGCTAAGGAGGATCTAGCAAATCTCTCATTAGTTCTTTGTGATTGTCTTTATGTGGACTACGTGGGTTCGATCCTACACTTGGATTGGTAGCAAAAACGTTCATAGCCAAATTTAGAGGAACCTCCAAACGTGCGTATGTTTTTCTAAACTCATGATTAACCTTTTGTGCAGATTTTAGTTTAATATAAATTGACAGAAATAAACAGAGAAAGAATAGAGAAAGAACAGAGAAGAATAAAGAAATGTGATGTTAGGAAAGAAATTCAAAATTTAAGCAATAGAGAGAGAAGGGTAGCATAGCGGGTTTACTTACTAAGCAATTAGTGCTCACCCCATTGTTTTCAATGTTTTTCTAGGTAGTAGGTTAGATGCGATCACTTGGAACGTCACGCAGCGGAAGGGTTGGGCAACACTGTCGAGTTACTATTTTGTGACTTTATTATATTATGTAAGGATTTGTATATAAAGAAAAATTAATTATGGGCCCATTATTTCATACTCATCTATATTTATATATTTTCTTATAATATTGTTTATTTTCCAAGTATACTAGCTAGAGAGAAAATATTACAAGAAGCAAGAGGTAGTTCCTTTGGAAGACTTCCCAAGGAATGACATGCAAGACAATGACCAAGAAGATCAAGATAATATGTCACGACCGAGGACTATCCTCTCGCTTCGTAGTCTCTCTACCTTGTGAACGCCTCCCTCATGACTTGAACCTTGGAATTATACATTGGCCAAGTAACATGGCCCAATGGTACTCATGTTACTTGGCCAAGGTATAAGTCCAAGGTTTAAGTCACGAGGGAGGCGTTTGCAAGGTGGAGAGACCACGAAGTGAAACAAAGCCGTGAGGGTCTGAAAGAGGCATGGCCAGAAGGACCCATAGCGAACAATACCTTAAACGTGTCCAACGTGTGGGGAAAGCCCTTAAGCCCGAAGGTGGCACGAGAGACGATAGCCCCCAATCGTAGGGAAGCAATGCAAGTTGACGACTCAATCAAGTGTGAGCTAGCTATGAAGGATGAGATGGACTCATTATTAACAAATCAAACCTAACAGTTGACTGAGCTACCATAAGGGAAGAAGGTATTGCAAAACAAATGGGTTTATCGGGTGAAAGATAAACATGATGACAACAAACGATATAAAGCAAGACTGGTTGTGAAAGGATTTCAATAGAAAGAAGACATTGACTCCACTGAAATTTTCTCTCCAGTTGTCAAGTTGACTACAATAAGAACAATACTTGGGTTAGTGGCAAAAGAAGACCTTCATCTTGAGCGGTTAGATGTAAAGAGAACTGAATGAAGAAATTTATATGCAGTAGCCACAAGGTTTTAAAGTTTGATGGGTTTATGAGTAGTAATGGTTTCCTTAGATGCCAAGCAGACCATTGCTCTTATTTCAAGAAACTTGGTTACTCATATATCATCCTATTACTATATGTAGATGACATGTTGATTACAAGGGCTTGTAAACAGAAAATAAACAAGCTAAAAAGGCAATTGTCAAAGGAGTTTGCTATAAAGGATTTGGGAGCTGCAAAACAAATCCTTGGTATGAGGATTACCAGAGATAGAGCCAAAAGTTTCTTGAAGCTGTCACAAGAAGGGTATGTGAAGAAAGTACTCAATAAGTTCAACATGGATGGAGCAAACCTAGTAAGTACTCCTCTGACTAGTCACTTTAAACTATCCAAAGATTAATCACCTACAACAGAGTATGAACGAGACTACATGGCCAAGGTACCCTATGCATCAGCAATTGGTAGTCTTATGTATGCCATGGTGTGTACAAGACTAGACATAGCACATGTAGTGGGAGTTGTGAGTAGGTACATAAGTAATCTAGGAAAGCAACATTGGGAAGCAGTAAAGTGGATTCTCAAATGTTTGAAAGGTATTATAGATTCAGCATTATGCTTTAGGAAGTCAGACATAGAGCTACAAGGTTATGTGGATGCTGATATAACTGCTGACATTGATAATCGCAAGAGTACCACAGGTTATGTCTTTACATTAGGTGGTACAGCAGTCAGTTGGGTTTCAAAGTTACAAAAGATTGTTGGTCTTTCTACTACAAAGGCACAATATGTTGCTACCATGACAGAAGCTAGTAAGGAGCTAATATGGTTACAATGGTTCCTAGAAGAATTGGGTCATAATTATGAGAAGAGCGCTTTGTATTGTGATAGCCAAAGTGCAATTCACTTTACAAAGAACCCAGTCTACCATGCTAAGACAAAACAAATAGAAGTTCGTTACCATTTTATACGCTCAGTTTTGGAAGAAGGAGTCATAGTTCTCTAGAAGACTCGAGGGAGTAAAAATCTAGCTAAATGTTTACAAATGTGGTTACCATTGAGAAGCTAAAGTTGTGTACAACTTCAATTGGACTTCTCGCTTGAAGAAAGAAAAGTTGATGTTGCTGCTGATGGAAGTGAAGAATTGAAGACATGTTGAATTAGTCTCCAAGAGGGAGATTGTTGAGATTGTGGAGCCAAATTCAATCCAAATTAGAGTTGGATTAGGACATGGGTTTTTTTAATTTGTGTTTAGTAGAATTGTTTTCTTTTAGGAATACAATTGAAAATAGGATTATAACTGTATTAGGAATTAAAATAAAATTTCTATTAGGATATGAGATTTGAGCCCTATTAGGAATAGTGTCTCATGTTTTACCTATAAAAAGGGGTTAAGTCCTAGAGTTAGAAATCATAAATTGAATAGAAGACAAAGCCACAATTAGAGAGTGAGAGCCACCAGATAGGGTTTGGTGAGTGAGCCAATTTGTGAGGCTTGAGAGATTCTTGTAATATTTCTTCTTCTTCATAGTAAAATTCCATAGTGGCAAAGTGGACATAACTCTCATATGGAGAGTAAACTATTATAAATCTTGTGTTTGTATGTGTGGTTATTTTATGTCATTTGTTCGTATTATTTTCGCTTTCAGGGATTTAAGATTTACTAGTATTTAATTAAATCTCCACCAACATTTACAACTTCTCTCTCATAGCAAAAATCTTAACAAGAAGTTTTCATTTGTCAATTTATCATTCAACAAAGCATAGGTGGTGGCTAGGGCTTTGCAAAATTGAAATTGGGTTTGTTTGCAAAATTGAAATTGGGTTTGTTAAAGCAAGAAAGCAAATAAAACTAAAATTCTCGAATTCAGGACGCTTATTGCGGTGACCATTTCCATCGCCGCGGCAGTCGAACTTTTTCCACATTCAATGCTACTCCTTAGTGCTCATCACGGCGACCAGACGAGAAGTCTTCTTCAACATTTCGCTGCAGCTACCTTTCTGCCGTTGTTAAGTTTAAGCTCAGCAAAATGGGTTCACACTTCAACAATATGTATATTTATGAGTCACTGCATGTCAGAGTTTCTTTTCTTTGGTAATCATACTTGCACTTATATATACCTCTAGTTGATTGATCTCCATTGGGAAACCTGCTACTTCCCAAACATATCATTCCCAACAAGCTCTTTGTCTACTGATAGCTAGATTAGGCTTCTATTTTTATTGAGGATAATAAACATTCTTTTATGTTCCAGTTTTTATTACCCATTCTTCAGAAAATTTTGTGTATTAAGGCTTTGATGTTGGTGTGCTTTTGTGTGGTCACCCTTTGTTCAAGTGTTGTTGAAAAGTGCAGATCACATTCTTTAAGGAGCTTTCAACCGATGTTCCATTTCAGCAGCCATGGTTCTGATTTGTATTAGTCACCACCAAAATGTCTTCATTATTAATTTGTTAATTGGGACATTTTTATCTGCTAAAAATGTAATGGTTTTCTCGGCAATTTGATAATAATAGCCATGCACATAATAAATTAAATTGGCATGTTTATTAGCAGTTTGGTTTCAAAATACCAACCATGACCAGCTGTGTCACCAACTAAGACTAGAATCATTAGGTGCTGAATAAGTTTAGAAAGAGAAGAGAGTGAATTAACTAGAAATAGGTTAGAAGATACTTTTCTGTAGATGATGAGTTTGGCACCAACGGCCACATGGGTCCATTGGTATGTGAGAATTTATTTTTGAGATTTTCATAAGCATGATATTCTTAGAGTTATACATTTGGGCATGAGTTCGATAAATCAGACTAATAAGAACCAATTTATGCATGCACGCAAGAGTTGACTGTCACATAAAAGAATTTTTATTAGTGAGTATATCATATGTTTGCTACTTAGAAAGGTTAAGTACTTGATACTTCAATTGGGTTTTGGAGTAGACGCTAACAAAGACAAGAGCACAAAACAATACTACTCTGTGTATGGATGTGTTGGGAAATGAGAAAGGAAGAGGTATAAGACATGTTATGTTATGGGCTTTCAATGGGAATGGGGGTGGGAATCTGATTAGTAATATAATGGACAATAGGGTATTGAATTGAATTAGGAATGAGGAAGGGTGTCAAAGACAAAAGCACCAATGTTGAAACAAAAAAGGATAAAATAATAATAAGAAGAAGAAAAGAGAATGAATAGGTGGAAAGCAATAATTGATATCTTAGAGTGTCGGCAAAGGTGTGGTTAAAAAGAGTCGGTGGCAGGTGGGTGCTGCCATGGTGAAAAATTGTAACAGATGGGGTGATATGATAATATATTAAAAGAAATGAATTAGATTAGGTGTCAATCGTTGGTTGAAAGGAGCTTTCATGGAAGGAAACTTATTCAAGCAAGCACTACAGTGTTGAACACCCTACTTTTCTCATTAATCAAAATAGTTGGACACCCCCTAGTTTGGAGACAGCCCAAATCTCCCACTAGTTTCGGGAACTAACGACAATCTCCCCATTGGTTAATAAATTTGTTAGTAATATTAGAAGAAATCTTATAAAGATTTCTATATTAAATGATATTATAAAAAAGTAAAAATAAATAAATAATGGAATAAATATAATAAGTTTGATTTTTTATATTCATTCTTAGTACGTCATTTTATATGAAAATCTTTATAAGATTTCTATTTGTTATATCAATTAGTGTATGTCTAAGCAATAATATTATACTTATAAAAAAATCTAACAAAAATACAAACTGAGGTGGGAAAAAAAATAAAAGAATAAAATAAAAAATTAAATTTATTATATTCACTCCTTTATTTATTTTTTATATAAAAATATTTATAAGATTTATTTGTAAAGGATGTATTAGAATTTTGGAATCTGTAAGAGTAAGATTATTAGTTATCATAAAGATATATTCAAATTAGTATTAGTTGAAGAGTCCAACTGAATTGATATTAAGTGGGAGGTTAGTGTTATTTTACCAAACATTGGGGGTTTCCATATTTGACTAAAAATTACAGAGGAAAAAGTAAGGAGAACAGACAGACTGTCTATGTCGATTAGTGGACTTGTTAGTGTCATGAATTGGACCTGCCACTTATTATAAAATTGGAAAAATACAATCCACGCCCACACGATTTTATATATTTTTATTCACTCCCACCGTCATTACGAAATCCAATCACCACTCTTCCTCTCTACTTAAACTTTGCTCTTCACTTTCTCTCTCTTCATATCCTCCTCATTGACAGGTAGACCTGTCTCAGCTCAGAGTTCACGCAAAATGAGTATGTATGGCAGAGATCCATGGGGCGGTCCCCTGGAGATAAACACGGCGGACTCCGCCACCGACGACGACCGCAGCAGGAATCTGCAGGACTTCGATCGAGCGGCGTTGTCGAGACCGTTGGATGAGACGCAGCAGAGTTGGCTTTTGGGTCCCACTGAACAGAAGAAGAAGAAGTATGTAGATCTGGGATGTATTATTGTGAGCCGTAAGATCTTCGTTTGGACGGTCGGAACTCTCCTCGTCTCCGCCTTATTGGCTGGTTTTATCACTCTTATTGTCAAGACTGTGCCACGTCATCATCATTCTCATGCCCCTCCTGATAATTACACCCTCGCTCTTCACAAGGCCCTCATGTTCTTCAATGCTCAGAAATGTATGTCTTTGATCTAGCTTCTCTTTTGCTTCTAATTTCTGATCCAAAAATATTCCTCGAAAATTAAGATATAATTCTAATATCTGAGCTCAAGATGACTTCTTTTTAACCAAACGGGCTTGATTAAAATGAACTATATCCCGGAGAAATGAAAAAGAACAATTTTTTTTTTTTTTTTTTTCTGATTTCACGCTAGTGTCTAAGGTGGAATCTGGAAACTGTTTCTGAAAACTGAAAATTGTATTTACATTCTATATCAGAGTTTTTGTTAATGGGGTTTATTTGAATTGATTTACAGCTGGGAGGTTGCCCAAGCATAATAATGTGTCGTGGAGAGGTAATTCATGTTTGAATGATGGGAAATCGACGTCGTCGAGTTCAAGTATTACGAAAGATCTGGTGGGAGGCTATTACGATGCTGGGGATGCTATTAAATTTCATTTCCCAGCATCTTTTGCCATGACTATGCTGAGTTGGAGTGTGATTGAGTACAGTGCTAAATATGAAGCTGCTGGTGAACTCAACCATGTTAAAGACATTATCAAATGGGGTGCTGATTATTTTCTCAAGACCTTCAATCATACTGCGGATTCTATTTCTGTGATGATTTCACAGGTACACATTTTGCTCTAAATGATTTATATGTTGATCGATTCAATTTGTTTGCATTTAGCTATTTAAGAAATAAAAAATGAGACTTTATTTCCTTAGTAGACAAGATCACATTTTTATTTTCTGATTCGTGGTTTTTGAAAGGTTGGGAAGGGCGATACAAGTGGTGGGAGTACAAGTGAAAACGATCATTATTGTTGGATGCGTCCTGAGGACATTGATTATGATCGACCTGTATCAGAATGTAGTAGTTGTTCGGATCTTGCCGCTGAAATGGCTGCTGCTTTGGCTTCTGCATCTATTGTTTTTAAGGACAACAAGGCCTATTCGCAGAAACTTGTCCATGGTGCCAAAACGCTCTTTAGGTTCTCCAGGGAGCAGCGAGGCAGATACAGTGCTGGTAATGAGGCTTCGATTTTCTATAATTCTACTAGTTACTGGGATGAGTTTATTTGGGGTGGAGCTTGGTTGTACTATGCGACTGGGAATTCTTCCTATCTTCAGCTCGCTACTACTACTGGTATTGCTAGACATGCTGGGGCTTTCTGGGGAATTCTAGATAATAGCGTACTTAGCTGGGATAACAAGCTTGCCGGTGCTGCGGTAAGTTTCATCTATCTTCGTGTTATCCTTTTAACTTGTGTAATTAGCTATGCAATCAGCTTTTTCACTCTCGTTTTGTGCACACTGTGACATTTATGCTGCCTAGCTTATAATTTGATCCAGTTTAGGGTTATCCATCCAGATTCAGATCACCATATTATAATTGAACTTGTTTTGAGCATCTTTTGGGGGTCAATGGATATAATTTATTCTTCACTTACTTAACTTTGTTGTCCTTTCCTTTCATAGAATCAAAATTTAAGTTGATGAGCAAGTCTTCAGTATAAGTGAAGACTACATGCTACATTTTTGGATTTTGTTGATTTATCGCTTTGTGGAAATACAAACATGTTTTTACTAATGTATATTGACACCTTTTGATTGCTTATGTTAAAGCTGTCTTTAGAACCCTTGGAGCTTGGCTGTTAGTTGCTGATATCCTATTTGTTTTTCCAGCTACTTTTAAGCCGATTGAGATTGTTCTTGAGCCCTGGGTATCCATATGAAGAAATGTTGAGGACATTCCACAATCAAACAAGCATAACCATGTGCTCATTCCTTCCGGTTTTCACAAGCTTTAATAGAACCAAAGGTGAAGTACATTTACTTTTTTGATTGACCATTTTTTTATATGTTTACCCACATGTTTTTTGGGATCTGACTTTTAACTTCTTGGGATCTTTCACAGGAGGCTTGATTCAATTAAACCATGGAAGGCCTCAGCCTCTCCAATACATTGCCAATGCAGCCTTCTTGGCAACCTTATTCAGTGATTATCTTGACGCTGCAGATACGCCTGGATGGTATTGTGGACCCAATTTCTTTTCAACTGATGTCTTGCGTGAATTTGCTAAGACCCAGGTCCGTTTTCCTTAATTTTAATGGTCAGGGAATTTGATTCTGCTTGCACATTTATAAATATTGTTGACACATGGTAGCTAATAACCGTGTTTCTTTTGCTCCTGCTTTTTTCAGATTGATTACATCCTTGGAAAAAATCCTCGGAAAATGAGCTACATAGTGGGTTTTGGTAATCATTATCCAAAACATGTCCACCATAGAGGTGCTTCTATACCAAAGAATAAGATCAGATATAACTGTAAAGGAGGATGGAAATGGAGGGACAGTAAAAAGCCAAACCCAAATACACTTGTTGGAGCCATGGTTGCTGGTCCTGACAAGCATGACGGTTTCCATGATGTGAGAACTAATTACAATTATACGGAGCCAACTCTTGCAGGAAATGCAGGTTTGGTCGCTGCTCTTGTGGCATTGTCAGGCGAAAAGAGTACTGGCATTGATAAGAACACCATTTTCTCCGCTGTTCCTCCAATGTTCCCGACTCCACCACCACCTCCAGCACCTTGGAAACCATAAGAAACAGTCAAGACTATGTCTTTTTACATTAAGTATGTTGTGTGACTTACGGTCAGATGATTTTTGCTGTGGTAGTACTTGGAATATGAATCATTGAAGGTTAAGCTGATCAAAGATGAGGGATGATATGAGCATAGTGGAGAAAGCTATACACAGAAGTTTGTGAAGAACTTGGGCCAAGTTGGGGACCCTAAATAGCACTAAGAATTTGTGTTATCAGGACATGTTACTTCGTTTGTAATTTGTGATATAGATAGTGTATATGTATGATAAAAATCTTGTATTCTTTGAAAACACGAGAAGTTGAACAGTTTGAAATTGTTTAACAATAAAGTCCTCTAAATGTCTAACAGTTACCTTCTTGCTGGACGAATTATCTTTCTTTATTATCTCACTTATTTTTCTTTTTGCAGTGCCTTTCTGTTTCTTTCATCATTGGTTTATCCTTTCATTTTATGCGTCACTTTTTGTTTTGCTTTCAACTGTAAGAATGAAGCTATACACTTTAAAGATTGTGTTTTACACCAATTTGTATGCAGATTGCCAGATTGTATGTGTTTTTCTTCTTCCCGGCATAGCTTGCTTAACAACATTTGGTTTTAGTTGGTTAGGTGCTGCAACTCAAAAAGCCGTAGTTGGGTGGTTTGATAGTTTTTATCTGTAGGAAGTGCCTTCTACTTCTCAAAAGCTATTTGAGAGCGTTTTGCCGGTGTTAAAAACACTTCCAAGCACTCCTTTGAGCCACAAATCAGTCAAGTCTGTTCATTTCTAGTTGTAGGAGTTGTCTGTTGTCAGGCAAACCAAAGCTGGAGAACTGGAATTGATTATTCTTTTCAGAATTTTTGAAAAGAAACAGGAATGTTAAAATGAATTTACCTAGTCATAGTCATAGCAACAGAATCTCCGGCTTAAAGATTTGACACTGTTTGGGGGATTGTTACTTCTTCCACTCGGTCTCCCCTTTATGCTTTTACCTTTGTATATAGTTAAACATTCTTGTGTACGCTAGCTGCTTCGTTTTTTCTCACTTTCAGCCATTTATATTCTTTTCCTTCATCTTTTAAACATGTTTATTCTTTGCCACCCCACACACATTCCTTCTATGTATTCACTTTCTGATGGGATATATATCTCACAATTGTTTGAAACGTATTTGCCATGTTTTTACCGGAATACTGAACTGTAGCACTTCTCTTCTTTCAAGTTATGGCAGAGGAGTCCAATTCTCTGGAGCATACACCAACATGGGTGGTGGCTGTTGTCTGTTTTGTCATCATTCTCATCTCTCTTTGTGCCGAGCGAGGTCTTCATAAACTTGGAAAGGTACCATACAATCTATTGTTGTATCTTTTTGTTTTTACTTCTTGCATTTGGTGGATTCTTTTTGCTTAATTGTCTCCGTTCCACCTTGGTTTGGCATATATTTGAGGAGCTGTTGGCTAAGTCAGCATTCATATTGATTCAAACTGCTTTTTTCATGGCCAAACTTCAAAGCTAAAATTTAACTTTCTTAAATTTTCTGAATTATGTTGTTTGTAAATATTCTTAACCTTACGAAAAAATTGTGTAGAGAATGCTCGAATAAATTTCAAAAGAACTCATTCCATCAATTATAATTTGTTTGTGCCCCATTCCAAGCAGAGGGCCAAATTTCCCTCTAATCTGGATGTTTTCTTGCATCCGCTGAATACCAAATCTTATGTGACAAACTCTTATACTATTAAACAAGTGGAAAGTTTTTCCAAGAGAATGAGCTAATTGAATTTCGATCAACAAGCGTGTCTTACATGCTGCCAGTCATTCCCATATGGAACATTCTTTATTTCTTTTGCGACGGAAGTTCACTGATTGAATTTTCGCTCTTTGCTTTGTTGTCTGAATCCAGTGGTTGAAGCGGAACAAGCAGAACGCTCTCTTTGAGGCCTTACAAAAATTACAAGAGGGTTTGCCTGCATCTCCATCTTTTATTTATTATTTTTCCTTCTTTTTGCCTTCCTATACATGCAGTTTTTTTCTGTACATTCGCAGATACATAGATTGCATACATACTTTATTTGGGGAATCCATAGATATGGTATATCGAGTTTGTTGATTTGATTCTTGCAAGATGTGTCAAACCAAGTGCATGACAATCCATCAATATTCTGTTGTGCCTCATGATTTTGTTACTCAATCGATGCTTTTAGATCTAATATAATGTATTTGGAATGCTTGTACAGAATTGATGCTTTTAGGGTTCATTTCCCTTCTTTTGACCGTTTTTCAAGATGCAATAAGCCATATATGCATGCCAACTTATCTTGGGTCCTTCATGCTTCCCTGCAAAAGGCATACAGTCTCACACAAAAAATATTCTCTTGGAGCTGTAAGTGCTCGGCGACAGTTACTGACTACAAAATCTGGTTCAGATCATTGTTTAAATAAGGTACACTAGTATGCTTTGTGTCCGAGAAACTTTTGTACATAAAATGATTTTTCTTTACCTTGGAAGTAGTTGTACATGATTATGTGGACCATTACTTTCAGTGAATGACTGCAGCATGAAATGACTTTAAAAACTCATCCATCCATTGCAAGTGGCACTTAATACAATGTCATAGCCATTTCGCACCCTAGAGCGATTTGGCTTACAGAAAGCTTCTAATGTATAAAAGGAATGGATAAACTATTTGCAATTTTGAGAACATGCATGGATAAAAATGGCTAATAGAAGAAAGGAAATTGATGCTTATAGATGCAAAGTTGTATCTGTCTGCCATTGACCAAGATGCAGTCCAAGCTAATAGCATCTCTGCTTCTTCTTTTTATCTGTATGCAGGGGAAGATTCCATTTTTATCAATGGAAGCATTACACCAGTTGCACATTTTCATCTTTGTATTAGCAGTTGTTCACGTTATCTTTTGTGTGACTACTATGGTTCTTGGAGGATTGAAGGTAATGGTTGGCGTTCCTAGAATATGCTATAATATAATTAGATAATGTTTCTGAAGAAACTGCCATGCCTTGAATTTCTGGCTTTGCTCTCAGTAACTAAAATATTTTCAAAATATTATTGCTTGCTTCAAATGGATAAGGGAACCATTTGCAACCAATTCTGAATCTCAACCTATGATTTGTATAGTTTTTCCTTGTGTAGATAAGACAATGGAAGCATTGGGAGGCTTCAGTTAAGCAGTCAGCGGAGGCTGGTACTCCCAAGGACACTCCTAAACGCCATCACATTGCATTTTTTGATGCACGTGCAATTGGATATTGGAGAAAGGCAGCTGTTGTGAGTTGGATGGTGAGTTTCAGGCTATCAATGAGAAAATTCTTGTATCCTTGCATGCATGTCTTCTTCAGCTGGATCAAGGAATAACTTATAAACCATAATTGTTACATAATTAATAAAGCTTCCATGAATAGTCATTTTATTTTCCTGATACGATGAGCTATCTTTAACATGAAGGCACCTGGTTCTCTATTTTGCAGATATCATTCCTCAAACAGTTTTATGGCTCTGTTACTAAGTCAGACTATGTAGCACTTCGACAAGGATTTATAATTGGTTAACTTCCTAACCAGTCATCAGTAGTGACTAAATGTTATAACAGTTTCCCAAGTTATGCTACATAATTGTATATTGCTGTAACTTTTCTTTTCTTTTTTTCACCTAGACTCATTTGCCAAGAAAACCTGACTTTGATTTTCATGGGTACATGACACGGACACTTGAAATGGATCTCAGAAAAGTTGTTGGCATAAGGTATTTATTATAGAAACATAATAAATTTTGGTTATTTAACTGCCTTTGAAGATTCAAATTGTTTTTATGATTAACATTGCATACTCGTATAAATGATAGATGGCACCTGTGGCTATTTGTTGTTGTCTTTTTGCTGCTGAATGTGGCAGGTAATGTTCCTAGTATCTAATTCTCATACAGACTTCTTGTTTCATGTTTATAGTAATTCTTAAAAAGTCCTATGCATAAATTGCAAATGCAGGATGGCATACATTCTTTTGGTTATCATTTCTGCCAATAGTGGTAAGTGGATTAGCTCCATCACAAGTGATATTTTCCATGGTCCATTCCATTTGTTGAGGAATAACATAAGCCTGACGTTGTTGAGTTGGTGGACTGACAGCTTCTACTTCTTGTGGGCGCGAAGTTAGAACACATAATCACCCGTTTGGCTCAGGAGGTAAAGAGAAAAACGGAGGATCAAGAGTTAGGACCAGTGAAACCATCTGATGACCACTTTTGGTTCGGTCGTCCTGGCATTGTTCTTGACTTGATACACTTCATTTTATTTCAGAATTCATTTGAGATTGCATTCTTCTTCTGGATATTGGTATATAGCTAGTTCACTTCTCTGTTTTATATAAATATCAACTCAGAAATGCACTCAGGTTCTCTAATTTATTTCACTGCAGTGCCTATACGGATTCGAATCATGCATCATGGAAAAACTGGGTTACATCATCCCAAGACTTATTATAGGGTAATCCTCAACTGGCAATAGCAGATCACTTTTTGCTTCATTCTGCAACTTAACCAATTTCCGAGAACTAAAAGACCTGCTGATTTGCTGGTCACTACTACATTTCTTGCTCATGTTATGCAGTGTGATTGTTCAAGTTCTGTGCAGTTACAGCACCCTGCCTTTGTATGCTCTTGTTGCTCAGGTTAGTAGATCCTTTTTTTTGTCAATCGGCTCATGCACGCTAGTAAGTACAGTGATATAGAGAAGCTCTGAAGTTCTTTGTCCAAAGTTCAAGATGCTCATTGTCTGTCTTTTGGTATCTTTGTCTGGTGAATGAAGATGGGAAGCAAATTCAGGTTTAGTGAGGAGGTGCAATCATCTTTAGGAGACTGGGCTTCATCTGTAAAGATTAAAGGTGAAGCAAGCAAGAGGGGAAGTTCAGATGCTAATGGGACACAAACACAAACGCAGACACAGGCACAGACGCATAAGACGACCCAAGAATCATATGAAATTGAAGAAATGGTTGTTATTGAAAGAGCAAAAACACCAATAACTGAGTCCTCCCCAGTTTCTTAAAAAAATTTAAGTTGGACCTTAAGTTTCAAGTAGGAATTATTAACTTTCATCTATTTTTATCCTATTTGCCTCGTATATTTCTTCTATATTCATGTTAAAAAAACTTGCTTTTAATATTCACGGCTTCAAGGTTTGATTTCGATGACAATTAGATTGATGCACAAGGAATTATATAAAAATTGAATGAGATCATTAAACTGATCCCTAAACCAAATATATATATATTCTGTTAACTACTAGATTGTTTTTAAGTTAATCTAGTCACTAGTACAATTAATCAACAAATAATATACATAGGCCAATGTGTTCATAAATCTCTCACATCTCATACAAGGTATTGTCAAGGATTCCTTCTAGTATTCTATTTCTGCGGTTACAGATCAAACATAAAACCATTAAAAAGGAAAACTAAGAAAAATAGGTTACAAAGACTAAGGAGTTTGAACACCCCCTCAGATACCTAACTTTTTACAGATACTAATTATTTCGTGGAGTGTCTTGACTATAATGAAGAAGATGAGGAACCCAAATGCTTGGATCTTTCAAGGGGAAGCTTATTCATCTCGAAATTGTCATCATGGTTGGAAGCAGATGGTGCTTCAAGATTGGCCTCTCCCCTTTCGAGCTCCTTCAAAGCTCTTTTTGCGTAAACAGTAAAAGCTATAGTAGTAACAACTGCAAGAATGAAGGAAATAATGTTGTACACAATTTCCACGGTAGTCAAGTGATAGTTCCCATACTTCACATCTGCTAATGTCCTTATTAACCGACCACTACATAAAAGTACAGCAGAATGGTTAAAAATACAATTCAACAGATGCATTGTACCAACAGCTACTAAGAATAGCTCAAACAAATCCAATGAAAACTTTTAGGCTAACTTGTATATCTGTATATATATTACAAGTCATACAATTGTAGTATTTCTAGTCAAGCAGGCAGCTTTAACACATTTCAGAAGATAATTTTAGTGTGCGGATGTATGCAATGCTCACACATGTCATCAGAACTTTCATTGTCAATTAAAAAACATAAGGGAAGTATTATATCTTGTAGGTTTCATTTCTCGTATAGTGGCAAAATAATCATGAGTAATCCAGAGAACAGACCTATAGATGTAAATGAAAGCTTCTGGCACCATTCCAGCAATTGATCCACACAAATAGGGCCAAAATTTCATACTAGTAACCACAATTGCATAGTTGAAAATTGTGTATGGAAAAGGAGAAACCCTAAAGAGAGCAACCACTCGGAATTGATGGAACCAGCTTCCTTCCCCAGCGAGTCTAACCATAGCAGCTTTCTGGGGCCATCTCTTTAACCATTGCTGCACATTCAAACAGATATCGGGGCCAGACTAAGTTTAGAGTTGATATAACTATCCATCTTTAACCATTGCTGCACATTCAAACAGAGATACATCATGGCAGAACTACAGAAGTTGATATAATTAAACATTGCATTTTACTAATTCATTATTAGTTAAAATTATCAAATCTTACATGTATGCGGTCACGGAACAGTAGGCCAATTAAATATGGAAGGACCATTCCAATAGTTGTTCCAACCATAATTATAACAAACCCAAGACCATAACCGAAAATCATACCAGCCAACCACATTGAAGGACCCGAAGGTATCAAGAACACAGGGAAAAATGCCAAAGAAGCAACAAGCACTATGGCTAGAACAGGACGACCAAAAGCAGTTGCTTCCCATTGCATTATTGGGAAGAGAACCTACAATGAGTTTGACAAAAACACGAGAATCAAAATAAAGCTAATATAAAGTAGCTACAGAGCAAAGAAAGTGACGAGATGTGGCGGTGTCGAGAAACTATAAATATTATCATCAATCATGCATCTACTTTTTTCCAATTTCTATAATCCCTGGAAAAGTTGATTTTAAGTTTCACGTTCCTAATGCATTGGCAACCCTAGAGACATTTAAATATGAAAGCTTTATACTTCGTATGTTAGAAAATTTTGGAAGACTTGTAATATACAAGGTGAAGGGTACTCTCACCCCATCAAAACGAATTGTTTCTGGATGTAAAGTTAACCAAATCAATCAAAGTTGATATATTTCAGTAATATTGGCAGCTAAATTTGAAAAATGAAACCTTATAAAATTCAGAAATAAGCCTAAAAATTGAATGAAGTAAAATAAAATGAAATAAAAATTGAAGAGTAAAGCAATAGTGCTACCTTCTCGAAAAGAAAAGGGACTCCCCATTTTAAGAAGATGAGAGAGATCACAACAAGAAAAATGGAGAAAGCAAAGGCTTTGATCCACCAGATGAAAGATTTAGTCCTTGTTTGTGGTTGAGCTTCAGCTGTTGGGCCTGCTTCACTCGATATAACCAACCTAACATACTCACTATCTTCCTTAACATTATTTACAGAGCTATGAATATGTGGCTCCAAGTCCTCAGATGAATTTGGCATCTGTAAATTAAAGTTAAGAAAACGATTAATACATGAAGAGAGCTGAAATTTCAAATCTAGAATCCCTATATTAAAAAACCCAGAAAGAAAAGTTAACCTCTGAGCTCAGGAGGTCGGAGATGCCGCCGGAAAGCTGGTAATTTTGTGGCAGGCGGTGGTTGGTTGTTGAATAACTTAGGCTTCAACGTAACGTACAGAAAAAACGAATAAACTCTGGAAATTTTGAAAACATGAATAAAAATAGTATTAAACTAATAAAAATAAAATTAATATTCTTCGTTCAAACTTGACAACACCAACACCTACACCTCTACGTTGTAGCTTTGTCTTGTATTTGTGGTTTGTATAAGAGAAGTAAAAGAAGCCGCACACGGCACGCGCCACGCACGCCTAACTAATTTCACTTCCTGTTACTTAACTTTAGTTACCCTAACCTAACCTAACCTTGGATTATGATTATGGTACAAGTCCAAGTAAGGTTACTGGGGGCGAGGTAGTGTGACTTGTAAACTCTAATATTATTTTATTTTAAGTATTTAATGGTTGAGGGGAAGGTAAAAGTACAAAGTTGTTGCGATAAGGGTCAAGGGCCATTGAAAACTTTCAATGGTTGAGTGGAAGAAAAGGTTGCTCCTTACTGTAGAATGACATTACTTAAAAGAGTAAGATAACTAATTACTTTCATTCCCACATTTTGAATTCTCAAATATCGGGAAATAGAATGTGATAAAATACAATCGAAACAAAGACACAAGGAATGAGTTACCTACTGTTAACGGTTAAAGCGAACCCTTTCATTCTAACATTTTAAATTCTTTAATACAGAATGAACCAAATCTCCCTAAATAGGATTCGAAGCCACAATCAGTCAATTGCTGACTGCTCTACTCTTGGTCAATTGGAATGTAATATCGGTAATGTGATTTCTAACAAGAAAAAAGGTCAATAACCCCCACTATAAAACCACCTTTAAAATTGCATCCTAATTCCTAAAATCTTTGTTGGTACTAATAAATAGTAAATTAGAACTTAAGGGTTCCCCTAGTATCCCCTTCCTTGAATTTTACGGAATCAAATTCAACTAGAAGTTCAATGAAATATATTCTTTAGTCAATATATGTATTAATTTTATTTGGTTAACTATGAATTGTGAATTTCCAAGTATCTTCCCATAGAATAATTGATAAATGATAATACCAAGATCTATTTCACATGTTCCATAATAATTCTACATATTATACTTGGATTTTAATGTTTACAAATTATTAACCATTAGATCGATAAGTAAAAATGATGTTGCCTTTTGTGCAGGAATAAAAATCCAGCTCAAGCCCGAAGGAGCCATAGTAATTGTAGCTTAGAAGCCGCGCCAAACAAATCGAACAAAATATCTATCACAAACAAGTGTCAGCTTGCAACAAACGAGCCATGTGTTGACAAACCTCAATGCTTATTGCAACACCTGATAAGCCTACTAAACTGCATGGGCACCATGTGCAATACGTGCAACTGCTTTGTTAAACTAGAGAATACTCTTAGACAAACTCCAGTTAATTACAGTAGCAACTAGAATTAAGCATAATAATTCCCTAACGCCCTCAATCGTCCAAAACCTGTAATGGTAGACCACAATTATTCTGTTGATGTATCCCCATTAACGATTGCCACTTCAGCCAAATACCAAGACTAACATCTTGACAAGGGGGGCGAAAGTATATAGATAAGGAGAGTAGAAAGAGAGCATTTTGTATTTGTTCTAGTCAAAATCCTTGTAATCATTCATCTTAAGAAAAGAATAAGTAGATGTAGGCTCGATTCCTTGCTTGGTTGAACCACTTTAAAAAGCTCACCTCTTCATTTGTCATTATCTATCAATATCGCCTTTGACTCCGATCTTGTCCCAATCATTCACGTTCCTCTTTGCTCATTCCTCGGGATCACACACCCATCTTACTATCATGGTCAACTGAGTTTCTCTGGTTGATGTGTGTTCATGTCTCAACATCCTAGCCGGTACGAAATCTCGCATCAATATTTTGGAGCTAGAAGGAGGGCTAGGGCTTTAACACTCCAATTGAACCCCATTCCAATTCCAACTCAAGATGTTACCATTGGATCAACCACTACATCCTATTAAAAATGGTGCAACAGACAAGAACCAACAAGAGTCAAACCGGCACAATTCAGGTTGACACCTTTGAAATGAAAGGCATGGGAACATTCAGAAAGTTGCCAACAACCTTCCACTGATCATTCTGCTTCCCCTTAGAAAAAACCACCAGAATGTCGATATGCTCCACCCAGAAAATCCAATAATAATAATTCAATATTTAAAACATACATACATACATATATAATGATATTTTATTTGTTTAAAATATACATACACCAATATATATATTTAAATAAATGTAAATCCAATATGAAATTTGATCCATGCCACAACCTTTCCAACAAATTTAATTGCTCTGTAAGATTTACTAAAATAGCCATTCGTTTGTAAAAGACGAAATTTCCCTATTCGATATCTTCCTTAAATTGTCTTTTAAGGATGTGACTCATAGGCTCCTCATCATATTGACAGTGAGTAATATTGTGATCAACACCCTATTAATCGTCTCATTACACACATACCAAGATTGACCTCTAATTAGGCATCATGGCCACCCGATAGATTCAGATTCATCAAATTCGCTGCCATGTCAATAGTATGGTTACCATGCAATCCAATCCTTTCATCATCTATTATCTCGTCAAGGTTTGAAGCATAGAAATAATGTCAACTTGAAGTATGAACCACCTTGACATATTTAGATTTGGTTATTGGACCAATCGACCAAATGAGCAACAACTCGATTCAATTATGGCCATAGATTTAAGGTCTTTGCCTCTTACCGAATATCTCACCGAGTTAATTTCTCCTGTACCCAGGAGTGATGAATCCTTTATCAATCCACCATAGTCATAGTGTACTTCTCAATGTATCCAATCACTACCATACTGATAACCTTAGACAGGATTGTTAGAGTAGGTGCCCCTGAGCCAATCATAATATTATATGTTGACTCCATGGATCATGATTATTCAATCTATGGAAGGCATTGTTTATATTATGTAAAGCATATTTCATAAGTATGTATTTACATATGCCCTTAAAGTGGTTGAACCGTGACGAGGGAATCAAGCAGTGATAAGTCTTGATTGTGAGATTCCTATGATCACTTATGGTGGCCATTCTAGAAACATCCGTAGCCCCAATATTATCCTAACCTAGGGCATAGATAATATGATAAGGCTATCATAGTGTTGAACAACCCTATCAGAAGGTAGTGACAGATTTCATATGTCAAGGTTGTTTGGTAACAACTTGGTGCGACGTATGGGTGCTTGTTATTCACGAGTTCACTGGACTAGCTCATCAAAGGATTCCATATAGATGGTAGCACTAATATCCATGGAATACATCCTCTAACAGATGGTGGTATATGTGGTCTTCAGACTTAAGATCACTAGAGCACCATGTGTACCTATTGGTGTAGTTTGACATTAGCCAAATGTAACCCTAATAGGGTTATCAGTATGGTAGTGATTGGCTCCATCAAGAAGTACATCATGACTATGGTGGATCGACAAAGGATTCATCACTCTTGTGTACAACGACCTTGGAATCTGTGGTTTATACTTGAAGTTGACATTACTTCTATGCTTCAAAGCTTGATGAGATAATAGATGATGAAAGGATTTGATTGCACGGTAACCATACTATTGACAGGTAGAGAATACGTTGAATCCAAATCTGTCAAGTGGCTATGATGCCTTACTAGAGGCCAATCTTGGTCTATGTATAATAGGGCGTTAATTGCAATATAATCACTACTGACATGATGAGGAGTCTTCGAGTCACACACATAAAAGGCAATTTAAAGAAGATAAAAAGTGAGGGGCATTTTTTTCATTTGTTGACGAAGGGGTGGATTGGTTATTTATTTAAATATGTATATCGTCATATATATATTGTAAATAAATAAACCGTCAATATTTAATATATATATGTTTTAAATATTGAAAGATCATTATTAGAGGATTAAAATCATAATGGCTCGATACCCGGATTATGATTTTGTTCGGAAATCATGGATACTAATTAAATAATTAGTGGAAGGGTATAGTTGTAATATACTATTCAAGGGATTTTAGGGTGTGCCTATAAATTGGCACTTTTCCCTAAAATCCAATAATTCATTCATTTGGCCACCCAAGAGAAGTTCATTGAGAGAATTTTTTATCTCTCAACCTTCTCATTCACCTATCTTCTTTAAACATCATAAATTAAACTAGTATATTTATTTGTGTTGATTGTTGTGTTTATGTGGATATCGTTTGTTCACTCCTATCCTTGAGTGTGAGAGTTTTCTTTGAATTGAAAAGAGGTGGAGCCTCCAAAGATGGCTAAGAATATGAAACTTGTATGGGTTTTGGTTTATTCAAAGCATGTAAATATCATAACTCTCATATATGGATTTTGGGGCTTATAGGGTTTTAATTAGTAAATCTTTGTTTTTTGCTGCCTATTTCTTTGATTAAACCCTAATAGTGGTATCAGAGCCTCTTACATGAGATTACAGTGTTTAATTTACTGCTAGAAATATGTGATTTGATGATTGCATGTTTAGGGTTTTATTGATTGATTTTGATTTGGATTAATTGGAATAAAACATGGATTGTTGTGTTTGGGGATTTATTGAAATTCGTTATGATTGGACTAATTTTTGGTGAAATCAGAAATTTTTTTGAAACCCTAAGCACCACCGTGTGTGGTGGTGCTGTGTGAGAGCCCCCTCATCTTGGACCATGGGCTATCCCAGTCTTGGCCTACTGCAGCCTCATGGGTTTTCCACATGCGCCTCATCATCTTGGGCCTCACTCACTTGGATATCCCCACCCCTGCAAGTGGGTTTCTTTCGCCTTCCCCACCTCTCGAACACAAGACCTGTAGGCTAAGTACTTGTGACAAGAGAGGTGAGTACCATCAGGCTAGCTAGTGAGTGAGGCCCAAGATGACGGGGCGCATGTGGAAAGCCCATGAGGCCGCAGTAGGCCAAGACTGGGATGGCCCATGGTCCAAGATGAAGGGGCTCTCACATGCTGGTTGCCGTGACTTGTGGTTTCGAGTTGTGACCAAAGCAGCAGTAGCGTGCTGCTGCTGCAACCAATCGCATGCGCACCAGTACGTGGTTGGTGTGTGATTTGTAGGAGGGAATAGCCATGTGTTTTAACACGCAGCCTTGGCCAACACCCTTTAGAGTGTTTTGGGGTTATGTACTGAGGCACACAACCACTGTCCCTAACAACCCAGGTTGAGAAACACGTGACTGTTGTCATGATCATTGTAACACCATTGTGTGCGATGGCTACCTGAGGCCGTTCATTGCCGTAAACGGCCTAGGCTTGTTGGCTATGTGTTTACCCATGTAGCCATGTTCTTCACTTTGAGTATTCACTCAAGTGTTTGACACGTTAGCATTTTTACGCTTAACTATCTTGTTCTAGCAACTTGTGATTTTCCTTCGGGGAAATCGCTCTGCTAATTTGCACTATGGTGCTCATTTTTGAGCAATTCAAAATCTCGCATATTCCTACATGTGTGAGGATCATTACTATGGGCTTACATTTGTTTTTAGACTATTGTAGCAAGGGGTTTCAATATATTCACAGCCATTCAACGCTGGTGTGTGTTAATTCGCTACATGTTCGTAAATAGGTCATAACAGATTCAATAGTGAGTCAATTGACTCACAGTTTGCACTACTAGATTGTTAACATGTTGATGCACGTTTAGCAAGTATTTAACATCACCACCCATATGTGTCGGTGCATGTAAAACCGCTGTTTCGGGCAGCTTATGCATTGGTGTAGGTGGGCTTCATTTTGGGCTGTTTTGGGCGTTGTTACCCATGGAAGTTTGTCCAGAATTTTGTATAAATTATTGATGCATATTATAATCATTTTGGAGGCCCAATTTGGATAAGCCCAACAACAAGAGACTTGTAACACCCACATCAAGGTACGTAATTTTTATTTATGCCCTAATACCCTTAGTTGGATTTCTTTGAAGTCACCTTAGACAAATGTGAAGAAAACTGCTTAAAACTTCATTAGGGGTAAAATAGTCTTTTCATTCATAATTAGATGAAAAAGTGGGGAGTGAAAGGAAGCAAAATAATGTGAAGAAGATAATAGAAATGAGGGTATTTTGGTAATTGACTAAAGGATATAGATGGGATTTCTTAGAAAGTGCAAAGGCGAAATGGGAATTCATGTATATAATATTAGTGATAAGGATGCATTAGAATAAACCCTAACCCATTTTTAGCCCTCGTACACACCACCCTCACCCATTTTTCTCTCAAATTTCTTCACAAAATCTCAAAGAGAATTCATAGGATTTGGCTTAGATTTTTGTAGATTTTCAATCCTATAGCATCCAAAGGTAAGATTCTAGCACAAGGTGTGTGATTAAACTTTAAAGTTTTAAATTCTTATGGTTTTAATATGATCTAGGTCCAAGAGGAAGAGACTTTTAGCAAAGGGAGGTTATATCACTAGTGTTCTACACATTCAAGGTAAGTAAACCCGCTTTTAGTTTTGATTTGAGCAATAATTGTGTAGAATGATTCTTGCATGTTGTATGTAATTGTATGGTGGGAATTATTGGCTGTTTTGATGTGTAAATTTCTAGTCATGAGAAGTAGTGTATGAGTATGTGGTGATTTGGTGGAATTATGGAAGAATTATTGTTGAAACTTTGAAGTGTTGCTAAAGTTAGTGAGTTTTTGCTCAAATTTTGGTGGATTTAGAGAGATGTGGAAGTGTGACCAACTTAGTATTTGCATGTGCATATGAATTGTTTGATGAAAATCCAAAGAGAAAATGCATGCATGAGTTGGTTAAATGCTATTGAAGAAAGGGTTAGAGAAAGGCAAGAATTGGAGTAGAAAGATTATGTTGGGCTTAACCAAATTTAAATTTTAGTATTCAAGAGTGCATTTTTTTATGCTAAAATTTAGAATATCACTTGGTCATGTTAGTTCAATGAGAGAGATGACTCTTAGTGCTTGGTTCAAGTTACTTGAACCTTTACTACTTCTTGAGTAGCACATTAGTTTTAGTTATTGAAATTAGAAATTGTGGAACTTACGACTTTGGGAAAGTGTTAGAAAAGAATTGTATGTTAAAGTGTTACTTTGATATGGCATTGTTAATAATAGAGAATGGTAGAATATGTCATGACATATCAATATGCCATAATGAAATCTCAAGTTTGTGTATTTGAACTTGGAAAGAACATCAAAGAATGGGCTTGACCATGCATATATTGTGCATATTATGATTTATATATATATCCTTGATTTGGTAACTGAGAATATTAAAGAAAATGTTAGCAAAGAATGAGAAAAAGAAAGAAAAGAAAATGGCTTATAAATTCTTTATAAGCTAACATGCACATATGTATATTTTCTTATATATTAAAGAATACAAGTGTAGAATTTCCATAGCTTGGAAATTTATTTAGAAATGTGTATAGAATCTCTTTCAGAAATATAGAATGTTATGTTAGAAGGTTGTTGTGATGGGGAACCCGTGAGTGACAGAGATGCGGAAAATTCCTACATGTGCACTGCCATCAGTGGGTGGCCCCAGAATAGAAAAACAGAATTATTATAGTCCGTTAGAAGTGCTTGTGGATAAGGACTGTACTCAGAATGAATTTCAGAATACACTCACATAGCCAAGGTTCCAAATCCGTGCCTCAGCCTAGTCCGATCGGTAAACCAGAATAGAATAAAGACTGTAGAATATTAGAAAAGAATGCAGAATATTAGAAAAAAATGAACAATAATAGAAAAGATTGAATTGAAAAAAGGAAAGTCAGAATATGAGTAATGGAGGAAAAACAGTAGTGTAGTTTGGTTTACTTAATGAGCGATTAGTGCTCACTCCGTTAGTTCACTGCTTTGCAGGTACTAGATGAAATACGGTCGGTGACATCAGTAAGCGAAGGAGTTTGGTAGCACTGTCCAAGAATATATTGTACTTATTAAAGTATATTAGTTATTTTGTGTATATATTTATATGAATTAAAATTAGAGCTTTTGGATTTTACATTATATACATATATGTATATATGTTTTCAAAAGTTATTTAGTGGATTTTAGTATATATCTCTCAAAGAATTACTAGCTAGAGAGTATATTGCAAGACTAAACTGAAATGTTTACAACTTGTTGGGTTCAAATACAACAAGGTAAAACATCAAGGGGTAAATTGTAATTTACCAAGTAATAATGCTGATTTTGATTGATTGTTATATGTGTATTCTTGAGATGAAATTGCATGGTGTTGGTTGCATTTGCCTTTAGACCTAGTTGAATTTGAGGATTGTAATTTCAATTTAAATAAGGGGTGTGTGCCTTGCCTTTCTTTTAATCTCTTGTAATTCTCTCTCTCATCTTACTCCCTAAGAATGTAAATTGAGGTTTCTCTTTATTGATGTAAAGTTAAATTAGAATTTATTTTAATTTAGAGTAATGATCGAGGAGAAGAAACATTGGGTTGAAGAAGGCGGGTTTTTAAATTGAAAGTCCCTTGTAATTTAATTACCTAGGTTGACATACAAATTCCCCAAGGCTCGGGGAATTTGGTTTAGTTAAGGCAATGCATCAACACGTTTATCTTTATTGCTTTAATTGGCATGCTAAGGTTGAATGTTATGGATATAACATGTTAATAAAGATAATAAAATGATGAGACCAAAAGAGCAAAAACCACTTATAAAAGATATTAAGTCTATGGACGCCTTCCAACATCATGGGCTTAGTCAAACCATAGATCATCGTAACCTTTTCGATCAACGAAGGGTATGCTTCTATCAATGGGAAGGTAAGTTGCATTGGACTTTTTCCTTAATGATTTCGGGTTAGACTTAACTAGTAGTTTTGGTTTTTCGATCAACGAAGGTTAAAAACGTACTAGAGGCACACGTCGAGAAAGTGAAATTTTACAAATTCATGGAAAGATATGTAGTATCTACTCTACAAATCCAAGAGTTGCACTTAAGGTCAATGGTTAACGCCATTGGATTGTGTAATTAGTTTGTTTGCCCAATTTATGGTTGGCGCCATTAGCTGGTATAAATTGAGTTTGTGGCCTACCTATATCAACCCATTTTTAGCTTGATTCGATCAACGAAGGTTGAAAATGGTATTGATAGGATCGTGGCCCACAAGGAAAGCCAACGGGCCTTCCCAAGTTTAATAGTGAGGGCTATTAGAACTTGAGTAAAATAGTGGGAGCATTTAATTAGTTAAAATACCTTGATTAATTAAATTTATAACATGATATTAACTCGCTTTATTTTGCATTTGTAGAATCTCAAAATGACTTCAAACAACCTATCATTGCGATCGATCATCAAAAAGGAAAATAGGCTACATGGTACTAACTTCAAGGATTGGTATAAAAATCTTCGGATTGTACTCAAATTCGAGAAGAAGTTATATGTCCTTAATGGGCCTATTCAGGAGGCGTCTAGTCCTGAAGCTACTGAGGAGGTGAGAGATACTTATAGCAAGTATCTTGACGATGCTAACAATATGCAATGCCTCATGTTAGCATCGATGACACCAAATCTCCAAGAGTAGCATGAACACTTAGATGCTCAATATATTATGATTCATCTCAAGAAGCTCTTTGAGAAACGTGCTAGGCACGATTTTTATGATGTGTCTATGGCATTGTTTAGATGTTGGATGGCAAATGGAACTTAGGTTGGGCCGAATGTACTCAAGATGTTTACTTACATATAGAAGTTTGAAACTTTAGGGTTTGTCATGAATGTTGAATTATCAATGGACTTAATTCTGTAATCGTTGCCTAACAGCTTCTCATAGTTCATATTGAACTTCAATATGAATGGTATGGAGAAGACCCTCTCCGACCTCTTGATTATGGTGAAGATAGCAGAGCAAGACATGAAGAAATCTAAGCCAGTGATGCTAGTTGATGCTACCCCTAGAAGAGGCAAAGGAACGAGCAAGGGTAAGGGTAAAACCAAGCTCAAGTCCAAGTACAAGTCTCTGGATGTCTTGAAGCTTGCTAGTGGCGTGAGCAAAGATGGAAAGGTAGTTTACTTTTTCTGTGGTAAACCTGGCCACTGGGACAAACACTACAAGGCCTTCCTAGCTAGTAAGAAGAAGAGTGGTGCATCTTCTTCTAAAGCTATGTTCATGATTGATAAAAACTTATCTCCTAACACATCTTGGGTCATTGACATAGGATGTGCATCTCACATTTGTACTAATGTACAGGGATTATGGCAGAGTAGATCACTCAATCGAGGGGAGGAAGACCTACGCATTTGGAATGGGGCCAGAGTTGCTACTATAGATGTAGGTGTTTATCAGTTATCTTTTCCTTCGGACCTTATATTGGAACTTATGGATTGTTATTATATACCTTCCATTTCTAAGAATATTATTTTGATGTCTGCTTTGGATAGTTTTGGATATCATTTTGTTATATCTAATGGATTGTTATCTTTTAGTTTGAATGGTATTCATTGTGGAAATGCTAGGTTACATAATGGTTTATATGTTCTAGATATGGATAAAGGGATATTCAATCCTGAAAATAAGAAAGCCCAAATTGTCTTATTTGAGAGTTTGGGGTTATATTGCTTATGTCAAGAAATTAACGTCAAATAAGCTTACCCCAAAATTTGACAAAGGTATCTTTGTGGGATATCCTCGGGAAACCATGGGATACTATTTCTACCAACCAAAACAGAGAAAGGTTTTTGTAGCTCGATCTGTGGTATTCTTGGAAAAGGAATTTATCCAAAATATCACAGGAGGTAGAAAAGTCAAACTCAGTGAAGTTCCAACTCCATAAGATATGGCTGATAAGGAACAGGCAGATGTACCATCAGAAATGGAGGAACATTAGGAGGAGGTCACTCAGGTTACATAAGAGCTACTTAGGTCTGGTAGAGTACGTCGTGAACCCGAGAGGTACAATTTTCTCATGAGTCAGCATGGCGACGTACTGGTTTATCAAGATGATGAACCTCAAACCTAGGGTGATGCTATATTAAATTTAGACTCCGCTAAATGGATTAAGGCCATGAAATCCAAAATGAATTCCATGTACCAAAACCAAGTATAGACACTGGCTGATTTACCTGATGAGATAAAACCCATAGGATGTAAATGGGTCTTCAAGAAGAAGGCAAACATGGAAGGTAACATGCATACCTATAAAGCACGAATGGTTGCCAAAGGTTTCAAGCAAAAGCATGACATAGACTATGATGAAACCTTCTCGCTAGTAGTAATGCTGAAGTCTATTTGGATGATGCTTGCAATAGCCGCATACCATGATTATGAGTGGATGTCAAAACTTCTTTTACGAATGGAAACCTTGAAGAGAATGTCTATATGATGCAACCCAATGGTTTCATTCTTAAAGGACAAGCAGGGAAGGTATGCAAGTTGCAAAGGTCCATTTATAGACCTAAGCAAGCATCAAAGAGCTAGAACATTTTTTTGAAAAAACCATTGAGGAATTCTGTTTCATCAAAAATGAAGATGAACCCCATGTGTATAAGAAGTTCAGTGGGAGCGCAGTGGCATTCCCAGTATTATATGTTGATGACATATTACTTATTGGCAATGACATACTGAACTTGTAGACAGTAAAGACTTGGTTATCCAAGTTCTTCTCTATGAAGAACTTAAGGGAAGCAGCCTTCACCTTGGTATCAATATCTATCATGATAGATCTCATAGGTTGTTTGGCCTAAGTTTCAGTGCATACATTGACAAGGTGCTAAAGATTCAGTATTGAAGAATCCAAGAAGGGATTCCTTCCAATGTCACATGGTGTTTATCTCTTGAAGGACATGTAGGCCATGTTATCATATGCGTCCGCTATTGGATCCATTATGTAGGCCATGTTATGTACTCAAATTGATGTCTCATATTCTTTAAGCATTTGTAGCAGATATCAATCGGATCTAGGTGAGAGTCATTGAATTGTGGTTAAGATCATCCTTAAGTACTTGAAAAGGACTAAGGATATGTTCTTGGTTTATGGAGGAGAGGATGAACTCACTGTAGGACAATACAATGATGTCAGTTTTCAAATTAACAGAGATGATTTTTTATCGTAATCAGGTTTTGTCTTTTGTCTCAATGGAGCTATAAATGCTTAAAGCATAGTACTGTAGCTAACTCTACAACAGAGGATGAGTACATTGCATTGTCAAATGTTGCCAAAAGAGGCGATTTGGATCAAGAAGTTCATTACTAAACTTAGAATGGTTCCAAGCATTGGTGATCCAGTACATATATTCTGTGACAACAATGGGGCCACTGCTTAGACCAAGGACCCACGGTCTCATTAGAGATCCAAACACATGCTCAGACGTTTCCATCTTATCAGGGAAATTTTTTAGAGGGGAGATGTACAAATAAGCAGAGTAGCTACCAATGATAACATCTCAAATCCGTTTTCTAAAGCTCTATCGTAGCAGAAGCATAATAGGCACTTAGCTTCATTTGGTATTAAATACCTAAATGATTGGCTATAGGTACAAGTGGGAGATTGTTAGAGTAGGTGCCCCTAAGCCAATCATATTGTTGTATGTTGACTCTATGGATCATGATTATTCAATCTATGAAAGGCATTGTTAATTTTATGTAAAACATATTTCATATATATGTATTAATATATGCCCTTAGAGTGGTTGAACCATGACGAGGGAATCAAGTAGTGATAAGTCTTGATTGTGAGATCCCTATGATCACTTATGGTGGCCATTCTAGAAAAGTCCATAGCCTTAGTATATCCTGACCTAGGGCATTAATAATACAACAAGGCTATCATAGCATTGAATGACCCTACCGGAAGGTATTGACTAATCTCTCATGTCAAGGTTGTTCACGAGTTCACTTGACTTGCCTATTAGAGGATTCCATATAGATGGTAACACCAATGTCATGGAATACATCATGTAATAGATAGTGGTGCATGTGGTCCTTAGACTTGGATCACCAAAACGTTGTATGTACCTATTGGTGTAGTTTGGCACTAGCCAAACGTAATCTTGATAGGGTTATCAGTATGGTAGTGATTGGTGATAAGTGCTTGAAAATACACTTATACTTAGTGGTTTATAGGTATCGTTTGTGGGAAATTAGGATTAATTTGCATGAATTAACTTAATTGTTTCATAAATGGACTTTTAAGGATCACAGGTATTTTTGTTGTGTTTTCAGGGAATAAAAGCTTAAAAATAATATTAAGATGAAATACAATGTTGGTAGGAGAATTTTTTATTACTAGAAACACAAGGTTTGAGAATCAGAGTTGAAATGAGGAAGACATGCTATTAGGAATCTGCCTTAAAGGCCTACAATTATTATGTTTATGACTTCTTCAGATTCTGACTTTTTCATGTGCAAATTGGAAGATCTTTCGACACCATGAAATTCAGATTCTGGTTTGGACAAGGCGTGTCCAGGAGGTGGAAACTTCATGAAGCTTCCATAAATTTGTCAAACTGAATTTGGAGACATGACATATATTCTTGTGAAGCTCTAGAAGTCTAGTTTACTTAGAATTTTACAGTCTGTTACTCTAAGTTTTCTAGAAGAAGATATTCCATTTTAGTACTGAAGGGTCAGTGTATTAATCCTAATTCTACATGGATTCTATCTAGCCTAATTTGAATTTGATTCTCCTTTTTTTATAGGACTTTCCCATTAATTTTTCCACAACCCTAGCACTATAAAAGGATGTGTTTAGGGATTTTTAAAGGGGAATAGAGGAGAATATAGAGAAAAAAAATACTCAATAATGTAGAGATTAAGAGAGATTGAAAGAGGCTTGGACAGAAGAATTAGGGAAGATCATCATCAACTCCATTGTTCTACCCAAGATTTCCTAAGTTTTTCTTATCTCTTGTTGTTATTTTGTTATTCATTAATATGATTATGTTTTTATTCTTCTCCATGAGTAACTATTCTTTTGTGATTGAGGGTGATGTCAAAGCCCTAGACATGTCTTGAAATTAATAAAATCTACATCTATTTAGCTTTGATCCATCTTGGTTATGTGATTATTTCTCTATGAATAGGGTTTAGATAGATTGTCTTAATTGTTTAAGTGTGCAATTAAATTGTTAGGATTAATCTATTAATGCCAATTTAGGTTGTTTAGTACAAAATCGCTTTATTAACCTAAATAACTAGTGGTAAAGTTTATGATGCATACATGGGGGGTAATCACTCAGGATAACTAAACCGACCATATGAGTTTAGTTTTGATTCAATAGGTCTCTCACAACTTAATGCTTTTATTACTTTGAATCTAGAGATTGTATCCTAGGTTATCTAATAAATAGGGAATTAGTTATGACTGTGTCTAATCCAACGACTCAGTAAGCAGAGATAAAACTTATCAACATTTGGTAGTTTCTGAGCTGATGTGATTAAGAGGGTAGAAAGTTAAAAAATGCTTTTATTATATGCAATTCATGCCTAGTGGTGGCGAATAATCCTTCAATCTAGTTTCTCTTATATAATTCTCTTTTGTAATTATTTATTTGTTTTTAAATTGTTTATTTTTAGTTTGTTAGTTTTGAGTGCTTATACTTCATCACACATACAACTTGGTTAAAGTAGGTAATTAGTTAATTGGAAAAGTCTTCTGCAAGAAAGACCCTTACTTACATTAGTCTATACACGACATTGTTATAGGTTTTAAGTGAGGTAAAATTAGGTGTTGCATTTGCATGCATCAATTTTTGGCACCGTTGTCGGGGATTTTTCCTTAATTAACTTCTTATTAACTTTTTTTTTTATTTAATTTTAATTGTTTTCTTTGTTTTTGTTTTTGTTTTTTTTTTTTTATTTTGACCACAAGGAGATGGTTACTAATATTGAGCAACAATTGAGCACATTGACTGCACTTGTGCAACAATTGACATTTTGACAAGTTAAAACATGCAACATTTGCTCTAACACTAGTCATATTACCAACATGTGCCCTACTTATCAAGATTTTGCTATGGGAGGATTTCAAGGTCAACAAGGGCAAAGATATGACCAATTCTCCAACAACTACAATCCGGGATGGAGTGGTCACCCTGACCTTAGCTATTTGGGAAACCACCAAGATGCTGCCCCTACCTATCCACTTGGTTTTCCTTACCAAAGAGCTCAACAACCCTACCAAGCATGGCTACAAAATGCTCCCTACTCTCAAGGCACATCTTTGGAGGACTTAGTAAATTCTATAGCTATTAGCACCCTCCAATTCTAGTAAGACACAAAGGCATCAAAATTGGAGGACTTAGTAAATTCCTTAGCCACTAGCACTCTTCAATGCCAGCAAGGTACTCTCAAGTTCCAACAAGAAACAAAAACATCAATCAAGAATTTGGAAAATCAAGTTAGTCAATTGGCTACTACCGTTGGAAGACTAGAGGCACAAGGGTCTACAAAACTTCTTTCCCAAACCATGGTTCATCCTAAGGAGAATGTTAGCACTATATCATTGCTAAATGAGACACGATTTGAAAAAGCTCACAAAAAATCGATCAATACCAAAGAGACTAAGGATCAGTTGATTCAAGATGGAATGAAACTGTCTAATAATGAGGGAGATAGGGCGATTGACTCCAAAGAAGCGAAACAACCACTTAAGCAAATGTTCGAGCTTAAGAGTGAAGAACTGTTGGATGTAGCAATACGGAATGGTTTGATAAGCGAGGAACTAGAAAAGTTTAAAGGAGACATTGACATGGGAAGGGAAATAGAAGAGATTATCACATTACGTGATTTTCTTCCGAAAATAAATCTAAGGTATATTCTTTCCTATATTTCTCTTCTCATATTTAATGCAAAGCTTCTACCTTCCATTGTGCAAGCTCCTACTCTGGAGCTTAGACCTCCTCCAGAACACTTTAAATAAAGGGAGAATATGGTTGAGAAGGTGACAACGTCGGGCTAAGGATGTTAAACCAAGCGCTATATGGGAGGCAACCCTTTGATTTTTTTATTTTATTTTATTTTCCCTTTTCATTTTTTTAAATGTTGTTTAGTTTGTGTTTTGTTACTCTAATTCATATATTTAACTAATGATGTGTGTTGCTAATGAGGTACACCATGAGTTTCTTTGTTTTGATAGAATTTGATATAGTTGATTGAACGAAACAAGAGTGGTGATCAAACTTTCACGTGTTTTCACACTTCGGGATTAAAAAGGGGCGTAACTTTTCTTTTCCTTCTCTTTTTTCCTTTTGCTACATTGGGGACAATGTAGATATTAGGCTAGGGGTGAGGGAATTGTCCCTAGTTATTATTATTTTTTTTTTTTTTAAGTCATGAATTTGAGTTAAGTTTTTTTCTTTTAGCTTTTGAATGTTTTTAGGATTAATTGTTTCAATTTTTCAGATTAATGTCAATGATATGATTATAATTGTGAAGACATGTAATGTTTTGAAGACGTCAAATGTTGCTTAGGTTTAAGGGTGATTTCAAATAATTAATTTCATTTTGTTTGAGACTTTCTTGCTATGTGGTAAGAATTGGTTGGTTAGTCTTAAGGCTTAGTGATGGTTTTTATGTGTGAATTTTCATTGATATTTTTGCAATCTCAACAGATTCTAGAACTCACTTGATAACTACTTGAGGCAAAATCCTAGAATGCACATTACTTAGGATATGATTTAGGCTATCTTTGGATCGTTTGAGCCTTTCAAGCCAACCCTTTATTTAAATTATCGCTAGTTACCCCTTGGAGCCATTATTAAACACATTTAGCCTTGATTTTGTTTCATATAACCTGCATTAACCCACCATTATTTTGAACCAAAAACACATTCCTACCCTTTAGCTTTTAAGAGACTTAATCTAAGTACAAGATTAGTAAGAGCAATTAGAGAAGTGAGGGTGGAAGTTTGCGGAAATTGTTAACCTATTCCAAAATTTTTAAGGAGAATAGGTTGAGGGTTGTGGAGTGATTTTTAATCAAGGTGTGGGATAGCATAATTAGCTTTCTTTTCTTTGTTCTGAATGAAAAAAAAGAAAAGAAAAAAAAAAAAAAGGAAAGAAAAGGGAAACTTATTGAGAAACATTGCAAAGTGTGAATGATGCAATAAAAGTATTTGTGATGAAGGGTGGAAAAGTTGGGTGTCAAGGAGAATGATGTGGTGATTGAATAAAAGTGATTGAAAGAAATTAGACCGAGTCTCTTATTTTTGCTTATTCTTTCCGTTCTTTCATAACCTCATAACCTAGCCTAACATTACAAGCTTAATAAAGACCTATTGATCCGAGGTAGTGTCATCATTCTACATTCATGGAGAGTAGTTTGGATTTTGATTCTATACATTATAATTTATTCTTCAACTTTGAGATCAATTCTTTGCTTGTGAAGTTTGTGCATATGATCATCTGGGTTTTGAGATAAATAGGTTTGTGGTTTGTTGGATGTGTAAGAGTGGATAACAAAAATGAAATTGATGTTTGAGTTATCTTTGGGCTTAGGTGATATTTAATTATTCTTGATGTTATGTGTTGTATGCAATTTTTGAGACAAATGTATATCTGGAAACCAATGTGTTATTTTGGTTTGTTTTTAATTTTCAAGTCTAGGTTAGGTTTAGTGTGGATGTTTGTGGGTATCATCGCTAGAAACACTCATGAGACCACAACTCGTCTAACTAGGGCCGCCTAGGGGTTTAAAGGCTTGTTACATACACTAAATGCAACCATGACAATCTACAGAACTGATTTAGGTCAAGTTAGGATTTTATTTTGTTTTTAGGTTTTAAGATATCTTTAGATCGCTTACCTTGCTATGGACTAGCAAGAAGCTGGTTAGGGGTTGTCATAAGTGCTTGAAAATACACTTACCTTTAGTGGTTTATAGGTATCATTTGTGGGAAATTAGGATTAATTTGTATGAGTTAACTTAATTGTTTCATAAATGCACTTTTTGGGATCACGGGTATTTTCATTGTGTTTTCTAGGCATAAAAGCTTAAAAATAATATTCGGATGAAAGACAATGTTGGCAAGAGAATTTGTGATTGCAACAAGACATTAACAATCAATTCCTAATCATATATATCTTTCATAACATTAATTATGCATTCGCATCCATGACCATATTTTTTTTTCAAAGATCATCTAACTAATGGGTAAACATTAGTACATGGCTTAATTATAGCAATATATTAATAATCATAAGAATTAATTATGTTAAATCTTGAACTTTAATAACCAGAAGTTTATTCTTCATGCCATTTTCCATCAATTTCTCAAATAAATTGGCTCTTGGCCTAGGCATAAAAATTATAGGACTATGTCTTAACTTTCTAATGCTTCAAGAATCATCTCATTTTAATTTTTATAACTCAAGTTATGGTCGAAATACTGAAGCATGTTTAACATAATCCCTAAACTTACCAAATCCAAATTTTTCATATTAAACCATGCCATATCAATTTCTATTGACAATTAACAAACACGACAACTTATGGATCAACTAAATTTCCCCTTAATAGTGTTTAACATCTTACAGGAAGTGTAGAACCTCATTCCCATGATCATCCATCATTGCTATAACATTGTAAGTTAATGCAAACAACACGTCAAGACTTCTTATAGCAACCATTCAACACCATGTGGCCTCTAATACAACAAGTTTTGACACAATCAATGTAAACCCTACGTCAGCATTTTGATGCTATAACGTATGTAATTCTACCCTTAAAAGGATTTTTTATCAATAAAAGGGTAAAATGGTCATTTTGCATGCATTATCAGACGTGAATGTTGTAAAGTGTTAGGAATTGATGATACTGATAAGAAATATGGTTAAAGGGTCCTGAAGGAGGTTAGTAGGGTTAAACAACATAAACGGTTCCCAAGGGGTATAATGGTCTTTTCACAATAATTTATAGGAATTAAGTATCCATAAAAGTGTATTATGGGCAAATTAGTTAATTATTCTATGGAATTACATGGTCACCAAGTAGAAAAGGGAATTCAAATGGCATTAAAGGAGTGTAATAATTATGTTGTAGTGGAAATGACCAAAATGCCCTTATATGCAAAATTTATACCAAATGACCCTTATATCTAACTTTTGATGGTCAATCCCATTTGGGAATTAAATAAATGAAATGTTTATAAGATTTTTTTTGGTTAAGTCGGCCAACACTCTTAGAACACCAAACTTTCTTCTTTAAGTCTTATTTTCCTCCATTAAAGGCTTTAATTCAAGCTTTCTCTCTCAAAATTTTCATAGGATTTCAAGTTGAATTTTGAAGGAGATCACCGTCCACACTTAAAGAACTTCAATTTCAGGGTTTAAGGTGAGTTTTAAAATCCTGGTTTGTTTTGATTTTTAGTTAAAAGAGAAATTCATAAGTGGTTATGTGTGTAAGGTAGAAAGGGTGAACCTTTCGAGCTAAAGAGGAGTGTCTTTGTGCTTTGAATACTAAGGTAAGGAAAAAAAATATCCCTTATGACTACAATTGATAACACCTAGGGTTGATGAAACTTACATTTATTTATGTTAATTTGAGTGTGATGCTATGTTTTGGTTATGGATTGTTTAAAAGGGTGTGTTGATTGGTGTATGCGTGCATATGGAGGATAATTATGCCAATTAAGAGATTGGTAGTTGGACTATGTCTTGGCACATTTTGGTTCTGTAAAAAGGGAGGTTTTTATGGCCTTTCATACTTATAAAGGTGCAAACGAAGGTGCATGGTTAAAAATGAATAGAATTCGGATTTGGCTTTTTAAGACTCATACTGTACATGCTTCACTGAATCAGTCATAACTGAAGTTATAAAAGTCTGATTGAGCTGATTCTTGAATTATTAAAAAACTGAGAAATAGACCTAAAATTTTATGTTTTAGTTGAGAATCAATTTGAATTGGAAGATAAGGAAAAATTGCTTGAAAAGTGACAAATTGTATGGCATCCACCTCCTTAAAAAAAATTCCCATCTTTTTTATAATTTCTAATAAACCACTGAATAATCTTAATGTTGAAGTTCCTTGTGTTTTAAGAGAAATCAAATGTATTAAGTTAATGAATTTAATAGGAAGATATTCATGTCAATGAGTTTTGCAAAATTGACTGATGAATTGTGAAATTGGCCAAGGGTACATGTTAAATGAATGAATAGTATGATTGAGTGTGGGAGATGTTATCCCATATGTTTGCATTCATGATGATAATGCATATAGCTTATTTAGTTGACTTATGAAAAAATTTATGAAATGTTAATGAATGAATTCCATGAATCTCTTGAGGTGTAAACCTAGATCAAAGGAATGAAATCTTTGTAGAAACCATAAGTCCTCTGAGGTGACGACCAAGAACAAGGTAATGGTTCAAATGAATCCGATAAGATAATAAAGAATAATGAAAATGTCAAGTACAAAGACAAAATAAATAGGCATGCCATGTTTATGAATATTGCATAAGTCATATATGTTATATGTTATATTATGTATGGTTATGTTATGACTTATGTTCATGAGGGAAGTCCAAAGTGTATGACATGTTTTATGAACTTGATAATGTCAATGAACGAAGGTCATGTCTTGTAGGTAGGTAAGGTCCTGAGTAATATGCTTGTATAATGAACCTTAATAGTTTATAAATGGCCATATTCCCTATACTGAGTGATTAGCGCTCACCCCACAAAATTTTTTAAAAATCTTTTACAAGTAAGGATTAAAGCTTGAAGTTGGGAGAGGCTACTAGGGAATGACATGCGCATAGGTTTTGCTATGTTTTGAATTTTGTTGTAAACTAACATCAAATGGTTTTTGGTTTATGGATATTGAAGTAAATATGTTTTAATAATCCTAGTATGACCATTTCCTTGTCAAATGAATGAAAAGGGTTAAATGATATTAGTAAATGATATTATATACTTATGTTATTAACTTTATGGGAAGCTAAATTTCTTGAATCATTTTATGGATATGGGATGTTTAATAATATGCTTAAAAAAAAAAAAAAAAAAAAAGTATAGGTTTTGAAACAAACTCATTTCCTAGGCGTGTCTTTTCTATACTTAGGAAATACCCGGCTAGGGAGGGGTTTTACAATCAACATTAATACTTCATCTTCTTCAATTAAATATAACAACTCATAAAACATAAATGACAATAACTTCATGTATAATGAATTCAAGGCAATAAATAACATTAATGAGTTCAAATATACTTGCCATTAACTAATTCTATGCCTTAAACCCTTAATTTAAAGTTTCATTAAAATCTACAAACCCTAGCATAATCCCTAAAGTCATGGGAGGTTCCTCCTTACCTTTTTGAAGAAATTTTCCCACAATTCTTGCTCCCTTGAAGAAAATTAGGCCAATCTTCTTTGATCTCCAGAGAGAGAAATCTTGGATTAGAGAAGTTATGGTGGAATTTGAGAGAAAATGGTGAAAGGTTGAAGAAATTGGTTCCTTCTTCTCCCTTGAACGAAATTTATGGATAAATTTATTGAATTTTCATTTTCATCTCCCTCATAACATGTAATTACCTTATTGGCCCAACTATTTTAATTATCTAACTCATAAGTCCTTAATTTCTCATATAAGGGCAATTTAGTTATTTGGCACTAGACATAATTATTACTTAATTAATGTCATTAAATGCAATTAGGGATACTCATCCTTGACTTTTTGCAATGCTTATCCATAGGTAAAATGACTATTTTGCTCGTAATACCTTTCTATGGATAATTGATTCATACCGTTCCAAATGAATTAACCATTTTGCCCTTAGTTAGATTTTATGCTTTTTAACATAAAATTAAAATGTAAAGGACTATTTTGAGTTAGAAATATACCTTTGACATCTTGGGTATTGCATTTCCTCCTCCCTTATAATAATTTCGTTCTCGAAATTATAAAAATAGTTTTGGGTATCGACTTCTCATATCTTGCTCCATTTCCCAAGTAGTTTCTTCTATCTTGTGATTCCTCCAAAGCACTTTTACTATTGGAATTTGCTTGTTTCTGAGCTCTTTTACCTTTCTGTCAAGGATCTGAACTGGGCATTCCTCATAAACCAAATTATCCAATAATTCAACTTCCTCCATCTAAAGCACATGGGAAGGATCATCAACATACTTTCGCGACAACGAGACATGGAAAACATTATGGAGTCTTTCCATGCTCATTGGCAATGTAAGTCTATAAGCTACTTTGCCTACCTATTCCAGTACTTCAAAGGGTCCAATGTCATGTGGAGCAAGCTTAACTTTCTTCCCAAACCTCATAATATGTTTATATGGCGCGACTTTTACGAAAACCTTGTCGCCCACTTGGAAATTCACTTTTTTTCTTTTTAGGTCGACACAACTCTTTTGTCGATCCTGGGCCTACTTCATTCTTTCTCTGATGAGCTTGACATCTTCAATCATTTTCTGGTTCATCTCTGGTCCAACTGTTTGAACCAAGGAGTCTTTCTCTCTAATGTCATCCCAGGATAAAGGGGATATGCTTCTTCTTCCATATAATGCTTCATATGGCACCATCTAGATAGTGGATTGGTAGCTTTTATTATAGGTAAATTCTATTAGGGGAAGTATATCACTCCATTTTGCCTTGTGATCCATATAACAAGCTCTAAGCATGTCGTCAATCACCTAGTTAGTCTTTTTAGTTTGGCCATCAGTTTGAGGATGATAAGGCATACTAAAGGCTAACTTTGTACCCAATGTTCTCTGCATTCCAACCCAAAAAACTGATATGAACTTGGTATCTCTATTCGACACATTCATCTTGGGCATTCCATGTAATCTCACAATCTCTTAGACATATAATTGCCCCAATTGAAATGCATCTATCTTATTTGTCACAGGTAGAAAATGAGATGTCTTGGTCAATCTGTCAACCACTACCTAGATTGCACTATATCCTTGTTGAACTTTAGGAAGTCCCATAATGAAATCCATCAAAATATCCTCCCATTTCCATTCCACCGGAAAGAGAGGTTGAGTTTAGTATTGAACTAGTACCAGGAACAACACCAATATCTAAAGCCCCTTATCGAATGGCCCCAGCAGAGCTTCAGGAATTAAAGAAGCAACTCCAAGAGCTTTTAGATAAAGATTTTATTCGACCGAGTCATTCTCCTTGGGGAGCTCCAATCTTGTTTGTAAAGAAGAAGGATGGATCACTACAGATGTGTATTGATTACAGAGAGCTGAATAAAGTGACAGTGAAGAATAAGTACCCTCTACCTAGAATCGACGATTTGTTTGATTAGTTGAAAAGAGCAGCAGTCTTCTCCAAAATTGATTTGAGGTCAGGGTATCACCAGGTAAAAGTGGTCGAGCAGGATATAGGTAAGACTGTCTTTCGTTCAAGGTATGGGCATTATGAGTTTGTAGTGATGTCGTTTGGCCTGACGAATGCCCTAACAATTTTTTATGGATTTGATGAACAGAGTATTCCATGACTGCCTAGATCAGTTTATAGTGGTGTTCATTGATGATATTTTGGTTTATTCCAAATCGAGAGAGGAGTATGAGGAACATTTGAGACTAGTGCTGCAACGGTTGAGAGAAAAGCAATTGTATGCAAAATTTTCTAAGTGTGAGTTTTGGCTCGACCAAGTAATATTTCTGGGCCATACAATGTCTAAGGAAGGGATTTTAGTAGATCCGAGTAAGGTGCAGGCAATCCTTGAGTGGCAGAGGCCGAAGACCGTAAAAGAGATTAGAAGTTTCTTAGGCCTGGCAGGTTATTAACGACATTTTGTTGAAGGGTTCGCCTAGTTAGCGAAACCATTAACAGCTCTTACTAAACAGCAGACTCCTTTTGTATGGTCAGAAGCCTGTGAGGAATGTTTCCAAGAGTTAAAGAAGAGGTTAACAACCGCTCCAGTGTTAGTGTTACCATAGGAGAGTGTAGATTATGACATTTATACAGATGCCTCTCTACAAGGACTTGGGGCAGTGTTAATGCAGTTAGGTAGGGTAATAGCATATGCCTCTCGGCAATTGAAAGAGTATGAGATAAGATACCCTACGCATGATTTAGAGTTGGCAGCCATGATCTTTGCCTTAAAGATTTGGAGGCATTACCTTTATGGTGCAAAGAGTAACATCTACACTGATCATAAGAGTTTGAAGTACTTCTTTACTCAGAAGGAGCTGAATATGAGGCAGAGAAGATGGTTAGAGCTGGTTAAGGATTATGAATGTGAGATCAAGTACCAACCGGGGAAAGCCAATGTAGCAGCCGATGCCTTGAGTAGAAAAGCCTATTTATCCCGGCTCACTAAGCAGAAAGAACTAATAAGAGTTGTGTAGAGAGCAGATCGAAGTGATTCGGGAAGGATTGCCAGGTTAGAGATTCAGTCTACATTATTGGAGGAAGTGAAAGAAAAGCAAGTGGCTGATGAGTGGTGTCAGAGTTTAGTGTAGCGAATGCTTGAGGGCAAGACAACAGAGTTTCACTTAGTTGATGGTGTCCTTTATTTCAGGAATCGGTTGTGTATTCCTCCGGACAATGAGTTGAGGTAGAGAATTCTTTTGGAGGCTCATGACACACCGTACACTGCTCATCCTAGAGCAACTAAAATGTATCAAGATGTAAAGAAAGGCTACTGGTAGTCAGGTATGAAGAGAGATATTGCAGAATTCGTAGCTAAATGTTTGACTTGTCAACAGGTGAAAGCAGAACACCAAAGACCATCAGGGTTGCTTCAGCCGCTTAGTATTCCAGAATGGAAATGGGAGAGCATTTCGATGGATTTTAGCACAGGTCTCCCGAGAGTACAAAGAGGTTATAATGCTATACGGGTGATTGTGGATAGATTAACTAAGTCCGCCCATTTTCTTCCAGTGAAGGAGAATACCACTTCAGATCAGTTAGCTCAGATCTATATAAAAGAGATAGTCAGGTTACATGGTGTGCCTAAGACTATAGTGTCAGACAGAGATTCGAGATTTGTCTCAGTTTGCTGGACTAGTTTATAGCGAAATTTAGGTACTCGGTTGGCATTCAGTACTGGCTACCATCCTCAGACGGATGGCCAAACTGAGAGAACGAATCAGGTGCTTAAGGATATGTTGAGAGCCTGTTGTTTGGATTATCGAATGTCATGGCATGAAATGTTACCGTTGGTGGAATTTGCTTACAATAATAGTTATCAGCCTATGATTAAAATGGCGCCTTACGAGGCTTTGTATGGTAGACGATGCAGGTCTCCACTACATTGGGATGAGATAGGTGAAAAGGATGAGTTGAGTACCGCTCTTAGGCCAGAGACGACTCAGAAAATGATAGAGGATATAAGATTAATCAGAAAAAGAATGAAGCAAGCTCAATATCGACAGAAAAGTTATGTCGATTTGAAGAGAAAAGAGGTTGAATTTCAAGTGGGTGATAAGGTGTTTTTGAGAGTTTCCCCTTACAAGCGAGTGATGCGCTTCGGGAACAAAGGGAAGTTAGCACCGAGATTCATAGGTCCATTTAAGATATTGCAACGAGTGGGTAAAGTTGCCTACAGATTGCCACTTCCACCTAATATAGACAAGGTGCATGATGTGTTCCATGTCTCAATGCTGCGGAAGTACGTAAGTGATCCCTCCCATATCCTGCGAGTAGAGGACGTTGATTTATCAGAGAATCTCGTGTATGAGAAACGTCCAGTACAGGTTCTAGATTGAAGGATTAAAGAGCTCCGGAACAAGAATATTCCATTAGTGAAGGTCCTCTAGAGGAATCATAAGGTAGAAGAAGCGACATGGGAGGTAGAACGAGACATGCAGAATCGATTCCTGGAGTTATTCGTGTGAATTTTGGGGACGAAATTCTTTTAAGGAGGGGAGAATTGTAACGCCCCACTTGAGGTACGTACTTAAGATTTGCTGTTTTGCTTAAATGTTTATCGATTCAGCTTTAATTGAGTTTGTGTGTTGCATTGGTTGAGTGTTTGCCTTGAAATTGGTTGAGATTTGAGGAATTTTGGATTTGCAGTCTTCGTTGGGGCGAAGAGTAGTCTTCGCCGCGGTGAAGTTGGCTTTGAGTGAGGCGGTGTAGGCTCTGTCTTTCTTCGCCGGGGCAACGGAAGTTTCTTCGCCGCGGCGACAAGCCGACTAAAATGTGTTTTGAGAGTTCTAGATATTTTTCCATAAGGGTTAAATGACCATTCTACCCCTAATTAGTAGGAAAAGTGGGGGGTAAAATGTAAGAAAATTTCTTGGAGAATGAGTTAGTATGGGGGTGTGAGTGTAATGAATCAAAGGATATAGATGGAATTTTCAAAGAAGATCAAGGGCAAAGTTGGGAAGTGTTGATTTTCTCATGAGCTAAAAAGGGCTAAGTGTAATAAACCCTTCATTTCATTCTTCTCCACCGCCATATCCATTCTCTTAATTCTCTCCTTTTTGCTTTCAATTGTTCCAAGATTTCTAAGGGTTTTAAGAGAGCCTTTGAATAATTTTTGAGTAGAAATATCATCTAAAGCATCCTAAGGTAAGGATTCTTGCTTTAGATGTGAGTTTTCTTAAAGTTATATTGAAGTCTTATATGGTTGTTATTGTTGTTGTTGTTGTTGTTTTGAGTTGTAGAGAGAAGACAAGACAATAAGGGAAAGGAAAAGTGCTAGAGAAGTCACTTTTTCACAAGGTAAGTAAATTCAACCAAGTTGAGATTTGAATAAGTTTTTGAGTAGAAATTGAGTAGAGATATATGCATGTATGAGTTTGTATTATGCTTGTTAATGAATGTAAATGAGATGAGTATTCATGTTGAATTGTTGGAAGTATTTTCCTTTATGAGAAGTGTTAAGATTTTATGATGTTGGGTGAGTTTTGATTGAGGTTGAAGGAAGATTTGAGTAAACTTTATAGAAGTGTTTTCCTTTGACAGGGATTTAGAGTGTATGAGGGAGTTTTTCTCCCATTTTGGATGATTAAAAAAAAGAGAAAAGCTATAGTTTAAGTAGAGCTTTATATGCACTTGAATTGTATGATGAAATGCTCAACTGAAGCATGAGTAAGAGTAGAAAGCCTTAATTTTTGCTACATAGCATAAATGCATTTCATAAGTGCATTAATGAGCATGAGTCATCTATATGCATTAATCATGCAATAGTTATGCATTAGAAAAAGAGAGTAGAGAAATTGAGTTGAGCTACTCTAAGAACAGAGAGAAAGAGAAATTGAGCACTAGAGAATAAAGAGAAAGTAGTGCTAGATAAGAGAATAGAGTAGGTTGTGCGATGGGGAACCCGTGAGTAATGGGTAGAGTATTCCCGCATGTACGCCGCATTGAGAGAGTGGCATGAGTATTAGAGAGAAGTGGTGTAGCCTGTGAGAGTGCATGCGGATGAGGGCTATACCCAAGTTTACCCGAGAGAGAGATTATGTACTCACATGGCCAAGGGTTCCGAATCCATGCATAACCGAGTTCGATTGGCTAGAAGGAGTATAAGTCACGTAGAGTGGGAGTGAGTCCCAGTCGTGCCTCCAGTTAGATGGGGCCATGACTTACTAAAGAGAGTTAGTAGAAAAGAGTTACGAGAAAGAGAAATCAGAAAGATTATAAAAGGGAGAGTAAACGAGACTTGTAAGGAAAGAATCAGAGAGAGAGTTACGGGGATAGATGAGTAGATGATTTACTTACTGAGCCTTAGTTGTGCTCACCCCGATGTTTTCTATGTTTTGTAGGATCTAGGTGAGGACACGGTCGGATGGGCATCGTTAAGCGAAGAGAAATGGCTACACTGTCCACCCTGCTTTTAATGTTTTTGTACATGATATAACTTTTTGGTTAAAGAATGTGTATGTTTAATAAAAGAAAAATTTGGGCCCAACTATTTATGCTATTTTACATGTATTTTACTATGCATATTTTATGATAATACAAGTAGAAAACAGTTGTTACATAAGGGGTGATGTCATTGAAGAGAAATGACGGTAGAATGGTCATAAAGTTGATTGATATGGTTAAATGGCGTAAACGGTAACCAAGGGTATAATGGTTTTTTCGTACAAATCCATATGAAATAAGTATCCATAAAAGTGCACCAAGGGTAAATTAGTCATTTACCTAATGGGATTGCTTAATTGTTAAGTGTTTTAAATAAGTCAAATGGCATTAAATGAGTGCTAATCATTATGTTGTGGTGGAAATGACCAAAACGCCCTTATATGAAAAAAATAATGCCAAATGACCCTTATATCTAACTTTTATTGACCAATCACATTAGAGTAACAATGGAATAAATATTTACAAGGTTTTAAGAGAGAGTAGTTGGCCTTGTACACCCCAAATGTATCATCTTCTTCTTCATCTCTCAAATCCACCATAAAAGCCACTAATCCAAGCATTTTATTCTCAAATTTTCTTAGGATTTCAAGTTGATTTTCAAAGGAGATCACCATCCACCCTTAAAGAATTTCAATGTCAGGGTTTAAGGTGCCCTAGTTTTTCTGATCTTTTAGTTAAAAGAGAAATTCATAAGTGGTTATGTGTGTAAGGTAGAAAGAGTGAACCTTTGGAGCTAAGGAGGAGTGTCTTTGTGCTTTGAATACTTAGGTAGGGAAAAATATCTCCCTTATGACTACAATTGATAACACCTAGGGTTTATGAAACTTACATTTATTTATGTTAATATGAGTGTGAGGCTATTTTTTGGTTACGGATTGTTTAAATGGGTGTGTTGATTGGTGTATGTGTGCATATGGAGGATGATTATGCCAATTAAGAGATTTGTAGTTGGACGATGTTTTGGCACTTTTTGGTTCTGTAAAAAGGGATGTTTTAATGATAACTGTTGAATGGTTTTGCTAGTATTTAGTGTAGTAATTATGTTCATATTTCATAATGCAATAAATATGTCCATGTTCTATAATGGAGTAAATATGTTGTGTTAATACAGGAAATCAAATTGCTAGTAAATTTTGTAAAAGTGTGTATATTCTAGTAAGTATTACTATGGATTTCATAATTTACTCCAAGAAAGGAAACTATATTTTTTTACTTATACAATGAACTTATTATAGTTTAGGAATTAAATTAAGTAAATATATATATATGTTTTTAAACTACAAGTTTATTCTTTAAATAGGATTTTAAAATAAACTTCTTTCCTAGGTGTGCGTTTTCTAGGTTCTCAATGGCCAAGGGATACTTAGGAAATACCCGACTAGGGAGGGGTTTTACACTTACTATCCAAAGTTTCAAAGCTTTGATCTTGCTATTCTAAGTCGATTTTGGTGGCGAAAATTCACTCTGTCACCACCATTTGAACCTCCAGTCTCCTCTCTTAAAAACCTCTCTCACTTTGGCACCTGATTTCTCTCAGCTTATCGACCACCACAAAGCTAGGGTTTTCTGTTCTTAGTTCATTTCTGGCTAACTCTGACGACGAATATTCAATCAGCCACCACCATTCGATCCACTCGCCTCCACTCTATAAAACCTCTCTTACCTTGGCTCTTGGCAACTCATCGATTTCAATTCAATTTGGTTTTTTTTTTGGGTTTGCACTCACCGACCTATTTTAACATCGTCACGATCACACATCACCACCATTCTCTTCCCCAATCATTACTCACCAAAATCCCTCAAACCTTGCTCCCGCCATCCTTGCCAATCGAGCAATTTCTGGAACATGCAGCCACCCCTCGCAAGTTAGATTTCGACCAATCATGACCACTTAAAGACTCACTAACCTCCCCTCTTCAAAAGCCCTAACAACCTAGACCGAGTTTGCTCTTCATTCGCCTTTCGGTAACAAAAAAATCACAAACCCTAAGGGAAATTTATTTTCTGTATTAACGAAATATAAACTTTGGGTAGTAAAATTGCATTTTGAAACTTTTTGGGTGGGAAAGTGTCATTAGACCATTCTTTAGGTGGGAAAAAGTCGTTAACTCTTATTTTTAATTATAAACTTAGTGAAACATTTGTAGGATTTTTAATAGAATAAAGTGTGGAATATTACATAAAAAATATATTTTAAAACCCAATACCTAGATCATAGATTGATGTATACAGTCATTAATAATCATAAAGATTAATCGAAAAGGATTAATTAAACCTATACTGCGTTTGGAGGCTCCTTCGGATTCATTTCGAAAAATTTTCACACTTTGATTCAGGTAAGAATCGCTCCAGTTAAGTCCACACAAAAGTAGGATTCGAAAATCACAATTAAAAATTTTGCTAGACTTGTTTAATTGCAAGGGAGTGAACTAAATTTTAGTTCTATGCTTTCCTTTACTATAATCCTATTCCAATATTCCTTACTTGGAATAAGATTAATCTTATTCCGAAAGCTCGCAGAATCATGGCTCAACCCAAAATCAGCACGACCCAAAGTAAGCTCGACCCAGCTAAAGCTCATCGTAGTGGCCAATCTTAATAGTTGTTCGACATATCAAAGGATAAGCATCAATCTTTGATACTTCGGAAGACATAAGACCAACATCAACCCGGTAGGGCGATCTTAGCGCACAGTAACTAAAATCACAGGATTGCATACAAATTCTGATTGCAATCCCGGATTTATCTCTCTTTCCTTTACTAAAATCTTTTATAAATAACCCTTAAAACTATGAGAAAGAGGTTAGCAAATTATTGTAGGCTTAAGTTTTAACGTGCCGAACCATTTTAAAAATCCTTTTGTGTTCTTTATTTTACTGTACTATCATCATTCATTGCTGATTTTTATTTAATCATGCACACATCTTTTCTGATTCCACCAAGGTCAATCGAATCTCTCTGGTTGGTGTGAATTTTTGTATCAACGTTTTGGCGCAAGAAGGAAGGCCTCTGATAAGCTCTCCTATTCACAATAAGAAAAGATGATTTCAGTGACAATCGTCACCTAAAATTCTCTATGGCTCATATGAGATCCAAGGCAACCACCAAAAACTGTGATAACATGGACACTACCCACTAGGAAGTGAGTCAGACTGTCGCTCATGGCCACTCACCACCAATGCCACCAACGCAGCAGGTTGCCAATCAGTTGGGGGTAAGGACTTCCAACTCAAAAAATGGCCAACTAATGGACATGTTAAGGTCGCCGGTTGTACAAGTATTACAACAAAATATGGAAAAACTGAGGAAAGAGCAACAGACCAACCTAAATCTTGACAAGCCACATTTCAAAGCAACTGATCTCAAAACTCATCTGCTTGAGGTGAGACTAAAAAGCTCGTGTATAGAAAACCTAAGACAATAGAGAGTTAGATCATGTGCAAAAAATGCTCAATGATCTGAAAGTTTGTCAGAATAACTCGGCAGAAGAGATAGTGAGTTCTCCATTCTCAGAGAAGGTTCGTTAGGCATCACTTCCCTAGGGATTGAGGTGCCAAAGTATAAGGTTGATGGGAAATGAGATTCTAGAGACCACCTAAACACTTTCAACGATATGATGGAATTGCATATGGTCTTTGACTTGGCAAAGTGCCATTGTTTTGCAGTAAATTTAGTGGGAGACGCCAAGAGGTGGTGCAAAAGATCAAGGCGAACTCAATCCTATTGTGGTAGTAATTCTTCTCGCTACATCTCCAACAATTCCAAGTAAAGAGACAGTTTGCCATGCCACTCAGCTTCTTGAGCAATATTCGTCAAGAAAAAGATTGCTCTCTGACTTTGTATTTAACAAGGTTATAGAATGAGCAATTCAAAGTTGCAGATGCAACAGACAAATCGATCTAGACCTTACTGATTGTCAGAATAAGGCCACAAATGGAACTATGGAAATGGCTCCAATGTGAAGATCACGTGCTATCCAATGGCGACCAAACATTAGCGAGTTGAGAGTTCTCTAGTAGCCTTAGCCGGTAGCTCCTCAAGAAAAGCCTCCAACCAATGGTGAGACTACTTAGTAGACAAAAGGAGAGGTCGAGATCGAGGTGACAGAACCGAAATAGGTTCCAAAAAAGGCAGCGACCAGATTCTCACTAAGGGAAGAGATTTTTCCTCGATATGCGGAGTGTACTCTTTTGGTCAAAGATGTAGCTCACATTTATGAGGCATTTCGTGAGCCTTGAAGATTGCCTCCCTCAGAAAAAATGAGGGGGGCATCAAACAGAAAGGATCAATCAAAATATTACAGATTCCACAAGGATGTCAAACATAGCATAGATGATTGTCGAGCCTTGAACGATCCAATCAAAGACCTAATAAAGAGAGGTCATCTGAAAGAGTTTGTGAAAGGAAAACCAAGCTTGCGACAAATAGAATGACCAAAATGATCAACCCCAACTGACCCAACCGGTTGACGACGTCATGGTTAGGATGATCTATGGGGGACTTGATGTTGCAGGAAACTTTAGAAATGCTCGTGAGCAATCTGCGTGAGAAGTTAAAACAGACTCAACTCCCTAAGTTATGAGTTACAAAGCTGTAACAACTACTTTCTTTCTACCAGATTCGTAATATCGATTAATAAAAAGATAGCATATTTATCAAAACAAGTTGGGCCCAAAAAAAATTTCTTTACTTAGTAATCACATTCGTTACAAAACAAAACGTCATATGTACAAGGACTTTCAAAACAAAACGAAACAAGGGACAGAGCAGCCAAATCTCCACGCTTGCCGACGTCCATCCGACCAAGTCCTCACCTATTTCCTGTACAACAAAGAAAAACAACGGGAGTGAGCACAAAGATGCTCAAGAAGTAAAACAGCTCTTACGCTATCGTCCCCGTGCATTACTCATCAATTCTCTTTGTATTTTTATCAAATTTCTAATTCAAATTCTAGTTTTTCTTTCTATTCTTTTCTTTTTCTCAATCTCATACCGCCTTTCTCATGGCGGAAACCGCTCCTCTCTCTCATAGCGGTTTACGTGTACTCCGCTCTCTCATGGCGGAGTCCGTCTTTCTCATAACGGATCACATGCATTCCGCTCTCATGGCGGAGATCGCCCTTATCATAGCGATTTACACGCGTTCCGCCTCTCTCATGGCGGAGACCGTTCTTTCTCATAACGGTTTACATGAGGGTAACTCTATACTCACGAGTTCCCCATCGCACAATCTAGTTTCTTTTCTTTTCTATAGCACTTAAGAATCCTTTTATCTTCTAGTGCTAGTTCTTTCTTTCTCTTTACTCTAAGAGAATTTTGTTCTTTTCTTTATCTCTATTCATAGAGAGTTTCTTTCTCATTTCTCATATTTCTTTCTTATGTCATTACTCAATTAAACATATGCATATGGATGACTCATGCCTAAAATCTTCCTTATATGCATTCATGACATGCAAATATGCTACATTGCATAAGGTAAGGTTCTCTAATTCTACTTATGCTTCTTTTAGGCATTTCATCAAACAATATGTATGCACTATGAAACTCTATCATAGCCATGATTCTAAAACTTTTCTTAACCATCCAAAATGGGGAAAACCCCTTCACAAAGCCATAAAACCTACCATAGAAAACACTTCCAAAAAGGGGATCCATAATACCCTTTAAATTCCATCTCAACTACCTTGCCAAACCAACAACCCATTTCTCAAATTTGCAAGGTATTAACACTCACAAAGCATAGAAATCTCTATTTAATCCTTCATACATGCTATATTACATGTACATCACATACATACATCATTTCTATCAAACCCTAATCAAGAAAATTCATAAATCTCAACTTGGGTTGGGTTTTACTTACTTGCTATGTAGAGACTTCACAAATCCTTCCTTTCTCTTGCTTAGCTTGACTTTTCCTCTAATCTTAACCAAAAGAAGGAAAACCCTCAAATTTCAATATGGGTTAAAACTCCCAAATCACACAACTTAAGTAGAGATCCTTACCTTAGGAAGCCTTAGGTTACTTTTCCACCCCAAATCACTTCAAAACCCCTTGGAATACCTTGATCAAAAGAGAAGAGAAGTTGAGAGGAGTAAGGATGGGAAGTCACGCTTTGAGAAGAAGAGAATGAGGGGTTTCTTTGATTCTAATTCCTTTTAATGAAATATAAACACACTCATTCCCATTTTGCCCTTATTCTTCTTTGGGAATTCCATCCATATCCTTTGATTCATTACAAACTCACCCCTAACTCAACCTATTCTCCATGAAATATCCTTACAATTAACTCCCCACTTTTCCTGCTAATGAGGGGTAGAAAGGTCAAATTGTCCTTAAGGAAGAAAATATCTAAAACTCAATCAACATTTTATTCGGGTTGTCGCCGCGGCGAAGAAACTGTCGCCGCGGCGAAACCGTCCTGCAGCCTTCCCCGTGGCTTCAACCTCTTCGCCCTTGCCAAGCACGCAGAAATTCAAATTCTTCGTTTTCAACCAATTTTCGTGGCAAACATTCAACACAACACTCAATCAAACAATCATAACAAAAACCAACTCTATTAAGGGCAAAAGAGGAAACGATAACAACGCACCTCAAGCGGGCGTACAATTCCTCCCTCCTTAATTAAAAGAATTTCGTCCCAGAAATTCGCATAAACAACTCCAGGGTAACGGCTTTGCATGTCTTGCTCTGCCTCCCAAGTAGCTTCTTCGACTTTATGGTTTCTCCAAAGGACTTTCACTAAAGGAATACTCTTATTCCGAGCTCTTTTAACCTTCCGGTCCAAAAACTGGACTGGACGCTTCGTACACAAGATTCCCTTCCACAATTACATTCTCGTATTCAACACATGGGAGGGATCACTTACATATTTCCGTAACATCGAGATATGGAAAACATCATGCACTTTGTCCATGCTAGGTGGTAGTGCCAATCAGAGGCTACCTTCCCCACTCGTTGCAACACTTCAAATGGACCAACAAATCTCTGCTAGCTTCCCTTTATTTCCAAACCGCATTACCCGCTTAAAGGGGGAAACTTTCAAGAAAACTTTATCACCCACCTTGAATTCAACTTCCTTTCTTCTTCAAATCGCATAACTTTTCTGTCTATCTTGGGCTTGTTGCATTCGCTTCTAATCGCCTTCACATCTTCAATCAATTTCGAGTCATCTCCGCCCAATGGCTAATTTCAGCTCATCCTTCTCACCTATCTCATCCCAATGTAGTGGAGACCTACATCGCTACCATACAAGGCCTCATACGGTGCCATCTTAATCGCCGATCGATAACCGTATTGTAAGCAAACTCCACTAAGGGCGGCATCTCATGCCAGGGATACTCTATAATCCATACAAAGAAACTCGCAACATATCCTCAAGCACTTGATTTGTTCTTCTCTTTGTCCATCCGTTTGAGGATGGTAAGCGGTGCTAAAAGCCAATCTAGTACCCGATTCCTCTCGTAAGCTCAACCCGAGAAAGCGGAGACAAATCTAGAATCTCGTCGAGATTATCGTCTTGGGTACCCCATGAAGTTTCACTATCTCTCCGATATAAATGGGCTAGCCGATCAAGTAGTGCTTTCTTTCTGGAAGGAAATGGGCTGATTTTGTCAATCTATCCACAATCACCCAAATGGCATTAAAACCTCTCGAACTCTAGGAGACCTATAATAAAATCCATTGAGATACTCTCCCATTTCCACTCAGAATACTAAGTGGTTGAAGCAATCCCGATGGCCGTTGATGTTCTCGCTTTTACTTGTTGACAAACCGGGCATTTAGCTACAAACTCCGCAATATCATTCTTCATACCGCCACCAAGAGCCTTTCTTTAGATCTTGATACATCTTGGTTGCTCCCTGGATGAGCAAGTAGGGTGTGTCATGAGCTTCCATAAGAATTCTCCTCCTCAACTCCTTATCCCGAGGGATGCATAACCGATCCTTAAAAGGGCGGAGGACACCCTCCGCCGTGGAACTCGGTCTCTCATTCTTATGCACTCTTTGCGATAACTCCCGACACCACTTATCAACCATTTGCTTTTCTCTAATTTCGTCCCAATAGGGTGGACTGAATTTCTAACCCGCAACCCCTCCTGAACCACTTCAATTTGTTCTTTACACAACTCATCTATTAGCCTCTCTCGACTAGTGAGTCGGGATAAATGAGCCTTTCTACTCAACGATCGGCTACGGACATTAGCTTTCCTCCTGATATTTAATCTCACATTCATAGTCTTTAACTAGCTCCACCCACCTCCTCTCGCCTCATATTCAAATTTCATTCTCGAGTAAAGAAATATTTCAAGCTCTTATGGTGGTGTAGATATGACTCTTCGCACCTACAGATAATGCCTCCGATTTTCAAAGCAAAGACTATCACGCCAACTCTAAATCATGCGTAGGGTATCTTGTCTCGTACTCTTTCAATTGGCGAGAAGCATAAGCTATCACCCTACCTAATCCGCATCAATACAAAGACCACCTCCTTGCAGGTGAGGCATCTCAGAAAAATATCATAATCTACCCCTCCCCGAGGCAACACTAACACAGAGCTGATGTCAACTTTTTTCTTTAACTCGTGAAAACTCCTTTCACAAGCCGTTGACCATATAAAAGGAATTTTCGCTTGGTAAGAGTCACAATGGCTTAGCCAACTGGGCAAACCTCGCTACGAATCGCCGTAGTAACCTCGCTAGCCCCAAGAAACTTCTCACTTCTTTTACCGATTTCGGCCTTTGCCACTCAAGGATTGCCTCTACCTTACTAGGGTCCACCGAAATCCCTTCACCGTAAAACAAGATGGCCTAGAAACAATACTTGATTCAACCGAATTCACACTTGGAAAACTTAGCATACAACTTCTTTTCTCTCAATCGTTGTAGTGCAAGTCTTAAATGCTCCTTATGCTCTTCTCGACCTAGAGTAAACTAGAATATCATCAATAAAAACCACAATGAATTGATCCAAGTAATCATGAAAGACCCGGTTCATCAAGCCCATAAACACCGATGGGCGTTCACAACCCAAAAGGCATCACTACAAACTTATAATGCCCATACCTTGTACGAAAGGCGCCTTGGCTATATCTTGCTCAACCACTCTCACTTGGTGGTACCTCCCCGACCTTAAATCAATTTTCGAGAACACTCGCTCCCTTTAATTGATCAAATAAATCATCTATCCGAGGTAAGGGGTATTTATTCTTCACTGTCACCTTATTCACTCTTTGTAGTCTATACACATCCGTAACGATCCATCTTTCTTCTTCACAAAAAGAATTGGAGCTCCCTGAGGGGAATGACTTGGTCGGATAAAACCTTTATCTAAAAGCTCTTGGAGTTGCTTCTTCAATTCTTGAAGCTCTAGGTAGGGGCCATTCGATAAGAAGGGGCTCTTGATATTGGTGTGTCCCTGTGCTAGTTCAATACTAAACTCAACCTCTCTCTCGAAGTAGACTCGTAACTCTTCGGGAAATACATCCGTAAACTCGAACTATAGGCACTTTCTCAATTTCGGCCGAGAAACATCACCACTCGCACTACATGTGCAATGTATCCCGAACTACCCTTTCTCAAAGATCTTCCTAGCTTTCAAGCTACCGATCAACATACTTAATTGATGGCCCTCACCGCTAAACTTATCTCCACTATCAAGATTAAACCTTGCTTTCTTCTTCCGACAGCCAATTTCTACTCCATACTTCCCTAGAAAATCCATCCCCAATATCACATCAAAATCAGGCATGTCAAACACTATTAGATCGACCATCGCTTCTCTTCCATGAATCATTACGACTCTCCCGGGAGCATCTCACGGTCAAAACACTAATCCCATCGGGTAACTCTATCCTAATGGGTTGATCTACCACTACAAAGGCCTTGACTCCAATCTTTCTATCATCCCATGAGACATAAAGGAATGTGTGGCTCCAGAATCTATTAAAGCATAAAGAGGAACTATATGAAAGAATAATCGACTGCCATACTGATGGATCGGTCCTCTGCCACCCTCCCCCGTGCCACGGTAAACACCACCCCGGCATTCGTGCCTCTAGGGGGCTCGTGCCGCTAGTGGAGGGGGAGCTTTACAATCTCTCATTAGGTGCCCCTCCGCGCGACACCTATAGCAGATATTCGGACCGAACTCTTTTAGACACTCCCCCGAATGATTTTTCCCACACTTAGGGCACGGAGTGACTCCAGCTGTTCTAGGCCGTTTACTCTGCCAATCGCCCCTGCTTCTTCTTTTGTTGGAATCTCTTCTTATTTCTCATGTCTCTACCTCTTCCGATCTCCACTCTTTCTTTCTGCGGAGTAGGGGGCGGTTCATTCTGTACTATCATGGATGGCCCTTCTAAACTCATCTTGTTCACATAAATTTCGGCCCTCAAAGCTCGATCTAATGCCTCCATATAGGTATGCGGGGGCTCTGCTCCTATCATAACATCGCGGGCTATTTCGACCTCAACCCGAGGACAAATTTCTCTCTTCTCAATTCAGTGTACTACTATCCCTGTGCAAACCTCGCGAGAGAGTTGAACCGAATCAATACTCCTTCACCGTGCTCATTCCTTGCCTCAGATTAATAACCTCTTGTATTTTCTCATGGACCCGGTCAACCGTTTGATACTCAGTCTCAAACACTCTTCTAAAATCTCCCCAAGTCATGGTTGCCGTGTCGTGAGTCTCTTCCATCAATTTCCCACCAAATTCGGGCATCTTCCCGAAATAAAAACCGGCATAGCTAATCCTCTCTATCATTCATGGGAAACAGTCCACGTCCGCTCAATGAGACTTAAACCACTCTTCACTTCTAACGGGTCTCTAGTACCCCCGACCTCGGTGGCCGATGCTGACTTGCAAGCCCCTGAATCGGATCCACTCGATTCTGTACTATCTGAGGTACCGGCCCTTCTGGCTCTTGCCTTACGGGCGGTACACTTCTAGGGGTCTCATTTCTCTCCGGTACAACTCTCCCCTGACTTTCTGCTAACACCTGCTGTACAATGGTTCGAATCATTGTCGCATCAAGGGCGTGGGGAGTTTGTTCCTTCCGGCTGGTTGCAGGGTTCTCCCTCATTCATCACACCCTTACCCTTCTTTCTATTACTACGTCTCATCTACAAAATAACCATTTTCACATCAACTTCAAATAATTCATTAATAGGAAAAGGATTTAACTTACAAGGTGGTCGGATAAGACCCGTCGTAGCGGCGAGAATGACTCACTGTCCCATCCCAAAACCATTGCTCTGATACCAAAAATGTAACAACTACTTTCTTTCTACCAGATTCGTAATATCGATTAATAAAAAGATAGCATATTTATCAAAACAAGTTGGGCCCAAAAAAAATTTCTTTACTTAGTAATCACATTCGTACAAAACAAAACATCATATGTACAAGGACTTTCAAAACAAAACGAAACAAGGGACAAGCACCAAATCTCCACGCTTGCCGACGTCCATCCGACCAAGTCCTCACCTATTTCCCTGTACAACAAAGAAAAACAACGGAGTGAGCACAAAGATGCTCGTAAGTAAAACAGCTCTTACGCTATCGTCCCCGTGCATTACTCATCAATTCTCTTTGTATTTTTATCAAATTTCTAATTCAAATTCTAGTTTTTTCTTTCTTTTCTTTTCTTTCTATTCTTTTCTTTTCTCAATCTCATATCGCCTTTCTCATGGCGGAAACCGCCTCCTCTCTCTCATAGCGGTTTACGTGTACTCCGCTCTCATGGCGAGTCCGTCTTCTCATAACGGATCACATGCATTCCGCTCTCATGGCGGAGATCGCTCCTTATCATAGCGATTTACACGCTGCCTCTCTCATGGCGGAGACCGTTCTTTCTCATAACGGTTTACATGAGGGTAACTCTATACTCACGAAGTTCCCCATCGCACAATCTAGTTTCTTTTTCTTTTCTATAGCACTTAAGAATCCTTTTATCTTCTAGTGCTAGTTCTTTCTTTCTCTTTACTCTAAGAGAATTTTGTTCTTTTCTTTATCTCTATTCATAGAGAGTTTCTTTCATTTCTCATATTTCTTTCTTATGTCATTACTCAATTAAACATATGCATATGGATGACTCATGCCTAAAATCTTCCTTATATGCATTCATGACATGCAAATATGCTACATTGCATAAGGTAAGGTTCTCTAATTCTACTTATGCTTCTTTTAGGCATTTCATCAAACAATATGTATGCACTATGAAACTCTATCATAGCCATGATTCTAAAACTTTTCTTAACCATCCAAAATGGGGAAAACCCCTTCACAAAGCCATAAAACCTACCATAGAAAACACTTCCAAAAAGGGGATCCATAATACCCTTTAAATTCCATCTCAACTACCTTGCCAAACCAACAACCCATTTCTCAAATTTGCAAGGTATTAACACTCACAAAGCATAGAAATCTCTATTTAATCCTTCATACATGCTATATTACATGTACATCACATACATACATCATTTCTATCAAACCCTAATCAAGAAAATTCATAAATCTCAACTTGGGTTGGGTTTTACTTACTTGCTATGTAGACTTCACAAATCCTTCCTTTCTCTTGCTTAGCTTGACTTTTCCTCTAATCTTAACCAAAAGAAGGAAAACCCTCAAATTTCAATATGGGTTAAAACTCCCAAATCACACAACTTAAGTAGAGATCCTTACCTTAGGAAGCCTTAGGTTACTTTTTCCACCCCAAATCACTTCAAAACCCCTTGGAATACCTTGATCAAAAGAGAAGAGAAGTTGAGAGGAGTAAGGATGGGAAGTCACGTTTGAGAAGAAGAGAATGAGGGGTTTCTTTGATTCTAATTCCTTTTAATGAAATATAAACACACTCATTCCCATTTTGCCCTTATTCTTCTTTGGGAATTCCATCCATATCCTTTGATTCATTACAAACTCACCCCTAACTCAACCTATTCTCCATGAAATATCCTTACAATTAACTCCCCACTTTTCCTGCTAATGAGGGGTAGAAAGGTCAAATTGTCCTTAAGGAAGAAAATATCTAAAACTCAATCAACATTTTATTCGGGTTGTCGCCGCGGCGAAGAAACTTCTGTCGCCGCGGCGAAACTGTCCAGCCAGCTTCCCCCGTGGCTTCAACCTCTCTTTGCCGCGGCGAAGATTCTTCTTCGCCCCGGCGAAGCACGGCAGACTGAAATTCTTCTGTTTTCAACCAATTTTCAGGGCAAACATTCAACACAACACTCAATCAAACAATCATAACAAAAACCAACTCGATTAAGGGCAAAAGAGGAAACGATAACAACGTACCTCAAGCGGGGCGTTACAAAAGCAAGGCTGCCAAAGTGGCCGAAAGAAGAAAGTGAAATGATAGGCTTCACGATAGAAGAAGGCAATCTGTTACCTTGCCATAACAGAGATGGGATCGCAGACGTGGCGAGGATTAGTAATAGCTAGGTGTTCTGGATAATGGTTAACGATGGTAGTGCGGTCAACATTATCTTCTTGGGAGCCTTTTGAGAAATGAGACCAAGTGGGATCTAAAGCAATGCTCGATGCCACAGTATGGATTCATCGAAGATAGCCCAGTCCCCAATGGAACAATAAACTTGCCTGTGACTCTTGGGGAAAAGCCCTAAATAATGACAGTGATGGCAGAGTTTTTGGTGGTCGATTGCCCAACCATTTATAATGTTATACTAGGAAGATCATTTTTGAATGACCAAAATGCGGTCATCTCGGTCCTATGCCAGGCAATAATGTTCCTTACTCCAGATGGAATCGGAGTGGTTAGGAGCTCTCGAAAAGACTCCAGGAAGTGTCACAACAGGGCAATAACCGCAGCTCATAAATGGCCAGTGCCGAAGACCATGGTTATTGTAGAATCTCAACCAAAGCTTGGGCCATAAGAAGATACCATTGATCCTCACATCCATAAAGAGGAACCAGTAGTTAGGCCAACAGAAGAGCTATGCAAGTTTACTATTGACAGATACAAAGTTTAATTCTTTACAAGTGCATGAGTCACAATTGCTGCATAATGCACGAGTAAGGGTCGATCCCATAGAGACTGGAGGTGCTCGCACGACCTTAGTAATCATGCTTGATGAAGAAAAACAAGAATGAAATAAAGGAAACATATAAACGACTTTAAAGTAAATCTAAATCTAACTATCTACAAAGAATCCTAAGGCTCTAACTTTATCATAATTATCAGGCTACGTGTTCATTATCAAACTATCGTTCTCCCCACTCCATTTTAGGGTTCGTTCATCATTAGGTTCAACCTAGTAATTTCATCATTCAAACTAGCTATTGGCGTATAGCCTAGTCTAAACAACGAAGGAACCAATTCGCATAGACACAAATCATCCATTCACAAAGCTAATCAAGATAGGCACAATGCCTCTCGTTTCTAAGGTATTACCATAGCCATACGGAATAACCTAGTATTTCCATCAACTAAACTAGCTAGTGACGTATAGCCTAGTCTAGTAATGAAAACCCATTAAGCGCAAGATGATCTTAAAGACAATAGCCTATCTATACCTGGGCAAGGCTACAAATCAATCATTCCACACCCAATCTTGTCTCATACAATCAATTAACTAACATCAAGGTTGATCAGGCCCTAATATCAACTAAATATTGAATTAAATGCAATGAATGAATCTAGAACATAATATAATGGATCAAACAAATAAAGTAACAGTAAAACACAAGCCTTCAATTAGATTACATCAAATCCCTAGAAAACAAAGTACAACGTAAAGGAAAAGAAACAACAACACCTGGAACCATAATCTTGAAGAACAAAAGAGAAGGAGAGGAGGCGAACCTAACCTCCTCTCCTCCTCTCCTCTCCTCTCCTCTCCTCTCCAAGCTCCACCTTCCCAAGAAGCCCCAAATGTATTCTCTCCAAAATGTGTATCTCAAACCTCAAAACTCCCTAAAAACAGACTAAAGCTGCCTTTATATAATTTTTAGACAAAATGGCAAACTTGTAAATACTGGTTACCAAAATTAGGGTTGGAAATGTGACATTTTTATATTCTACGCGATTTGCGCCCTGGCGCGATTTAGTTGCACCACAGCTCGGTTTAAGTGCACCCCAGTGTATTTCAAGTGATTTCTTATTCGAAAAAAATTGTACCACGCCATGGCTCAGGAAATCGTGTTGCGGTGCAAAGTTGGAATTTCACTCTTTTTTTCTTCTTGCCTTGATTTATCCACACTCGATGGGTCCATGATGTCCGAACACCATTACAAGCATGAATAATCCATTCCACCTAAATACCTTAAAACACACACAACACCCATGATTTCGGAAGATAACAAAACATGAAAGAATTCACATCATAAGTCATGCATTAAACCTTAAATTCCTTATAATTTCACCCCCAAATCGCTAAATAAATATGCATTTCCAACACTTAACACCTGTCAGCGAGGAAGACCTGACTCGTATCCTAAAAATCAGGAGTAACTTGGGTAGTGAGTTGGTAGACAAATTGGTGGGGTTCTTAAAAAAGAATCTCGACGTGTTCGCTTGGGTTCATGCGGACATGGTAGGGATCAATCCAGAGGTGATATGCCATTGACTAAACGTCAACCCTAAAGCCTGACCAATCATGTAGAAAAAAAGGTTGATAGATTCTGAGCAATCTCAAGCACTCAAAGATGAAGTTTATAAGCTCTTGAACATCAACTTCATAAGAGAAGTGAAAAATCCGGACTGGCTCACCAACTCAGTTTTAGTGAAGAAATCGAATGGAAAGTGGTGGACTTGCGTCTCTTTCACTTATCTCAACAAAGCATGTCCCAAAGACAACTTTTTGCTACCCCTTATTGATAAGCTAGTAGATGTGACAATAGGAAACGCACTTCTCAACTTCATGGATGCATACTCAAGATACAACCAAATCCCATTGTATTAGGTCGACGAAGAACACACCTTCTTTATTACTGACCGGGGTATTTATTGTTACAGGGTTATGCCATTCGGACTGAAGAACGCTGGATCAACATATCAACGTTTGGTTAACCAAATGTTTGCTGAATAGGTTGGCAAAACCATAGAGGTGTACATCAGCGACATGCTCATCAAATCGAAGGTCACAGAGGGGCATATCGATCACTTGGGCAAGATGTTTGATATCCTTGGGAAATACCAAATGCAATTGAATCCCTTGAAGTGTGCTTTTGGAGTAAGCTCGGGAAAAGTCTTAGGATTCTTGGTGAACCAGCGAGGTCGTGTAACACCCATATCAAGGTACGTAATTTTATTTATGCCCTAATACCTTTCGTTAGATTTCTTTAATCACCTTAGACAAATGTGAAGAAAATTCCTTAAAAGTTCATTAGAGGTAAAATGGTCTTTTCACTCATAATTAGATGAAAAAGTGGGAAGTGAAAGGCAAAATAATTTGAAGAAGATAATAAAAATGAGGGTATTTTGGTAATTGACTAAAGGATATAGGTGGAATTTCATAGAAAGTGTAAGGACAAAATGGGAATACATGGATATAATATTAGATATAAGGTTTCATTACAAGAAATCCTAGACATATTTCAGCCCTTGTACACGCCATCCTCACCCATTTTTCTCTCAATTTTCTTTCACTAAATTTCAAAGGGAACTCATAGGATTTGGCTTGGATTTTTATTGATTTTCAATCCTAAAGCATCCAAAGGTAAGATTCTAGCACAAGGTGTGTGATTAACCTTTAAAGTGTTAAATTCTTATGGTTTTTATATGATCTAGGTCCAACAGGAAGAGATTTTTAGCAAAAGGAGGTGATATGACACATTCAAGGTAAGTAAACCTAATTTCAGCTTTAATTTGAGCAAGACTTGTATAGAATGATTCTTGCATGTTTGTATGTGAGAATTGTTGGCTGTTTTTGAGGTTGAATGATGTGTAATTTCCAGCCATGAGAAGTAGTGTATGAGTATGTGATGAATGGGTGGAATTATAGAAGAATTAGTGATGAAATTTTGAAGTGTTGAGAATTGTTGAAAACGGCTAGGTTTAATGCTATAGTTAGTGAGTTTTTGCTCAAATTTTGGTGGATTTAGAGAGATGTGGAAGTGTAGCCAACATAGTAGTTGCATGTGCATATGAATTGTTTGATGAAAATCCAAAGAGAAAATGCATGCATGAGTTGGCTAAACCCTATTGAAGAAAGGGTTAGAGAAAGGCAAGAATTGAAGTAGAAAGATTATGTTGGGCTTAACCAAGTGTAAATTTTAGTATTCAAGAGTACATTTTGTTATGCCAAAGTTTAGAATATCACTTGGTTATGTTAGTTCAATGAGAGAGATGGCCCTTAGTGCTTGGTTCAAGTAACTTGAAACTTTACTACTGTTAGTAAACGGTCCCATACACGCAACGGAAACAAAAAAATATAATTCAGGGATCGTTTACATGAGCCAAGATCAAGGGTATAATTTTACAATTTATATTAAATAAAATATGCAGAAAAATAAATCTGAGTTTAAAGAAAACAAACGCACTTTGGAGGCTCCTTCAAATTTATCAACGAATGTTTTGCTACCGATCCAAGTGTAGGATCGAACCCACATAGTCGACACGAAGATAATCTCAAAAGAACTAAGGAGGGATTTTCTAGATCCTCCTTAGCCTTAAGAATCAAGAAGACAAATCAAATGAATTGATTTTTGGGCAATTTTGATTCTGCCGTGGGAGTGTATTGTCAAAGAGGGGCTGCTATGTTTTTTTTCAAAGAAAAATCTGTCACATTTAATTAACACATTTTTCTTTTTATAGTCAATAATCATGTTGCCCTATTCCCATATGGAATAGGCTTGGGCTCCAACCCAAACGCCCCATGTTGCCAAACGCTCCCAATTTAATATTTATTTTATTTTCCATCATTATCTAAATTAAAATCAATTAATATAGATTAACATTTAACAATAATGATAATATATTTAAATATGTGCGAACACACATTTAAACGTAATTTCACTTATTTAATTTTTCTAACAAATGAAATAAAGGCTACGACCTTAGCAAATTTAATTGCACAGTGAAATTACCGAAATACCCTTTCACCTTAAAAGACGAAAACACCCTTCTTTCTTCTTGGATCTTAAATTATCTTCTATGTGTGTGACCCATAGGCTCCTCATCATATCGACAGTGTATAGTATCGCGATTAACACCAATTAATCGTCTCACTAATACACAGACCAAGATTGGCCCCTAGCAAGGCATTATGGCCACCCGATAGATTCGGAATCAGCAAAGTAGCTACCTATCAACGATATGGTTACCGTGCAATTCGATCCTTTCATCATACGTTATCTCGACGAGACGAAGGCATAGAAATAGTGTCAACCTTCAGTTACTCTCGATATTATTTATTCAGTTTCTAGACCAATGACACGTATTATAAACTGGATAGAGCAACAACTCAATCCCACTGTAGCCACAATTTTAGTGTCATTGCCATATATTGAATTGCGTCGTGAGATAACTTTCTCCCATACCCGGGAGTGATGAATCCTCTGTCAATACACCATAGTCTTGATACACTCCTTGATGCAGCCAATCACCACCGTATTGACAGCTCTGAAAAGAACTGCGTTAGGCTAGTGTCAAACTACACCAATTGGTACACAAGGCGCTCCGGTGATCTCAAGTCTAAGGATCACATGCACCACCATTCGTTAGAGGATTTTTTTCATAGACACTGCGGTTACCATCCATATGGAATCCTCTAGTGGGTTAGTCCAGTGAACTTGCTATGGTGTAATCGCCTATAGTAAGCACCCATGTGTTGCCCCTGGTTGTCACCAAACAACCTTGACAAGTGAGATCAGTCACTGCCTTTCAACAGGGTCATTCAACACTATGATAGCATTACCGTATTATCTGTGCCCTTACTTCAAAATAATAATGGGGCTATGGACGTTTCTAGAATGGCCACCATATGTGCTCATAGGGTTCTCACTATCAAGATTTGAAACACTTGATACCCTCGCCATGGTTCTACCATTCTAAGGACATATATCAATACATATTGCAATAATAATGATTTACGTGATATAGTATAAAATGCCTTTTATTGATTAATGAACATTATTACAAAGAGTCAATTCCACAATAATTGATTAGCTCTAGGGCACCTACTCCAACAACTACTTCTTGAATAGCACACTAGTTAAAGTGTTACTTTGATATGGTATTGTTGATAATAGAAATGGTAGAATATGTCATGACATATCATTATGCCATAGTGAATTTTCAAGTTTCTGTATGTGAACTTGGAAAGAACATCAAAGAATGGGCTTGATCATGCATATATTGTCCATATGATTTATTTATATATAGCCTTGATTTGGTAAATGAGAATCTTAAAGAATATGTTAGCAAAGAATGAGAAAAGAAAGAAAAGAAAATGGCTTGTAGTTTTCTTTTGAGCTAACATGCAAATATGTATTATTTCTCATTTACTAAAGAATGCAAGTGAAGAATTTCCATAGCTTGGAAATTTATTTAGAAATGTGTATGGTATCTCTTTCTATTCTCTTTCTACAGCATGTTATGTTATAAGGTTGTTGCGATGGGGAACTCGTGAGTGACAGAGATGCTCACATGCACGCCACCATCAGTGAGCGGCCTTAGCAGAGGCATACATCATTTGTACAGTCTGTCAATAGTGCATGTGGATAAAGACTATTCCTAATAGAGAATACCTACATGTACACTGCCATCAGTGAGCAACCTCAATAGAGAGATACAACATTTGTACGGTCTGTCAGCAGAGCATGTAGATGAGGACTGTACCCAGTATACACTCACATGGCTAGGGTTCCAAATCCATGCCTTAACCTAGTCCGATCGACAAACCAGAATAGAAAAGAAAGAAAGAGAAACAAAATAAGAAAGAGAAAGAGCAGCATAAAAGAAAAGAAAGAGATACAGCATAAGAGACATAAAATAGAAAAGAAAAGAAAGTTCCTTTCTCAAGAAAGTTTATTATTCTGCATATGTGTTATGCTACTTGCATGATTTAGCATTTCTTATGTTCTTGACAATGTACAGTTTTATTCATTGTCTTTGCACGTTGATAAGTAGCAAATCAGAATATCAGAAAAGAATGCAGAATATCATAGAAGAATGACGAATATTAGCAAAGATTAAAGTGAGAAAAGGAAAATCAGACCATGAGTAATGGAGGAAAAACAGTAGTGCAGTTTGGTTTACTTACTGAGCAATTAGTGCTCACTCCATTATTCTACTGTTTTGTAGGTACTAGTTGATTTTCGGTTGGGTGGGACATCAAGAAGCGGAGGAGTTTGGCAGTACTGTCCAAGACTACCTTGTACTTATTAAAGTATATCAATTATTTTGTGTATATATTTATATGAATTAAAATTAGAATTTTCGGATTTTACAATATATACCTCCATGTATATATGTTTACAAAAGTTATTTAGTGGATTTTGTCATGTATTTCTCAAAGAATTACTAGTTAGACAATATATTGCATTTTTGGTATCAGAGTGTCGATTTTGGGAAATTGACAATGTGCCTCTCCTACCGTGTTGACGTACCGTAGCTGATCATTGTAAGTTATTTCTTTTTCTCACTTGTATTAGTTGACTAATAGTATTGGTGCTACGTGTTTAAGATGAGACAGACGACTCGATCTCGTAATAAGAATGCATCGAGTACGGGTAAGCCATCCAACCTGTCAGGATCTACTCCCCCTGTCCTTGATGAAGTAAGGATTTGTAACATCATTCAGCAGGTTTTGGCAGAGAGTCAGGGGAGACCTATATCAGAGAGAGTTGTGACACCAGTTGTAGTACCGACCACTAGAGATGAGAGAGAAAGGCTGGTACCTCTGATAGTATAAAGTCATCTTGAGCATATTTATGGGTTACCTAGTCAGCGTCAACTGTCAAAATTTAGAGGTACGACTGACCCAGTAGTGGTAGAAGAATGGATTAGATCTGTGAAGAATATGACACACTATTTCCCATGACAAATTGGGAAAAGATCTGGTATGCTAGTTTTTTGTTTAAGAGTGATGCCCGGATATGGTGGGAGTTGATGGAGGATACTCATGATGTAGCCACTATGACCTGAGGAGATTTCAGACGATTGTTTGAGGCAGAATACAGGACAGTTGATAGAATTCATGAAAAGATACAAGAATTTATTAGCCTATGATAGGGGTGTTAGGAAATGATCCATTGACGCAGCAGAAAACAAAATTAACAACATGATAGATCGTTCCTTAGAACCAAGATCAGGGTACAAAAATTACAGTTTATACATTATAATCGAATCTGCAGAAAATCAGTTTAAAGGTTCAGAAACCATACCCATGTTTAGAGGCTCCTCCAACTTGTTTCGGAATGGGTTTCGCTATTTACCAAAGTGTATGATCAAACCGATGTAGTCCACACAAAGATAATCATAAGGAACTAAAGAGGGATTTGCTAGATCCTCTTTAGCCTTAAGAAACAAGAAACAAAAATCAAAGAATACTTTGATTCTAAGCAAAAAGCAATCTGGAGTGGGAGAGTGTTTTGGGGCTGGAAAGTTTTCTTTCAATGAGTGAAATGAAAAATGAAAAATCTAATCTCACTCTCTCTCAATTAAACCTTTTCTTTTATAGTGCAAGTTTAATTGCCCTATTCCCTTATGGAATAGGCTTGGGCTCCAACCCAAACACCCCTTGTTTCCAAACACTCCCATTTAGATATTTTAATTTTGTTTATCATTATCTCAATTAAAATCAATTAACATATATGTTAGAGTAGGTGCCCTAGAGCCAATCAATTATTGTGGAATTGACTCTTTGTAATAATGTTCATTAATCAATAAAAGGCATTTTATACTATATCCCGTAAATCATTATTATTGCAATATGTACTGATATATGTCCTTAGAATGGTAGAACCGTGACGAGGGTATCAAGTGTTTCAAATCTTGATAATGAGAACCCTATGAGTACATATGGTGGCCATTCTAGAAACGTCCATAGCCCCAGTATTATTCTGAAGTAAGGGCACAAATAATACAGTAAGGCTATAATAGTGTTGAACGACCCTATCGAAAGGCAGTGACTGATCTCACTTGTCAAGGTTGTTTGGTGACAACCACAACCTGGTGCAACACATGGGTGCTTGCTATAGGCGATTACACCACAGCAAGTTCACTAGACTAACCCACCAGAGGATTCCATATGGATGGTAGCCCCAGTGTCTATGGAACAAATCCTCTAACAAATGGTGGTGCATGTGATCCTTAGACTTGAGATCACCAGAGCGCCTTGTGTACCGATTGGTGTAGTTTGACACTAGCCTAATGTAGTTCTTTTTAGAGCTGTCAATACGTTTGGCTGCATCAAGGAGTGTATCAAGACTATGGTGGATTGACAGAGGATTCATCACTCCCGGGTATGGGAGAAAGTTATCTCATGGTGCAATTCAATATATGATGGGAATGCAAAATGTCATATTTAACCCCCTTAATGTTTAGTCTTTTATATGTATTTGTTTCCTAATTGTACTCATTATTACTTTATTTTGGTTTAGGAAGCAAATGGAGGTGTTAATTGAAAAACGGAATTAATTAGGGGAATTCGGACAGTTTCGCCACTGCTTCGTATTCTGGGCATAATTTTCTTATCCGAGCTCCGATTGAGATGATTCAAAATGCTGTGAAACACTAAGAAAGAGATCTACTTTCATGTTTTGAGGTTTTAGAGATGAATCAGGCTGAATCGAGCTTGAAGTTGACGCACCTGCATTACCGACGCTCCTGGAGCTGGCGATTGTTATGCAAGATTGCACGCCCGAAAGACATGCGCACGAAATACAGCTGGAAACACACCTTCCTATTGTATTAGGACTCTATTTTATTTTATTTCAATTAGAATTAAATTAGATTAATGTTATTTTAGATAGAGAATATTTTAGGAGATTGAGTGGGATTTAATTGAATTGAGATAGATCAGCTTTTTGGGGACACACGCCTCTCTCTCTGAACTTTTCCTCGTAATTGTGCCGATCCGGCGAGAGGCCGATTTTGACTTGGTCGAATGGAAATCGGAACAAATAAATCGCGGAGATCTTCGCTTTTTAGTGCCTTAAATTCATGTTTGAGATATTGAATCTAGCATATTTTTATGATTGATGCATTTAACCTATTAGGAGGTACTATATTATTTGCCGAAATCATCGCTAAGCTTGATACAAACTGCAATTGTTTGATCCTCCAATTCCAGAAGCAAGTAAGGTAATGAACCCGCTGCCGTCAGTAACAACACTAAGAACATTCAACTAACAACTTGTGTTTGCGCTTTAGTTGTCGATGCTCATATGTCGCCGCCTATTGGGCTGACGCTTGTTCAGGGTTAGGGGCAAGATTAATTAGATCGCCGTTTCTCGACCAACCAATTACTTGGAGAGATAGAAACCTTAGTTCCAACGGTGAATATTGTGTGAATTGATTCACGCCACGATCAGCCTTGTAAGATTCTCGATGGTGGACGCAGACCGTTCCGCATTTTAGATTTCTTTGAGTTGTTTTTCGAAACGCCTTCGCTTTTACAAAACAAAACGCTTCCAGAAAAGAAAACAACTCAAATCGAAATCAATTAAAATGACGGAACTTGGTCTCCGCCAACATCCACCATCGGAATCTTACAACTGATCATTGACGTGAAGATAATCAATTCACACATTGAATATTCACCGTTGGAACTAATTTCCTATCTCTCCTTAATTGTAATTAATCGTGAAACAAGCGATCCTAATTAATCTTACCCCTAAACAACCCTAGACAAGCGCTCAAGATTTAATCTAGTGGCAGCCTTAAGAATTAGAGAGATCGATTTAAGCTAAACAACACAAACACAAGCGGTTGTATTTAATTTAGTTGAATGTTCTTCGTAAGGTTACTAATTCCCGACGCAAAGCAAATTACTTACCCTAGTTGCTTCACAAGTTGGAGGGATCAAACAATTACGGATTTGATATCAAACTTAGCAGAGATTTCAACAAATAATACACTAGTAGGCCTCCTAGTAATTAAATGCATCAATCATAAAAATATGCACATAATAACATTCAATACTCAAACATGAATTTAACACTAAAAACAAGAAAGATCTCAGCTTTATTTGATTCCGAGGTTTCCGTTTCCTTCACCAAGTTACAAAATCAGCCTCTCATGGCCATCAACGAATTACAGAGGAAAAGTTCAGAGAAGACCAGAGAGAGGCGTGTGTCCCCCAAAAACTGATCTGATCTCTTTTAAAATCTAATTTAAGAATTCAAATCCCACTCAATCTCCTAAAAGAAATATTCTCCTATCCTAAAATAACATTAATCCTAATTTAATTCTAATTGGAAATAAAAATAAAATAGAGTCCTAATACAATAGGAAGGTGGTGTTTCCAGCTGTAATTTTCGTGCAGCATGTATGTCTTTAAAACGCATAATAGACCTGACTTGCATAACAAGTCGAACGCTCCCAGGACGCCGGTAATGCAGGTGCATCAACTTCAAGCTCGATTACAACCTTGATTCAGCCAGTATCTCTAAAACCTCAAAACATGAAAGTTGTAGATCTCTTTCTTAGTGTTTCACATCATTTTGAATCATCTCAATCGGAGCTCGGATAAGAAAATTATGCCCAGAATACGAAGCAGTGGCGAAACTGTCCGAATTCCCCTAATTAATTCCGTTTTTCAATTAACACCTCCATTTGCTTCCTAAACCAAAAATAAAGTAATAATGAGTACAATTAGGAAACAAATACATATAAAAGACTAAACATTAAGGGGGTTAAATATGACATTTTGCATTCCCATCAAATTCCCCCACACTTAGCTTTTGAACGTCCTCGGGCAAACTAATTCAAACAAACCCTACACTCAAGTCATATCAGGAACACCATCATCTCAAGTCATCTCAAGAACATCAGCATGATGCATAAGCAACAATATTTAATCCATGTATATTCATACCTAACTTAGGAAGCAGCAAAATAAAAATAAAACAGAAAGTTAATGACATTCATCTCTCTTCATCATTTTCCACAATTACTCTCAATTAGTCAATGCAAACAAGGAAACTAATCACAACCAATTCGTGTACAACTCACCTCTCAATTTTTTCTTTTTATGTTTCTCTTTACTACTACAAACCGGGTAGCAAACTAAGGATACAATTTTTTTCTCTCTCTTTTTTTTTTTTTCTGTTTTGAAAATGAATGAGTGCATTTTATGCTCAATCTCATTTCATGGTTGTGTTTATGAGTGAGTGCGTTTTACGCTCCATCTCGACTCACCACATACCTTTCTTTTCTTTTTCCTATTTGCTTAAACCCAAATTTAGGACTAGCTTAAGAGAAACAATTTTTTTTCTTTTTTCTTTTAAGGGGTTGTTATACACTCCTCAATCATGCTTCGTCACCAAGTCTACACAACTTCTCAAGACATATTATTTCAAACTACAAAGATTCAAATATGATTGACTCTATTTTATGAAAGATTGCTAACATCCTAAGTTAAGGAATATGCTCAATAACAAAGTCAAGTTACTATTTCATGCATCATTAGACGCTTCAAAGACATGACTTAAAGCATAAACCTTCCTAAAAACAAATGCGGATTTCGCTTTAAGGTGTACGTGGCGTTGTTATACCCGAGGTTGCCAGGGCATCGCAGGCGCTTTTTGCAAGGCGGGTTCTGGCTCAGGTTTCAACCCGATATACCCTTAAACTAGGCAGATTTTTTTTTTTTTTTTTTTACACTAAAAATAGAACCTAAACAAAACCTAAATCCCTCCCCCACACTTAAAACCGACATTGTCCCCCAATGTAAGATGAAATGCAAAGAAAAGGCAACAATAACCAAAATTTAAAATGCTAGAAAAGAAAACAAACTCCCTTGGGTTGCCTCCCAAGCGCGCCTTTGTTTATTGTCGTTGGCTCGACCTAATGGTTTTCTTCTTGCGATGCAGCCGAGTTTACCGGGAGATTTTCACCGGTAACGTTTCTTCGTCTCCAAGGAACATGTACTTGAGGTAACTAGGAGAGGCTTCAAAGCTGAACGGGATCCACAAAGAAGGTAAAGGCCTCTCGTTAGAAATTGGTAATGTAATACAAGGAAAGTTACTGATCGTGCTGTAACTTTGGAGAATCATTCCATGCTGCAACCGCTTCCCCGCAAATCAGTACTAAAAGCTAACTCCTCATTCTCTTCCTCAAGATGCTTACTAATGGCAACTCCCAATCCATCTTTTCCATTAAGTTCAAAACTTCCCTGTGCTAAAGAATCAACCACATCAATAGAATAAACATGATCATCATCATCATCGATATTTCATGGCATCATAAATGTCAAACTTAACAATTTCACCATCAAATTCCATGGTAAGTATGCCACTATGAACATCTATCTTAGTCTTGGATGTTTTTAAGAAAGGTCTTCCTAACAAAATAGGGAGCTTTGATCACAATTTTCCATATCAAGTACATAAAAGTCGGTAGGGAAAATTAAGCCATTAACTTGTACCAAAACATCCTCAACTACACCCTTAGGATAGGCATTAGATCCATCACTTAATTGAATTACAACACCGCTTTATTCAAAGGTCCAAGTTTCAAAGAAGCATATATGGAATATGGCATGACATTAATAAGCTCCTAAGTCTAACATGGCTTTCTCAAACATAGTGTTACCTATCGTACAAGGGATAGTAAACATACCTGGATCCTTGCACTTGGGCTTTGAAGTTTTCCGAATTACCGCAGAAACATTTTCTCCCACTCTCACCTTTTCACACCCCCTTTAGTTTCGTTTCCTCTTAAGTGTGCACAATTCTTTCAAGAATTTAGCATAGCGAGGTACTTGTTTAATAGCATCAAAAAGTGGAATATTTACCTCGCATCTACGAAAAGTCTCATACATATCTCGTTTTGCTCATCTCTTCTAGATTCGCTAAAGCTTGAGGAAAAGGTGGTACCGGTTTATAGTCGGACAGAGGCGGAAACTTACGCTTAGGAACACCATCGTCATTGGGAACGTTCTCTATAACTACATCTTTCTCCTTTTCTTCCTTCGACGATGCAGGGCCGCCTTCATTGGAATCTCAACCTCTTTACCACTTCTCAAGACGATCGCACTTACATTTTCTCTTGGATTTACCACCGTTTGAGAAGGTAATTTCCCGAACTTTGCGCCTCCAAATTTACCTACCGATTGCGGTTGCCATCCGACCCATTTGATTCTCTAAACTTTGAACACTAGCTCGTCTCCCCGTTGAAATTGCAAAGTGTTAGTAGCAAGAGACTTAACAATATCTTCTAAAGACATACCAGAATTCAGCTTTGGTCCTGGTTCTTGTTTTGAGGGGGTATGGCCGCTTGTACCACGGTAATTTGGGCGCTTTGAGGGTAGGTCTCGACCCATTTGTTGATTTCCATAGCCAAGATTAGGGTGATCCCTCCATCCGTGGGTTATATGTGCTTGAATAAGGATCATACTTCCTTTGCGTTGTCCAGGGGAAACCACCCGCCGCATTCACTTGCTCAACAGCTCCTCTTGAAGAGTTGGGCACATGTCGCTTGGATGCCCTACTACCGAAAAAATCCCGCAAGCCTTCACTGTTTGCATGTTACCTACAGCCATTTGACGAACAAGAGAAGTTAGACTAGAGGAGCCTAACAGCAACTTCAGCTAGACACCCTTCGTGGGATCGACCCTGACTTACACTACTACGTGTATTTTTAGGTTTTAATTCTGGGTGCCTACGACAGCACGCCAGATATGGCAATGACACTAAAACTGTGGCTACATTAGGATTGAGTTGTTACTCTATCCAGTTTATAATACGTGTCATTGGTCTAGAAACTAAATAAATAATATCGAGAGTAACCGAAGGTTGACACTATTTCTATGCCTTTGGCTCGTCGAGATAACGTATGATGAAATGATCGAATTGCGCGGTAACCATATCATTGATAGGTAGCTACTTTGCTGAATCCGAATCTATCGGGTGGCCATGATGCCTTACTAAGGGCTAATCTTGGTCTATGTATTAGTGAGACGATTAATTAGTGTTAATCGCGATACTATACACTGCCGATATGATGAGGAGCCTATGGGTCACACACATAGAAGATAATTTAAGATCCAAGAAGAAAGAAGGGCGTTTTTCGTCTTTTAAGGTGAAAGGGTATTTTGGTAATTTCACAGTGCAATTATATTTGCTAAGGTCATAGCCTTTATTTAATTTGTTACAAAAATTAAATAAGTGAAATTACGTTTAAATGTGTGTTCGCACATATTTAAATATATTATCATTATTGTTAAATGTTAATATATATTAATTGATTTTAATTGAGATAATGATGGAAAATAAAATAAATATTAAATTGGGAGTGTTTGGCAACATGGGGCGTTTGGGTTGGAGCCCAAGCCTATTCCACATGGGAATAGGGCAACATAATTATTGACTATAAAAAGAAAAATGTGTTAATTAAATGTGACAGATTTTTCTTTGAAAAAAAACATAGCAGCCCCTCTTTGACAATACACTCCCACGGCAGAATCAAAATTGTTCAAAAATCAATTCATTTGATTTGTCTTCTTGATTCTTAAGGCTAAGGACGATCTAGCAAATCCCTCCTTAGTTCTTTTGAGATTGTCTTCGTGTGGACTACGTGGGTTCGATCCTACACTTGGATCGGTAGCAAAACATTCATTGACAAATTTGGAGGAGCCTCCAACGTGCGTTTGTTTTCTTTAAACTCATATTTATCTTTCTGCAGATTTTATTTAATATGAATTGTAAAATTATACCCTTAATCTTCGCTCATGTAAACGATCCCTGAATTATACTTTTTTGTTTCCCCTGCGTGTATGGGACCGTTTACTAACAATATATTTAATATATTAACATTTAACAATAATGATAATTTATTTAAATATATGCGAACACATATTTAAACGTAATCTCACTTATTTAATTTTTCTAACAAATTAAATAAAGGCTATGACCTCAGGAAATTTAATTGCACTATGAAATTACCAAAATATCCTTTCACCTAAAAAGACGAAAATGCCCTTCTTTCCTTCTGGCTCTTAAATTATCTTCTACGTGTGTGACCCATAGGCTCCTCATCTTACCGGCAATGTGTAGTATCGTGATTAACACCAATTAATCATCTCACTAAACATAGACCAAGATTGGCCCCTAGCAAGGCGTCATGGCCACCCGATAGATTCAGATTCAGCAAAGTAACTACCTGACAATGATATGGTTACCGTACAATTTGATCCTTTCATCATCCGTTATCTTGACAAGACCGAGGCATAGAAATAGTGTCAACCTTTGGTTACTCTCGATATTGTGTATTCAATTACTAGACCAATGACCTGTATTATAAACTGGATAGAGCAACAACTCAATTCCACTGTGGCCACATTGCCATTTACTGAATTGAGCCGTGAGATAACTTCTCCCGTACCCGGGAGTGATGAATCCTCTGTCTATCCACCATAGTCTTGATACACTCCTTGATGTAGCCAATCACTACGTATTGACAGCTTTGAATAGCATTGCGTTAGGCTAGTGTCAAACTACACCAATCGGTGAACTAGGCACTCTGGTGATCTCAAGTCTAAGGATCACATGCACTACCATTTATTAGAGGATTTGTTCCATAGACACTGGGGTTACCATTCATATGGAATCCTCTGGTGGGTCAGTCTAGTGAACTTGTCTACAGGAGACACCCATGTGTTGTACCAGGTTGTCACTAAACAACCTTGACAAGTGAGATCACCATCCGCCTTCGACAGGTCATTCAACACTATGATAGCCTTACCGTATTATCTGTGCCCTTACTTCAGAATAATACTAGGGCTACGAACGTTTCTAGAATGGCCACCATATATGCTCATAGGGTTCTTACTATCAAGATTTGAAACACTTGATACCCTTGTCATGGTTCTACCATTCTAAGGACATATATCAATACATACAATGATGATTTACACAATATAGAATAAAATGCCGTTTATTGATCAATGAACATTATTACAAAGAGTCAATTCTATAATAATTGATTGGCTCTAGGGCATCTACTCTAACAATCTCCCACTTGCACTATAGCCAATCATTCATGTTTTTAATACCAAATGATCTCAAGTGCCTTTCATGCTTCTACTGCGATAGAGGTTTTATTAGTGGATCTGCAAGATTGTCGTCAGTGTGCACTTTACTGATCTGCACATCTTTCCTCTCAACTATCTCTCTGATGAGATGGAATCGTCTGAGTATGTGTCTGGACTTCTGATGAGACCGTGGTTCCCTAGATTGAGCAATTGCTCCATTGTTGTCATAATAAACGTCTATAGGATCAACAATCATGGGAACCATACCAAGTTTAGTAATGAACTTTTTAATCCAGACTGCCTCCTTGGCCGCATCTAACAATGCAATATACTCAGCCTCCATTGTAGAGTCTGCTACAGTGCTTTGCTTGGAGCTCTTCCAGCCCACTACACCGCTATTGAGACAAAATACAAACCATGATTGTGATCAATAATCATTATATCCGTTTGGAAACTAGTGTCACTATATCCTCTTACAGTGAGCTCATCTTCCCCTCCATAAACCAAGAACATATCATTAGTCCTCTTCAAGTACTTAAGAATATTCTTGACAACCTTCTAGTGATACTCACCTGGATCTGATTGATATCTACTACAAGTGCCCAAAGCACATGAGACATCAACCCGAGTACATAGCATGGCATACATGATGGATCCAATTGCTAATGCATGTGGGATAATCTTCATCCTATCTCTCTCATCTTGTGTTCTAGAACACAATTCCTTAGAGAGATAAACATCATGTGACATCGGAAGAAATCCCTTCTTGGATTCTTTCATACTGAATCTTTTCAGTACCTTGTCAATATATGCACTCTAACTTAGGCCAAGCAACCTACGTGCTTTATCACGATAGATCTTTAATACCAAGGATGTATGCTGCTTCCCCTAAGTCTTTCATGGAGAAGCACTTGGATAACCAAGTCTTTACTCACTGCAAGTTTGGTATATCATTCCCTATCAGAAGTATGTCATCGACATACAGCACTAGGAGTACTACTGTGCTCCCACTCACTTTCTTGTAAACATAGGGCTCATCTTCGTTCTTGATAAAACCAAACTCTTTTACAGCTTCATCAAAACGAATGCTCCAGCTCCTTGAAGCTTGCCTGAGTCCATAAATGGATCTCTGTAACTTACATACCCTATTAGCTTGCCCATCAAGAATGAAACCGTTGGGTTGTGTTATATACACATCCTCTTCAAGGTTTCCGTTCAGGAAAGCTGTTTTGACATCCATTTGCCAAATCTCATAGTCATGATATGCAACAATCGCAAGCATAATCCGGATGGATTTAATCATGGCAACCAATGAAAAGGTTTCTTCATAGTCAATACCATGAATTTGTTTGAAACATTTGGCAACTAATTGTGCCTTATAAGTATGCACCTTGCCATCCATGTTAGTCTTCTTCTTAAAGAACCATTTACACCCTATGGGTTTTACCCCTTCAGGTGGTTCCACTAGAGACTATACTTAGTTCTACCAGAGACCATACTTGGTTCTGGTACATGGAGTCCATCTCAGATTTCATGGCTTCAAGCCATTTAACAAAATCTGGATCCGATATAGCGTCTTTGTAGGTTCTGGATTCATCGTCTTGGTAGACTAGTATGTCATCATGTTGAGTCACGAGATAACCGTATCTCTCGGGCTCATGGCATACTCTCCCAAATCTACGTAGCTCTTGTGCTACCTGAGGTGGTTCACTTTGATCCACAAGTTGTGGAGTAACCTTCTCTTGATGTTCAACCACCTTCAGTGGCACATCATCCCATCCTTCGTCTAGTATATTTTGTGGTTCTAGAACTTCATCAAGTTATACTTTTCTCCCACTAGTACTTCTTAGAAAAAATTCCTTTTCTAGGAAGACACCAGAACGAGCAACAAAAATTTTACGCTCTTCTGGATAGTAGAAATAGTATCCTTTGGTCTCCTTTGGATACCCTACAAATATACATTTACAGGATTTTGGGCCTAGCTTGTTCGAAGTCAATTTCTTAACATAAGCTTCGCAACCCTAAATCCTTAGATAAGACAAGCTGGGCTTTCGCCCACTCCACAACTCATATGGAGTCTTATCTATAAACTTTGACTGTACATGGTTCAAAACGTGAGTCGTAGTTTCTAGGGCATAGCCCCAAAACGGTGCAGGTAAATCACTAAAACTCATCATGGACTTAACCATATCAAGTAAGGTCCTATTCCTCCTTTTAGACACTCCATTGTGTTGGGGTGTATACGGAGGGGTGAGTTATGATACTATCCCACATTCTTTTAGGTATTCAGAAAACCCCGAGCTTAAGTATTCACCTCCTTGATCTAATCGAAGAGCTTTAATGCTCTTGCCCAACATATTCTGTACTTCATTCCTGAATTCCTTGAATTTATCAAAGGCTTCAGATTTATGTCAAATAAGGTAAACATAACCATATCTACTGAAATCATCAGTAAATGTGATTAAGTATGAATATCCATCTCTGGCCTAAACTGTTAGTGGACCACATACATAACTATGGATGATGCCTAATAGCTCAATAGCCCTTTCATCTTGTCTTGTGAAAGGAGACTTGGTCATCTTGCCTAACAGGTATGACTCGTATACCACAAATGACTAAAAGTCAAAAGGGTCCAAAACTCCATCCCTTTGAAGTTTTGCAATGCGGGTCTTATTAAAATGACCCAATCTACAGTGCCAGAGGTATGTATGGTTTTGATCGCTATGTTTAGCTTTCTTGGTTTCAACATTGAGAATATATTTATTGTTAAATCAAGAACATATAATCCATTAGATAACCTTGCAATTCCAAATAGAATACCATTCAAACTAAAGGACAACAATCCATTAGATATCTCAAAATGATACCCTACATTATCCAAAGCGAATACTGAAATAATATTTCTACAAATAGAAGGTACGTGATAACAGTTATGTAGTTCCAACAACAAGCCCATAGGCAAACATAAACAGTAAGTCCCTACAGCCAATGCAACCACATGTGCTCTATTTCCAACTTGTAGGTCCACCTCTCCCTTGGCGAGCACTCTACTCTACCTAGTCCCTACATATCAGTACAAATGTGAGTACCACATCCTGTGTCAATGACCCAAGATGTTGAGGGAGAGAAGTTAATCTCAATCATAAACATACCAAGTCGTAGCATCTCGACTTCTTCTTGCTTGCAAGGAAAGCCTTGCAGTGTTTCCTCTAGTGGCCAGGCTTGCCACAAAAGAAGTAGAGAGGGAGAGAAGTTAATCTCAATCATAAACATACCTGAAGTCGTAGCATCTGACTTCTTCTTGCTTGCAAGGAAAGCCTTGCAAGATTTCCTCTAGTAAAGGGCTGTTGCCACAAAAGAAGCAGACTACTTTGCCCTTCCCTATGCCACTCTCAAGCCCAAGAGCAACCTGTCCTTTGGGCTCGGGCTTGGGTTTGACCTTGGACTTACCCTTGCCGTTAGCTTTTCCTTTACTGGCAGCAACCAGTAAAATAGGCTTAGACTTCTTCAAGTCCTGCTCTGTAGTCCTCAGCATGTTCAAAAGTACCGATAGGGTTTTCACCATTTGTTCATATTGAAGTTCATTATGAACAGTGCATAAGAGTCTGGAAATGATTGCAGAATCAAATCCATTTGTAATTCTGCATCTAACTCAAATCCCAAAGTCTCAAGCCTCTCTATGTGCTCGATCATCTTGAGCACATGAGGACCAACTTAGGCTCCCTCAGTCAGAAGACTCCTAAATAGTGCTTTCGACACCTTGTACCTCTCATGTCGAGCATTTCCTTCGAAAAGCTCCTTGAGGTGTAGAATAAGCAAGCTCCATATTCTCATGTTGCTTTTGCAGCACTAGTGTCATTGATGCTAACATCAAGCATTGAACACCATCAGCATCATCAAGGGACTTTTGATAAGTATCCTTTACTTCCTAAGTGGCATCAGGATTAGGCTCAGCCAAGTATGGCTTTTCAAGGATATACAATTTCTTTTCAGACTTGAGTATAATCCAAAGATTACGATACCAGTATGAGAAATTGGATCCATCCAACCTATTTTCTTTCTCGATTATTGGTCGCAGGTTCATAATGCTCATTTTGGTGAATCTACAATTGCAGAAAAGATAAAGTCATTATAAAGTTCATTATTATTTAATATGGTCTTTTATTAAACGATGCTCCCACTATTTTACTCAAGTCAATAGCCCTCACTATTAACTCGAGAAAGCCCGTTGACTTTCCTAGTGGACCGAGATCCCATCCTCCCCATTTCAAACCTTCGCTTTGGCGAACAAGCCAAAATGAGTTGATTAGGTAGGCCAACAAACTTAATCCACACCAGTCGATAGCTCCTACTATCAACCTCAAATGTGAAAAAGCCAACAAGCCAATCACACAATCCAATGGACACTACATGCCATCGTCCTCAAGTGTGATTCTCAGTATCAGTAGAGTGGACACTACATGCCACCACGTATACACAATATGTACTTCTCTACTATGCCTATGATGCGTTTATCAACCTTCGCTTTGGCGAACAAGCAAAACCATCATTTTAAGTTGACCAATCACCATTAAGGAAAACTCCAATGCATTTTAACCTTCCACTGGTAGAAGTGTACCCTTCGCTTTGGCGAACAAGGTTTCAACGAACAATGGTTTGATTAAAACCATGGTGATGGAAGGCTTATGTGACTTAATATCCTTTAATTGAGGGTTTGTTATTTAATGTCTCACCAGATTATTATCTTTGTTAGAATGACATTGTTTGGCATGTTATTGAACATTCAGCCTTAGCATGCATTCTACACAAAATATTAAAACGTGCCGGTACATGACCCAACTGTAACCGATTTCCTCGAGCCTAGAGGAATTAGTGGGTCACCTAGGGGTCCTGTAATAAATATCTTGAGTCTTTAAGTATGGTTGCCTCGTCTTTTGCTCCGTCTTTAAGTACATTACAAAAACATCATTCTAAATTACAATAAAATTAATCTTAAAGTAATTTTACATCAATAAATTTAGAAACCTCGATTTACATTTGAGGGGAAAGAGATGAGAAGAGAAGGTACATCAATAAGGGGAAGGAAGCAGGACACGCATGCCCTTTTTTTCAAAACTTACAACCATACAGACCCAAAATAATTTAAAACATTCACCATAGGTCATAGGGCTCATGTACCGGCACCATGCAATATACAAACAAGTACATAGCATACATTTAAAAAACAATCAATTTTTGAATTGGGTGGGTTTATTAATTAATTACCCTCTTATATGTGCAGAATGATTATTGGTTTTATAGGTTATTAAAAATTATAGTTTGGTCCCTTCGCAAAAAATACAGAATTGGTTCGCAAAAAATACAGAATTGGGACAGCAACAGACTGTGCCGCAGCTAATAATTCCAGTATGTACATCGCTGCGGCGAAGTCTGGAAATCCCAAAATGCACAGTTCGCATTTTTTGTAGTTTTTCATGTAATAACACGAATCCAAATCAAATCGAACGCACAAACATTCGACCAGGATATCAACCAACCAATATAACATTCATCAACACATTATTAAACCAATTTATCAATTGAATCATTCATTCAATAGTAGACTTTTCAGATTTTGCAGATTTAACAAAAATAACATGTTATCAACCAAATTCATGTTATAAATCATACAATAGACTGTAAAATTTGATACCCATGGCTCTGATACCACTGTTAGGAAACGATCCATTGACGCAGTGGAAAACAAAATTAACAACATGATAGATCGTTCCTTAGAACCAAGATCAGGGAACAAAAATGACAGTTTATAGAGGTTTAGAAACCATATCCACATTTGGAGGCTCCTCCAACTTGTCTCGGAATGGGTTTCGCTACTGACCCAAGTGTAGGATTGAACCGATGTAGTCCACACGAAGATAATCGTAAGGAACTAAAGAGGGATTTGCTAGATCTTCTTTAGCCTTAAAAAACAAGAAAGAAAAATCAAAGAATACTTTGATTCTAAGCAAAAAGCAATCTGGCGTGGGAGAGTGTTTTGGGGCTGGAAAGTTTTCTTTTAATGAGTGAAATGAAAAATGAAAAATGAAAAATCTTACTCTCTCTCAATTAAACCTTTTCTTTTATAGTGCAAGTTTAATTGCCCTATTCCCTTATGGAATAGGCTTGGGCTCCAACCCAAACACCCCTTGTTTCCAAACACTCCCATGTAGATATTTTAATTTTGTTTATCAATATCTCAATTAATATATATTTAATATATTAACATTTAACAATAATGATAATTTATTTAAATATATGCGAACACATATTTAAACGTAATCTCACTTATTTAATTTTTCGAACAAATTAAATAAAGGGTTACTAACCTTCAAGAAATTTAATTGCATTGTGAAATTACCAAAATACCCTTTCACCTAAAAAGACGAAAACACCCTTCTTACCTTCTGGCTCTTAAATTATCTTCTATGTGTGTGACCCATAGGCTCCTCATCTTACTGGTAGTGCGTAGTATCGTGATTAACACCAATTAATCGTCTCACTAAACACAGACCAAGATTGGTCCCTAGCAAAGCATCATGGCCACCCGATAGATTCGGATTCAGCAAAGTAACAACCTGTCAATGATATGGTTACCGTACAATTTGATCCTTTCATTATTTGTTATCTTGACGAGACCGAGGCATAGAAATAGTGTCAACCTTCGATTACTCTCGATATTGTGTATTCAGTTACTAGACCAATGACCTATATTGTAAACCTCCCCGGATAGAGCAACAACTCAATCCCACCGTGGCTACAATTTTAGTGTCATTGCCATTTACTATTTTGCGCCCGTGAGATAACTTCTCTCGTACCCGGGAGTGATGAATCCTCTGTCTATTTACCATAGTCTTGATACACTCCTTGATGTAGCCAATCATCACCGCATTGACAGCTTTGAATAGAACTGCGTTAGGCTAGTGTCAAACTACACCAATCGGTGCACTAGGCACTTCGGTGATCTCAAGTCTAAGGATCACATGCACCACCATTCGTTAGAGGATTTGTTCCATAGACACTGGGGTTACCATTCATTTGGAATCCTCTGGTGGGTTAGTCCAGTGAACTTGCCTGCAATAGACACCCATGTGTTGTACCAGGTTGTCACTAAACAACCTTGACAAGTGAGATTAGTCACTACCTTTCGACAGGGTCATTCAACACTATGATAGCCTTACCGTATTATCTATGCCCTTACTTCAAAATAATACTAGGGCTACGGATGTTTCTAGAATGGCCACCATATGTGCTCTGTAACGCCCAACATGGAGGTACATGATTTAAATTATGTTTTATAGCTCTTAGTTGATTTTTTTTAGAATTATTTTAAGAGAATATGAAGAAAATGCCTTTTAACTCAAAATGGTCTTTTCACTCAAAATTAGTTGAAAAAGTGGGGAGTGAAAAGAGAGAGAATTTCATGTAAAATTGATGCGTGTTTCCTACAACATGCAATATGTAGCAAGTATACTAATCGCACAAGTAATATAATGATGAGTGAGTATCGTTCCCACAAGGATTGTTAGCTAATCACTAAGTTTTCTACCGTTTTCAAGTTGGAGCAACCGAAATCTTTTGGATACTTGGGAGCAATTTAACCTATTACTAAGACAAATTCACTAAACTGCAAATTAACTAAGACTGCAAGATGTAAAACACGGATAAAAATCAATTCAACTAAAATTTTACTAAATTCATATTCATACGCAATGGTTGTAAATCGAACTCACTAAGGTGTTAAACATACCCTCTCGGGCTATGTTTTCCTATTCTTCCTTATTAACCTTCCGCACCCAACAATTTGTAGGTTAACAATTCCGAACTCATTAAGCAAGAGAATCCTACAATGATTTCATTGATTCTTGCATCTATCTCTAGCATCCAATACTACAATGGTGATTACCCAAGAAACCTAACATCATTCATTTCTCAATCTCATCATGTTCTTCATATAAAAGCATTAAAACTCAGAGTAAACACGCAACCAAAGCATACTCATATGAAAATAAAACAATCAAACACTTAACCCATTAAAATCCAAATTACAATCAAAACCCTAATCCAAAATGGGTTAGTTCATAGCTAGATCAACAATACAAAAATGAAAAAAGAGAATATCAAAGTTTAGCATAATGAAAAATGAGATAAAAGATAAAAGATCTCCCCCAAAAGATGAATCCCTCGGTTAGAATCGAATCTTCACCCTTGTTACAACTCAAAATCGCTCAAACCTCAGCAAAAAAAATGTAAAAGTTGTTTAACCTAAAAAACGAAGTCCCTGGATAAAAGGCTAAGTGTTTCTTTTATACCTCGCCCCAATTACCCAGCAAGAACACGCACAAAGTAAAACTGTGCATTTAACAAAACTGAAAATAATGACCGTCGCTGCAGAGAAGAAGAATTCTTCGCCGCGGTGATGTACAAATCTTCGCCGCGGCTATGCTTCTTGAAAAGTTCTGAAATTATAGAACTGCCACTCTGCTTGCTTCTTCGCTTGATTCTCCGATTCTCGGTGCTCTCTCTTTGGAACAGACCTCATTGTGCTTTATCCTGTTTCAGAACTCTCCTATCTTCTGAGATCCGCTAACTTTTGAGTCAAAAACTTCCAATTTTGTCCTTATTTGCTCAAAATGTCCATTTTAACCTGAAACACAAAATGTCAAGAATTAAGAAACAATTCAGGTAAAAATGCACTAGAAAGTACCTTAAATCCGATTAAAAAGTCTAATGAAAACTGTATAATCCACGGATTATCAAATACCCCCAAACTAAAGATATGCTCGTCCCCGAGCATACGGTACAAAACCAACGGAAACAAAAACAACAAACAACGAACAAAAACAGAAAACACACATAACAACACTGGAAAATGAACAAAACCAACAGAAATCAACTCTACAAATGAATTGCCTAGAAATTGCACAAGTCTCAAAAGTTGTTGAAAAATTATTATAAGGAAATGTTCAACACTCCAAGAAGTTATAAGCATTATCGACTGTCTTCCTCAATCGGTCTACCAAGTAGGTGATCCCCACTTTAATCCACTCCCAAATTCCCGGATTATTTTATGCAAAAATGAAAAGTTTATCAAATGGTGGCAGACTCCATAAGCCTAAATATCGAACTACTCTCCACTAATGAGGACTAAACAAAGATGAGAATCAAAAGGTCTTTAAAAGGTTGTATCGTTAGGCTCAAGTAGTGGGTTCCAAGAAAAGGATAGGAAAAACAAAGTAAGAGAACTTGGTTTTCCTTATGCAAACACTCAAGTCAAAGCGAACTACACTTCTTTTC